>CM065593.1:318102523-319302523 GCA_033119425.1 Bufotes viridis | reverse complement strand
TACCCGGATTCATAGGACATGTCGTGCGTGCGTGTGTGTGTGCTGGAATTCCAAACCCTAGCAAAAGGTCAAGTTCAATTCCATGAGGGCCAGATTGAAATGATCATTTTTATGGGCATCTACACACCCATAAGGAACACATTTAAACATACCATGGAAAAAAATCAAAAGAAAGAACCATTCTGCCACCTAGTGGTCAACAGAGAGAACGCAATTGCCGCAATGATTTATTGTGAGTCTAAACTCTCTGGTGTGGGCTAGTTGTAAAGAAAAAATATTGTTATTTTCTTCAGTATCAGAGAGGTACTCAAGACGCTGCTGGTTCACTTAGAGTGCACACGGCTTTTGAAGTTGAATTGACTGAAGAGAAAGGAGTTTTAACCTCCTGCGCACCATCCATATAATCTGCTGAATAATGGAGGCCTAAAATGTTTTATTCACTGCAATGTTTCTGCTTTCTGTCATTTTAATATACCTAATAGGATCATAACTCACAGGGGTCACACATTGTAAATATACTCCCAGTGCTCGCTTTTTTGGATCGGCAATTAGCCCAACGTTTGTTACTTTTTCTACTATAAACAGTTTAGCATTGCCTGGTTGTTAATGGATTGCAATTAAACTCTTCTTTCCATCTGCAGGAGATGGCACCTACAACAGTGAAGAACTGCAGTCAACAAGTGCCATGTGCAACAAGAATGGGAAGAATCTGGAGATCCCGGATTAGATTTTGCTCTTGGAACAATGGGGGCCATTCATCTAACTGGTGTAAAGGAGAACTGGTTTAGTTGCCCATAGCAACCAATCAGATTCCACCTTTTATTTCCCCAAAGAGCTGTTCCAAAATAAAAGGGGGAATCTGAAGCCAGTTCTACTTCACACCAGTTTGATAAATGACCCCCAATATCTTGTGTAGCTTTAGCACCAACACAACTGTTGCCAACCATTACAGCTCATTCAGACAGCGGTATGCTGTCCGCAAAAATGCGGATGTTATTTTTGTGTTCAGTAGTTCAGCAGGTTCGCAAAAAAAACTAAACGGATCACATTCCTCATTTTTGCAGACCCATAGACTTCAATGGGGCCACGCCCTGATTTTCACTGATAAGTATAGGGCATGTTGTATTTGTTTTGGGGAGCCGTAGAATGAAAGAAAAGGGCCCCACAGAAGCGAATATGTCTGTATCTAATCCGCAAAAAAACGAACCGCATTTTTGCGGACAGTATATGGCTGTCTGAATGAGCCCTAATATATATAATACACGGATCCTGAAGGGGCATTTACTGATCACTAGCATACTGTACATGTAACACATTGGTGTGTAAGAACATGTTTGGTTCTATTCATTACTTCATAGATCCGTGGCGCAGGGCACATTCATGGTTTATATCCATGGTTGTTGGACAGGACTGAGACAGGGGTCTACGGCACTGGACAGGTGTGTCCTTTTTTACCTTTTCAGCATATCCCAAGGTGTGTGGTGCGAGATGACCAGGTTTTTAATGAAAACATGATTTGGTGATATTGTATCATGAGATCTCTACCCTGTACGACTGTGACCATCTAGTGGCTGCGATGTGTATTGCGAGTTGTCATAGGGTTTAATAAAGTTGTAAAACTCACCTTACCAATCCCCTGCCGGTCTCTGTTCAGCTGGCTTATGCGATGATGAGGAATGTCAATGTGGCCAGCATGGTGGCTCAGTGGTCAGCACTGTGGCCTTGCAGCACTAGGTTTGATTCTGACCAAGCTTAACATCTGCATGGCGTCTGTATGTTGTCCCTGTGCTTGCATGGGATTTCTTCGACACCCCGATGGCATACGGGTAGGGGATTTAGGGTACTTTCACACTAGCGTTTTGGATTCCGTTTGTGAGATCCGTTTCAGGGCTCTCACAAACGGTCCAAAACGGATCAGTTCAGCCCCAATGCATTCTGAATGGATAAGGATCCGTTCAGAATGCATCAGTTCGGCTCCGTTCCGCTTCTATTCTGTTTTGGAGGCGGACACCAAAACGCAGCTTGCTGTATTTTGGTGTCCGTCTGAAGAGGCGGAGCCTAACGGATCCGTTTTGAATTACAATGTAAGTCAATAGGGACGGATCCGATTTCAATGACACAATATGGTGCATTTGAAAACGGATCCGTTCTCCATTGACTTTCAATGTAATTCAAAACGGATCCGTTTTGGACTTTGTCATTTTTCTTTAAAACTAATGCAAACGGATCCGTTCTGAACAGATACAAACGTTTGGATTATAGGTGCGGATCCGTCTGTGCAAATAAGCAGACGGATCCGCACCAACGCAAGTGTGAAAGTACCCTTAGATGATGAGCCCCACAGGAGACAACAATGTTTGTAAAAGCTCTGAAGAATATGTTGGTGCTATGAAAGCAAGAGAAAAAACAAACAAACGTGACCACTGCAACCACTCACAGGATGCAGTGGTGACATGTTCTTACTCTAGGACCTCAGGGTGGGCTGCAAGGAAACATCGCTAACCACTGAGCCACCATGCTTCTATCACTGTCACCCAATCGTCGCCAACACATTGATGCATATACATATCTAAACCAATCATAAACAGCAGAGTGATGTAACTTTTACCTATGTGAGGATAACAGCAGATATCTGTAAAGAGAGATTAAAGGGGTTCTCCGAGCTTTTGTCCGGTGGAAGGAAGATAGTTTGGTTAATACTTAACCCTACGTCGCACCGCCAATGCCACCGTCTCCGCTGCAGTCACACAGGCTGCAGACTCTTCTGCTTGGGCCCTTCTCTTTCTGTTCAGCTGCATAGTAGTAAGTGCCGTATGCATACGTCTGATCGAGATCGCAGAGGAAGGGCCTCTGTGTGAGTGCAGCAGAGACGGCAACATCGGCGGAGCAATGAAGGGGTTAGCCATCAGCACCAGATCGGTAGGGGTCCACCCCTGGCGATCAGATGTTTTACAGGGCCATGCATGACCCTTATGTCATCATTGCAACTATAGGGAACAAAGTAAACCTTTGATGAGCACTTGTCTGAGCACCACAGTACCTTTAAACAATTAAAGGGGTTGTCGCACTTCAGCAAGTGACATTTATCATGTAGAGAAAGTTGATACAAGGCACTTACTAATGTATTGTGATTGTCCATATTGCTTCCTTTGCTGGATTAATTTTTCCATCACATTATACACTGCATGGTTTCCAAGGTTACGACCACCCTGCAATCCATGAGTGGTGGTCGTGCTTGCAGACTATAGCAAAACGCGTCAGCCTCTCTGGTGTTCGGGACCATGGGAGCGCACATAAGCTAGAGCTTTTTCCTATAGTCTGCAAGCACGACCACTGATGGATTGGAGAGTGGTCGTTCTGGTGCATGAGGCGAAAACTGAAACGGCCCCCCCTCCCATGGCAATTTCTTAACATATTCCCTTTGTCACAATAAAAGCGCTCATTGCCCATGGCCCTTCTGCTGCCCCTCTCTGAAGTGGCTTGTATTAACCTTCTCTACATAATAAATGTTGTTTGCTGAAGTGAGACAACCCCTTTAAATGTTAAGAGTTGGACCCCCTCCAATCTAATATCAATGACGTAGCCTAAGGATTGTGCACGATAAAAAAAGAGATGTACCGCACTTTGTTTTAACACAGAAACAGCGCCACCATTATTCATGGGCTAAGTCAGGTATTACAGCTCAGCCCCATTCACTTAAAATAAGGGTGGTCTGAGTTTTTTTTTTTTTTACGAAAGTGTCAGGAGTCATGTAAAATAATAAAACAATTTACCTTCCCTTTCTGCGCCTGCTCCGATCCAGCGCCACCATTCTGCATTTTCCCCTGGCTGCAGCCAGTGAGGTATTGTTTGGCTGCGGCAGTGATGTTCCATATACTGCTACAGCCAACCACTGGCCTCAGTCCTCCCACGCTGAGGCCATTGATTGGCTGCAGCGGTATATGGAATGTCACCGTTGCAGCCAAACAATACATCACTGGCAGCAATCTGGCGAAGATGACAGAGTAGCAGCGCTGGATCGGAGCAGGAAGAGGAGTTTTTTAAATTATTTTACATAGCCCCTGACACTTTAGCAAAATAAAAAACCTCTTTCAAGATAAAGCTCCACTATGAAGTATTTCTCCACCCAATAACAAAATGGAGGGCATGCTGCCTGGTACAGGCAAACCAAACAGACTGACAGGGGCAGGGTCATTTCTCCTCAGGTAAATCTGAATGTTATCTGGCAACAAGACCGAGAGGTGATTGGCCTAAGGTGTTGCTGGCCAGTTGCTGGGCAAAGGCCTATTCTTAACTGAACTGTGGATTGGCCAAAGGCAAGTTTCGGCGGGAATTTTGAATATTTATAGTGGCCGGTAACCCTCTGGAGCGCTGTCATCGGCTGAAGAAAGAAGAGAGAAGAACGTGTCCTGCCCGCCCTCCCTGGGTTTTTAGTTGTGGTCTTTTCAAAAAGGGGGTAGTGGGGGTTAGTCACTCAGCCGAAGGGTACTTTCACATTTGTGGGCAGAGGATTCCGGCAGGCAGTTCCGTCGCTGGAACTGCCTGCTGGATCCGGCAAACTGTATGTAAACGCATGTCATCTTTTCTGACTGATCAGGCATTTTTATGCCTGATCAGTCATAAAAATGCATTGCAATGCCGGATCTGTTTTTCCGGTGTCATCCGGCAAAACTGATCCGGCATTTATTTTTTTCACATGCGCAGAACGGAATGCTGGATCCATCCTTGCGGTATTTTTAATGCCGGATCCGGCACTAATTCAAGTCAGTGGGAATTAATGCTGGATCCGGCATGTGTTCCGGCATATTGGACGGAGATAAAACCGCAGCATGCTGCGGTATTTCCTCCGTCCAAAACGACTGACAGTGACTGAACTGATGCATCCTGAGTGTATTTCTCTCCATTTAGAATGCATCGGGATGTGACTGATCAGTTTTTTTTCCGGCATAGAGCCCCGACGACAGAACTCTATGCCGGAAAAGAAAAACGCTAGTGTGAAAGTAGCCTTACTGGGTGGACTCTTGATAAGTATTTCATTAATGGACTTTAGTTAACATATGGGGAATTTTAATGGATTAATGATTAATGGAATTGTTAATATATATGGTTAACCCCCAATTTTAATAACCACGGCCATTTTTATCCATATTTGTAGTTTGTCTTAATTTATTCATATTTATAAGGTTTAAAAGTTGTCGAGTATGGCACCATGCAATGGAGTCTGCATCAACCTAGCTGCGCGCTGCGCTGTAATCACGGTCAGGGATGTTAATATGGTTATTATAGCACTGGTGTTTGATATTCACAGTGTTTTCTCCTCTCTTCCAGTAATTTTATGGCCACTTTCACTGTGGCCGAAGACTCAGGACATCAAAGTCACTGATATAAATGCCCCAAAGCAAAGGACGGACATGTGAAAAGAATGGCGCTCTTAGTCCTGGAGCTGCCATAAAAGCGCGCTTTAAGGCTTTTAAATATTTAGTAATACATAAAGAGACTGCGAGAGTCTGAAATCATTAACCGGAGTCTGAGGGCGACCATACAAAGTCCTCCAGTGAGATCATCTGGGAAGAGACTTAAAGGAAAACTGTGACCATTTATACATCTTCCTCTGGTGTGAGGCTGGAAGAAACGCATAACCCAGCCAGGTGCCTGGGGCATTCTCATGCCAAATCCTTGGGAGGATGTAGCGCAGCTGGCAAACTAAGACACGGCTCAGATGCCAGTCTCTATTAACTCCTTGGACGCCAGGGAGTCAGGCAGGAAAGCGCTGTTTAGTCTTTGTCTGCATAAATCGCATAGTTAAGCTTTCCCCGCATTCATCCCGGGGCTGTAAATCACGGTGACCTTGTTTAACAAGAAGCCGGGGTGAGCACAGTTTAACCCCTATATAATTCATTATTACATGTGCTTTGTAAGAACACAGAGGGAAATTATTGGGTCAGGCAGCAGGCCTCCATTTCTACACACCTTGGGGGAGATTTATCAAAACTGGTGCAAAGGAGAACTGGCTTAGTTGCCCATAGCAACCAATCAGATTGATCCTTTCCTTTTTCAGAGCTCCTATGGAAAACGAAAGGTGAAATCTAATTGGTTGCTATGGGAAACTAAGCCAGTTCTACTTTACACCAGTTTTGATAAATCTCCCCCAAGGTGTAAATTGAAGTTCCTGCATCTCGATGCAAAATCTATAACAGGGCCGGCAACTATGAAGCGTCATTTGTGGTACTGGTCGCCTCATACGGGACAGGCTGAGGCTACAGTATAGCAGGGCACGCATACAAAACAATTCTCTAATAATGCTTCTGTCATGTAATCCATGGTTATCTCAAATCTAAATCTGTCAGCAGCCACCACTAGGGTAATCTCTACCGCCAGTATCAAACTCAATGGTAGCTGTATTAAAGGAGTCTTCCGGGATTTGATCCCGTGCTGAGCCACGCCCCCTGCACTGATCACATGACAGTGACGTCACCCCAGGTCCTTCGGCTGTTCAACAGTTCGGGTTCGTGGAAGCCGCCCCTTATGGATTCCATATGCGGCGGTAGTGGAATCCATAACGGGATGCGGCGATAACCACAACCTGAACGCCAAACTTTTTTTTAAAGTTCGCTCATCTCTACTCAGGATAGGTCATCAAAATCAGATTGGCGGAGTTTCAGCTCCCAGGATTCCTACCGATCAGCTGCATGAAGAGGCAGCAATGCTCCGAGATTCCCACGACTGATTTAGAAAAGCATGCTTAAAAATTCAGCACGAGATACACAAGTCTTATTTTTCCGCAGAAAAAAAACGTGTTTTTTTGTGTGTTTTTTGACGCGTTTTTGGTGCTGTTTTTTCACGTGTCTTTTTTTAACCAATGGGTTCAATACAAAGAGGATTTTCAGCTTGAAGTTTTTGAAGCAGATCTGCACCAAAAAACATATGGACTATTTTTTTCTGCTTCCTATTCATTTCAATCGGAGATTCAGCGCTGTTTTTTCTGCTTCTTTTTTCCACGTGTGAAAACTGCTGCCAAGTGCTGCCTCCCACTGAAGTGAGTGGGAGGCTGTTTTGAGGCGTTCTTTTGGAGCAGATTTTAAGGCAGAAACGCTCCAAAATCGGCACCAAAAAACTTAGCGTGAACTGGCCACTTCCTAGGCCATGTGACGTCATGCACACCAGAGCTCCGGTGAGCGTTGTGGTTTCCTCAAACAGCTGATTGGTGGGAGTGTGCTTTCCGCATCCATATGTCCAGTTCACAGACCGACTGAAGTCAATAGGCCCACAAAAAAGGATGCAACATGGACGTCACACAGACGTCATCCATATTTTGGGGATCAGCTTTTTGCGGAATGCTAAATACATACGTCGCGTGAATGCCCTCTTACAGTTTACGTTTTTTCACTGATGCATGCTGTCTGCATTTTTCACGGACAGCACACGTACCCATTTATTTCAGTGTTTCTGTTCACACATCAGTATTTTTTTTACTGATTGTGGGTCAGTAAAAAAATCACGGGGACATACTACACTTTGGTCTGTGATGCGGACCAAACGCACTCATTATAGTCTATGGGTCGGTGAAAATCACTGACACAACACGGATGGTATCCGTGTTCTGTCCATTTTTCATTGACCACTGATAGGAGATGCTCTGGAAGTTAGTTTTCAGTGGAGCAGTGTCCGTAAAATACGGATGATGCACAAAGGGTAAAAAACAGACACACGGACTAAACACGGATGTTTCACAGACATCTTCACGGATGTAACACGGACTGATTTTTTCCACAGACATGAAATGGACACAGAAATGTGAACGAGGCCTACATGAGCCATTTTTCATTTCCAAACGACCCACTTAGGCTCCATTCACATGTGCACTAGGGTACTAGTTGCAGGTTCTGTCACAGAAACCTTGTCGCCATCCTGACAGACCCCATTATAAGTCAATGGGATCTGTCAGTTGCCATTCACGTCCGGTGAATGATGGATCTGAACAGAGCTTTCCCTCTTTGTGCCCAAAATTTTGCTTTATGGGTTAAAATGTAGATGGTCTAAGACAAAAAACTTTCTCATCCTCCTCAGTCAGGGATATGTCTTGAAGGAGAACGTCTTCTCTCCACTTATCTCATTTGAAAAGAGCATGCAGAATGTTAATACATTTGATACGTCTGACACCAGAACACCTTGTGTCACTCAATGCTAAAGGCTGAACTCTCCCAGACTTGACACCATAGTTCAGATGGATCCGGCTTGAAAGCAAAGCCATGATTTACAGCAACGTAGAAAAGTTCAGCTTGGAGACTAAGTGATCTGAGAAGAGCTGATTGATTGTGGTGCGGAGTGCAGAGCGCTGCAGCCGGGGTAATATTCTGACATATCCAAGACCCAGCACGAGCAGCACATTTCATTACCTCACGTTATTTACGTTCTAACTTTCTTAAGTGCCATTAGCTATTATTATCCCCGAATGTCTTGTCACCAGAATATAACAACAGGCACAAAGAATACACTAAGGGGGTCATTTATTAAACAGAAATACGTCTAAATTAGGCATATTTCTGATGCAGATTGCAGCACAAAGGTCCTTTATGCGGCCACAAAGGTCCTTTGTGGTCGTGGCATGGGCGGGGAAGGGGACGGGCCGGCAGGTCTGCAAAACACGGATCCGGGAAAAAAACCAAAACGGATGACATCTGTGTGACATCCGTATTGCATCTTTTTTTTGCAGGTCCATTGTAACAATGACTGACTGTCCTTGTCCGCAAAACGGACAAGAATAGGACATGTTCTATATTTTTTCTGAACGGACATGTGGACATACAGAAATGGAATGCACACAGAGTAACTTCCATTTTTTTACGGCCCCATTAATGTGAATGGTTCTACATACGGACCTGTAAAACCGAACGGAAACAGAAAAAAAAATACGTTCATGTGCATGAGCCCTAAGAAGGGGAACAAAATCCAACTTGCCCAAACATTTCTCACCCCCTGCTGAGGCACATTAGATGGTCGGCCAGTGGTGACAAAAATGGCACATTGTACGGCTAGCTTTAGGCTCTGTTCCAGGGTGGATTTGATTTAAATCACTAGTCAGTAAGGCTTGATTTAAATCATAGTTTTCTACATAAAGCTACTTTCACAGTTGCGTTTGGGGATCCGCTTGTGAGATCCGTTTGAAGGTCTCAGAAGAGGCCCCAAACTGATCTGTTCAGCCCAAATGCATTCCGAATGGATGCGGATCCCTTCAGAATGCACTGGTTTGGCTCCATACCGCCTTCTTTCCGTTTTGGAGGCGGACACAAAAACGCTGCTTGCAGAGTTTTGGTGTCCGCCTAGCGATGCTGAGCCAAACGGATCCGTCCTGACTTTCGATGTAAGTCAATGGGGACGGATCTGTTTGCATTGACTTTCAATGGGACGTATCCTTTTGGGACTTAGAACGTATCCGTTTGGGACTTAGCATTTTTTTCCACATATAATACAATCCGATCCGTTCTGAACGGATGCATAGGTTTGTATTTTCAGTGCGGATCCGTCTGTACAAGTACTGGACGGACCCGCACCGAACGCAAATGTGAAAGTAGCCCTAAGACTAATTCTTGCTGGTATAACTTATAATATGCAAGTAGATGAAGATTTGCTGTAAAGAAGAGGCCTGTGATCTCTGCTGAGAACTGCAAAAGTAACCCAAGCATCTGTGATAATATCTTGTAGGCCGAGAAACTGGCCAATAATCTAAGAAAAACCTCTGGAAGAGCAGGACATGGTGAATGGAATAATGGAATTTATTTACAAAAAAAAATTAAACATATACAGCCTTATTCTACATAATTAAAAAACTAATTTATTTCATGATGGAATAACCTTTGGATGGTAATATATTTTCCTCAAAAAGCATTTTATATAAAAAAAATCTAAAAAATTTGAAAAAAAAATCCGATTTAAATCAAATAAATCTGATTTAAATCAAATAAATCAGATTTTTTTTTTTTTTTTAAATCATTGATTTTTATCCACCCTGCTCTGTTCACATTAGCATCTTGACTTCTATTTATAAAGGAACCATAACAGATATACCGGATAAGGCCTCATGCACACAACTATGTATTTTGAGGTCTGCAAAACACATTTTTTGGAACGATCATACGGATGTGGCAAGCACACGGATATCTTCCAGGTGCTTTCCGCAACTGCATCTCTGTGCCACAAAAGATACAGCAAGTCCTATTCTGGTCCGTAAAATGCAGATCACAGACCCACTGAAGTCAAAGGAAAAAACTGCAGATCACACATGGTCCGAGTCTGTAATGTGTGGGTCCACGATTTGCAGACTGCAAAATGGATACGGTCGTATACATGGGGCCCTAGACACATCCTGTTGGATCTCAATGGCTTATAATGTTCTCCATTAGATTTCTAATATTTTTATGAAGACGGTTACGACTACACAGTTCGGTTGTGATGCGTCATTAAGCGTTTAGGAATGCATGTGGTTGGTTACCGTATACATAATCATGCGAGAGTTTTTTTTGTCTGCCACTGTTGTTTGAACTGTGAATGTTCCTGCGGACAATTAGGTGCAGTCGTCACAACTTTAAGAGTGCTATGGCTATCTCAGAACTCTATTTTCCTATTGGTTTCCATTAAAAAAATTAGATGCTGTGGTTCCAAACTGCATCACGACCGCGTCGTGTGGCCGTACCCTAACAGAAACTGAGTGACTGCTTCCACTTATTAGCGACTACACTGCACATATTATAGGTGGTGTTTTCTCCCAGGTTTAGGCCTTGTTCACACTAGGTTTTATACAGTCAGCGTTTGACGTGGATGCAGTGAATATGCCTCCCATTGTTTTCAATTGGAGACCGCACTGCACTTCACGCAGCTGTGGTTGATAGCTTCCACTGGACCAAGAAAATACATGTACTTTCTTGACGCAGTATCCAGATGGACACTGCTGGAAGCTGCGGTGGGTGTAGACTCCTGTTTAGGCCTCATGCACACGACAGTATTTTTTTGCGGTCCGCAAAACAGGGTTCTGTTGTTCCGTGATCCGTTTTTGCTTCCGTTGTGTTTCCATGTGTCTTCTGTTTTTTTTTTAGCGGACATGACCCAAAAGATATTACCAAAAGACAGGCTGACAATTTGCCAAATGCCTGCCAAGGGATCCGCAAAAAAATGCCGACGCGGAACGCGGATGACACACGGATGGCCATCCGCATTTTTTCACTGTCCCATTGACTTGAATGGGTCCGCGAACCGTTTTTCACGGACAAGAATAGGACAGGTTATATTTTTTTGGACGGACTGGAATCACGGGCCATGGACGCGGAGAAAAAATGGTGCATTTGCCGAAAAACGGCACAACGGACACGGAATCAAACAACGGTCGTGTGCATGAGGCCTTAGCCTCATTCAGTGCGGGCTAAACTTCGAGCAAATCAGCAGCATTCAAACTCAAAAACCACAGCAGAAACCGTGGTGCTTTCTGCCACGTGAACTAGCCCTGAAAGAGACACCAGATGTGACAGGAACCTGCATTTGGAAGCAGTTTTTATTTTCCGGAATTAAGAAATATGGGATTATATTTATAAACTGTGAAGTTCAAAATGAACAGTGTCGTAGGCCATGGTCAGGTAGGATAATGGTTGGATTGTATGAATTAGAAAATACAACACTTGCTCTAGACAAAAAAAATATAGTACACCCTTTTACCTAATATTGTACACCCCTTTAAGATTAACCCCTACTTAGGATAAAGCTGGCCATACACATTGGATGCATGATATTAGTCAAGCCTACTGATTTTGGTGGGACTGGCCAACCATCTAATGTGTAGGAGGGCCTCCCGATTCTTGATTGGTAGATGCTAGATAAGGATCAGGCTGTCAGATTGAACATGTCCAATTTTTTTGTTCTTGGGTAGATAAGTCACTGCCGGAGGAAACCTGACAGAGTCTTGTTCCCCCCTCCCTGTTAAAATAAAACCTATATGCATGTTCAGTTGAGCAAAGCATGCATTTGTATGGGGCGTACGTCTGATGAGATAGATGCTGGCCGACCTAACCTCAATGAGGTCTTAAGATTTTCTGCAGTAGCTGGGTGTGAATCTGGAGCAGCATAGGAAAAGAAACGATATACAATATCATATAGAAAATGCATACTGATATCATGACTTAGACGACCTGAAATCAGGAGAAAAAAGTTGACCTCAAATGCAGCACGAATTCTTCATCTCCGCGCATCACCTCTCCCTTCAGTATGGAGGTGTCATTTCCTACATCACTGAGATAACTCCCTCTCCCAGACCTGCCCTTCAATACGTTTGTCTGTTCTCTGGTGAAAGATCATCTGCAGGAAGGTGGATTACCACGCGTACTTTGTATTATGTTCCCACAGACACTTGAACTTTTATTTACTTCCCGAATGCCGCCTCTCACTTTTGATGTGACTAAATGTGTACAATGACATCAAAAGCAACGGGCCTGACATATCCTAAAGTTTAAGCTCAGAAGGTTCCTGGTTCTTTAGATTTTGTGATGTGCGAAGAATCGAAGATAAAGTAGGCATTGGAGTCTGACTTGAAGAAGACAACGGACAACCTATTGTTATTTTACAGTAATTATGTACCACATCAAGTGCACAACTTACCTTGTCATACAAACATGAATATCTTATAATTCACATGGGATGCATATATAGAAAGCTGCAAAAGCTTGATGCCTATATTGTAAAGAGACTTACACTAAAAAAGAACCAGTAGGTTTATAGTTTATACACTTAGACAACTTTATTTGCATAAATATTTACCCGAGTCCCAAACTCTTGGGTTGGGAGTGATGATATCACACTTTCAATGATGTCATCAGTGAGAGTTTCGAAGTATATGTAATTGCACAATTTTATAAAGTGGTGAATTATACAATAGGTCAATAGCTAGGCTAGGACGAGTGGTTTTCCGATTAACAACATGTATCAACTAGCCACAGGATAGGTGATAAATATATGATTGGTGGTGGGCTCACCTCACGAAACTTCAGAATGGGGCTCCACAAGTCTCCTGTGTGACTAATGCTCTATTTACTTGTAGGGGACTGCTGAGTACAGAGCTTAGCTATCTCTATCAGTCCCATAACAGTGGTCACACTCCACTTCTGCTCCATACACGCAGGGAACTCGAAGGGTCCCCGTTCTGTTGACATATGGGGGTACCAGGCAGTAGTAAGACCCCCATTGATCACACATTTATCATCTATCCTAGTTCTTTTGTAGTTAATGGTATTGTCTGATGAAGAAGGAAAATGTATGGCCGGTGGATGTGTGACCGCTGAGCCTTAGCAGTGATGTACTGTTCTTGCACACCTGACTGTAGGGGCCAGTGATTGGCTGCAGTGGTCAGGTGGATGAGGAGGCGCACCTTCAATTCTGGTCTGGTGAGGACAGGAGCTGTGGAGCTGGAATGGAGGGACTTTCAAAAGGTGAGTGACTCTTTTTAAAAAATGTTAAACATCCCCTCACCACTACTCCATTTTACTGTTTGGTTGGACAATCCCTTTTAGACTTATAACATGACATCAGTAAATTTATTATTGTAATTACAACTATGAGAAGCTGACAGGTTCTAAAGCTCAGTCACAAATTTTGGGTTCAGCAAAAATTCTTTGTGCGACATTTCTTAATTAGAGGTAATGGACATGTACCTAATATGAGCGAGGGATTTGAGTAAGGAGAAGTTTGGAAGGTCTTCTGTATTCCTTGTTCCCGGAGTTATACATGTAGATTAGGTGTGGGCTTAGCAGGGACAGAACGAGTGAGCGACGACTTACTGCTGACTAAAGAAAGTGCCATCTACAGATGAATGAGACAACCTGCACTGTTCATGATAGCGAAAACGAAAGCCAGGAGTCCAAGCGCACTGGTGTTCACACCCAATAACCGAGGGAAACTCGGCCAAATGTTTATGCACTTACAGTGCGTTACTTCACGTTTATGCATTTCACATTAGAAGAAGGGATACATGTATATTAAAAATAAATGAAGTGCTTGCTTCTCCTGCCAGCCGCCAGGAAACCAGCTCAGAATAAAAGAGCGCACCCACATCTGGGAATGAAGTGGAGAACACACACTTTTAAATCCTGCTGCAACTTTTTCCCTGTAGCGGTGGTCATTTCTCTCGAACCCCTTATGTCTACTTTGGTTGGTAACCAAAAACATTTCCAAGGCAAACCAACTCCCAACCCTCATACAGGCAGCTGTGAATCTGCCAGCATTAACCCCTTTGGTTGATGCACTGGCACTCAACAATAATTCTTACCAAAGGCTTTTGACTCTGATCCACTGCAGAGAAATTAATAAATTGCTCAATATATGCATATATATGTATATATTTTTTTCTATTTGGGAATCATAAGATATTCTTATTGTTAATATATTTACAGCAAGGTGGAGTAAAAAGAATCTTGGAAGATGGGGTTCTCCAGGATCCTTAGGACAGGCCATTAATATCAGATTTGAAAGTGTCCAACAATCCACACCCCCACCGATCAGCTCTCCAGGAGTAGGTCTGGGGCTGGATCTACACAGCTCCGTCCATGGATGGATGGAGATGGTTACTGCAGCGCTGTTTCCATTCAAGTTAATGGATTATAGATGCTACTCCTGAGCAGCTAACTGGTGGGCGTGCGGGGTGTCTATTTAATGTTAAAGAAAACACCTGCACTCTTAGCATTGGTAATAGGTGCCAGCAGAGGACTTTTCATTCACCAATATCCCGAAGGAATCCACACCACTCAAAAGCATATGATGCAAATCACTTCACAATTTTATTAGGGTGGGAATATATAGGGTGGGTCAAATCCAAGTAGATACGAGAAAAAAAAATCAATACTAGCCAACCAGTAGCACAACCATACGTTTTGGTCCAACAAAGACTTTTTTCATTGGTTAGTCTGTGGCATAAGGAACCAAACGTGTGATGATGAGTCCATTCTTCTTGTATCTACTGCCCTGTATATATTCCTATACTAATAATATTGTGAACTGATTTTCATCATATGCTTTTGAGTGCCGTGGATTCTATCATGAGGATAGGCCATCAATGTAAAAGTCCTGGAGAACCTCTTGAAAGCTCTGCCTTTGGAAACCCCTTTAAGGAGGACCTGTCGCCTCTCTGACATGCCTGTTTTAATAGATTTATGCATTCTCCGTGTAATAACAATTCTGAAGCATCTATTCTTATGGCTGTATGTTGTGTCATTCCTTTATTATTTCTACTAGAGGTTATAAATGAATTGCTAGCAGTCTGCAGTAAGGGTACAGAGGGTGGTAACCAGTTGGATGTGTGTACCTGCACAGTCAGAAAATGGCAGCACTGATTGGATAGGGCGAGTCTGTGCAGGAACACCCCCGAACTGGTTACCTCCCCTCTGTACCCTTACTACAGACTGCTAGCAATTCAGTCATAACTTCTAGTTGAAATAATAAAGGAATGGCACAACATAGAGCCATAAGAATAGATGCTCCAGAATTGTTATTACATGGGGAAATGCATGTAACTATTAAAACAGGCATGTCAGGAATGGTGACAGGTCCTCTTTGAAGAGAATATATCTGCTGAATATGTTGCTCTTTGGAGGGTCAGTGTGTCACTCTGAACAGTCCATACTCCTGTAAAATGTTTTATTTGATTGAAAGGAGCAATCAAAAAATTCACTAGATGGCACTATGTTTTTTGTGACATTTTTTCGAACAGAAATACGGACCTGTATGTGTAATATTCCGCCCCGTACAAAGGGCAATCTATTTACAGACCCACCTTAATAAAGAGTGGTTCTCAAATATAATATTAATATCAAAATTGTTCTCTTTACAATTGGGAACAGTCTGATACAAAATTAAAGAGAGGCCGAGTACAAATTCACTTACATAACACAGGCAAAACCATGCCGTTCTGCTGTCAGGTTGTGAAAGCCATGGTGAAAAAACAGGCAGTAGCAGCACCAACCCTCCATCCAAACCTCCTATTTACATATGGTGTAAAATATCGATGTGGATTTTAGCATATGCTCTTCAATTTCATAGCATGCTGCATATGTCTCAGCACTTTGCAGACTGAATACATCCACACGAGCATGTCTACAAACCCCTGGCGTTTCACAGCGTTGGCTTTGTTCACCATGTGCCGCAGATTCACCTAAGGCTTAAAACAGACCCATAGAAATGTATTACAAGTAGATCCATATGCTCACGCACAGCTCCACTGCCGATTATAAATGGCAGCAATTTGAGAGGGAATTCATCAGATTTTTCACCCTGTTTACTGATCAGCATAATTCCAAACTCCGCTTTTATAACTGGTCAGTAAATGAAGCCTAAATTATTTGTATTCGTTGGCAGCAGAGGTGAATTATAGAGAGACTTTGTATAGATAACTTTCTAATGAGGTTGTTTAAAGTTGTACTTTAATCAGATCAAACCATTTATTATAAATTATCAGTAGATTGTGTTCAGATTTTACAGCATCCACGGTGTGGTATGATTTACCTTAGCTCTATTCTGCGAGTTAGCATGGTTGTGGCAATAGCAAATCCATCATTTTTATGCTTTACTACTGTTTTGCACAATTAAACACGTAAAAAAAAGAATTTGTTTTTGTGTTGCTATAAGTATTGGTTACATTGTTGTAAACATTGTTCTGTGTGTCTGTGTCCATAACATGATAAAAAAAAGCAATCCTGCCACTGTTTTTTTTTTTTTTTTAATACGTTACGCCATTCACCATCCGGGTTACGTAACAGGATTTTAAAGTTTGGATCATTACAGACGTGTCAATAACAATGATGTGTTCTTTTTTATATATTATATATATATATTTTTTTCTCTTTTTATTTATTATATTTTATATTTTTTTATAATAAAGTCATTTTCATGGTGAAATTGTTTTTTGTGTTTTTAGCTTATTTTGTTATATTCCTTCCTCTATATATTTGTAAACTTTATTTAATGTTTTGTTTTTTTACTTATCATTTTAGTTCCATCAGAGAGCTTGTATATACTGAAGCTTATTACGCCTGTCAGAATACTGCTGACAGGTAACCTATTAGGCCCTTTTAAATGTAGTAAGTCGGCAGATCTAGGCTCCCAGCTGCCATAGCACAACATTGGCTCCTTGCAATCACATTGTGAATAAACGGGGAAACAAAGGGGTGAAAGGGTGAGCCCTTCTCTCTGTCAAACCATGGATTGCTGTGGTCAGCATAGGGGTTATGTGGCTGGGATCAGAGCTAATCTTCAATCCCGGCCATTAGCTTGAGGTAACAGTTGTATAATACAGCCAGCACTTGCATGTGACGCAGCATAGCTCCTGTGCATGCACCATCACTGTTCAAGGGTTCAACTTGCTTACCATAATGTAATAGTACATCACGAGACGATAAAGAGTTAACAGCTTGCTGCATACTTTTTAAACATTTTAAGTCACTTATATAGTCACTACCCACAGAGAAGACATCTAGTAAAAAAAAAAAAAACATGTTTACCCAAAGGCCGTTAGGCTAGGTTCACACGACGATATTTGTCGCGCGACAAATAGAGCACAACTACACTGCAACATTTGTCGAGCGACATTTTGTTGCTTTAATGACGCATGAAATTTTTTATAATGGTAGTCTATGGTGTCGCATTGCAACATGCTGCGACTGAGACACGACAGTCGCAGAAAATGGATCTTGAATGGATTTTTTGCGACTGTCGTCGCAGTCGCAGCATGTTGCAATGCGACACCGTAGACTACCATTATAAAAATTGTCGCGCGAATGTCGTCGTGTGAACCTAGCCTTATACTTAAGTGTTAATTTCTTTTTTTTATTGAATAGTTTCAGTGATTAGCACTGAGATCCTAGGTTCAAATCTGACCAAGGATAGAGCAGGTACGAAATCTAGACTGTGAGCTCCACTGGGGACAGGGTGGCGATAATGTCTGTAAAGCGCTGCGGAATATATTGGCTCAATATAAGCAAGTAAAATAAACTTAAAAAGATTTTATTTTTTTCAATAAAGAATTAAACTACCGCTTCCTGCTTACTTCTGGCCAGCTGATCATATGGTCACTGCATGACCACTGCAGCCAGCCACTAGTCGCGGTGGCACTGGGCCTGCAGCAGCTTAAACGGGTGCATATTAGTTATTTTATTAATTTAAAGCCCTGGACAATCTTTAAGCTCCTGAATCTTTTGTAACACATAAATGTTAGGTCACTGTCGCATTATTGCCCTTCTCTTTTTTACACTTTTAAAAGGGGTTTGGACATGACAAGACGATGATCAGTTACTGGATTTTACTGTAGAGTAGTCACTTCTATGGTTGCAGCGTGCCTGTGTGGTGCTGGCATCCACCACTATATGGTTACTGTATGGTGGTAACATTGGTCTTTGTATAGCATAGTATACATCTAAACAGCATGGTGGTAAGTCAATATGTGCTCAATGTATTTCCTTTTGCATGGACGCATGGTCAAATTTAAGCAAAAAACGTACCAAGTAACTATTTGTATAATGGCCCTCTTTATTTTCATGATCACACCCTCAAATATGGCGCTAGTCAGATAGCTCTGTCTCCAATGCTTCAAATACGACCTGTCTTGGCACTATGTTTTGAGGATGACACCCCAGATTGGGAATGAGGGAGGAGGGACATCCACGCGTGACAGTGGTCTACATGTCACTGTGTGCAGCCTTGGAATGAATTAACCCAGCGCAGATATTACGGGTATTGTACAGGCGGACATCTCCAAAGACAAAAACCCTAATGACTAACTTAGGAGACCTGTATCAAGTAGAAGATTAATACAGCATATAATGCATGTTTGAGGTAAGAAGATTACCGAAATGAGGCCATGAATCACGTTGGTGTCTTGTAGTGTCAACCCACCCCTGACAGTAACATAAAGGACAGGCAGACAGTCTGTCTCGCAGAACCTCGTTTTGCTTAAGGTTTAGAATCCATAAAACTACCTCAGTGTCATCCCCTGTCTCCTTTGTGCACATTATTATTCATATGCAGATATTTTACGGCTACAATCAAGAGAAAAAGGACAACTGCTTGAGACTATTTATTGTTTTTCTACTTCCAGTAGATCTTTAACAGGCAATTTATGGCACTGTCATGGATTCACATCTCCTCCACAACCGGAGACTTTTTTGAGGTTTCTTAAAGGAACAGCATTAAAGCACATTTAAGAGCAGAAGTATCTAGCTTCCTGAATGGTAGCTTAACTAATGATTGCCTGTGACTAGCAAAACTAGGGCACTTACAAATATTTTTTGGAGATGAAGTAGTGAACGCTCAATGAAATGCCAATATCAGAGTTGAAATGGCCCTTGGATAAGAAAGAAGATCTTGTAAATGGAAGCTGGTGCTCTGACTTCAAGAAAGTCAAAGGGAATTTGACCTTAGTGTGGGTTCCTTACTTCATTGCATTGATTTCTCACAGAGTATTAATATAATAATTCACTCAATACAATTAAGGTGACTCACGCAGTAAGGCCAGTTTCACAGAAGATGTTTGGTCTGGGAAACCATGTGCATTTCCCTGACCGAACACTGCTCCTCTGACCCCAACTCACAGCATCAAAATGACTTATGATGCTCTGAGTTCCTGCCTGACTGCAGGTCTACTGTACTGTAATCATGGCATTAGGTGTGTACAATACAGCAGACCCGTGTCAGGTAGAAACTCACAGCATCTTAAGTCAATATGATGATGTGAGTTCAGTCCAGGAACCATGACCAACACAAACACACGGAGCATATTCCCTGGACTAAACAATTTGGGGGTCATCTACTAATCTGAAATGTGCCATCAGGCGCAGATGGCGCACAACGGTTAGTGCACCTCTATCTGCGACTTTCCCCCCTCACGCCAGGGGGACAGGCCGGCAAGCCAGTGTCATTCATCA
The DNA here is from genome assembly GCA_033119425.1 of Bufotes viridis. Classification (NCBI taxonomy): domain Eukaryota; kingdom Metazoa; phylum Chordata; class Amphibia; order Anura; family Bufonidae; genus Bufotes; species Bufotes viridis. Next base: position 319,282,580 of record CM065593.1, on the reverse strand, counting down.
TTTTCTACGCCTGCTTTAGGCGTAGAAAAAGGTCTAAATGTGAGACAGCAAGGAAGCTGTCTTACATTTAGAACTGGCGTTGGAGGCACCAAAGTTATGGAGTGGCCTGCGCCTCTTCATACCTTCGGCAGAAGTACCGTCAGCTATGCCCCTTTGTGTGAAATTAGCCTTAAAGTAAATCTGTGGGCTATAAAATTTCCAGTGTGTAGATATTGATTACCTATCCTCAGGAGAGGCCATCAATATCAGATTAGTGGGGTTCCAAGATCCGGAGCCCCAACATATCAGCTGTTTCGGGCAGCCGCCGGCACCAACTAAGTAGACGAGCCAGAAGCAGACAGCTCCATCCAGTGTGTAGTGGCCGTGCCGGCTTATTGCAGCTGAAGGAGCTGAGCTGCAGGATCAGACTACGGAGAGTTTGTTTGTAGTCAGTTACTATGGAGACTATTTGCAGATATATAGGAAGAGTTAAATTTTTTTTTTACAAAGGTTGGCATAGTCCTCCAAAAATATATAGCGCTAACAAAAAGAGGACAAAAATTCACATGGGGTCTGCAGAGCAAAAAGATCCAAAACTTACTAATGCTACACAGTTGTCTAGGCAAATAAAGGTGTCCTAACCCAGGGATGGGCAAACTGCGGCTCACCAGCTGTTGTAAAACTACAATTCCCACCATGCCCTGCTATAGGCTGATAGCTGTAAGCAGTCTTTGCATGCTGGGAGTTGTAGTTTTGCAACAGCTGGAGAGTCGCAGTTTGCCCATCCCTGTCCTAACCCATATGAAACAGCAGTAGAAGTACAGTAATAACAGAAGCCTGATATTTGATGCATGAAATTGCTGTAGCTTTTACTGTTTTTACTATTATCTTGATTCCGACTGTAGAAACAACCATGGCGCACCTCTTACTTAGAGCGCCGCTACTATTTTTTCCACTGGTTTCTACCTACAATAACTTTTCGTTCAATCTACCGAATAAATAATATGTATGCAAATTCCACACATCTATATTCCGCACCAGCAGAAAATGAGCCGGGTGCCAACAGAATGTTTTATAGTCACACACTTTTTAACTATAAAAAAAATTCAATTTCCTTTTTGAAAGTATAGGCGTTATTAAAAATAAACACTTCACAATTTACTGGTTTTGGGTTACCGGGGATTCCATTGAGAGGCTGTGTCATGACAAAGTGTAATAGAGGAAACATCGACAGTGCACCACAAAAATCCATCGCTAGCAATAAATACCACACCAGGAGATGCCGGGGTGAACCAGACCCAAAGCTGCTTTCCTTCTTCAATATATATTATGCCATCCCTTACACCTAAACTGTTTCATAAAAGCTGGTTTACTGCTAGATTTGAACAAGAGACATGATATTTTTTTTTATGCTCAATATCCCACTCCTGCCCCTTTAAGAATATGGGAACTATAAAAACACAAATTTGACAGCATAATTCTTAAAGGGAAACTTTCTTTCACACCTGTAAATTTAGAATGTAGTTTTTCATGATTTATTAATCCTGAAATTTCAACTCACCTGAGAAAAAAATCTCACTCAGATTTCAAGAAACATTTTGCTGTGAAAAATGCCGCCAAACACTGTGTGCGTGACATCGACCTTAAAGGGGTATTTAGCTAATATGAACATATCGCCTATCCACTGGGATGAGCCACGGAACGTGGATACCATCACCACTGTTTGAATGGAGCAGAGGTAGAACATGAGTGCTGCCATTCCATTTAAAGCCTATAGGATCGAAGAAGATAGCCAAGTGCTGTGGTTGCACCCTCCTACCCAGATCATCGGCATATAATGGAATACCCCTTTAAGGCAGAAACCATCTTCAATCAATTTCTATATTTATGCAAACTTTTTCCTTGATTTACAAAGGTTATTAGATGCAATTTCTTGTGCTTTAGGCTGAGACCACATAGTGTGGCTAAATGCATGGGCCCAAACCAGGCCAACATATAGTGGCGAAAGGCTGCACGATTTTGCTGTTGAGTGACATTTAGCCGCACCATGTGGCCTCAGCCTGGATCCTTAGAGTAAGACACTGTTGGATTCCCGGCCAGCGGTCATGTCATGAGAAGATTAAGAGCATTCAATTATCAATGAGTTGTCAGATTGCTCAATAGCCATTATAATTCATCACCAATGTGATACACGTGTTAAGCCTGTTCAAATTGGTTGACGGCCAATTACCGTGAACGTTCGTTCCTGTGAATGACTGTCCCAGATACTTATCCCTTAGTGGTACCATGGAACCGAACCCGAATTCGGGAAATGGTTTTTTACAGTACAAATTAATTTATGAAGTTATTGCGCGAAATCTCGCGAGATTTCGCGAATCAATAACTTCGGGTCATCGGAGCCAATACATTCTAATACTGTACGGAGCTCCCGCTCCGTACAGTATTAGAATTAAGTTTTATGCGAATCGACTTCAGATGTTTCATCCGAAGTCTATTCGCTCATCCCTAGCTGCAGGCAATATGAAAAGTGAACGGGGGACAAATCATAAAACGATCCTTCATCCCCCTTTTCACTAACTTGTGTATTAATTGGCGCTTGCTTATTGACCATCGGCCCTTGTAAGAAGACCATTATGGTCCTTTAACACAACACAGGCTCACGTAATTGGCAATTATCGGGAAGGAACCAAATGTTCCTTATTACTACCTGATCGTCAGAGGAGGTGAGAGCGGCATTTACATGCAGCAATCATCTCTGGATGTAAATTATTGATCGCTTGTCCCCATACACATTTATTGTTCCTAGACAGCAGATCCCTATTTGCACAAGGAGATCTGCTGGCCAGAAATGATTTTTGGGTGCCAACAAGTGCTTTTGCTTATTCATCTCACTAAATCTAAGATGTTTTACCTTAAAGCCTTAAAGGGGTTATCCCATGATTAATGTAAAACAATGAAAATCATACATAATATAGTACATGACAACCTCTTTCTAACAAAGCTAGAACCAGCCCTGTACCTCACAAGGATCCTGACATCACCCCGTTCATTGCTCCACTTGTTCTGATAGATTTATTTCAAGCTGGCAGCTTAGGTGTCGTGTTGTTTATCAGGGGGCAAGTCCTGTCTGCTGCAGCTGGTTGCAGTTGAAGCATGGAACTGAGTAAATGCTTCCATCTCAGTGAGCAGGGGAGAGAAATTAGAAAAAGAGCAAACAGAACGTGGCGCTATACAGATAGATTTCATTGAATAACTCAGTAGTAGTGTTGAGCGAACTTGTGTTTTAAGTTCTGCGTCCAAAGTTCGGGTTATCCAAGAATCCCGTTATGGATTCCGCTACCACAGACAATAACGGAATTTGGAATCCATAACAGGATTCTTCGATAACCCGAACCAGAACTTTGGCCGAACAACTTTAAACACAAGTTCTCTCAACACTACTCAGTAGCTATAAAAAAAAAAATTCAATTACATGCAATTACAAAAGTATTCCGATCCAGGTGCTATTTTGAAAAATGAAGAATATTATTCGTGGACAACCCCTTTAAGAAAATATATATATATATATATATATATATATGCAAAAGAAGAGTGGAAGAGTTACCCATGGTTAAAGGTGTTTTCCTGGAGTAAAACATCGATGACCTATCCTCAGGATAGATCATCAATATCTTATTAAAGGGGTTCTCCGGGCTCTCCTATATTAAACCCCTCTCCTCAGGATAGGTCATCAATATCACATCGGCGGGGGACCAACACCCGGTACCCCCGCCGATAAGCTGTGTGAGGAGATGGCGAGCGCAGTGCGCATGTGCCGTCTCCTGCATCTCTTCCTGTTCGCTGCTTTCCCATAGACAGCAGCAGTCAACAGGAAGAGAGATGGGAGACGGCAAGTGCGCACTGCGCTCGCCGCCTCCTCATACAGCTGATCAGCAGGGCCGCCGGGTGTTGGACCCCCACTGATGTGATATTGAGGACCTATCCTGAGATCCTGAGGAGACTAATGAACATGACATGGCTGATCTAAGAAGACACCCCAGCGCCTCTTTAAACAGATCACTGGAAGGGGTGGTGGGAGTCGGCCCCCCACCGATTAAATACCAGTGACTTAGGCCTCATGCACACGAATGTGTGCACCCCGTGCCCGTATTGCGGGCCGCAAATTGCGGCCCGCAATGCTCGGGCACCGGCCGTGGGGCAGCCGCAGCGGATCGCAGACCCATTCACTTGAATGGGTCCGCGATCTGCCCGTTCCGCAAAAAGATAGGACATGTTCTATCTTTTTGCGGGACGGAAGTACGGAACGGAACCCCGCGGAAGCACTCCGTAGTGCTTCCGTAGTGTTCCGTTCCGTCATTCCATTCCGCACCGTTCCGCATCTCCGGATTTGCGGACCCATTGAAATGAATGGGTCCGCATCCGTGATGCAGAATGGCCACGGAATGGTGCCCGTGTATTGCGGATCCGTAAATGCGGTCCGCAATACGGGCACGGGGTGCACACGTTCGTGTGCATGAGGCCTTATCCTGAGGATTGGTCATCAATATTCTACTCCCTGAAAACTCCCTTTAAAATATGTCAAATTCTTTTAACTATTCAAAACACTCACCAATCTCGCATTACATCTAATCAGAAAGAATCTGGTTGCTTTGGACAACACCAGTCTCTTTACTTGTCCTCGTCTCACTGCATTACCAAATGATATATTAGTAAATCGTCCACATATATTATAGTTTTGCCACCCAAGTGGAAACTCGGCCTGACGGCAGATTCAGAGGATAAGATCACAGATATAAAGAAAGGAGCTACAGGAATGATTAAAAGATTATAGACACAACCAAACCACACCTTGGCACCCTGGGGCTACAATCACACTTTATGAATACTCCTGTTTAGTAATGAGACTCGTATTTCCATTCTTTAGTTACAATATACGTCCGCAGGGATACGGTTTAAGAAGGTGACATCATGACTATCCTGGAAGAAGAACAGTATTCTTTGCAAAGGAAAAAAGAAAGGTTGTTAACCAATTCGCTCAATATATTAGAAGAACAATATACGAGCCTGTCACTTGAAATAATTAAATGTGGCGACATATCGCAGAATTTCCATGCATGGGCGTAACTGCCAGGATAGTAGCTGCTATGGGGCCCAATAAGTCAAGAGTCCATTTCCACTCAGATATAAGGTGCTGTTAGGGAGGCTATGGGAGCATTGAAACCGTATGCAGCCTTTCTAACATTCTAAGTTTTACTAGGGTGGCATGGTTACCCCTGTGTATATTATCCCTTCACTAGTTTTTGCAATATTCCTAAACAATAACATTACTGCATTATACCTTTTTTGTATTGGTCTGTCCGGTGATATCACACTGGACATCATCACTACACTGTGACATCGCCGTCCTATATAATTTCTGTGCTGTAACAACACCCTATATTATTGCATTAGTTTGTGCACAATCCATGTACTGTGACATCACTGTGTTCATTATCCCTGTACTGCGTCACTATGCACCATAACCCGAGCCGTAACTTCACAGTGCACAATACCACACCATTGTGACATTACTGTGAGCATTATTCATGTACTGTGACATCACTGTGCAGCACACTCTGAATTCTAACTTCACTCTTTACATTATGTCAACATTGTGACATCACTGTCAGCATTAATAATGTACTGTGACATCACTGTGCACCATACTCTGAATTGTAACTTCACTCTTTACATGATCACACCATTGTGACATCACTGTGAGCATTATTCATGTACTGTGACATCACTGTGCAGCATGCTCTGAATTGTAACTTCACTCTTTACATGATCACACCATTGTGACATCACTGTGAGCAATATTAATGTACTGTGACATCACTGTGCACCACAATCTGAATTGTAACTTCACTCTTTACATTATCTCACCATTGTGACATCACTGTGTGCATTATTAATGTACTATGACATCACTGTGCGCCACACTCTGAATTGTAACTTCACTCTTTACATTATCACACCATTGTGACATCACTGTGAGCATTATTAATATACGGTAACATCACTGTGCACCACGCTTTAAATTGTAACTTCACTCTTTACATTAGCTCAACATTGTGACATCACTGTGTGCATTATTCATGTACTGTGACATCACAGTGCGCCATGCTCTGAGTTGTAACTTCACTCTTTACATTATCTCACCATTGTGACATCTCTGTGTGCATTATTCATGTACTGTGACATCACAGTGCGCCATGCTCTGAGTTGTAACTTCACTCTTTACATTATCTCACCATTGTGACATTACTGTGTACATTATTTATGCACTGCAACGGTAGTATTTCTGTGCATTAGAGGGCTGAAATATGTTCTGAACTCGCTACAGAAGGTTGTTATGGTGGAGAGTGGCTCCATTTCAAGTTTTTCTATGTGTCCCATAGTAACATGTTATGCCCCAGTTTCTGTGACTATTTGGAGGCATACATCGGTTGATAGATCAGATAATACTGTGCTGCTCATATCCTTGGATCAAGCACATGGATCACTCTCCGAGGGCCATGTTTATTCAGAGCATTTTGTTATAGTATTAAAGGGTATGTCCACCTTCACAAGTAATTTTAAATAGTTCCAAAAATGCATTGTTCTAAAATAAAATAAAAAAACAGTAAAGCTGGATTTGGATGAGCAGATAATCGTTTAAGCAATCACCGACTCGAGCGACTACGGACCGAATGTTCTAGCAGACTACTAGCATTTAAATGAAAGGATTAGCATGTAAAATTTAGTTTTTTTTTTCCGATCGTATAATCGTTGATATGCCTGCCTACACAGGGATTTCGTCAAGAAGATACAAGATGCACATTTATATAACACAATTCATTAAACAATGATTGTGCATGTTTGCATCATCAATTTCACAGAGATTAAACGAATGTTTTTGGTCAGATCGCTCAATCGTTAGAAACGATTCTCGTCCACCTTCCATCGCTTGCGTTCTACTCGTCGAAATCCACCTTAACTTTGACAACAGTAATAAATGTGAATATTTTTACAGACTACAAGTATACTGTGTGCGTAGCCGGGTCTTGCATCTGTCTCATACTTATGAAAGCCAACTACATACAGGAAATAGAGAGGTTTTGCTTTAGGATGATCTGAACAGATGAGGAACATGGGAATTGTTTCTAAACTGGGGGAGCGTGTCCAGACGCCATCTAGTATGGCCGTTTAGGCGCTTGGCTCCCGCCTGCACCACCACATTTTGGCTAGTGACACTTGAATCTCCAGCCACAAGGGGAAAAACAGCTCACAGGAGGTTCTCTCCTCCTCCCCGATTTCCCTCGCCACCCAGGACGCTGGAGTAGTGCTGGACGAAGGCTCCTAGGACGGCTTTCCCAGCGAGTGATATCCACGCAGCAGGGAGCCTCCCGTCATTGCTTCCTCCCACCACCCCAACACAGCGCTCGAGCAGGAGAGTGGGAAGACCCGCCGGAGGGCAGAAATCAGCCACCTTACATCTCAGAGGTGGGTACATTATCAGAGGATCCTGTGCTCCAGAGGACTGGATTGGAACTCTCGCAACAGAGTTCCAGCCTGCCGCTTCTAAACACTCAGGAAGCAATATGGCGACCGTTAAGAGCATTGGAAAGCAATAAATGGAGCACTCAGGTACTGTGCCCTCTCCCACCCCACAGATCTCAGGCTCTCCTAGGAGACTACATATGGCCCTTTCTTGGTCCCTGGTCTGCTCCTCCCGAGGGTGTCACATCTGCCCCTGCCATTGACCGCAGCAGCTCTCCATTCCCCACAGATACCTGGGCTAGCTCCCCAAACCCTTCTCCGCTAGCTGCTATAGTCTCTCCCGCCGCTCCTGATCCCCCATACTCCTGGGAAGTATACCTTAGCCAATTGCCTACAAAAGAGTACTTTCGAATGCTCATATCTGAAGTTAAGGGGGCCCGTAGAGCAGAGATTGCCGCCGTCCGCACTGACATTAAGCACATTGTCGACTGGGTGGACTTACTTGAAAATTCACATGATGACACCAGACAGTACATATATGCCCTCCATGACTCTGTAACATCTCAAACGGCGGCTCTCAGGGAAATGGGCCAACATCTGGAGGACCTCGACAACAGACTGTGCAACGAGACTGTGGTATCAGAGTGGTGCCTTTCGATTTGCAGATATTGTAGACCCATTCACTAGGGACCTATTACCTTTCTCAGCTGTTCAGAGCATATGGTACGATGGGAGGAATACTTGGGGAGATCTCTACCAGACGCAATGTGGCAATTCATATGGAGAAAAGCAGCGAAGTCTTCAATGTCAGTTCTCTGTCAACAGAATCAGTATAAGATCTTAATGTTCTGGTATCATACTCCTGACTTTCTCCATAGATTGAATTCGAGGACAACTAGGGAAACGCTGGACCACAAATTCTGGAACTGCCCTTGATACACACCTTTTGGTCTAGAGTTAGCACTCTCTTGAGTGGTATTTTTGGTTGCAGCATACCTCCTGACCCCATATCCTTTCTACTTAATATAACCCCAATACACATAAAACACTGAGTTAAAGTGTTAATACAAGTACTGACTGCAGCCTGTTGCCTTATAGCCCACTTCTGGTAGCTTCTCAATAAAAATACAATTATGAAAAAAAAAAGAATTGGTTCTAAACTAACTAAATATCTGTGGGCGTAAATGGCCAAATCAGACTAATCTCATCATCTGTAAGATCGGTCTGATTGGTCAGAAATCTATCATAAAGTTTTAAGGTGGATTTACACCGTACGTATGTTGGGCTAATTATTGGGAATATTACTACCAACACTTGTTCCCAATAATTGACCCAGATAAACAGGCTTGGACTGGTCCATGGGGGAACAGGTGAATCCCCTAGTGGGCCCCTGAGCAAGGGTGGGCCTTTAGTCCTCCGCCCTTTGCACAAGTGGCACATGGCACAGTAGACTGATTGCAGGATATATAGGAATTGGCAGTTCACAGAATCTCAATCAGCCTATACGACCATATAAAAAACTGGGTAGATGATTTAAGAGACTACACAGTTTATTATTACAGATGCATTGGGTAGTGGAAAATACTTCTAGACACAGGGACACAGCAGCTACTGTCCTATTTCCGTAGAGACCTGCCATCCCAAAGTCACTGCAGTGACCCCATGATCAATCATCTTGAGCATCTCGCTGCTGCCTCCCGCTTTCTGAGTGGGTATTATTTAAATGTAACAATAGCAAAGACTGGTGCACTCTGCGGTAATACTAAACCCTCACACTGATGTTAAAATTGAGAGGTTAGTTCGACATATCCTACTAGGAGGACATGTCTTAAGCTCGGGATACTTGAGAGACCTTGGCGCGGTGCCCGAGCTTAAGACATGTCCTCCTAGTAGGATATGTCGAACTAACCTCTCAATTTTAACATCAGTGTGAGGGTTTAGTATTACCGCAGTGTGCACCTGTCTTTGATTTTGTTACGTTTTTGATTGTTCTCCACATCCACAATATTGTTATCGTATGTAGGATGGTTATTGTGGTACTTGTAGTCCGTTGCTGGCATCTTTCCATTGTATGCATTTTTTTGCTGTTGATTGCCATCAGCAACGGACTACAAGTGCAGGATGCTCCCCTATATACATGCACAACTGCATATGGGTTTGAGCATATCCTGCCTGTTTAACACCACGTTTTCTAATGGTTTGTATATTATTTGAATGTTGCTGTAAAGTGGGCCCCCAGAATGAATTTTACTGGTGGGCCCTAGGCAGTTGAGTCCGACACTGCGTGTAAATGTGCTGCAGATCACCCGATGAATGAGCAAAACACTCGTTCATCAGTAAAATTATCTTTCATGCAGCAGATCGTGCTGTGTGAAGGGCGATCTGCTGCCCGGAAACAATTAATTCGTAAGAACAGGAGCAATGGCAGTGGCCCTCGCTTGTCTGCACAGGGGACAGCTGCATGTAAATGACGAGTAGGCAATTATTGGGAAGGGACTGTCCCTTCCCGATAATTGCCTGCCCCGTCGGCGCTACTACTAAGATGTAATGGACAGACTGCAGGAAAAGAGTACATAAAGTTTGTTTCTAGTCTGAAACCAGGGAGACACACAGGTCCGCACTGGAGATGTAAGCACAAAACGCACATTTTTAATTTAGACTAGTTGTAAAGTTGCTCCATCTTGGTATTGCAGCTCAGGCCCATTTAATTGAAATGGTTGATGTGTGCTGTCTCATTTTACAGTAAAACTGAAAAGTAATGAGCTCACTGTCACTATCAGGAGGAGGATTAATGACAGGATGACAGGTCTATTGTACTGCCTCAGATAAGGCACACACCAAAAAGTGTAGACAGCAGAAACAGAGCAGGAGGAGGGGGCAAAGTTATCTGCTAATGTCACCGGTCATCTCAGGATCCAGACAAGAAAGCATCTCTCTCCTTCAATAAAGAGTGAGGTAGCTCGGTAGAGAACTGCAGTCTCTTCAGGAAGTCAACAAAATACAATCTAAATGTCAAATGAAGAAAACAACAAAAATAAAGCATACAATCAAAAACGTTTCTGCCAATAGTGTCCTTTTAATGGGTTTGTCCATTTGTGATGTAAGTTCATGGTAAGCCCCTAAAAAGCCCTCATTAGGTCCATTCACGCATCCGCATGAATGGGTCCGAATCCGTTCCACAATTTTGCGGAAAGGGGGTGAACCCATTAATTTCAATGGGGCCACAAAAGATGCAGCCAGCACACCGTGTGCTGTCCAGATCCGCACTTCCGTTCCGCAGCCCTGCAAAAAAGATAGAGTATGTCCCGTTCTTGTCCGCAACCACAGACAAGACTAGGCATTTCCATCATAGTGTCGGTTATGTGCATTCCACAAAATGCGGAATGCACATGGCCGCTGTCTGTGTTATGCGGATCCGCAAAACACTTGCGGACGTGTGATTGGACCCTTAATCTGAGACAGACTAGTTGCTATGAACATGCTCACTGGTTGCTAGGCAATGTATCCCTAGCAACAAGACTGTCAGATATCACTCAACTGGTTCAAATTGGTTTGGCATTAAGGGTGGGTTCACATCACGTTTTTTGCCTTCCATTTAACATATACAAAAAACGTATAAAACGTTATACGGATGCCTTAGGCTGATGCCACACAGTTGCATCTGTTCACCATAGAGTTCCATTGTAAAAAAAAAAGTATGCTTTTTTTTTTTTACTAGACTGTGCCGTTTTTGTATCCTTTTTTATTGTAACGTATACGTCAAACGGAGGCATAAAACGTGATGTGAACCCATCCTAATCTAACAGTAGAGACTGAAAAATAACAGCTTGGCAAGAGGTAACCCATGCCATTTGAGGCTGTATATTAATAAGTCATGCACCACCTACCGCACTGGGAAAAGTACAAACTATAGAGAACGCCTTGCCTTAGAAATTAAGAGGCAGCTACAGTAGTGGAAATATTATATAATATCCCTACGGGCAAATAGGTGCCACCCTGTGAAAAATCGAATCTAAAATGATTTTAGCTCAAACTGCTGGTAATCCAGAACGTTCATACCAGCATTAGGACCTTCCTGATTTACCACAATCCAGTGATTTATAAGTGACACCCTTGCTTTGCAGAAATGGCATTCACTGGACGTGGTCCCTAGGTGACTTTAAATGTGTTCTAATTGCATTCTTCAGGGCGACTGAAAGCTGACAGCTTCCGCTCCCCAGCTCATTATCAGAGCACATCAAGGACTCATTCCACAAGACAAGCACCTGGTCTACATTTATTCCAACGGCCCAAAGCAAAACGGGAAGGTGCTTAATGTTCAACCACGTTGGTGACATTTTTACGACATCCAAAGTTCAGGAACAAATAAATGAATGGTTTGAAAGCAATACAAACAGAAAACGGTGACAATAAAAATTCAACGTTCACATATCAATTTTAAAACATATACCACCCGTATAGCTGGCGGGGAAGCCAAAAGTTCAAGCAGTGACAGGAATAAAAAAAAAAAAATCAATCCCAACAGTTCTCAATCGCTTATTCCGGGTTATTCTTGCATATATTTTGCTCAACCCCTGCATCATTTATACTGCTTTTCATTACAAGTCAGGCATCACATAAAAGTGCTTTGCATCCTCCAGTTCACATATCACGACTGCCGCTGTTTGTTCACAGTTTAACGCTGATTAATTCTTGTGCCGCTCGGCAGTACCGTGTAAGCTGCTCCTCGGAAACATTCAGATGACACAGCGCAGTAAATACTTTCCGAAATAGCAGCTTTAAAATTGAAATCAGCTGAATACCAAATGCAAAATCTGTAAACTGTGTGCATCAAGTGTGGGGGGGGACTCTTAAAGGGGTTGTACCATCTAATCATTCTCTTACTGTATGGCCTATTAGAACATATGGAAGTCATCGGAATGGTGCTAGTGGATTTTATTTTTTTTGCCAGGGGCCACCGTGGTCTGCTCCCACTCTGGTGAACTCTAAGGGACAATGTGTACATTTAAAGGGTTTTCCGGGAGTAAAATACCGATGACCTATCTTCGGGATAGGTCATTAATATCTGATCAGTGGAGGTCCAATTCCCAAAACGACCTGTTTAAGGAGCCTGTGGTGTTCTTCCTAGGCCAGTGACTAGGGATTAGCGAAACTTCAAATTAATGCTGTACGAAGATTCGTCTCCATACAGCATTGAAATGCACAGCCTCCAACGAGGCAAAATCAGCTATTCCCAAAGTCTCGCGGTGAATAACTTCGGTATTTGATTTTTAAAAAATGAATACCATTTTAAAACTTGCATCCGAACTCGCCTTTAGTTCTGACTGGTATCTCGGAACGGTTTTCCAGTTTAAAAATCTAATATCAAAGTTATTCACCGGGGTCTTGAAAGACTTTGGGAACTACTGAGTTCACTTCGTTGGAGGCCGTAAATGTTAATGCTGAATGGGGAAGAATCTCCGTACAGCATTTATCCGAAGTTTTGAGCGAAGCTCACTTTGCTCATCCCTACCAGTGACATCACATTCATCGGTCACATGGTATAGGTGCAGTTCAGTCCCATTGAAGTAAATGGGCCTGAGATACAATACCAACCACAACCACTATCCAATGTACAGAACTGTGCTTGGTGTTCTGTGAGGAGGCTGCAGAACTCACTGAAGAACCATAGCCTCTTCAAACACCTGTTTGTGACGGTGCCAGGAGTCGGAACTCCACGATCAGATACTGATGGCCCACCATGGATAGGATACTATGGAATAGGTCATCAATATTCTGCTTCTTTAATTGAACGTGCATGGTTTAATACTACATTTACCTTGCAGCTGCAGACCATTGTAGGGTGAACAAGTGACTGCATGCAACTTTCCCCCATAATAATAACTTATCAGGTTTAAAAAAGTTGGGACTACTGTACATCTGTAGATACTAATCTAATATCTTTGATTCCGAACAATAAAAGGGCCACATTAAGAAAAAGAAGTTACTGTAAATGTTTCTGCTTCCGGCTCCGTTCCACGACTTTGTTTACGGCGTTGGCTGAAAGGAGCTGATCGGTGGCGGTGCTAGTTGTCAGACCCCCACCGATCTTATACTGATGAGCTATCCTACGGAGAGGTCATCAATATCTACAGGCTGGAGAAGCCTCTTTAAAAATAAAGTTACTGTTTTTTTGGAATCACTTCATTTACAAATGACTGGTTAACAAACAGTTTCCCTGCCCTATAAATGGGAGCAATCTCATTTGTAAGAAGTCATTCAGATAATAGGTACATCTTAAGAAATTGTTCTTCGTGTGATTTCCTAATATTGAAACGTTTTATTATTATTATTAATAATAATAATTATCGCTAGCACATTAAAAAAGCATTTGTACTTCTTGATATTGCTTTTTTAACTCTTAATCCAGGTTATGAGAAGACAGGTGACAAAGTAGCTGTACCTGTAAAAGATGGTACGTAGTCCAGAGTTAATGAGGCCACGAGTTCATTCCATCCCAGGGAACATCTGCATGTGTACGTACGCGAAAAAAATACTCATGAGAAAAAAACAATATTGAGACAAGACATAAGGCCACTTTAAGATATGTATTAGTAAGTAAGGTATTTTTTCATAGCATTTATAGACAGAGCAGTGATGACCAAGTTGGCCATACATTGTATGTCAGCTGATCCTGCCAATTTTTGTGGGTTCGTCCAGGCCAACCATCTAATGTGAATGGGTGTTCCTGACTCTCTCCCAGGGAGATAAAGATTGGGCCTGTTGGATTTCAATGTGCCTGGTTCTTTTGTTCACTGGCTTTCTCTCCTTTCCCATTTACAACACATGCATGCTTGGCCAGGTATGGGGGGGGGGGGTTGACTGTGTATTTCTGGAGTCAAGGGATACATTTGAAAATGTATGGCAACTAAACCTTGCTGATGTCACATCATTTTAGCTTTAGCTCAACTTACATTTCCTTCACTAAAAATATAGTAGTGATTTACTATGCAATCCCACTGTGCTATATGAAATATAGCTGCTACTAGAGGCATACCAGTCAAACAAGAGACTAAGTCGTGGTACTCTTGGCAGTCATTCAGGGACTTACTTTACTTCTTATTTTAACTTCCCTTGTAAAGTAACATCTCAAATCTAGAGGCTTGCTGTAGGTAAAACTACTGGTTTCTGGTGATGGTGATGCTAATGTGATGATCCTCCTTAGTGAGCACTCACACTTAGTCTAAAACATTTTAGGACCAGAAGAAAGATATAAAGACTATGTAGAATCCATGGGTCACACCGAAGGCTGCCAGCTCTGCTTCTTGGTGAAAACTGAGTTAGCAGCAGCTAATCCCTGTCCCCCAGGAGTTTACTGATACAAAGTTAAGGATTAACGGATGGTAACACAACACGGGCATAATGCTAAGGCCATAAAAGTTACGGATGATTAGGTCAAAGGTCCCTTCTAATGCAAAATGCATATATATCACACTTGGTCATCGAGACTTGGAACTGTTCTACAGAACAAGTCTCAAAAAGTTCATAAAAAGATACCATGGAAATGCTAATCACTAAATAAAAATAATCACTGCCGTTTTGTTATACAAAATGCATAAAGTACATAAATTATTTCTACAGTATTTACTGTTACATGTGCAATGTACACACAAGTTGTATCAAATGACTTAAAAGCTAAATTCCATCAGCATTCTCCAGCTGTAGCAAAACTACAACTTCCAGCATGCTGGGGATCAAGTATGGGCCAAGTTCTCCTGTTGCCCAAGGAAGAGATATGAGAAAGCCCACTTCAGTCCTTAAACTGGTTGTCTGGGGTTCCAGACATTCATGACCCATCCTCAGAATAGGCCATTGATCGATCAGAACATTCAGCGGTTTTCACCAGACCCCCATTCAGCGGTTTTCACCAGACACTGGTGTCAGAATGAAGCTGAAAGAAGATGTTGTCCAGTTGACAGAGTTTAAGAGGGGGCATAGCATTGGACTGAGAGAAGCAGGATGGTCACTTCAACAAATTACCTGCCATATAGGCCGTTCTCATCGAGCTGTTAGAAGGTGTTGGGAGTAGTGATTACATGAGGGCGCATAGACACACAGCAGGCTCCAGACAGACCACCAGCATAGAGGATCATTTGAGTCGCTGACAAGCAGACACTGACCCTTTCCAGGTTCTTGGCAGAAGAAAATTTGGTGTCATGGTGTCTACTAAGTGTCCTGTCATTGATAGTCAGCCACCGTCTCATTTATTTGTAGTGTCGTAGATGAGAAACTTATACTGCTATGGACTGGAACTGTATTGTCTTTAGTGATGAATCCAGGTTCTAAATAGGATCCAACCATCAGGTTGGAGTATGGAGGCCTGGTGAGCGCTTCAATCCTGCCTTTGGTGTGAAGCGACACACTGCCCCGATTGTTTGTCTGATGATCTAGGGAGCCATTGCATACGATAGTCCTGATACGAGGGACACTAAAAGCTCAGCGATATGTGCAGAACATCCTGTGACCACATGGGTTGCCTCTCATGGCAGGGCTTTCAACTAGCATATTTAAGCAGGGTCTCCCATGAATGTCTCCGCCAGATTGCAACACTTCCTTGGCCTGCCTGGTCACCAGATTTAACGCCATCGGAGAATTTATAGGACCAGCTTCAGCAACCTACGATCGTGCAGGATCTATAGGCCCAGCTATAACATCTGTGGCAAATGTGCTGCAGGATACCATACAGAACCTGCATGACGCCATGCCCAACCATATCTCATCTTGTATCCAGGCTACAAACCTAACAGGGTACTAGAGAATCCATCCAATTTTACCGTTTTCCCAAATAAACATATCATCACACTCTATATTTTTGTGACAGATGGCCTTGTGTGACCATTGCACTAAAGAAAAGTTGAAGGTGTTATTTTTTTTTAATAAAATCTTCTACCCCCAAATAATGTCCCCCCATTCTGCCTTCCCATACCCCAGTTCTGCAACAAATGGAGAGCCATAGATTGGACACCACTACAACAGATAAATCTAATGCTGTGCTTAAACATGCAAAATATATCAAAAAATATATATCAAAGTAACAACAGCGAGTTGACAAAGGAGAAATAATACCTAATTACAAAATATCAGGCAAAAACTTTCTCACTACGGTCTTCAATGGAAAACGTAGCTTTGTGTTATCTGAGCTCTAAGAATAATAAAATGCATGTGTCTAGTAACCGCATTCGTCACATGAATTCCATTATAACACCTCAGGGACCCTTGCAGTGTTCATCTTAACCTACGAAATCTCCAGGCCTTCCTTGTAAAGAATATACCTTTAAGTCTGATGAAAAAGGCAATACAGCCCCGGATGTCTTCACTCATTTATGAGAACTCCCACACAATACCACCCCGAAAGACCACATGTGGATGTCCAGATTTAGGTTGAATTGATCAACAGTTTTTATACTAACAGCTATATCTACTGTAGAAGATTTCATCTTCACAATGTGTAAGGAAGCAGAAAGTATACCTCATGCAGATACCCTAGGAGAAAATGTGGACAGGGTGCTGCTAACATGTTTTGAGTTTTCCCTGCCATGGCCGCCTGGTCTTTAGGACCCGTCTTTTTATGGTGTGTTGTATCTGCCTTAAGGGGCAAGTCCTGCTCAATGACAGAACACCAGCATCATCATTGTTATAATAAACAGATGCCGTGCAATGCTGATTTTATGGGCTATGGAAAGCCAAGAAGGCCTCTTATCAGGCCAAATGTTCAAGTGCTGCCTTGAGCCAATTAAGCAGACGTGCAAGTTGACTTCTAAATGGATGCTTTCAAGCTCCTCGCCCAAGCAAGCAGTATGTGAGCCGGATACCTTCTTCAGGGTCCTGCTTGTTCTAATTGTTACTTCCACCTTTTACTGGGACACAATGAAACTTCAATAACAGTGCCCATGCTAAGCCTGTCTGTGCTTCCCTAAGCCTGAAATCGTATGCTAAAAGTGGAATGTTTGCAATCTAATCTCTGGCACAGTTCCATTTGTACGGTTATTTTATTTCCCATCTGCAAGCTGGTAAAGTTTGTAGAACATATCCAGTGATCCTCTATTGGATCTGATAATTCCTGGGCTTTTATTATACTTTTTTTTTTTTTAGAGGAAACCGAGTACATGTATGGAAACTCATAAAGTGAGGAGGAGGCGGGTGTAACAGTGGAAATCTGGTCTTTGCCAGGAGGGTGGTCACAGCAGAACATACACCTGTCATCAGGTAATTTAATAATAAACTTTATAGTCAACTTTTTAATAACTGTTCTGCAGCAGTAAAACCTCTTATTCAGCCCAAGAGCAAAGATCTACTGTGTTGTTTCAAACACCTTAGCAGACAGATATTCATGTATATTTACACCAGTCAAAACGCCAACATCACATTTTTTTCATCTGCTATCGTTTTTTTTTTTAATTATCCTTATGTAATACTCCACTAAGGGGGCGTTCACAGCATCGTTATATTTCTATTCTTCTGACCCGTCAGAAGAACAGAAAATAACGGATCCTGTAAAAAAAACAAATCCTGGGCATCTGTTATGCACATTTGGCATCCGTTATTGGGTACTTTCACACTAGCGTTATTCTTTTCCGGTATTGAGTTCCGTTGTAGGGGCTCAATACCGGAAAAAACGGATCAGTTTAAGGCCTCATGCACACGACCGTTTTTAACAATCCAGCATCTTAAAGGAGAACTCCACCCAAATTCAGGCATACGCCATTCCAAAAGGTTTACCTAGAAAGGTATAAATGGAGTGGAAAAGGATGTAGCTCACTAAGGCCCCTTGCAGACGAGCGTGATGGATTAGGTCTGGATGCATTGCGGATGCGTTCAGTGAAAACTGCGCGATCTCACATGCAAGTCCATTTAGTTTTGCCTGAGATCCAGTTCAGTTGTTCAGTTTTTATCGCACGGGTGCAATGTGATTTAATGCGTTTTGCACGCGTATGATAAAAAACTGGATGTTTACAAACATCTCTTAACAACCATCCGTGAAAAACGCATCACATCCGCACTTGCTTGCGGATGCGATGCGGTTTTCAAGCAGCCCCATTCACTTCTAAAAAAAATCACAGAGGCAGACACTACTTCTTTGATCCATGATGCGGACTAAGCATACGGATGGCATCCGTAGTGCGTCCGTTTTTCACTGATGACTGATAGGAGATTCTATTGAAATTAATTTAAAGCTGAGCAATGTCAGTGAATTAAGGATGACACACGGATGGTAAAAACAGACACACGAACCAACCACGGATCCTTCACGGATGAAACATGTACGTACATTTTTCACATACGTGTCACTGACACTGAAATGTGGACGAGACCTAAGGCTTACCTGTACACGAGTGCGGGTGAATGCACATACGATCCATACAAATTTCTGTGCGTTTCTGCAGCATATTCGCACCAAAATCTGCAATGCCTAACAGCAGTTTTTGGTGTGGATTTGATGCCGTTTTGCCACAGATCTCTCCCTTCATTGGAAAAAGGTGAAATCTGCAACTAAGGCCTCATGCACACGACCGTATTTTGTTTCTTTCTCCGTTCCGTTTTTTTTTTTAGCTGATAGGAAGCAGACCCATTCATTTCAATGGGTCCGAAAAAAATGCGGACAGCACACCATGTGCTGTCCGCATCAATATGTCCGTTCCGTAGCCCCACAAAAAAAATAGAGCATGACAAGGAAAGGCATTATTACAATGGATCCGCAAAATAAAAACAGATGCCATAAAGGCGCCATCTGTTTTTTTTTTGTGGATCCGCAATTTGCGGACCGCAAAACATATACAGTCGTGTGTATGAGGCCTAAAAGTGAAAACATAGCTGATATATTATTTAAATTGAAATCTGCGCGGCAGGTCAATTTCCGCACGGAAAAAAAATGCAAACTGTACATGGGATTAGTGTAATCTCATACACTTTGCTGGTACCGTAATACACTGTGGTATCTCCGCAACGTGTGCAGATGGCCTAAAAGTACCTCAGAAGACAATCCTATGGAGGTTGGAGTCACACATAGTTTTTTAACAGGTGTTTTTGCATCCTCTTTGCCATAGGGAAAAAATCCCTGAAAAAATGAAGTTCACACGTAGGGGAAAAAAAAACACACAAAGAAAATAATAATGTGCTTGCACACGACAGTATTTTGCGGACCGTATACTGGCAGTTTTTTCAGTTCAGTATACTGACAGTATACTGAACCATTCACTTCAATGGGTTTGCAAAAAATACTGAAGTGTCTCCATATGCCTTCCGTTTTTCCGTTTCGTTTAGGCCTAAGGCTACTTTAACATCTGGCATTAGGTACTGATCCGTCTGGTATTTGCACAGACGAATCCACACCTATAATGCAAACGTTTGTATCCGTTCAGAACAGATCCGTTTGCATTAGCTTTAAAAAAAATTGTCAAAGTCAAAACGGATCTGTTTTGAATTACATTGAAAGTCAATGGGGAACGGATCCATTTTCAAATGCACCATATTGTGTTTGTAAGTCAAAACGGATCCGTTCGGCTCCACATCGTCAGACGGACACCAAAACGCTACAAGCAGCATTTTGGTGTCCGCCTCCAGAACGGAATGGAGACTGAACGGAGCCGAACTGATGCATTCTGAGCGGATCCTTATCCATTCAGAATGCATTGGGGCTTAACTGATCCGTTTTGGACCGTTTGTGAGATCCCTGAAACGGATCTCACAAACGGAATCCAAAACGCCAGTGTGAAAGTAGCCTAATTTACACGTCCGTAGTGTGTTTTGCGGAGACACGGATCCGCAAAACACAGACGGCTGCAATGTGCATTCCGCATTTTGCGGACCGCACATTGCTGCCACTATATAGAGAATGCCTTTTCTTGTCCGCAATTGCGATATGGGATATGTTCTATTTTTTTGCGGAAACGGAAACGCGGATGCGGAAACACGGATGCGGAAATGCGGATGCGGACGTCTCATAGTGTGCTGTCCACATCCATACCTGCCCCTTTGAAATGAATGGGTCTGCAACTCTTCCGCAAAATTGCGGATGGGATGCGGATCCATTTTGCGGACGTGTGAATTAAGCCTTAAATATAGAGCATGTCCTATTCTTGTCCGCAAATCACGTTTAGTGGCTCCATTCAAGTCAATGGGTCCGCAAAAAAACGGAAAGCATACGGTAAGGCATCCGTATGTCTTCCGTATCTGTTCCGTTTTTGCTGAACAATCTATTGAAAAATTTAAGACCAGCCCAATTTTAATTATGGAATTACTGTATACTGTATATGCCATATGGAAAAACGGAACGGAACAACGGAACCGAAACGGAAACAATAAACGGAAAAACGGATCGCAAAATACTGAAGAAGCCATACGGTCGTGTGCAAGGGGCCTTTATATGTGTTTTTTTTAGAGGCAATAAAAACAAAAACAAGCAAGAACAAAGGATGGTTTCATGCTACGTAAAAAAAAAAAAAAAAAAACTTGTCTACATGTTACATGCTGGCTAATAGGAAATTATAAAATGCCTCACAAGCACTGCTTTTCTGTAGTTGCGTTTTATGACAGTTTACTGCCTTTTTTCATCCCTTGATTTTTTTTGAAATCACGGCATGGTCTGGGTGTGGCATTTTTTCAGGCGTTTTCATTACACTTCACCATAGGAACAAAATATGTCTGAACTCAAGTAAAATGTGTGACTAAGGCCCCTTGCAGATGAGCATCACGGATTAGATCCGGATGCGTTCAATTAAAAATGCGCGATTTCGCAAGCAAGTTCATTCAGTTTTGTCTGCGATTGCGTTCAGTTGTTCACTTTTTTTTGCATGGGTGCAATGCGTATTGATGCGTTTTTCACGCGCGCGATAAAAAACTGAAGGTTTACAAACAACATCTCTTAGCAACCATCAGTGAAAAATGCATCGCATCCGCACTTGCTTGCGGATGCGATGTTCACACAGCCCCTTCACTTCTATGGGGCCACAGAATATAGAACATGCTGTGATTTTCACGTAACGCACAAGTGATGCATGAAAAACAACGCTCATGTACACAGACACATTGAAGCAAATGGGTCGGGATTCAGTGCGGGCTCAATGCGTTCGAATCCGCAAAAAAAACTGATGGTCCATCAGTTTTTTTGGGAGGATTCCTTTGTTTTCACAGATCCCTTCAATGGGTCAGCAAAAAAATGCTGACAGTTCATCCATTTGTGTTCCGCGTCCGTTGTCCATGCATGTCCTACTTTTTTCTCATTTGCGGACGAGGATAGGCATTTATTACAAGTGATCTGGAAAAACAAAGGAATCCTCCAAAAATCACTGATGGACCATCAGTTTTTTTTGCGAATCCCGATTTTGCGGACAGCAAAAAACAACTGTCGTGTGCATGTAGCCTTAAGGGTACGTTTACACAGCGGATGGTGTCGAAATCTGTCGCATACTTCTCGGCAGAAATCACAGTGGTTGTTCACTTCACAATGCCGCAGAACCACTCATGGCTCGGCTCCACTAAATGGAGCTAAACTGAGAGCAGACACTGCGGTGGCTTTAAGCAGCGTCCGTCCCTTCTTGGTGCAGTCATGGCTTTAAATCACCGGCCTGTGATCTATAGCAATGCCTAGATGCAGTGTCCGCGCCAAAGTTCCAACAGCAAATTCCACCATTTAGGCAGGAACTTCGGGTAGTTTAACATGTGCCCTTTTTAAGCAGTTTTTTGGTGAATTATTGAAGCCAAAGCAAGGAGTGGATAGTAAATGAAGGAAAAGTACTGTAGTAAAAATGTTTAATCTACATCCAGTTTTGGCTCCATAACTGCATCAGAACAGCACCTATGAATGCACCATCATTTTGTCCATTAATAAAAACCGCTTGCCTTTTTTTCCATACCAGATATTGTTTTTATACCTTTTTTTTGTTTTTTTTGAAATTTTTTCCCAGTCATTTTTATTTTTGCTACAGAGAAATAGATAAAAATGCCTGAAAAAATGTCATTGCTTCAACATGCTTCATTTTTCAGACATGCCAGAGAGAAAAAAACACACACCTGTAGTTATATATATTTTATACATTCATTGATTTATTATTAGAGGAAGGTTTTATTATAGCTATAATCAAGTAAGTCTTGTGTAACACCAATTAGAAAAAATGTCCTGCATTTTATATTTTCTATAGAATGTCAGCTAACGTCTGGAGCTGGCTTCTTTATGCAAAAACTGGACCAAAAACCACAGGTATAAAAACCCCTCTAAGGGCTCATGCACATGACCGTTGTTGTTTTGCGGTCCATTTTTCACGAATCTAAAGGTTTTTTTTTCTTCGATTTAAGTCCTCTTCGATCCCGTTATTGCACAAAACATATCCATTTGGTTTCTGTATTTGATCAGTTTTTTGCGGATCGGAAACGGAGACAGTAACTTATAACCAAACACATGAGCAATATGGGCTGGGCATAGCATTTCTACAGTATGGATCCGCAAAATACTGATGAAATACAGATGACGTACGAATGCGGACCCATTGACTTGAATGGGGCCTTTGACCGTGATTTGCGGACAATAATAGGACATGCACTACTTTTTTGTGGAACAGCCATGCGGACAAACTGAATGCACACGGAGTAGCTTCCGTATTTTCTACAGCCCCACTGAAGTGAATGGTTCCGCATACGGGCCGCACAAAAAACGGAACGTAAGCGGAAAGAAAATACCTATTTGCACATGACTGCACATGTACATAAAAATGTCACAAAACACCTGTGTGTGAATCCACCCTAAGGCTTCATGCACACGAACGTATTTTCTTTCCGTGTTGTTCTGTTTTTTTGCGGACCGTATACGGAACCAATCATTTCAATGGGTCCGCAAAAAAACGTGAAGTTAACCGTGTGCATTACGTTTCCGTATGTCCGCTCCGCAAAGAAATAGAACATGTCCTATTATTGTCCGATTTATGGACAAGGAAAGGACTAATCTATTAGGGGCCAGCTGTTCCGTTCCGCAAAATACGGAATGCACACAGACGTCATCCGTATTTTTTGCGGATCCGTTTTCTGCAGACCGCAAATTACATACGGTCGTGTGCATGAGCCCTAAGATTGTTGTCACATAAAGCTTTTTTTTCTCGTTTTCCTTTTGCTGTGTTGCTACGACCAGATGTTAGCTGGAAAGCAATTTTTTTTCTCATTTTTGGTTAGTTTTTGGAGACGGGTTCAGTGACTTTTTTTAAATCACAGCATACTTTTGGTATGGTAATTTCTTCGGCCATTTTCCCTTAAAAAACATGCAAAAAATGTGTGACCAAAAAGAGCTACAACAAACGCTTCTATAAACCACATCAAAATCATGATATTTTTTTACATGCCCAAAAATCTGCCACAAAAATGCAAGTTAGGGCTCATGCACACGAACGTATTTTTTTTCCGTGTCCCTTCCGTTTTTTTTGCAAAAAAAACAAGTTACTCTGTGTGCATTCCGTTTCCGTATGTCTGTATTTCCGCTCCACAAAAAAATAGAACATGTCCACATTACGGACAAGGATAGCACTGTTCTATTAGGGGCCAGCTGTTCCGTTCCACAAAATACGGAATGCACACGGATGTCATCTGTTTTTTCGCGGATCCGTTGTTTGCGGACCGCAAAATACATACGGTCGTGTGCATGAGGCCTTAAGGAAGCTTTAGGTCTGCCTTAACATGGAAATATTTGGTCAGAATACTGCACTATTTGTAAGGGCTCATGCACACGAACGTATTTTCTTTCCATGTCCGAACCATACGCGTAACCATGGGTCCACAAAAAAAACAGAAGTTACTCTGTGTGCATTCTGTTTCTGTATGTCCGTTCCACAAAAAATTTAATGTCCTATTATTGTCCGCATTACGGACAAGGATAGTACTGTTCTATTAGGGGCAAGCTGTTCCGTTCCGCAAAATACATATGGTCGTGTGCATGAGGCCTAACCCAAAACTAGGAGCGGAAGAGAGTTAAAAAGTATAAGGCTTCTTTCACACAAGCGTGTCCGGATTAGGTCCGGATGCGTTCAGTGAAAACTGTGTGATTTCGCAGGCAAAGCCATTCAGTTTTGCCTGCTTTTGCGTTCAGTTTTTATCGCACGTGTGCATTGCGCACTTGCCTGCGGATGCAATGCGTTTTTCACGCAGCCCCATTCACTTCTATGGGGCCAGAGCTGCGTGAAAAACGCAGAATATACAACATGCTGTGATTTTCCCTTAACGCAGAAGTGATGTGTGAAAAACAACGCTCATGTACACAGAGCTATTGAAATGAATGGGTCAGGATTCAGTGCGGGTGCAATGCGTTCACATCATGCATTTCACTCACTGAAAACTCGCTCGTGTAAAAGGGACCTAAAGCAGAAATTTGTACCTCTTTTCAGTCTTGACAAATACTGATGCAAAAATACTGATCATTAAAGTGGCCTAGAACTGAATTTGTATCACTTGCCACTAGGTTATATATATGTTATGGGTGACTCATGAACAATCTATTAAACCTAGAACCAGGCATGTAGATTTTGATTCAGCTATCCTCAGCCAGGTCACCTATTCCAGACTGGTGGGGAACTGACACCCGTCTTCTGGAAAACACACAGTGAAAGGAGCCTGAAGCAGAAAGTTCTGTCCACTGTATAGTGGCCGTGCTGGGTTCCGGCAGCTTCCAAGTGAATGGGAGGTGAGCTGCAGGACCCCATCATGGCCCCATGCAGAGGATAGAGCTGTCTACTTCTGGTTCCATCCACAGTGTTTTTCTTAGAGTTTGGTGGGGGAGCTGGGTGTCTGATATTAATAACCTATCCTCGTGTTAACGACATTGTCCAGACATTTAAAATAAAAAACAAAAACACTCAGAATGTTATTACATTTTTAAAAAAGAAGTAATCCCTTAGGCTACTTTCACACTAGCGTTTTTACTGGATCCGGCAGGCTTCGGAATGCATTTTGGAGCATTCTGTTCTGTTCAGTTTTGTCCCCATTGACAATGAATGGGGACAAAACGGAAGCGTTTTTTCTGGTACTGAGCCGCTATGACGGATCTCAATACCGGAAAACTAAATTGCTAGTGTGAAGGAGGCCTTACTTATTCCCCACCACTCCTGTTCTGCTCGTCTGCCTCAGTACTTCCTGGTCCATCGATGATGTCCCTACATGGACAAAGGACCACTGCAAGCAATCAATGGCTATAGTGATGACACCACTGATGATTGGCAGCAGCTGTCACATGTCCATACTGGCACATCATTGCTGGGGCAGGAAGTACAGAGACCGTCAGAGGACTGGGAAGCTTCTCAATGGGTGTAGCAGGGTAAGTATTACGTCTATCATTATTTTAGAACATTCTTAACAGTTTAACAAATGTATATAGCTGGACAACTCCTCGAATGTTTGGACTGTTATCAGATAAAAAATAAATACTCCCCTAACTAATCTTCCACCACTCCTCTTCTGATGCTTCCGGATGCCCTGCCCGTCTCAGTACTTCCTGATCCATCAATGATGTCCCAACATGGACATGGGACCACTGCAGAATAACTGGTAATAGCGATGAGCTGCTAACACCACTGAGGTCACCTCTGTGGCCAGTGACTGGCAGCAGTTGTCCCATATTCACACTGAGACATCATCGCTGGAGCAGGAAGTACAGAGAATGGCGGGGGGCGGTGAAGCTTTTCAGTGGGAATAGCAGGGGATTGCTAAAGGGCTATGGTAACTATTACTTCTAGTATTACTTTATTGCATTCCAATAAGTTTTTTTTCCCCCTAAATCTACTTGGCTGGACAACCCTTTCAATTTTTTCATCTTCATATTCTGACCCTTGGCAACATGTTTTACCAGTTACTAAAGTATTTTATTTTTGCCTTCGTTATGTGGGTGCATTGTGGCTGCACCTTAACTAGGCAGGGCCGCGCCAGCAAGGACTCATAATGGTAATGCAGAGTAATTATAACGAGAGAGACGGACAGCCTGGCAAGTGCGTGGCCACATTCTACACACAGCAGCAATAAACTAATGGCAAATAATAAATTCTGCTTTAGCCATAATTAAACAGACAGCAATCTAACAAGCAGCCGGCTGATGGAGCCTGAAATCTACTTGAGCCACAAGTGAATGTGTTGTCCGTAAGACGCATAATGTCCTTAGAAGAAGAAATCAGTCTTGCCGGATTTACGAGCTCAGTAAAAGTCTGTAACCATTAATCACAGGAATTGTATTGACAGCCTCAAAGTTTGAGGTCCTGCAAAATTAATGCATTTGGTTTTTCACACCATTGATCCGGCGAGGAAATTTGCAGAAGTTTTTTTTTTTTTTCCTTTTATGGGTGAGGCTTTGACATCTTTACAGGAACTGTATATTAAACCGGTGCTTTTTACGTTATGGGGGATTTTTTTTTTTGCATTTGTCATAGGCAAGCAAATCCTACGGACATCGACCGTGCTCTCATTCTCGGGGCGTTATAACTACTCATTGCAAATATTGCTAGGCAGTTCAGTTAATCCGTGTTTAGATAGTTCCATGTACTGATTCATGCCTCCCAGAACATGAAGCCACTAAATTTCATTTAAGCTCCCCTAAATAAAGCAATCTTACATGTCAGCACCTTGCTCTTTATGATATCTCGGCGTTCCAATAATTCTGCTTTACAACTAAATTCCGATTGTGCTTTAGTAAGTGCTGTTGGTGGCTAAACTTCAGGCCTTTGAGTAATGACTTGGTTGAGTGTAATTAGGACAGCCAGGTGCAGCCGGCCTGGGCACCAATAAAAAAAAAAACTTAAAAAAAACTTCTGACAGTTTACAACTTCCGTTTCAGTTTTTGGGGTACATCCCCTCCTGCCCAAATTACAGGAGGAAATTGTTTCCATCTTTTGAGCTGCTAAAGCATTCTTACCCACAGAGCTGTCCTTCGCTTCCAGCGCGGCCGTGTAAGCTAACTGCCTGCCCAGCATCATCAGGAATTGTCTTCATATTCAGCAAATCCAACATCCTGGGCTTTCACTTTAGTAAATTATTTTTATACAGTTTCTTATTTAATGTATAAAAAAAAAAAAAAAAAAGGTGCTAATTCTAAGGAAAAAAAAAGATTTACACCAATGTAAGGAGTGGAACATTCTAATTAAAGGAAAATGTTCTTATAACGCCAGAAAATGAAGCCATATGCTTTACATCGAGGTTAAAAGAATGCACTATAATATAATAAAGATCTTCTAGTGATATAATGAAACATAGTAACCCTGTATGCTAGGATTTCTACAAGGTCTTTATGTTTTAATACGTGTAGTTTTTTTTTTTTATGTGTGGGTATGCTTTTATGTGTTGCTGCTACCACTAGGTATATTTAAATGTTGTAGCCATCTGGGCATGTGCACAGATTTTTCTAAGGCCTCTTTCACACAGGCGTCATGTTTGACGCCCGGATAAGAGGTGGGTGCGTTGCGGGAATATGCGCGATTTTTCCGCGCGGGTGCAAACGTTCGTAATGCGTTTTGCACGCGCGTGTGAAAAATCGCCATGTTTGGTACCCAGACCCGAAGCCGGACTTCATCACTGAAGTCCGGTTTCAGGTAGAGTATTCTGTAGAATTTATTATTTCCCCTTATAACATGGTTATAAGGGGAAATAATAGCATTCTTAATAAAGAATGCTTAGTAAAATGAAGATGAAGGGGTTAAAAATAATAAAAGTTAACTTACCTTAGCCACTTGATCGCGTAGTTGCGATCTGTCTTCTCTTTTCCAGCTTCAGCTAACAACTAAAGGACCTGTGATGACGTCACATCACATGGTCCATCACCATGGTAAGATGGACCATGTGATTGGACCATGTGATGTGACGTCATCACAGGTCCTTTAGTTGTTAGCTGATGCAGGGAAAGAGAGGACAGATCGCAACTACGCGATCAAGTGGCTAAGGTAAGTTAAGTTTTATTATTTTTAACCCCTTCCACTTCATTTTACAATGCATTCTTTATTAAGAATGCTATTATTTTCCCTTATAACTATGTTATAAGGGAAAATAATAAAGATCTGGTCCCGTTGCTAAGCAACTATGCGGGAAAATCGCACTGCATCCGCACTTGCTTGCGAAAGCTTGCGATTTTCCCGCAGCCCCATTCACTTCTATGGGGCCTGCGTTGCGTGAAAAACACACAATATAGAGCAGGCTGCGATTTTCACGCAACGCAGAAGTGATGCGTGAAAATCACCGCTCATGTGCACAGCCCCATAGAAATGAATGGGTCCGGATTCAGTGCGGGTGCAATGCGTCCTCCTCACGCATTGCACCCGTGCGGAAAACTCACCCGTGTGAAAGGGGCCTAACTGTTCCAAACATCTGAATGGGGTATATAAAAATTGATGCACATGCTGCAGAAACAGGCCCATTCAGATATACAGAAGGGCTTTTTAGGAGCAGAGCTTTTTATAATGCATCTGTCACCTATAAATGGGCTATAAAAACAAAGTGACAACTAAAATCCTAAAAATGGTATAAAGTCTTAGGCCCCTTTCACACGGGCGAGTTTTCTGCGCGGGTGCAATGCGTGAGGAGGACGCATTGCACCCGCCCTGAATCCTGACCCATTCAGTTCTATGGGGCTGTGCACATGAGCGGTGATTTTCACGCATCACTTTTGCGTTGCGTGAAAATCGCAGCATGTTCTATATTCTGCGATTTTCACGCAACGCAGTCCCCATAGAAGTGAATGGGGATGCGGGAAAATCGCAAGCATCCGCAATCATGTGCGGATGCGTTGCGATTTTCCCGCATGGTTGCTAGGATACGATCGGGATGGGGACCCGATCGTTATTATTTTCCTTTATAACATAGTTATAAGGGAAAATAATCGCATTCTAATTACAGAATGCAATGTTCCCCGGGCTTTAAAGGGTTAAAAATAATAAAGAGTTAACTTACCTTTCTCCCATTGTACGCGCAGAGCCCCAGAACGTCTTCTCTCTTGATAGTTTGGATGCTTGAGGACCTGTGGTGACGTCACAGGGTCACATGGTCCAATCATAGAAGCATTTGAGTGGACCATGTGACCCATGTGATCCTGTGACATCACGGCAGGTCCTTCATCCAATGTTAAAATAATTACACATACAGAATACTCATCCCGAAACCAGACTTCAGTGATGAAGTCTGACTTCGGGTCTGGGTACCAAGCATGCGGATTTTTTCACGCGCGTGCTCAACGCACTACAAACGTTAGCACACGCGCGGAAAAATCGCGGCGATTCCCGCAACGCACCCGCATCTTATCCGGGCGTCAAACATGACGCCCGTGTGCAAGAGGCCTTAGGGTAAGCTACCATGAACAAATATGGCCGCGTTAACATCACCGTTTAGTTTTCTGATCAGAAGAACAGAAAATTTGTATTTTTTTTTTTTTAAAAAGGTGGATCCTTTACCCTGGGTTCAGACCTGAGCGTTCTAAAAACGCGTGTTTTACGCGCGTATTTCAGCGCGTTTTTGCAAATAGGAAACGCGCATAAAGCGCGTTCTTGTGATTGACTACTGTGGTGTCAATCACAAAACGCGCGTCAAACGCCCCAAAAGAAGCTCAAGTACTTGTTTATGCGTTGGGCGTTTTACAGCGCGTTCAAACGCGCTGTAAAACGCTCAAGTGTGAACCACTCCCATAGGGATGCATTGGTTTTAATCTGTTGAGCGTTTTACAGCGCGTTTGAACGCGCTGTAAAACGCTCAGGTGTGAACCCAGGGTTAGGCCTCATGAACACAACAGTTGTTTTTAGTGGTCCGCAAAATGGGGTTCTGTGTCAGTTTTTTGTTCCGTTGTGTTTCCGTGTGTCTTCCGTTTTTTTTGGCGGACTGTCAGAAAACAAGGAAGGGGGAAAAAAAAATTTAATATCTCCACCCAGGATACTGGTATATATGCAGGTCAAAAGATAGAAATAAAACGGACGCGGATGACAATGGGATGTGCCTCCGCATTTTTTCAGGGTCGTATTGACTTGAATGGGTCCGCAAACCGTTTTTCACGGACAAGAATAGCACAGGTTATATTTTTTGGACGGACTGGAATCACAGACCACGGACGCGGAGCACAAACGGTGCATTTGCTGAGTTTTCCACGGACCCATTGGTTTTAAATGGGTCCACAGAAAATCACGATAAACGGTGCAGCGGACACGGAATAAAACAACGGTCGTGTGCATGAGGCCTTATTTTGAGCATCCGTTCTGCTCATTTAGCATCCGGTTTTGTCAGTTCCATCAGACATCCGTTATTTTTGATGGGAGGAAAATTCCCCCTGACAGGACTCTAAAATAACGGATCTCAGACGGAACTGACAAAAACAGATGCAAATTGGGCATAACGGATGCTCAAAATAAGGGATCCATTTCTTTTGACGGATCAGAAGAATGGACAAACCAGAAAAACCCAACGGTGATGTGAACCTGGCCTAAGGCCTGGTTCACATATTGGCCCCAGAGCTACTGGATCCATTATTTTAATTCTTCATGTATTCATTTATAACAACTGTATATGTTTTCTTTATTTTTAATGTAGCATAAATGATGAAAGGCTAAAAGGAGACGATGTGTAATTTAATAGGGTTTCAAACGATTCCACCCCTCTATGACTACTTACGGTATTTGTTTGCATCACTTTTCATTCAGGGCATTGGAATGGCGGATGTGTATTTTTTATTGTTATTTATTTTCTCAGTTGGGGGTTGGAGAGTTACTTCACTTCTTTTAACACGTTTGCAGTCTTAGTTTCTACTGACTACAAAATATCAAGTGAAAATTATGCAAACGAGGTTTATAAAAACAATTAAAACGCAGCCATTTGTCTTCGAACGTGGTAAGTATCCACAAAACTCACATTCACGTGTGCGCGTACCATCCACACACTGTCATCAGGAACAGATTTTATAGCTGTCTGTATAAAATTCTAATGAACACATCTACTACCACCACTTCCCTAGTAAAGATTGATTGATGATATATTCAAAAATATAAAAAAAAGTTTGGATGAATATACTAATAAAACCCATATAAATTAATAATAATAAAATAATAGTAATAATAATTATTAGATATATACACACATAAGTACAACATATCTAAACCCTACATAATTATAGTATAATAATATAATGTACATAAACATACATATCTATACGTATGTCACTTTTTCTCTAAAATCGCATTTTTTTTAACCCCTAATACCATAGAGGAAATGCTAATGCACAGGCCTCATCAGTCCTTTGAGTCTGCAAACAAGAAAGCGCCTTTCATCCTATTTTAAGTATGAATACTGGCACATGTTGGGATATCATATTCCGTTTTTTTGATATCATAATCACAAGCATTTTTTCAAGGTTAAATCCAGCCAGAAAATTGATTTTTTTTTTCTCTCCCGTGGAAAGACCTGCAAACCCCACCATGCGAAATGTAAATGTTAAGAAACATACATAATTAAAAGCCAGACGAAAGCCGGTGCACTTACCAGCGGTAAAGCAAACATTAGCATTTTCTGCCTCTGCTTTAAGGTTTTTTTGTTTTTTTTTCTGATCGGCTTTGTCGAGTGCCGTAAAAGTAGAAGCGTTTGCTCATTTTAAGCATCCGCAAAAGTGGAAAGATCAATACGGGCCCTACAGTATCTTTCTATGACCCACTCGTTAAGTTTCCATGCGAACAAAAATTTCTGAATTGCAGCCAAACCTTTCGTTGCGTGCCAGGAAAGCAGATGGGGGCTTTGTGAGGGCTCTCTAGCCAATATCACGGGAGAGATTTGATGGGACGGTAAGTATAGGCTTTGTTTGGAATCAAAACATTCCTACCGGTTTTGGTTCCAACAGAACCAGCAGTAGTCCTAGTAATATAATCGGGCGGTGTTATGCGAGCTTCCCCTACAGGCTACACAAGAAAGGGCCGCTGCTCAACCAGCAAAAAAAACTGGGGAATATGCGTGCAAGGAATGTGTGTGTGTGCGCCACGGAAGAGTTTAGGAATTTTCTCAGCATGTATTGCTCAAAGAGGGACAAACGTGTGAAAAGGAAAAGATTTCCTATGGATTTTGGAGATTTTTCTTTAACCCTTGTCTGGCGGAAAGAAATCCGTGCATGGAAACAGGTAATGGATTGTAACAGTCAGACAGAGCTTCTCAGTAATGGAACTAGACAGGAAAGTCATTTTGTGACGGTGGGGGCCCGGCTATAAACAGTGCACATTAAAGGCAATATAACCTGTGGCAATAATGAAGGCGAGTTGCAGTATCAGCACATTAGCAGGTGTTTTTAGACCACAGACTAGTTTCACACACCTGCATTGGAGACGTAAACGGGGTCCTGAATGCAGGCAGTCATTGGCGCTGAATGGGGCAAGCTTTGCAGGCTTGCCACAGCTGAATTGGGCATTATTGGACACCAAACCATTCACGTCATTGACATATGTGATGGAGGATTCTTGTAGACATATGTTACTTCTCACCGCCCTGCTGTGGTAGACAGCAGCATGGGCTGAGACTATTTCAAGATTATTTAAAAAAAAGTATAAATGATATCCATTAGGCCTCATGCACACGACAGTATTTTTTTTGCGGTCCGCAAAACGGGGTTCCGTTGTTCAGTGATCCAAACGTTTGCACCCGCGCGGGAAAAACGCGCATATGCCCGCAACGCACCCGCCTCTTATCCGGGCGTCAAACATGACGCTCGTGTAAAAGAGGCCTAAGGGGTATTCCCATTTTTTAAAAAATAGCTGCAGGGTTCTCTCCGGCCTTTTCATCCCAACCTAGGGACTCCGGGAGTCCCGACAGGCTTACTAGTCAGTGACTATTCGCAGTAAGAGCAGGTCAAGAGCGAGCGGTATGGCACATGCGCGGATTTTCAGCAGGGCTCAGAGAGTGGAGAGACACCGTGCAGGCCGGGGCACTTCAGAGCCTCATTCACGCCTCTCTGACCCTTCACAGTGACAATAAAAAGCATAATTTAGAAGGTTGCAGCCATGGACAAGTACAATCAAGGTAGGGATAGACTCACTGCTTCTGTAGCTATGTAGCCAACGTATCTTGCGGAACGCGGACCCATTCAAGTGAATGGGTCCGCATCTGCAAACTGCGTGCACTCGGTTGGCACCTATGCATTGCGGAACGCTATTTGCAGTCCGCTGCATGGGCACAGGGCACACACGCTCATGTGCATGAGCCGTTAAACAGAAAAATAAGGGACGGGAGATGAATCAGCAGTCTCTTCCTCAATACAAGTGTGGATGGATGAAGACAGTATGATGTGGAAAGGTAGCAATGTCTGATCAGTGGGGGTCTGCACACTATGGCCCCTGATTATCCTCAGATAGAAGTGGCAGTGGTGCTAGAGAAGCATTGTGGCACTATTGGGGTCATTTATCCCACTGGTGTAAAGTAGAACTGGCTTAGTGGCCCATAGCAACCAATCAGATTCCACCTTTCATTTTTCACAGCTCCTTAGGAAAATGAAAGTGGAATCTGATTGCTTGCTATGGGCAACTAAGCCAGTTCTACTTTACACCAGTTTGATAAATCTCCCCTTCTGTCTCTAGTCACGTCTGTTCTGCTTTTTCTGGATGGCTGCATGGTCATCCACTAAATAGTCACAGGGGTTAAATCAGACATTGGTGACATATGTTAAAATACCACTAATGTCTATTATGAGTCAAAACCTTTAAGGCCTCTTTCAGACGGGTGTTGCGGGTGCACTCCGTCAAACAGTGCGGGTGCGTTGCGGGAATTGCCGCGATTTTTCCCTGCGAGTGCAAAGCGCTGTCATGCGTTTTGCACGCGCGGGAGAAAAATCGGCACTTTTGGTACCCAGACCCGAACCTGCACTTCTTCACAGAAGTGCATGTTTGGGTCAGAAATTGTCCCGCTGGTATTATTTCACATTATAACATAGTTATAATGTAAAATAATACCCTTGGCCATCTCCCTAATGTTGAACCCGGTGCAGAATGGGTTAAAAATAATAAACTAATCATAACTTACCTGGTCCATTTGATCGCGAAGCCCGGCCTCCTCTCCGTTAGCTTGAAAGATGTAAAGGACCTGTGATGATGTCACAGCATCACATGGCCCAATCACCTGCTCCATCACTATGGTGATGGAGCATGTGATTGGTCCATGTGACCACGTGACATCATCCAAGATCATAAGCACTATCCACAGCCTGAGGATAGTGATTAAGGACCTTGGATGATGTCACATGGTCACATGGACCAATCACATGCTCCATCACCATAGTGATGGAGCAGGTGATTGAGCCATGTGATGTGACGTCATCACAGGTCCCTAGATCATCGATGCTGCAGGGAAAGAGAGGACAGATCGCGACTACGCGATCAAGTGGCTAAGGTAAGTTAACTTTATTATTTTTAACCCTTCCTCATCATTTAACAATGCATTCTTTATTAAGAATGCTATTATTTCCCTTATAACCATGTTATAAGGGAAATAATAGAGATTGGGTCCCGTTGCTAAGCAACAATGCGGGAAAATCGCAACGCATCCGCACTTGGTTGCGGATGCTTGCGATTTTCCCGCATCCCCATTCACTTCTATGGGGCCTGCGTTGCGTGAAAACGCAGAATATAGAACATGCTGCGATTTTCACGCAACGCAGAAGTGATGCGTGAAAATCACCGCTCATGTGCACAGCCCCATAGAAATGAATGGGTCCGGATTCAGTGCGGGTGCAATGCATCCTCCTCACGCATTGCACCCGCGCGGAAAACTCGCCCGTGTGAAAGGGGCCTAAAGGGAACTTGTCACTATGAAAATGCAGGGCAACCTGCAGGCAGCAAGTTATAGAGCAGGAGGAGCTGAGCAGACTGATAGATAGTTTACACTTCTGCTCATTCTTTGCTTAGGAGTCCAGTAGGCGGCCCTATCAGCGATTAACCTTTAATTATGTATGCTAATTCGAGAAGGCTATCAATCACTGAATAGCACCACCCACTGGACAACCTGCAGATTACACTGCATTTTCATGGTGAAAGTATTGTAGTCTATCTTCAGTTATCTTAGATAATAGAGAGAGATAACTGTACCTACTTCTGTGCGGTCCATATCGCTTACGGAAAAAAAGGAATCATAGTGTTTGTTACAAAATCCTATCAAACAATTATTTTTTTGTGCTAGTTGCAACTTTTTAAAAATCACAAAAATAAACGTGGCCTAAATGGGTGGAACTGCTCAAACCCCAAACACTGTTGCGTGTTTCTAACTGGGGGAGCAGTTCCTCTGCATGTGGTTCGCAGCGAACGGCTATCCCCAGCAAAAAATGCATACAATGGAGGATGCCGGCGCGAACCACATGCACCACACAAACATCCTACACAAAATGAAACAATGTGCGGATGAAAATATATAAAACACATAAATCACTGAAAAAAGTGCACCACAACGATAAGCACCTGACAACACTGGCTAATCCAACCAAGCTGATGTTAAAAGCTGAGCCATTCGCCAATATCTCTAAGTCAGGAACATATCGGAGCCCCTTCATGCACCATGTCAAGGTTTCTCAGCATGGCAATGGGTTAGTACCACTAGACTACCTATGGTGTGTGAACAGGGTCTGAAAAGTGCTGATTAGGGTTGAGCGAACTTGTATTTTAAGTTCGGCGTCCAAAGTTCGGGTTCGGGTTAACGAAAAATCCCTTTATGGATTCCGCTACCACGGACCATAATGGAATTTGGAATTCATAAGGGGATTCTTCAATGAACCCGAATTCTGAACCGTCCTTCACTGCTCTACTTCCTTCTTCTCCACACAGAGCACTGGAGCCCCTCATGTCACATGATCATTATACCAGGCTTACCACCTCTTATCCAATCCAGTGCTGAGCCACGCCCCCTGCACTGATCACATGACGGTGACGTCACCCCAGGTCCTTAGTGTTGTCCAAGGTTCGGGTTCATCGAAGAATCCCCTTATGGATTAAAAACTCCATTATGGTCCGTGGTAGCGGAATCCATAACAGGATTTTTCAAAAACCCGAACCCAAACTTTGGACGCCGAACTTAAAATACAAGTTCGCTCAACCCTAGTGCTGATATCCAGCTCACAGCCCCGCTCCCACTCACCTGCATTGTAGGACCAACAATTAGAGTTGAGCGAACTTGTATTTTAAGTTCGGCGTCCAAAGTTCAGATTATCGAAGAATCCCGTTATGGATTCCGCTACCATGGACCATAACGGCATTTGGAATCCATTAGGGGATTCTTCAATGAACCCGAACCTTGGACAACACGGAGGACCAGGTTACTGTCATGTGATCAGTGCAGGGGGTGTGGCTCAGTACTGGATCACCTCTTATCCAATCCAGTGATGAGCCACGCCCCCTGCACTGATCACATGACGGTGACGTCACCCCAGGTCCTTAGTGTTGTCCAAGGTTCGGGTTCATTGAAGAATGCCTTTATGGATTCCAAATGCCGTTATGGTCCGTGGTAGTGGAATCCATAACGGGATGCTTCGATAACCCGAACTTTGGACGCCAAACTTAAAACACAAGTTCGCTCAACTCTACCAACAATGCAATGGGAGAGAATTGAGGCCGCAAGCCACACTCAGCTTGTGTTCCAGCTTTTAACATCAGCTTGAGGGATTGGCCAGTGTTGTCAGGTGCTTATCCTTGTGGTGCACCTTTTTTCAGTGATTTCTGTAGTTGCAACTTTTTACACATTTTTGTGCAAACTGTGACTTTTTGAAGTCCAAAAACCTGCTGCAAAGTTGATAAATTCCCCCAATATATAGAAATAATGTGACTTTTATCTAGCTGCCTCTTTAGCATCCTGCATGACCAGTTTAATGAAATCATTTGATTATAAGCAAGTCATTAATATTTTCCCAAGTCGTTTCCATACCGAGCCCACAGGGCGTCACTAGAGGGCGCTTCCCAGCAGCGCATGCCTTCGCCATAGGGATATAAGACGTATTGGACAGCGTACAGTATATAAAACAGTCCTGGGCACATCTATCTGCAGGTCTCCTCATACAGCACAGCGTGTTCAGGTCCTTCCACGGCAGATCATTACAATGAAAACACTATCAATCTCCCCAGGTAAGCATTGATTTCTACATGGAGACATCTCGGAGTAAAGCAATAGGTCTGAGAACTCTTCGTATTACTTCCCAATTAATTTCAACATTACAGATCAGATAAAAAGTTTAAAGGAGAACTTAATGATCCCCTCCCCCGCCTTCTGTAAGACCACAAGGCTGCATTTATTATCGATCTGTTTCGAGGACAGGCACAATTTCACTACTCAATTATGGATTGCACAAAACTGTGGTTTTCGACTGTTCTCTAATGTACAAGAAACCGCTCTGACGAGAACGGGAACACGTAATTCGCCCAATTTACAGCCATAAATTTGACATCTCATTAACCAGAAATAAAATGTGCTGCAAAATTGTCGAATAGACGGAGCCCAAGTGCGGTACAGAAACGTGGTGTTATTCCAAACTTTACATAATGACGCTGTTATTCACCGTTTATTAGTCTTACAGGCTATCGTTTTATATGGGACTCTGCATCATTGCCAAAAATGCTTTCAATTGCATCAAGCTGTTATAGTCTGACTTTCCCCTCACGTGAAAAACAGTATTACTTAAAGAAGCACTCCGATTTTGATTGTTTGCACCGTAGGTAAAGTACATCAGGTACTGGTGCAGTTAAAAGGGTTGTCGGGCTAAAAGCCAATAACCCCAATGGCCAGAGCCTGTGCCCAATTTAAAATGAACCACTCACTTGTTCTCAGTCCTGCCGTTCCTGCGCCACTGGCCCGTTCCGAGCTGCTTCCATGACTGCTGTGGCCAATCATTGGCCTCAGCAGTCACATGTGCTAGACCGGCACAGCACTGCTAGTGACATGCTAGTGATGCAAAGTTCTAGCAAATGTGACCATTAGGCCAGTGATTGGTCACAGGTCTAAGCCACTTCTAGCCCGGCAAGAATCAAAAGCAGATGGGAACATGGCAGCAGCGCAGGGATGATGGGTCTGCGGACAGGTCTGTTTTCTTTTAACTGGGCACAGGTTAAAACCATTGATTCGAGTTGTCGGCTTATAGGCCGGACAACCCCTTTAATTTTGTAAACTACCAAAGACTTTATTGCTGATTTCTTAGCTCTCTTCCGAGCCCCTGTTGTAATTGTTGACCCACTCCTGAATCATACCGCGTCTTCTGTGCTGACTGTCATTCTCCCTATGCATTCCTGAGCACATTTACTTAATTAACTTATGAATGGGGCAAGTGGTAACCATTTGTATTGCTGTAGTGCTTCTTTACCTCTTCCCAACATCCACTGTACATGTATGGCGGATGTCGAGTCTTTAAAGATGGTGCCCGCTCCAGAGTGGAGCAAGTGCCATAGCTACCGGGTGCCTGCCGGTAATATTGATTGTGGACATTTAACGCCTCAGATGCCACGGTCAAATGTGACAACGGCATCTAAGAGGCCTAAAACTCCTAAGCTCTGACGTCCTGGTCAGGAAGGCTTCCCCTGACAGAGATCGGGGAAGGCATGTACTTAGGCCTGTACAAGGCTTCTAGGCTCATTACTTGTATATTACAATTCAGGCCAGCAGGTGGCAGCACTGAATTGTAATATAACAATTTCTGTATAATGGAAACAGTTTTATTACTCTACACAAATTGCAATCTGATGATTGCATGTTGGAGTCCAACTGAGGACCTAAATATGGCGGATGTCGAGCCTAAAAAAATTTATTGTGTGGCATTTTTCTGCTGTAATACACATGCTAAGGCATCCATCAAAAGGGCTGCGTCACAATGGATATTTATCACCTATCCACAGGACAGATAGATGTCTGACTTAGAACTAGGCGTCCATGGCCTCCTGTTCTCCTCACTGCACAACCTCATCTCCATTAAAACCCACCTGAGGGCTGTCACCCACACATCTGAGGAGCACAAACATTCCTGAGGGGTGTCACCCACACATCTAAGGAGCACAAACATTCCTGAGGGGTGTCACCCACACATCTGAGGAGCACAAACATTCCTGAGGGGTGTCACCCACACATCTGAGGAGCACAAACATTCCTGAGGGCTGTTACTCACATGTTTTAGGGGTCCAAATTTACCTGTGGGCTGTCATCCACACGTTTGAGGGCCCAAACTGTCCTGAGGGCTGTCACCCACATGTTTGAAGGGCCCAAACTTGGCTGAGGGCTGTCAGCCCACATCTGAGGAGCACAAACTTGCCTGAGGGCTGTCACCCCACGTCTGGGGAGCACAAACTTGCCTGAGGGCTGTCACCCCATGTCTGAGGAGCACAAACTTGCCTGAGGGCTGTCACCCACACGTTTGAGGAGCACAAATTTGCCTGAGGGCTGTCACTCACATGTTTGAGGGGTTCAAACTTACCTGTGGGCTGTCACCCACACGTTTGAGGGCCCAAACTGTACTGAGGGCTGTCACCCACACGTTTGAAGGGCCCAAACTTGGCTGAGGGATGTCACCCACAAGTCTGAGGAGCCCAAACTTGCCTGAGAGCTGTTACCCACACGTTTTAGGGCCCAAACTGTCCTGAGGGCTGTCACCCACATATCAGAAGGGCCCAAGCTTGCCTGAGGGCTGTCACCCACACACCGAGGGGCCCAAACTTGCATGTGGGCTGTCATCTACACGTTAGCTACCGGAGGCTGCATGAGTATTAATAAAAATCATGTCATAAAACAGAAATAAAACAGGCAAAGACAGGAATACCAGGTTCCCATAGATCCCAGTTATTATTGTGTCCCCTTTTCACCACAGATCTACTTAATATGGTATGGGCCTTAAAGGCTGCAAAAACATCATTGGGGTCATTTATCAAAGTGGTGTAAAGTAGAACTGGCTTAGTTGCCCATAGCAACCAATCAGATTCCACCTTTCATTTTCCAAAGGATCTGTCAAATATAAAAGTTGGAATCTGATTGGTTGCTATGGGCAACCAAGCCTGTTCTACTTTACACCAGTTTGATAAAGGACCCCACATATTCCTTGTCATTTCATAATCAGTAAGTCATTGAACTTGAGGGATGTAACAGCCTTACGCGGGTGTCCACCAAATGTACGCATCATGGCACAAGATGAAGCTTGAATGACATAAGACAATTTAAGGATCCTTATCATTTGTCCTTATGGTGCCTGGTATTCCTGATGCTGGCCCAGTTCACTATTTCAGAGTAATGGCTCTCAGCACTGCAGCTCTTGACTCTAGCCTCCAGTGCCTCCCTCCATGCAGTATCTTCATATCGCTGTGTAATGCTGCCACCTGCTGGACACAACAGTTATGTCTCCTCTAAAACAAAATCTTTATTGAAATAAGGCTTTGTTCAGACTTTGCTTCTGTGGGAGGTATACATGCAGAGTAAGGTCTCATGCACACGGCTGTAGGTGGTCTGTTCCGTGCATTGGGGACCACATTTTGAATGGGTCTGCATTCGTTCGTTCTGCAAAAAGATAGGACATGTTCTATCTTTTTGCGGTACGGAAGTACAGAATCGAACCCCAAAGAAGCCCCCTGTAGTGTTCCGTTCCTTATTTCCGGACCAATTGAAGTGAAAGGGTCCGCATCCATGATGCAGAATGCACACGGAACGGAATGTGGTCCGCAATACGGCAACGGGCAGCACACGTTCTTGTACATGAGCCCTAATCCCCAAACTATATCTCCCACGTAATCCTCCAACTAATGCCCCTGTATATGCATATGGTGGAATATCTAGGCCATTGTAAAAAAAATAATAAAAATAAATGGATCCTAGGTTTGAATCCGACCAAGGGCATTATCTGCATGGTGTTCGTATGTTTCCCTCACACTCAAAAGATATAATAATAGCTGCGGAATACGTTGCTGCTATATAAATAATAGATAAAAAATAGACACTTTGGGCATATGCCGGTCCTCCCCCCCTCCCATGTAGTTTTCCTGGCGTCTACCGGTCTTTGCTCTGAGTGAGTAAATTAATTACAGTACATTCATTTAGTTTTTTTTTTCTTGTCATTTCTACCCATATTCAGCTTTTTAAGTGATTGGAAAACCTCTCTAAGGGCTCTTCTTTATAGAACACTTAGTAGCCTTTTTATTTCTAAGGGCTCATCCAGACGACCGTGTGTACGGGTCCGCAAATTGCGGAACGGGTGCGGACCCATTCATTTCAATAGGGCCTCAAAATATGCGGACAGCACACAGCGTCCATAGTTCTGTTCCACGGCCCTGCAAGTAATATAGAGCATGTCCTCCTCACAATTGCAGACAAGAAAAGGGATTTCTATATAGAGCTGGCCCTGTGCATTCCGTGAAACGCACAACACGCACGGCCGGTCACCGTGTTTTGCGGATCCGCAATTTGAGTGAGCCCTAAGGCTACATTCAGGTCTCATTTATTCTACTGTATATGTTTG
This sequence comes from Bufotes viridis, assembly GCA_033119425.1. Taxonomy (NCBI): domain Eukaryota; kingdom Metazoa; phylum Chordata; class Amphibia; order Anura; family Bufonidae; genus Bufotes; species Bufotes viridis. Next base: position 319,240,633 of record CM065593.1, on the reverse strand, counting down.
GCATAAGTACTAGGAATCATATATGCCAAACACATACAGCGGGGAAAATGCTTGCCTATTGTCCTGTATAGGGTTGTTTCGGGTATCGAACTTTCGATACGCAATCGATACTTTTCTCTGGTATCGCACTCGATACCAGGAAAAGTATTTTATCGATACTGGGCTGCGCTACTGCACAGCCCAGTATAGGAGAGCATGGCTGCGCTGCTCTCAGCGCGGCCATGTTCTCCTCGGCAGCACAGGGAGAAGGAGGCAGCCTCTCCCTCCCCCTGTGCTGCTGCTTCAACCAATAGAGGGAGAGGGGGGCGGAGCGGGGGCGGGAGGAGGGGCGGAGCTGGGGGGCGGGAGCACTGGCCAGCAATGCAGAGTACCGATTCTTCTATAAATGCAGGCAGAAGACACAGCCTGCCAGCACCTGTCTCAGACCCAGCACTGCAATCAGAGGCAATTAACCCCTCAGGTGCGGCACCTGAGGGGTTAATAGCCTCTGATCGCAGCGCTCGGTCACAGGCAGGTGCCGGCAGCCTGTGCCTTCTGCCTGCATTTATATATGAACGTAATTAGGCTGGCCAGTGCTCCCCCTCCCTAGTATTAAAACATTGGTGGGCAGTGGGCAGTGTGCCCCCTCCCCCTCCCTAGTATTAAAACATTGGTGGGCAGTGTGCCCCCCCCCTAGTATTAAAACATTGGTGGGCAGTGGGCAGTGTGCCCCCCCCCTTCCCCCCAGTAATAAAATCATTGGTGGCAGTGGCCACAGGGTCCCCTCAGCTCCTCCTCATTGGTGGCAGTGGCAGTGATCGGAGCCCCAGCAGTGTAATGCTGGGGCTCCGATCGGTTACCATGGTAACCAGGACGCTCCTGAAGTCCTGGCTGCCTTGGTCTGCTCCCTGATGCTGTGTGTACAGGGCAGCAGGGAGAGGGTTAAGTCCTATTCACCCTGATAGAGCTCTATCAGGGTGAATAGGATGAGAAGATCCCAGGTTCTAGCCCCTAAGGGGGAAAATAGTTAATAAATAAACTGTAAAAAAAAAAGTTAAAGTACACCAAAATATTAATTATAAATCACCCCCTTTCCCAATTTAATACAATATATAAACAATACATAAATAAAATATTACATATCGCCGCGTCTCAAAAGTCCAAACTATTAAAAAATCCACTTTTATGCGGTGAACGCCGTAAAAGAAAAAAAAAGAAAAAGAAAAAATGCACGATTCGCCATTTTCTTTTAGTCGTCTTGTCCCCACAAACAAGTAGGATAGGACTGTTGTATTATGAGCCGGCGGTTTCATAAAATGTGGAATGCACGCGGATTTTTTTGGCGTTTTTATTTTTTTCGCGTGGTATCGAATGGTATCGAGTATCGCAATACTTTTTTATGGTATCGATACCGAATCAAAATTTTGGTACCGAAACAACTCTAGTCCTGTAGCCCATCCCAGCCTTGTGCAGGTCTACAATGTTGTCCCTGGTGTCCTTAGACAGCTCTTGGTGGAGAGGTTGGAGTGTGATTGATTGAGTGTGTGAACAGGTGTCTTTTATACAGGTAACGAGTTCAAACAGGTGCAATAAATACAGGTAATGAGTGCAGAGTAGGAGGGCTTCTTAAAGGGAACCTGTCACCTCAAACATTAAATTCCGGTGCGGCAGTAGTAAGAAAATCGATGTTTAATCCACGGCTGGCGGGATTCTCTGCCCAGCGGCAGCGGCCTCCTTGCTTCAAGTCGCGTTAATCACACCCCCTTCCCGGCCCCTTCGCTTTGATTGACAGCGCTTATGCCCGACAGCCGGCTGGCTTCTCAGAACAGCCAGCTGTCAGTCACAGCGAAGGGGGCGGGAAGGGGGCGTGGTTATCGCAACTTGCAGCAAGAAGGCCGCTGCCCCCTTGACTTCAAGCCTGGGCAGAGAATCGCGCCAGCCGTGGATTAAACATCGATTTTCTTACTACCGCCGCACCAGAATTTAGTAAGATATACTTGATCAGAATCCGACTGCTGTAGTCTTGAAGGTCCTGCCGGCGGTTTAGGACCGCTGTTTGAGGTGACAGGTTCCCTTTAAAGAAAAACAGGTCTGTGAGAGCCAGAATTCTTGCTGGTTGGTAGGCGATCAAATACTTATTTCATGCATTAAAATGCAAATTAATTATTTAAGAATCATACAATGTGATCTTCTGGATTTTTTTTTTTAGATTCTGTCTCTCACAGTTGAACCTACGATAAAAATTGCAGACTTTGTAGGTGGGAAAACTTGCAAAATCCCTTATTTTCCCCACTGTACATAGGCTTTATCTGACATGCCAATTGGGTACAACCAACTATACATCAGAACACAGTTCTAGTTTCAAAGATGCTACAGATATTTTCAAGACCAGCAGGGGACCCAGGAAGTGTCAGAGCAAGAGCAGCAGAAGCCTGCTTTTAAAAAAATATATGTTTCCCATCGATTTGATTTTTCATCATCGCCACAGTAGTACGTCTATTCATTACATACATATCCATATGCGCCTCCTGTGAAATCAGCATTTACATATGCACAGGTGGCTCCTTCCTTCAGGAAATTCTAATTAATTTTCCGAAACCCAAGAGAAAAGTAGAAACGGAAAACTGAAATTTTCTGAACTGTGCTGCCCTCTGCTGGCTCATACTGTGAACTACGCTCACTAAATAAGTAATGGGGAATGCCCCACATGTGCCAAGCGCCAGTAGTTGAATCAGCAAATTAAAACCTAATTGCAAGAAACAGGTTGAGGTAAATATTGCCAGGAGAATGAAATGCCATCTGTAGATCAACGTGCAAACATCTCTAATGAAAAGGGCATATGTGGATAGTGATGAAGCTCACCAAAGCATCTGCTGTCAGAGAATTCATTAACCCATTCTTCTCAAGCACATTGTTACAGATTTCTACTGAATGTCAAGGTACAGCGGGCAGAAATGATAATTAATGAGAATTTACATTATGTGTTCTTTTTTTTTGGGACACAGTGACAAATAGTAGCAGATCATCAGAGGAGATCGTACCTCAAATATTACTCCATATTTCATAAAGTCCTTATTCCGAGTCTGTATACCCGACGCTTCTCCCTAAGGCCTCTTGCACACGAACGTGTGCGCCCGTGCCCATGCTGCAGGCCGCAAATTGCGCCCACAATGCTCAGGCACCGGTCGTGGGGCAGCCGCAGCGGATCGCGGACCCATTCACTTGAATGGGTCCGTGATCTGCTCGCTCGGCAAAAAGATAGGACATGTTCTATCTTTTTGCGGGACGGAAGTATGCGAACGGAACCCCGCGGAAGCACTCCGTAGTGCTTCTGTAGTGTTCCGTTCCATCATTCCATTCCGCACGCTCCGCATCTCGGATTTGCGGACCCATTGAAATGAATGGGTCCGCATCCGTGATGCGGAATGGCCACGGAATGGTGCTCGTGTATTGCGGATCCGCAAATGCGGTCCGCAATACGGGCACGGGTGCACACGTTCGTGTGCAAGAGGCCTAACCCAAACTCACTGCATCCTAGATCCCTAGGATGCTGCGACTTCAGGTCTGTAAAGCTGCAATCAGGCCAGGGAGACATCCAGAATACACATCTGTTACTGGCCTAAATCAGAGAGATTGATAATTATTTTTCTTACAGGAAAATTGCATTTAAAAAAATAAATAAAAAATGCAACATAAAATGCAGCCATATTAGTTGTCACCTTCAGATTATGGGGGACATTTATTTAGATCAGGATTTTCCACGTCAGTCTTAAAGGGGTTGTCCCACTTTCCCGTTTCATACTTACCTGCTGCCAGCGCCCGTTCACTTCCGGATTCTGGCTGGGGCAGGCTTCATCTTGATTGAAGTCTTCTCCCGGCCGGGCCGCGAACTGGACTATATCGCGACGCTGCCGCGCATGCGCCATGGTCACTTATTCCTGGCCAGTATAGTACAGAGCCGGCGTGCGCGTTCGCGGCTCTGTACTATTCTGGCCAGGAAGAAGTCACCATCGCGCATGCACGGCGGCGTGCGCGTTCAGGACAGCAAGCGGCCTGGCCAAAAGAAAAGAAGGAGTCTTCTGCGCAAGCGCGGCCATGTCCTGTCCATAAAATGGCTGCTGATAGAGGGTCATGTGACCAGGCAAATCACTTGTCCTTCAATCAAAAACTCTTCCCCTGGCATGTAAAGTTATGCACATGGGAAGGAATAATGCAAGTCACCCGTACATATTAAATGGTAAAACACTCAGTAACACTGACATGGAAAAGGATCTAGGAATTTTAATAAACAGCAAATTAAGCTGCAAAAACCAGTGTCAGGCAGCTGCTGCCAAGGCCAATAAGATAATGAGTTGCATCAAAAGTGGCATAGATGCCCGTGATGAGAACATAGTCCTACCTCTTTACAAATCACTGGTCAGACCACACATAGAGTACTGTGTACAGTTCTGGGCTCCTGTGAACAAGGCAGACATAGCAGAGCTGGAGAGGGTTCAGAGGAGGGCAACTAAAGTAATAACTGGAATGAGGGATCTACAGTACCCTGAAAGGTTATCAAAATTAGGGTTATTCACTTTAGAAAAAAAGACGACTGAGGGGAGATCTAATAACTATGTATAAATATATCAGGGGTCAGTACAGAGATCTCTCCCATCATCTATTTATCCCCAGGACTGTGACTGTGACAGGGGACATCCTCTGCGTCTGGAGGAAAGAAGGTTTGTACACAAACATAGAAAAGGATTCTTCACTGTAAGAGCAGTGAGATTATGGAACTCTCTGCCTGAGGAGGTGGTGATGGTAAGTACAATAAAGGAAATCAAGAGGGGCCTGCATGTATTTCTGGAGTGTAATAATATTACAGGCTACAGCTACTAGAGAGAGGTCGTTGATCCAGGGAGTTATTCTGATTGCCTGATTGGAGTCGGGAAGGAATTTTTCCCCTTAGGCCTCATGCACCGCGACCGTTTTTATGCTGTCCGCAAAGGGGTTCCGTTGTTCAGTGATCCGTGTCCGTTTTTGCCTTCCGTTGTGTTTCCGTGTGTCTTCCGTTTTTAGCAGACATGACCCAAAAGATTTTACCAAAAGACAGGCTGACAATGTTTCCCAAGTGCCTGCCAAGGGATCCGCAAAAAAAACAGACACGGAACACGGATGACACACGGATGGCCATCCGCATTTTTCACGGACCCATTGACTTGAATGGGTCCGTGAACCGTTTTTCACGGACAAGAATAGGACAGGTTATATTTTTTTGACGGACTGGAATCACGGACCACGGACACGGAGGACAAACGGTGCATTTGCCGAGGTTTCCACGGACCCATTGAAAACCAATGGGTCCGCAGAAAATCACGAAAAACGGAGCAACGGACACGGAATCAAACAACGGTCGTGTGCATGAGGCCTTAAGTGGGGAAAATTGGCTTCTGCCTCACAGGGGTTTTTTGCCTTCCTCTGGATCAACTTGTAGGAAACAGGCTGAACTGGATGGACAAATGCGGCAGTAGTAAGAAAATCGATGTTTAATCCACGGCTGGCGGGATTCTCTGCCCAGCGGCAGCGGCCTCCTTGCTTCAAGTCGCGTTAATCACACCCCCTTCCCGGCCCCTTCGCTTTGATTGACAGCGCTTATGCCCGACAGCCGGCTGGCTTCTCAGAACAGCCAGCTGTCAGTCACAGCGAAGGGGCGGGAAGGGGCGTGGTTACCGCCACTTGAAGCAAGAAGGCCGCTGCCCCTTGACTTCAAGCCTGGGCAGAGAATCGCGCCAGCCGTGGATTAAACATCGATTTTCTTACTACTGCCGCACCGGAATTTAGTAAGATATACTTGATCAGAATCCGACTGCTGTAGTCTTGAAGGTCCTGCCGGCGGTTTAGGACCGCTGTTTGAGGTGACAGGTTCCCTTTAAAGAAAAACAGGTCTGTGAGAGCCAGAATTCTTGCTGGTTGGTAGGCGATCAAATACTTATTTCATGCATTAAAATGCAAATTAATTATTTAAGAATCATACAATGTGATCTTCTGGATTTTTTTTTTTAGATTCTGTCTCTCACAGTTGAACCTACGATAAAAATTGCAGACTTTGTAGGTGGGAAAACTTGCAAAATCCCTTATTTTCCCCACTGTACATAGGCTTTATCTGACATGCCAATTGGGTACAACCAACTATACATCAGAACACAGTTCTAGTTTCAAAGATGCTACAGATATTTTCAAGACCAGCAGGGGACCCAGGAAGTGTCAGAGCAAGAGCAGCAGAAGCCTGCTTTTAAAAAAAATATATGTTTCCCATCGATTTTATTTTTCATCATCGCCACAGTAGTACGTCTATTCATTACATACATATCCATATGCGCCCTCCTGTGAAATCAGCATTTACATATGCACAGGTGGCTCCTTCCTTCAGGAAATTCTAATTAATTTTCCGAAACCCAAGAGAAAAGTAGAAACGGAAAACTGAAATTTTCTGAACTGTGCTGCCCTCTGCTGGCTCATACTGTGAACTACGCTCACTAAATAAGTAATGGGGAATGCCCCACATGTGCCAAGCGCCAGTAGTTGAATCAGCAAATTAAAACCTAATTGCAAGAAACAGGTTGAGGTAAATATTGCCAGGAGAATGAAATGCCATCTGTAGATCAACGTGCAAACATCTCTAATGAAAAGGGCATATGTGGATAGTGATGAAGCTCACCAAAGCATCTGCTGTCAGAGAATTCATTAACCCATTCTTCTCAAGCACATTGTTACAGACTTCTACTGAATGTCAAGGTACAGCGGGCAGAAATGATAATTAATGAGAATTTACATTATGTGTTCTTTTTTTTTGGGACACAGTGACAAATAGTAGCAGATCATCAGAGGAGATCGTACCTCAAATATTACTCCATATTTCATAAAGTCCTTATTCCGGAGTCTGTATACCCCGACGCTTCTCCCTAAGGCCTCTTGCACACGAACGTGTGCGCCCCGTGCCCATGCTGCAGGCCGCAAATTGCGGCCCACAATGCTCAGGCACCGGTCGTGGGGCAGCCGCAGCGGATCGCGGACCCATTCACTTGAATGGGTCCGTGATCTGCCCGTTCGGCAAAAAGATAGGACATGTTCTATCTTTTTGCGGGACGGAAGTACGGAACGGAACCCCGCGGAAGCACTCCGTAGTGCTTCTGTAGTGTTCCGTTCCATCATTCCATTCCGCACCGTTCCGCATCTCCGGATTTGCGGACCCATTGAAATGAATGGGTCCGCATCCGTGATGCGGAATGGCCACGGAATGGTGCCCGTGTATTGCGGATCCGCAAATGCGGTCCGCAATACGGGCACGGGGTGCACACGTTCGTGTGCAAGAGGCCTAACCCAAACTCACTGCATCCTAGATCCCTAGGATGCTGCGACTTCAGGTCTGTAAAGCTGCAATCAGGCCAGGGGAGACATCCAGAATACACATCTGTTACTGGCCTAAATCAGAGAGATTGATAATTATTTTTTCTTACAGGAAAATTGCATTTAAAAAAAATAAATAAAAAAATGCAACATAAAATGCAGCCATATTAGTTGTCACCTTCAGATTATGGGGGACATTTATTTAGATCAGGATTTTCCACGTCAGTCTTAAAGGGGTTGTCCCACTTTCCCGTTTCATACTTACCTGCTGCCAGCGCGCCGTTCACTTCCCGGATTCTGGCTGGGGCAGGCTTCATCTTGATTGAAGTCTTCTCCCGGCCGGGCCGCGAACTGGACTATATGCGCACGCTGCCGCGCATGCGCCATGGTCACTTATTCCTGGCCAGTATAGTACAGAGCCGGCGTGCGCATTCGCGGCTCTGTACTATTCTGGCCAGGAAGAAGTCACCATCGCGCATGCACGGCGGCGTGCGCGTTCAGGACAGCAAGCGGCCTGGCCAAAAGAAAAGAAGGAGTCTTCTGCGCAAGCGCGGCCATGTCCTGTCCATAAAATGGCTGCTGATAGAGGGTCATGTGACCAGGCAAATCACTTGTCCTTCAATCAAAAACTCTTCCCCTGGCATGTAAAGTTATGCACATGGGAAGGAATAATGCAAGTCACCCGTACATATTAAATGGTAAAACACTCAGTAACACTGACATGGAAAAGGATCTAGGAATTTTAATAAACAGCAAATTAAGCTGCAAAACCAGTGTCAGGCAGCTGCTGCCAAGGCCAATAAGATAATGAGTTGCATCAAAAGTGGCATAGATGCCCGTGATGAGAACATAGTCCTACCTCTTTACAAATCACTGGTCAGACCACACATAGAGTACTGTGTACAGTTCTGGGCTCCTGTGAACAAGGCAGACATAGCAGAGCTGGAGAGGGTTCAGAGGAGGGCAACTAAAGTAATAACTGGAATGAGGGATCTACAGTACCCGGAAAGGTTATCAAAATTAGGGTTATTCACTTTAGAAAAAAGACGACTGAGGGGAGATCTAATAACTATGTATAAATATATCAGGGGTCAGTACAGAGATCTCTCCCATCATCTATTTATCCCCAGGACTGTGACTGTGACAAGGGGACATCCTCTGCGTCTGGAGGAAAGAAGGTTTGTACACAAACATAGAAAAGGATTCTTCACTGTAAGAGCAGTGAGATTATGGAACTCTCTGCCTGAGGAGGTGGTGATGGTAAGTACAATAAAGGAAATCAAGAGGGGCCTGCATGTATTTCTGGAGTGTAATAATATTACAGGCTACAGCTACTAGAGAGGGGTCGTTGATCCAGGGAGTTATTCTGATTGCCTGATTGTAGTCGGGAAGGAATTTTTTCCCCTTAAGTGGGGAAAATTGGCTTCTGCCTCACAGGGCTTTTTTTGCCTTCCTCTGGATCAACTTGTAGGAAACAGGCTGAACTGGATGGACAAATGTCTTTTTTCGGTCTTATATACTATGTTACTATCTGCCCTTGTGCTGTTGGAGAGCAGTGTGTATGGTCACATGACCCTCCATCAACGGCCATCTTGAAGACAAGAACTCTGAGTGAAAAGCCCAGAAGATTTGCCCAACAAGGGGACATGACTTACGAAATATAGCAAATGGCACAGAATAAAAAAAAGCTATCTCAGTAAGTGTCATATAGTCATTTTACCTACACATTGGTCACAAGTAGACAGAAACTGGCCAACCCCATTAAGGGTGGGTTCACACTAGCGTCAGGGATTCCATTATGGCTTTCTGTTATAACATGGTTATAACGGAAAATAACGGAATGCCCAGACAGAATGCAAAATTGAAGCCTTTAAAAGGCATTCCGTTTGCATTCCGCCTAATAGAAGTCTATAGGAAAGCATAACGGATCCGTCTTAGTCCCGTTATGCAAGACGGAAAACAGGACTTTGTTTTCCGTCTTGCATAACGGGAACCAGACGAATCCGTTTTGATTACCATAGACTTCTATTAGGACGGAATGCAAACGGAATGCCTTTTAAAGGCTTCCATTTTGCATTCCGTCATAATACAAGTCTATGGACAGAAGAACGAATCCGTCCTTCCGTCTTATGGATTCCGTTATTTTCCGCTATAACCATGTTATAACGGAATCCCTAACGCTAGTGTGAACCCAACCTAACTTAAGTAAGCCAGTCCTCTTGGTGGAGTAGATTTAAGTAATTTAAGTCATTTTCCACGCCAAAAACCGTTGTGGAAAATAATAAATGAGCCAGGCCTGCTCGTCCGCCCACTTACCCATCCATGGCACGTCCCCGTATCTCACCACTTCGGAAAAGGCGTGTGAGCAGGGAAAAGTCAAGGATTTTGAAGCAAGAATGGCGTGCAACAAAATCTGCGACTTTATTAGTACGCCACTATTGTGTTGTATATCGTTTAATGAATGTACCCCTATATATTAATATGTACTACACAGAGTTACAATGCTAATTAGTTATGGGATGACCATTGTATGTTGAAACCACTGTAATACTGTAACTTGAGTTCATAACTCCTAAGATGAACATTAAAGAAAAATAAGCAGATAACTAAGACTGATAAAGAAAATCCTTAGGCCTCATGCACACGACCGTTGTTTGATTCCGTGTCCGTTGCTCCGTTTTTCGTGATTTTCTGCGGACCCATTGGTTTTCAATGGGTCCGTGGAAACCTCGGCAAATGCACCGTTTGTCCTCCGCATCCGTGGTCCGTGATTCCAGTCCGTCAAAAAAATATAACCTGTCCTATTCTTGTCCGTTAAAAACGGTTCACGGACCCATTCAAGTCAATGGGTCCGTGAAAAATGCGGATGGCCATCCGTGTGTCATCCGCGTTCCGTGTCCGTTTTTTTTGCGGATCCCTTGGCAGGCACTTGGGAAACATTATCAGCCTGTCTTTTGGTAAAATCTTTTGGGTCATGTCCGCTAAAAAAAACGGAAGACACACGGAAACACAACGGAAGGCAAAAACGGACACGGATCACTGAACAACGGAACCCCTTTTTGCGGACAGCATAAAAAAAACGGTCGTGTGCATGAGGCCTTAGTCAAAATCTGATATCTCACTTTATGCTTTCCATGACCAGTTCTACCTCTAGTTCACATGTGACAAGGACAGGAGTCACCATCAAAAGACGCACTCCCTATGTGTCCAAATGACTAGAGGGTTCAGGAGATCATCATCGTGAGGACCTTACATAGGCATCACTGTTATGATATTTGCTGTCCCAAGATTTTTCATGAGCAGTTTGATAAAAGTCCATGACCACTCCTATCGGCTCTTCCTCTTTGAGATGATAGATTATTTGGCGTATTAGTGCTCAGGTTACTATTAGGCCCCTTTCACACGGGCGTTGCGGAATGGGGCCGGATAGGATGTAGGCGCGTGGCGGGAAAATGCACGATTTTTCCGCGCGAATGCAAAGCGTTTTAATGCGTTTTGCACGCGCATGGGAAAAATCAGCATGTTTGGTACCCAGACCCAAACCCGGACTTCTTCACTGAAGTTCGGGTTGGGTATTCTGTAGATTTTATTATTTTCCCTTATAACATGGTTATAAGGGAAAATAATAGCATTCTTAATACAGAATGCTCAGTAAAATGTGGATGGAGGGGTTAAAAAAAATAAAACTCACCTTATCCATTTGATCGCGCAGTTGCGATCTCTTCTTTCTTCTTTAATCATGTGAGCTGCCGGCTAAAGGACCTGTGGTGACGTCACTGCGCTCATCACATTGTCCAATCACATGGTCTATCACCATGGTGATGGACCATGTGATGTGACGTCACCACAGGTCCTTTAGCCGGCAGCTCACATGATTAAAGAAGAAAGAAGAGATTGCAACTGCGCGATCAAATGGATAAGGTGAGTTTATTTTATTTTTTTAACCCCTCCATCCACATTTTACTGAGCATTCTGTATTGAGAATGCTATTATTTTCCCTTTCAACCATGTTATAAGGGAAAATAATAAAGATCGGGTCCCCATCCCGATCGTCTCCTAGCAACCATGCATGAAAATCGCACTGCATCCACACTGAAAAACACACAACATGGAGCTTTCTGCGATTTTCATGCAAAGCACAAGTGATGCGGGAAAATCACCGCTCATGTGCACAGCCCCATAGAAATGAATGGATCCGGATTCAGTGCGGGTGCAATGCGTTCACATCACGCATTGCACCCGCGCGGAAAACTCGCCCGTGTGAAAGTGGCCTTAGCCTTCCTTTGGGTACAGCTACACGGAGCAGATTTTGTTGCGCATTTGCAACAAATTTCACCCCGTGAATTCCAAAGGGCAAGGAAATTTACAGCATATATTGACATGCTGCGGATTTAAAATCCACAGCACAGGTCAATTTCTGCTGTAGAGTTTTTTCGACAGTGTGCGCCAAATTGCTCCGTACTATTGGTGCAAAATATTGCTCTAGAGTAAGCCAACTGGGAGGTGGCATAAGGCAGACAGAAGTATCTATCATGTCTAGAATACACCAAATCTATAACACAGCATGAGTCCTTATGATAAATTTGACACATCTCCTGTCTGTCTAGTCTTATTTAGGGCGGGTTCGCATTCGTGTTATAAATTGGGTTAGAGGGGTTCATTTATGACGGAATATAATGGAATTTTAGGACAGAATGAAAAACAGAAACCTTTAAGAGGCATTCCGTTTTGCTCTGTCCTAATACATGTCTATGGGCACACATAATGGTTCCGTTTTTTCCATTATTCATAACGGGAAAAAAAGTCCTGTCAACAGGTTGAAAAGGTACATGCACGCCTGTGAGTGCAGCGGCCTTCTCCATGCATACCAAGCTGAACATTGTATAGTGGCTGTGCTTATTATCACACTCAGCCCCATTAACTTCTATGGGGCTGAGCTGCACCTAGGCCACGTAAACGATGAACGTGATGTCACTGGCCTAAGAAAACCAGCAAGAAGGCAGCGGCGGTCACAGGAGCTGATCGTCGGGGGTCCCGATAGGATAGGTCTTCAGTAAAAAAAATAATAATCTCGGAAAACCCCTTTAAGCACTCCCACAAAATTTTTATTCTCTGACCTGTTAGAAGGGTGCATGATGTAAACTGTATTGAAAGTAATCATCTTACTAGTGATTCCAGTCCGTCAAAAAAATATAACCTGTCCTATTCTTGTCCGCGAAAAACGGTCCGCAGACCCATTTAAGTCAATGGGACCGTGAAAAAATGCGGATGGTTATCCTGTGTGTCATCCGCGTTCCGCGTCCGCATTTTTTGCGGATCCCTTGGCAGGCATTTGGCAACTTGTCAGCCTGTCTTTTGGTAATATCTTTTGGGTCATCTCCGCTAAAAAAATCGGAAGACACACGGAAACACAACGGAAAAATCAGGTGCGGCTCGAAACACAGAATCCTCCAAACCTGGTTTTGGCTCATAATCACTGACCAAACACTGACGTGTGAATGAAGCATAACACAGCATCTTATGTGAGGACAGGAAGCCAGTTTCTCTATGTATTCCTAATGGTGCCTCAATGTCAGTGCATGCACTACTTTTTTGTGATGTGGATCGCGGACCCTATTCAAGTGAATAAGGTCCGCAGACGGCAGGCACACGGTCGGTGCCCGTGCATTGCAGTCTGCAATATGGGGTCTGCAGCATGAGGCCTAACAGGTTCTCCCTGAAGCTAATTGCAGCTCATTTGATTATAAGGGTTTGTTCACATGTGTTTAGCAAACTTGTGTTTTCAAGCTCGGCATACAAGGTTTGGGTTCGGGTCATCTAAGAATTCCACTACCAAGGACCATAACTTATGGTCTGTGATAGCGGAATCTATAACGGTATTCTTAGATAACCCGAACCTTGTACTCTGAACTTGAAAACACAAGTTCGCTCACCTCTAGTGATGACACATGTTTTACTGCAATTATGGAAAATCCTATCCAAAATAAAAAGCATGACTGCAACCTTTACAAGTTTACAGGAAAAAAAACTAGTGGTGCTTATCTGCAAATAAAGTCCCATTGAAACACAATACATTGTACGGCGCAGCTGCCCAGTTTCATCGTCACGCACTTGTGTAGCTCACACTTTGCAGATTCTTCATGCGGTTTCTTTTAACCAAAAGCAAGAGTCAAGCTTAAAGGCTGGAGAAGTATGAATGGAGGCTTTATTAATTTATTATTATTATTACTGAGTTTTTTTTTTAATTGGGGCTAAGAGATTCTCAAAGCAACTGACGTAAAGCTTAAATTAAAAAAATTGCAGCAGGTCTTCATAACAGGAGCTACACTGCCATCTTGAGTCAGGAAAGGAATACTGCAATCTCATCAGCTTCCTAAGGCCCCTTTCACACGAGTGAGTATTCCGCGCAGGTGCAATGCGTGATGCGAACGCATTGCGCCCACACTGAATTCGGACTCATTCATTTAAATGGATCTGTGTACACGAGCATTGGTTTTCACGCATCACTTGTGCGTTGCGTGAAAATCGCAGCATGTTCTATATTCTGCGATTTTCACGCAACGCTGGCCCCATAGAAGTGAATGGGGCTGTGTGAAAATCGCATAGCATCCGCAAGCAAGTGCGGATGTGATGCGTTTTTTACTGATGGTTGCTATTAGATGTTGTTTGTAAACATTCAGTTTTCTATCACGCGCGTGAAAAACGCATCAATGCCCATTTCACCCACGCGATAACAAACTGAACAACTGAATTGCAGACAAAACTAACTGAACTTGTTTACGAAATCACGCATTTTTCACTGAACCCGTCCGTACCTAATCCGCTCACGCTCGTCTGCAAGGGGCCTAACAGAGCAGAGGCAATGTGCCTTCTATGCCTAGTGGTTTTAAATATTAACCTTAATTGACAGGGTTCGCGGGATCGCTAGCGCTGTCATTGAGGCCGGCCGTATCACATTTGAATTAAAGTCCCTCCCCTCCTTATCTCCTCACTGGTGGGCAGCGGCAGCCGCGTCACAGCCGGGAGGGAGAGACTCCCTCCTTCTCCACTGTGTGGGCTGAGGAGAACATGGTGTGTGCTGAGAGCGGTGTTCTCTAGTAGATACATGGCTGCACAGTAGTGCAGCATAGCATCGGAAAATAGCAAATCCCGGTATCGGATCGATCCAGGTGTAAAAGTATCGACTGGGTAGCGAAAGTTCAATACCCGATGCAACCCTACACCTGGATGTGGACAGCAAATCCATGTGCTGTCCGTTTATGACGCCCTATGTAGAGATCGCCCAACTGACTGATTTTGCAGTCAGTTGGGACATAGTTTAGTGAGATAGAGATTCACAGTGTGTGGTTTTATATAAGACCTTGATTTTCTTTCATCATAAAGCTAATTTATCATGCCCTGCATTTCAGAATTATGGCTTCAAAAAGCGACAAAATATTTTTTTTGCAATTTTTTTAACTTATTTTGCAGAAAAATTTTGCAATTAGTTTTTTTTGTTTTTTTTGGGGGGTTACTGTTTTTTGCATTCTTATACCACTGACTCCAGTTTTGAAAAGTGGGTGCGGAAGTGGCAGTGGTTAATGTTAATAAGCATCACTCCAGATTGATGAATGTGACTTTAAAAAATAAAAATCCAAAACACACTCCAGTAGAAAAACTTGAGTAGCTTTTGTAGAAAAGAGTGTTAGGTATCAAAATGCAACCAAATTATCAAATAATGTGCAACATTTAATACATTTGGAGCAAAGTACGCCAACAAAGACTGGATATAAAAGTTAGGGCTCGTTTACACGACTGTACGTTTGGGCCACATACGATCCTCATATTTTCCGGATTGGATGCAGACCAATGCATCTCAATGGGGCCAAAAAAGATTGGATAGCATACCATGTGCTGTCTGCATCCATATGTCCGTTCCGCTGCCATGGGGAAAAAAAAGAACATATCCTATTCTTGTCCGCTTTGCGGATAAGTATAGGACATATCTATTCCATCAAAAAAGAAAATGGCAGCATGCACATGGCCAGGTCCATGTTTGGCAGATCTGCAATTCGCAGACTGCAAAACACTTACGGCCATGTGGATGAGCCCTTACCTTGATAACTTCTGACTTCAAAAGTTACCCTAATGAATCTCCCCCCATGAGTCGCTTGTGACTGCTTCATTTGAGTTTCCTCTCCTTATTTAAAAAGTGTAACTGTCATATTTTTTTTTATTTGCTAGTTTATTAGAGCTAGCCATGTATACCTGAGTTATTCTGTCAATGATTGTGAAAAGATCTGTAATTACCTTATAATAAGAGCTTTCATTAATGCCCCCTGTCCCTTTCCACTGCTCCCTTAAAAGACCGTTGCTAGGGCTTGTCTGTCTTCCTTTTAGTATAAACAGAAGACAGAGGGGCGGTCCTTCACACTGCATGGCTGCATTAAGCTTTAGAGTGAGGAGGCGTGTCTCTCGGTAATCCAATCTGATTGGCTGGCAGGGATCTGCTGGCTACAGCATGTGTGTATGGGAAGTGAGGGAAGGCAGTTTTGGCCTCAGAGAACTGGCAGAGGAGCCATCTTGAGAAGGTCCTCATATTGTAAATGTTTAAACAGCCGTAACTACGGGAAAAACTCAAGGAAAACAGTGGTATGTGAAGAAACTAAAGATTGCTTTAGACTACATGCACACGACAGTCCGTTTCAGGTTTTTTCGCGGATAGGATAGGAGCCCATTCATTTCAATGGGTCAGCAAAAAAATGCTGACAGTTCATCCATTTGTGTTCTGCGTCCGTTGTCTGTGTTTCCCTTCAGCAAAAAAGTAGTGCATGTGCTACTTTTTTCTCATTTGCGGACGAGGATAGGCATGTATTACAAGGAATCTGTGAAAACAAAGGAATCCTTTGTTGGTCCATCAGTTTTTTTTGCGGATCCCGATTTGTGGACAGCAAAAAACAACTGTCATGTGCATGTAGCCTAATGCATAATGCTGCCATGGCAGTAACATATGCTAAAATTGATTTTTTTGATGAAAACATGACAGTTACCCTTAATATTACATAAGTGACATCAGAGGTTATAAAAATGACATCACAGCTCATTATTGAGACTTGCCGTGAGAACAGAAGATTTACAAAGAAACGTCACATAAAACACTTGGATGTATAATGGTTCTAGTTTTAGCAAGGCCGTGCCCTGCATATCTCCAGCTGCATAGTGTCGGATAACGGGAAATACTAGTTCCAAGGTAATTGTTGCTTTGGATCCGTTAACCTGACAGCGCTAATTTGATTGGTTGCTATGGGCTGTTTATTATTTGCTCTGCTTTTAACAAATCTCCCTCCAATATCGACTTAGCATACGCAGCGCCTACAAACGTTTGCAGCATATAAATGACGTAGCCATAGCAACAGACGGATCAAAAAGTGGGAACCTAATAATAGCTCCGAAGTTACTTTAGTAATTGCTGAAATTAACCCTTTAAAGTAATTTGTAATTTAACAAGACAAAGCCCCATAAATCACACTAGACTGCAAAAACTATATGGCGTAGGTGGAAACAGACTTGAGGAGGGGGCAATTGGCTAGGAATACACCTGTGTCTTTTATTACACCTTTGTCTTTTAGGAGGTCTTTCAGTTTTAGACGTTTAGTTGATTATAAATGTATGTAAAAGGGCAATTTACCACCCATTTCTAATGCTATGTATACTAAGCAACCAAATAATAATTCTCGTGAAAGTCGCACAAGTCTTCATCCAATCAGGAAATAGCGAGCTTGTTCATCATTACTGTGACTCGCTTTGGAGCCATAGGCCTCATGCACACGACCGTAGGTGTTTTGCGGTCCGCAATCAGCGGATCCGCAAGACATGGAAGCTGTTCCACTTTCCATTCCGCAATTTGCGGAACGGAATGCAGCCCCTTGTAGAAATGCCTATTCTTGTCCGCAAAACGGACAAGAATAGGACATGCTATATTTTTTTTGCGGGGCCACGGAACGGAGCAAAGGACGCAGACTCTTCTCTCTTCTATCTGTGCCCAGACTCTTCTCCCTGTGCCCAGACTCTTCTCCCTGTGCCCAGACTCTTCTCCCTGTGCCCAGACTCTTCTCCCTGTGCCCAGACTCTTCTCCCTGTGCCCAGACTCTTCTCCCTGTGCCCAGACTCTTATCCCTGTGCCCAGACTCTTCTCCCTCACTCTTCTCCCAGTGCCCAGACTCTTCTCCCAGTGCCCAGACTCTTCTCCCAGTGCCCAGACTCTTCTGCCAGTGCCCAGACTCTTCTCCCAGTGCCCAGACTCTTCTCCCAGTGCCCAGACTCTCCTCCCAGTGACCAGACTCTTCTCCCAGTGCCCAGACTCTTATCCCTGTGCCCAGACTCTTCTCCCTCACTCTTCTCCCAGTGCCCAGACTCTTCTCCCAGTGCCCAGACTCTTCTCCCAGTGCACAGACTCTCCTCCCAGTGACCAGACTCTTCTCCCAGTGCTCACATCCTTCTCCCAGTGTCTAGACACTTCTCCCTGTGCCCAGGTTTCGACAACTTTTTCCGACTTGCTCAAAAAAGTGGAAGGGCTAAGTGGGATGGGGTGGGGATTCATGGGAATAGGGATGTGGCATAAGATGCAACACTGTGCACAAAAATTGCACCACAATTCATATGTAAAATTCGGTCTCTATACAGTAGTTTGTATAGAGATTGATAAGTGTCTATCCCTGCACCACATTTATCATCCAGTCTAAGCACCGTCTTTAGGTTTAATTAATCTCCCCCCATGTTGTATCCGAAATACCACAGTGTTTTGGAGCAAATCAAAGCCCTCAGTCATAAATGACCTTGTTGGAAACTTATGATACCTGTGATTAAGGCAGCATGAAAATGATGATTGGTTCCCTAACATAAGACAATCATTTAAAGAGAGGCTCTAGTTCAAGAGAAAAAAAAAATCACATTAACTGGGAACAAACAGAACTCTGACATGTTGACCCCTTTTTCATCTTTTTAACTGTAGATCCCGGGCTCCTCTTCCATCATCCAAGATGGCTGCACCATTTCTCAGACTGCCTGAATTTGGGGAACACAAGATCTCCTTATGGGTAGTGCCTTAAATGGCGTGAGGAGTCTTCTAGGCCATACATGTTCCTCTAGATAGGTAGCTATCCTATAAGTCATTGTTCAACCCTTTAAATAGACCTTGAGACATGACTTGGATAATATTTAAGACTGCACAATGCATTTTGTAGCTCAAGATACTTCCTACTTGTCCAGCCCTGCTCTACGATTGGCCTGCACTGTTCACATGAGCAGTGCTGACAAATTTAAGGGCAGCAGAAAGTGTCTTGAGCTACCAAATGCACAGTGTGCATCAGGCAGGACAAGGAGGACACCATGTAAGTTTTCTGTTCATTCCCTAGTTAGGGCTCATGTACACAAGCGCGTGTGCCCTGTGCCACGGTCTGCAAATAGTGGTCCGCAATGCACGGCATCGTCCTTGTGCACGCTGTTTGCGGATGTGGACCCATTGACTTTAATGGGTCCAAGAGATGGTCCGCACCACAAAAATAGGACATGTTCTATTTTCTTGCGATGCGGAGGGACGGACTGATGTAAAATGTCAGACCCCCATCAGACCACAGATCAGCCCACATTGTCAGACCCCCATCAGACCTCAGATCAGATTAAAATAAAAACCTCCTCTTACCTATCCTGCGCCGCGGCACCTCTTCACCCCCGTGCTCTGTCACCTGACTGCGTGCAGCTTCAGGTCATAGTGCGCGCACTACATCCTGACGCTGTAAGCAGTCAGGACAGTGAAGCGCCAACCCCAGCAAGAAAGACCGGGGAGGGTGAGTACTACAAGCGCTTGCGGCGCTTCGCTCCCAACTTCCAGAATCTAATTCATACTAGTGAGCGCTTCCATAAGTTCTCTGATCACATAGTATCTAGTACTGTCTAGCACAGGCATCCTCAAACTGCGGCCCTCCAGTTGTTGCAAAACTACAACTCCCAGCATGCCTGAACAGCCTACAGGTATCAGCCTACAGTAGGGCATTGTGGGAGTTGTAGTTTTACAACAGCTGGATGGCCGCAGTTTGAGGATGCCTGGCCTAGCACAATAGCACAATGAACAGCACGTAAAATACACTGGATAGCATATAGCAAATATCCCTAATTTACCTCCTCCATTTGCAGAAGGTACACATGGGTGGGGATGGGTGAATGGCAGCTGGACAACTCCAGCATGACTTATATATGATAGCAAGGTGGGTATAATGCAATTGGCGATCAGAATCAAACATGGCCACTCTAATTTTCCAATCAACCAGTTGCCCATTTGTGGCCAGCAGTTCTGTTGGATGTTACAGAAATCTAATACATCACTTATATAATAGCAATACAAAGATAATATCCTTACAAAAAGTACCGTATTTACAAACCACAGATCCACATGGGGTAGATGTTTCCAGCATATTCATAAACCAGATGGACCTTGAAATCCTTAGGCCTAATGCACACGACCGTATGTATTTTGCGGTCTGCAAAAAACGGGTCTGCAAAAAATACGGATGATGTCTGTGTGCATTCTGTATTTTGCGGAACGGAACAGCTGGCCCCTAATAGAACAGTACTATCCTTGTCCGTAATAAGAACAATAATAGGACATGTTCTATTTTCTTTGCAGAACAGAAATACGGACATACAGAAAAGGAATGCACACGGAGTAACGGACACAGAAAGAAAATACGTTCGTGTGCATGAGGCCTTAATAAGAGACAGATCTTGATAGGAAGGAAGTAAATGCAAGTAAGGGTACTTTGACGTTTGCGGCATAGCTATCCGGCAGGCTGTTCCGGCGGGTGAGCAACCCATGCACTGCAATGCTGCTGTTCCGTCCCCATTGACTATAATGGGGCAGGGGGCGGAGCTACGGCGCAGCATGGCAGTGCACGGCCAGAGATCGCCGGACTAAAAGTACTGCAGGTCTGACTTTTTAGTCCGGCGATCTCTGACGTGCACTGCCGTAGCTCCGCCCCCCGCCCCATTATAGTCAATAGGGACGGAGCGGCAGCACGGCAGTGCACGGGTACTTGTGGCATGGCGGATCCGGCAGGCTGTTCACCCGCCGGAACAGCCTGCCGGTTAGCTATGCCGCTAGTGTGAAAGTATCCTAATTATCTACAGACAGAAGGACAAGGCCGGCTTACTCAGTATGTAATATACTATATATCTGCTCCTCCAGGTGCTTGGCACAAACTGTCACCAGTACATTACTCATCACACAAGTCAACCCTGTAATGTTATCACCATACATATTAGGCTACATCCATTTACAATGAACATCAGATAGAATTCAACAGACACGTCTCTCACTACCTGTAAAGGTCATGCTTGCTCTGGGCTACCACCACGCACCTTTATTAAGTCCAGTCCTAGAGTCAAGGCTGTGAGAGTCAGTATAAGGCTAAGCTGCCACATTATTTAGGTTAAGCTGCTGAAAAAAGACTGGATTAATGTTTATTTAAGCAACTGTACGTGCCAGAGAAAAAAATGTCATTCCATTTAGCAATCGCTCTTATCTTGTGTTTAAATCTAGGCTGTCTGTGCCTGCCAAGAATAGTAGGAGAAGCCGAAGAGTATGTACAGAGTGCTGACATGCAAAAAAGAAGGACATGAAGAAGGTGTCAATGGTGGGAAAAGCTACAGGAAGCACCTCAAAGGGGTTATCTCACAATTTTTTTTCCATAATGAAAGTTCTGAATGGCTGTTAATAGTCATTGGCAGCGTTTGTAAAATAGAAATAATTTTTTCATTTTTTTTTTCCTTCCATGTGTTGGTGCTGCTGCCAACTTAAAACTGAGCAGAATCAGTCTACTTCTCCATCTGATAATATAGACTCTTCTTACTCCCCCTGCAGAAGGAGTCTTCTGAGCTATACTAACATGCCAGAGGCTTTTCTCCTTCCCTGGCAAGTAGGCAGTAAGTTATTTCTACTGGCTGCTCTACAGCGAACAGAGGACCACTATGTAGAGACCTGGCTGTGGAATGAGTGGCTAATTAAAGGGGTTGTTTGGCCAAGAATATATTGTTGAAAATGGGGCAGAATGGCTTAAAGGGGTTGTCCGAGTTATGAAAAAATATATATTGCACTGTAAATCTGGTGGGCAGCGATATATAACTAAGCTAAGCAAGTTTTAGGCAAAAAAATATATATTTCCTCATTTCCCTGGTTCTCTTCTGGCCTTTGTTTACCAGCAATAGCAACAATCTCCGCCCCTCCTGCTACTCTGCAAAGGCAGTGAATACAAGTGCTTCCCTGAGTGACATGTTTGGCAGCTGGGATACTCAGCAGCATGTTGTATGTGTAGGACTATAAGTCCCAGCTGTACAATGACACTGCTGATACACACAGGATCTTCCCCCTGCCTGTTCTTGTGGAATGCTCTGCAGAAGTCCTCTGTCAGCTCCTGTGCCCAGTATTTGTCTTCTCACTGTCTGCAGCTACTCAGTAAACCTTCAGCCCTGAGTCTGTGCAGCTGAATGGGTTAATGTTTTTCCTCAAGAATCCAGGGAGAGAGAAATAAGCAGCAGCCAGCAATGCAGGGGGGCGTGGCCATCACAGTGACATCTGGTGTACAGGCACATATCTGGTCTCTTAGGCTTGTGCACTAAACATCATCAGAGCAGGGAGAGAAGCTGACATCACAGGTCATGTGACCCTTTAGTGAAATCTGAGAAAGCAGCAACTGGAGATAAAGTAAGTGAATTGTAAAGTCCTTACATTTGCCTAGTTAGAAACATAAAGATAAGACAACCCCTTTAAAATGGTAAAAAAGGTAATACCCACCTTTCTGAGTGATAGCTCCCATTCCCAATACTTCCTAGGTCCCCCGTTAGTCTCATCTTACTGCTCCCTCTTGGCACAGAAATGTGACCACTCAGCCAGTCACTACATGAGGTGGATGACCAGTGATTAGCTGAAATGTCACATTTCTTGCTTCGAGAGGGACCAAGAAGTCGAGAACCGCAGCAGACCTGGAAAGGTCTTAAAGGGAGCACATGAGGATCAGTAAAGTATTACTTTTCTTTAAATGGTCACTAACTTTTCACACAACAGTTTCATTAATCAATAGTACAAGTGACCACAAGAAAGTTTGTAATAGGTTTTATAAGTGAGAAATGTCCCCCCCCCCCCCTCACCCTTCCCAAGTAATTGCCTTAACATCCAGGATAGATCATCTCTGCAGGAGGAACATAATATACATGTCAATGAAAGTCTATTGAGTGGTGAGGAGGGAGGAGGGAACAGGGGAACAGGAGCTGAGACACACAAGAGACTGCACAGATACATAGGAACTAGGTTATAGCTCAGCACAAGTGCTCCATTCACAAGCATACAGGTCAGTTCTCTGTAATTTCCTCCATTATGCTGGGGCTGTTTCTGAGTGACTGTGAGACAGTTAGGAAGGAGTTTCTCTTCTACGTCCTGTGTGTGCAGTGGATTACAGCTAGTCTCCCATGTCTGACAGAACTGCCAACCAGATATTCAGCAAACTGCTAAAAAATGGCAGACATGAGTGATATAATGGCAATAAATGGCAATAAATAGTGCTATTGCTATTGTTGAAAGCTCTCTGTCACTTTAAGGGTATTTTCACACCAGCGGCAGGGGAGTCCATCAGGCTGTTCCGGCGGGTGAACAGCCTGTCTGATCAGTCCTGCCGCTAGTTCACGAAGAGCACAGCGAGAGGCAGCCGGAGTAAAAGTACTGCATGTCGTACTTTTAGTCCGGCGGCCTCTCGCCATGCGCTGCCGCTGGAACTCCGCCCCCATTATAGTCATTGGGGACGGAGCGGCAGTCCGGGGGCACACGTGAATTAGCGGCAGGACGGATCCGACAGGCTGTTCACCCGCCGGAATAGCCTGATGGACTCCCCTGCAGCTAGTGTGAAATTAGCCTAAGCTATTCTGCCCCATTTTTAAACATTTTTTTCCTGATTGGACAACTCTTCTGAAGGGGTTTTCCCAGTGTTTTTTTTTACTGATGACCTATCCTGTAGATAGGTCATCGGTATCTGATCGGTGCAGGTCTGACACACAAGACACCGACTGATCAGCTGTTAGAGAAGGCAGCGGTGCTCGCAGTAGCGCTGCGGCCTTTTCTCAGCTCACCAAGCACAGGACCGTACATTCTACAGCACCCGTGCTTGGTATCGCAGCTCGGCTCCATTCACTTCAATGGAGATGAGCTGTGCCTAGGCCATGTGACCGATGAACGGGACGACACATGGCCTAAGAAAAGCTGGAGAAGGCGGTGGCGATACTGCGAGCACCGCTACCTGCTCAAACAGCTTATTGGCGGAGGTCCCGGGTGTCAGACCCTCACCGATCACATACTGACGTCTTATCCAGAGTATAGGTCATCAGTAAAAAACATTTGTAAAACACCTTTAAGTGCACATTGCTATATACTTTAAACTGATAGCCTGTAAGGTGATGTTTCCCAGCAGCTTACCCCATAGATAACAGGTGAATACGTTCAAACGCACACTGACAGCCAAAATTCCTTTATTCATAGCACTAGCATGTTTTCCCTCAGAAACAGTGGCAGCAGAGTGTGTCCCATAAGCATTGCTAGCCAAGCAGCCCCCTGCACTCTCTCACACTGTCCAACCAGTACCGCCAGTATCTGACTATTTAAGGACTCACTCCTTTTGCACAGGAAATAGTAACACCCAGCTGGCAATTTATAAGTATGTTTTGAGGAGGAATAACAGAGGAACACAGAGTTATAAGAAATGATGCTCCAGAATGGTCATTTTATGGAAAACATGGCTATTTACTAAAGCAGACTTGTCAGGAGAGGTGACAGATCCTATTTAAAGGTGCGGAACGTGATATGTAAAACATGGCTGCTCTCTTATAAACACATGCCACACCTGTCAGCATGTTGTGTGTGGCATAGGAGGTCAGCCTCATTCACTTTAGTACATATCTGACATGACCCATGGTTAGGTGTGGCAATGTCTCTATAAGGGCTCATAATGTCTCTATAAGGGCAACATCCGTGCGGCTGCCACAGACAGATCCAGACCCATTCAACTTAAATGGGTCCGTGATCCGTCCGTTCCGCAAAAAAGTAGTGCATACACTACTTTTTTGCGGTGCAGAAGCACAGACAGAAACACCACAGAAGCACTCTGTAGTGCCTCCATGGAGTTCAGCACCGTCCTTCCGCACCGCATCTCCCGGATCCATTCAAGTAAATGGGTCCGTGATCCATGATGCACACGACCGATGCCCGTATATTGCGGACCCGCAATACAACCACGGCCGGCCCATGAGCCCTAAGAAAGTTGCTGGGTTTTCTAATCCTGTAGCATCTTTTAAAATTTTTCAGTGGGGGTATGGATGATATGCATTTTCCTTATAAAGCATAAAAAAAAACTGATTGAGAAAATGCTAAAAAATCTCCTCTGAGTAAGATAAAAAGTCAGTAAATAAAATATAGATGAACTTGGCACGGCAGGAAATAATGTCCGTTTTTAGAGTTTCGTATATCATTATCTCACTTCAGTTCTCTTCACTGCCAATCCTGATAAGGGCTCATTCACACGGCCGTAGGTGGGCCATTCCGTGCATTGGAGACCGCAATTTGCGGTCCCCAATGCACGGACAACCTCTGTACGGCCACCGGGATGAATCCAGACCCATTCAACTTGAATGGGTCTGCATTTGTCTGTTCTGCAAAAAGATAGAACAAGTTCTATCTTTTTTCGGAATGGCAGTACAGAACAGAACCCCAGGGAAGCACTTCGTAGTGCTTCCATAGTGTTCCGTGATTCCGTTCTGCATCTCCAGATTTGTGGACCCATTGAAGTGAATGGGTCTGCATCCTTGATGCGGAATGCACAAGGAACAGTGCCCGTGTATTGCGGATCCGCAAATGCGGTCCACCATGCAGCAACTGGTAGCACACGTTCGTGTGCATGAGCCCTAAGGGTGAAAACGGAATGCATACGCAGCCTGTATATAAATGTAATGGCTGGTCCCACATTGGTTTCCCTTGCTGGCTTGCAAAGCATGAACTCCTCTATGGATACTTAGGTAACATGCTTCTCGGCCCAGCACACTTCCACACTTGCGCCGATGATCTTCATACACTTAACGGGTCCTCCCATGTGGGTAATTGGTAGGCAAAATATCAAAAATGTGTGCAGCATCTCGATAAATATTATTTTCCTTTTTTCTTTGTCATACTCACAAGTGATTAAAAGGCATATTATGAAACCAATGTTCAACTTTGCCCAAAAGCAAAGCACCCGTTAAGTATATGAAGATCATACAAAACACCCGTTAAGTGTCTGAAGATTTTACAAAACTCCCATTAAGTGTATGAAGATCATACAAAACACCCGTTAAGTGTCTGAAGATCATACAAAACACCTTGGTTGGCTTCTGGAGTAATACCTCTAGCTTGACAACGTCCCCTACCCCTTCCTCCCCCCCCCCCGTTTCTGTCTTGTGTGCCCCCTGTCATCTCTGTTCTTTTATTTATTTATTTATTTATTTTATTTTTTCCCCATACTTGCCTATGTGTTGATTATGGCATGCCATTGCAGCCTCATCTTGATTATCACCATGTCCTGCTTTTGACTTTGCCTGGTTGCATCTGGCTGTATTTGTCTATCTAAACCTTGCTTCAATAAAATATGATTGAACCATAAATGTATGAAGATTATACAAAACACTCGTTAAGTGTATGAAGATCATACAAAACATTCGTTAAGTGTATGAAGATCATACAAAACACTCGTTAAGTGTCTGAAGATTTTACAAAACACCCGTTAAGTGTATGAAGATTATACAAAACACCCGTTAAGTGTATGGTGATCATACAAAACACCGGTTAAGTGTCTGAAGATTTTACAAAACACCAGTTAAGTGTATGAAGATCATACAAAACACCCGTTAAGTGTCTGAAGATCATACAAAACACCCGTTAAGTGTCTGAAGATCATACAAAGCACCCGTTAAGTGTATGAAGATCATACAAAACACCCGTTAGGTGTATGAAGATCATACAAAACACCCGTTAAGTGTCTGAAGATCATACAAAACACCCGTTAAGTGTCTGAAGATCATACAAAGCACCCGTTAAGTGTATGAAGATCATACAAAACACCCGTTAGGTGTATGAAGATCATACAAAACACTCGTTAAGTGTATGAAGATCATACAAAACACCCGTTAAGTGTATGAAGATCATACAAAACATTCGTTAAGTGTATGAAGATTATACAAAACACCCGTTAAGTGTATGGTGATCATACAAAACACCCGTTAAGTGTATGAAGATCATAAAAAACACCCGTTAAATGTATAAAGATTATACAAAACACCTGTTAAGTGTATGAAGATCATACAAAACACCCGTTAAGTGTATGAAGATCATACAAAACACCCGTTAGGTGTATCAAGATCATACAAAACACTCGTTAAGTGTCTGAAGATTTTACAAAACACCCGTTAAGTGTATGAAGATCATACAAAACATTCGTTAAGTGTATGAAGATTATACAAAACACCCGTTAAGTGTATGGTGATCATACAAAACACCCGTTAAGTGTATGAAGATCATAAAAAACACCCGTTAAATGTATGAAGATTATACAAAACACTCGTTAAGTGTATGAAGATCATACAAAACACCCGTTAAGTGTATGAAGATCATACAAAACACCCGTTAAGTGTATGAAGATCATACAAAACACCTGTTAAGTGTATGAAGATCATACAAAACACCCGTTAAGTGTATGAAGATTATAAAAAACACCCGTTAAGTGTATGAAGATTATAAAAAACACTCGTTAAGGCCTCATGCACACGACCGTTTTTTTATGCTGTCCGCAAAAAGGGGTTCCGTTGTTATTTTTCACTGGATACCTATTTAAAAAATATATATATTTAAGGAAAAACTGTGAAAATTATCAATTTTTTTTATCACTAAAAGTTTTAAGACAAAACATTTCTAAAACAATTACCGTACGCTTTTACCCTGAAAATGGCGCTTTTACACGTTGGGTTACAGATAGGAGCCTACCGCTGTGATGTATAAAGTTGTGCGGTGTTCGGGAAAAGGTTAAAGGAGCAATTAACATTAAAGGGTCTGTCTTATAAAAATAGGACATATGGACCTCATAGAGTAAAGGAGGGGGGTGTCACCACCACTGCTGACTTCCGTTTTTAATAAAAATTCTTGTAACAAATTCTTGTAATCCCATGAAATCTGAGGCATCTTTTCTTAGAACTCCTGAATATTTCAGAATAAGTTGAGTACTAGGTGTTACCATTCCACATATCAAAGGGGTGTGTCCCTACACAGTTACACTGTCAGCACTGACTGGACAGTGGCAGAGTGTCGGGACACCCCCCCAACTGGCAACACCCAACTGTCAATTTAGTTGACAATTTCAAGGAGGTATAGCAGAGGAACAAGTAAAACACAGAGTTCTAAGAAACAATGTTTGTTCATGTGGAATACAAGTATTGCCTACAGTAGACAGATCGGGGGAGGTGACAGGTCCTCGTTAAGGCTCTATGAGTGAAGAACAGCTAGGGGGCTCGAGCCGCTCAATATAAGCCCAGCCATACCCATGCATACTACTTTCCACTGCGGAGGAAATGTCAGGCTGGCCAGGGCTTTCCTTGGCACAAGCAGCGTTTGGCTAGGGAGGTCTAGAGCTGAAGCTGCAGCTGATCACTGTGGTGGTCCCCACATGGAAGGGGTTGTCTGTGGTATTAATAAAACATACATGCCTGAGTGTACGTAGAATGAAAGGTCTACATGCTGTGATTTTCCAAAGTTACTATGTTTGATTTTATCCGTATTTTCCACGTTTCCAATATAATCATGTTTATAAGGAATAGCTGTCCTGTCTAATGAGAAGAACTCTCAGGCTATGTTCACACAGGAAAAAGCACTGAATTAAAAACGTTATCAACAGCTTCCCATTGATTTCAATGGGAAAAATACAACCTAATGGCTTAGTTTTTTTACGCTGCTGATTTTAATAAAGCGTCTCGGAAGGGGCAAGTCACTTCTTTAAAGCATTTTTTAGCTGCAATACCCTCTCAAGTCAGTGACGAAGGGCTAAAATATGTTGGCTATTTGGCGGTATTTGCGGAAAATACCCAGTTCTCACAGCCAGATTAGGGTACTTTCACAGTAGCGTCAAAGTTTTCCGTCATTGAGTTTCGTCCTCGGGGCTCAATAACGGAAAAAAACTGATCAGTTTTATCCTAATGCATTCTGAATGGAAAGCAAGCCGTTCAGTTTGCATCAGTTTGTCTTCAGTTCAGTCCTGTCACGTTTTTTGGACGCAGATAAAAACGCAGCATGTTGTATTTTTATCTCCGACCAAAAATGCGGAAACACTTGATGGAATGATAGATCCGCCATTAATTTCCATTGAAAATTGACGCATTAACGGATCCGTTCTTCCACCCTGCGCATGCGCAGACCTTTAAAAATGGTAAAATAATAAATAACGGATCTGTTTTTACGGATGACAACGGAAAGACGGATCCGTTATTTCAATACAATTGTCGAATGGATCTGCAAACGGATCCGTTTGCAAATGAAATCCCCTTTTAAACGTTTTAACGGATCCGTCGGGCAGTTCTGTTGACGGAACTGCCTGACGGGATCCTTCAACGCAAGTGTGAAAGTACCCTTAACCTTCTGATCTGAAGCTGTCTCTTTATCACGTCTTTTGCCGTATGACCATAGCCTCAGCATGTGAGCTCACTCCGATGATCACAATTCAAACAACAGAAGAGCACATTTACACGGAAATGGCGGCATCGTATGAAAAGTCGCCATGTGCATAGCAACCATACCCCACAGAAAGCAGGCAGCTTCCATTCTAGAATTGTTCAGTAAATCGGATTAGAGCAGTTCTGTAATCACCACTCCACACATCAGACGCTGTGATGTCACATCGACTTGATGAAAGAGAATAGTAATTGTCTGCTCATTACCAGCGTATTATTCAATCACTCTTTGTCTCTGCAATCAAGCTCTGCGGTTTTCAGCAACGCCCAAAATTATTATTAAAATTTTGTTTAAAAAGAGATCTGCAAGCAATCCAGAAAGATTAACCACAGAGCTTTAATCGACAAATCTACAGATACGTGCAGAGTTGGTGACCGCCAACATTTCTCAATGTTATGGTTCAGACCTAGTCAACCAGGCAATCTTCTAATCATACATCAAACTGATTTAAAGCCTATATCAAGGATCACGTCCAGTTGAGACGTTCTTGTGAGCTGCGGTCGGCTTGTACAGCCAATGTGAAGAAGCTGAGCTGCAGTGTAAGGCCACGTTCACACAGTCAGCGTTTGGTCAGTGAATTCCATCAGTGATTGTGAGACAAAACTAGTTGCTGCTGAAAAATACAGAACAGGTACAAATATTCCCATCGTACCTCATTTCTATATGGGTTCCAGTCCTAGCTTTGGCTCACAGCCACTGATGGAAATCACTGATCAAATACTGACCAGACACTGACTTTCACACGAGCGTGTCCGGATTAGGTCCGGATGCGTTGCGGATGCGTTCAGTGAAAACTGTGCGATTTCACAGGCAAAGCCATTCAGTTTTGCTTGCGATTGCGTTCAGTTGTTCCGTTTTTTCCGTGCGGGTGCAATGCGTTTTGATGCGTTTTTCACGCGCGTGATAAAAAACTGAAGGTTTACAAACATCTCCTAGCAACCATCAGTGAAAAACGCAACGCACCCGCACTTGCTTGCGGATGCAATGCGTTTTTCACGCAGCCCCATTCACCTCTATGGGGCCAGGGCTGCGTGAAAAACGCAGAATATAGAACATGCTGCGATTTTCACGCAAACGCACAAGTGATGCGTGAAAAAAAACGCTCATGTACACAGACCCATTGAAATGAATGGGTCAGGATTCAGTGCGGATGCTATGCGTTCACATCACGCATTGCACCCGGGCGGAAAACTCGCCCGTGTGAAAGGGGCCTTAAAGGAGCAGTCTGAGCTTTGATTGAGAAAGGAGGTCGAGTTCTGACAACCTCACACTCCTGTGTTACTGAACTACTGACGTGTCAGAAGTTTTGATCGGTGAGGGTGCCGAGAACCCCAAAGATTACGGAAATGAAGAGGCAGAAGCTGAGGTTATTCCCTGCAGGTTGTGATTGGCAATCCCCAGAGAGGGATATTTAGCTGAAGACAGATTCCTAGACCTCTATGGACCAGTCTTCAGCCAATCCCATCTCAGCTGTCAAAACAAGTGTAACAACCCATACTATAAAATTATTCAACCGACGCAGTTGTTGAATAATTGAATAAAAGATAATACAAGTTAATAAGTGCTAGGTAACGCTGCAAATGACAACTCTTTTTGGAATGTGGAAACACAAAGACAAACGATTTTTTACAAAATAATGTTTTTATTGTGCAAAGTAGTGAAAAGTATTGTAACCTTGTTGTTGTAATGATCTGGCCATGCACATAAAATGCAAGTAGATTGAAGCAATATATATTTGTGGACAACGAAGTACAACTTCAGCCAATAGCAGCAGAGCAGGAAGTCTGTGGGGTACAGCTTCAGCCAATAGCAGCAGAGCAAGAAGTCTGTGGGGTATAGCTTTAGCCAATAGCAGAAGAGTAGGAAGTCTGTTAGGTACAGCTTCAGCCAATAGCAGCAGAGCAGAAAGTCTATGAGGTACAGCTTCAGCCAATAACAGCAGAGCAGCAAGTCTGTTAGGTACAGCTTCAGCCAATAGCAGCAGAGCAGAAAGTCTATGAGGTACAGCTTCAGCCGATAACAAGAGAGCAGGAAGTCTCTGAGGCACAGCCTCAGCCAATAACAAGAGAGCAGGAAGTCTCTGAGGCACAGCCTCAGCCAATAGCTGCAGAGCAGGAAGTCTCTGAGGTAGAGCTTCAGCCAATAGCTGCAGAGCAGGAAGTCTCTGAGGTACAGCTTCAGCCAATAGCTGCAGAGCAGGAAGTCTCTGAGGTACAGCTTCAGACAATAGCTGCAGAGCAGGAAGTCTCTGAGGTACAGCCTCAGCCAATAGCTGCAGAGCAGGAAGTCTCTGAGGCACAGCTTCAGCCAATAGCTGCAGAGCAGGAGGTCTCTGAGGTACAGCTTCAGCCAATAGCTGCAGAGCAGGAAGTCTCTGAGGTAGAGCTTCAGCCAATAGCTGCAGAGCAGGAAGTCTCTGAGGTAGAGCTTCAGCCAATAGCTGCAGAGCAGGAAGTCTCTGAGGTAGAGCTTCAGCCAATAGCTGCAGAGCAGGAAGTCTCTGAGGTACAGCCTCAGCCAATAGCTGCAGAGCAGGAAGTCTCTGAGGCACAGCTTCAGCCAATAGCTGCAGAGCAGGAAGTCTCTGAGGTACAGCTTCAGCCAATAGCTGCAGAGCAGGAAGTCTCTGAGGTACAGCCTCAGCCAATAGCTGCAGAGCAGGAAGTCTCTGAGGCACAGCTTCAGCCAATAGCTGCAGAGCAGGAAGTCTCTTAGGTACAGCTTCAGCCAATAGCTGCAGAGCACAGAGTGAGACCCAGTAACCTGCAGGTAGCTGTTCTTCACTATGGTATTTAGGGCCTATAGTCTACAGAGCACCCTGGAAACTTACATTACAGGGTCCTGGTATGTTATATGACCTGAGTAGGTCAGTTTTTACTAATTCTGAAAATCTGCCGGCAGGAGTATCTATTACCAAGAAGACGTTTTGGGTCAGAGTAAGCCAATATCACATTTCTGGTTTTGTGTCACAAAATTGGATTGTATGTGAAATAACCTTTGTCGGCGTGTAGTCAGCTGGCACTTGTTACATTCTCTTATATTACATCTTCCATCTATGATTTGGCTTGCAGGGTTGAGTTGTTTTTGTGTAGATTCATTCTGTTTACCTACTGCACAATGACAACCATATGGGAGATGAAATGTTCAGCGGTGGGGCAGATGGAGCAAACTGCACAAACTTTGCCTGTTTACATTTCGGCAGAGCTGTGCCTGCAGCAGAAGCTGGATTATTAATATATTTCAGATCTGATGTAGCCTGGCCTGGTGCTGTCCTAGCTGTAAACCATAATTCTTCACTGAGCTTGGCTGATAGCCAAACCAGAGCAAGCGCTAGCATCACAAGTACACTATAAAACAAAGCAAAAACCCCGTCACTACACATGTCAAGATTAATCTCAATCCTCTACAAAACCCTAGTCCGCTGACCGGCTCCTGATAGACACTCATACTGTATGTGACAAACTGGGAACGAGACTTTGGTCCTCACCATGAGAGGGCTGATTGGGACACCTGCTGGAATATAATATCACCAAAGTGGAATCAGCAGGTTTTACCCTTATCCAGTCCCGAGCAGGACCGCCCACATAGCATAGGCTGGAAAATCGCCATTTTATCTTTTATTGCCACCCAGAAAGAGTTTAGTGCCCCTGATTCTCTTATGTTTTCGGGGGGAGGGGGGGTGTACTATACCTGCTTATGGAGATAATTGGCATGAGGAGACTTATAGGCCATACATGCTCCTCTGGAATTCTGGGAAGAAAGGGATGCAAATGAGCCCTGAGTAAGCTCTACCTCTGATGCTACCAGATGTAGGAGAGCTATCCTATAAGTCAAGGATGCCCAACCTGCGGCCCTCTAGCAGTTGCAAAACTACATTTCCCAGCATGCCTAAACAGCCTACAGCTATTAGGGCATGCTGGGAGTTTTAGGTTGGTCTGACATTCATGCCGAAATCCCGCTCCTGCGCCGTCCGCTTGTGTATTCGGCGCAGGCGCAGTGAGCTGAGGACAGCAGGCACCAGTGTCCTCAGATCACTGCGCCAGCGCCGAATACACAAGCGGACGGCGCAGACACGGGATTTCGGCATGAAGACAGTGCCGGAGGCACTGTCAATCAGAAGAAGAGGGGCGTGGCCACAGGTGGGAACACGGAGCCTCTAGGAGCAGGGGCAACGCCCTCCCTGCTTCTAGAGGCTAATTTGCATATGATATAAAATCGTTTTTTGGTGTTGGACTGGTCAGAGGGGCATTTGATTTACATTATTAGGTTGGTCTGACATTGGCCCAAAGCTAATGTAAGACAGCTTATGAGGCCAAAATCTGGTGACAGAAACCCTTTAAACAGGCCTTGAGACACGACTTGGATAAGAAAAAGCCTGTATCTTATCTGCAGACAGCTGTTTCGGGGTGATTGCCCCTCATCTCTTTTGTTCACACTACACTGGGACCAACATCCTTCTCCTTTCCATAGATGATGGGAGCAACCCCTATCTTTTTCAGAGGCACCCTTTGGGAATGGTTCCTCTATTAACCTCTCAGGCCTTTCACCCATTTTCTCCCTTGTTCTATATGTTTCTTCCTCTTCTTTCCTATTTCTGTGGAACCCCCACACATCTAATAGTTATCCCCTATCCTGTGGACCCAGTGCCACCCACACTAAAAGAGTTTAGCGTCCCTAACTGGGACTCACATCCTTCTGCCCAATCTGCCACTCTATTCGAGGGATTCGGGGCCCCTGTTGTCATGATCAGTGGGACCCCCACAGATCTAATAGTTATCCCCTATTCTGTAGATAAGGGATAACTTCTAACAATCTGACCTTTACAGGGTTAAAGTTTATTCAACTTTGTTCAGTTATGTGCCTCGTTCCCTATACCTCAATTTGCTCTAATCTCTCAAAGCCATTTAGTAATGCCTGTGTTTTCCCTCTATGGGGCAGCCGACAACGCATACCTCATTACACAAAGCAAATTGTGTGTATCTTACAATGTCAAAATACTATTACCTCTTTTGTTCTATAAAACAAGTACAAATCCTGTTACATGCCTCCTGCTGTTCTTATCAAAACTGTGGCTACAAATAAGCTACAGGAAAGAATTCAGATGAGATGTAATTGCACAGCCACAGCTTTACTTGTAATGGCCCGAAGCAGTAGGGGTCACGGCCACTCTGGCACAATTGTTTTGCCAAGGTGCCGCGCTGCCATTAACAATGCAGACCATCAGCTTTTTTTATATATAAAGTAGCATAAAGTAGAGATGGGTGAGTTGATTTCAGCGGTCGGTCATTTATAAAGTGGTTGCCGAGAACCAACATCACAATCATCGCAGACTGGGCCTGTAAAAGGGTTCTGGCCACCTGAGAAGAGTCCTGGTTACTCATGAATTCCTGCTTTCCCGCCCACCTGCTGATGACTGACAGGCTTCTACCTAGTTTTCTCCCTTTCTGTCTAGGAAAGAACTGCCAATCATCAGCAGATGGCGGGAGAGAGCAGGAGATTATAATAACCAGGACTCTTCTCAGGTAGATTGGACTCTTCTCAAGGCCTGGCCTGCAATGATTATGATGCTGGTTCTCGCCAACCACTTACTTTTAGCTCATGAGTGACACACTGCTGACATCAGCATTTCTGTCACTATTTTATGTTACCCTCAGTGACATCAGCATAAAGTTGATGACACGTTCCCTTTAACAGTGCGGTCTTTATTAGTTTAATTAGAGCCCGCTATTACAGTACAGCCGCGCGGTACTCCACAACAGCGCAGCAGTGTCACAACCGCAACATGTAGTCATAGCCTTTTATGTGGCAGAGGTTCAACTGGGCCTACCTGGAACCAAGGCCTGGGAGTGACCCCTGACAGATGACTGTGCAGTTTATTTCCAATTAAAGGGGTGGTGTAGTCATCTAAATTTATTCAGACATGATTATGTTATCACAATACAACTCACTTCTCATTATAAAGTGGTAGCAGTTTGGCCTCCAGCTCTCTTTTCTGACCCCAGTCTTGTGACCTTCACTCTCCAGCGTACAGTCATGCAGCATGACGTAAGTGAAAACATAATTATGTCTGTGTACATTTATATGACTGCACACCCCCTTTAAAGGGGTTGTCCAGCTCCCCACAAAAAATTACTGACCGTCGAGAATCTGTTTAAAGGAAGAAAAAAAAAGGCACTTTTCTTGAAAGTTGTTCAGTCCCAGTGCCGAGGGTCTTGTCTCTGCTCCTTCTGGACCAGAAGTAATGACATCTTGTTCATGGTCACGTGGACTGCTGCAGCCTTTCACTGGCTTCAGAGGTGATGTGTTCCGAGCAACACATGATAGCTGAGCCTTTGTAGGCAGGTGAAGCTCAGGAAAATGTCACCACTGAGGCCAGTGGATGGCTGCAGTGGTCAATGTCACCAGGAATGGGACAGCTTCACTACTGGTTCACTGGGGACTGGAAGCAGCAGACATAGGCCTCTTTGCACTGCGACAGAGAGCCTTTTGGGGGGGTGAGTGCGTTTTTTTCTTTTATTACCTTTTTTTTGTTCTTTAACAATCCAGAATAAGGTGTAAAATGGTATGGCCTGATTGCTGACAAAGCACTTTTCGTCTTTCCGAATGTGAAGATTTGCAGTGTGCAGTCGAGTCACTTGAAACACACTAGATCACTAGGGATACAATGTCTACCATCTACATTCTGTACAGTCATGGTTGTCAGGCAGCAGGTCCCAAGCAAAAATCCAGTCCCACATTACACAGGCACAAGGCAGAACTGCCACTAAGGGCAAAGAAAGGACAAGGAGCCTTCCCAGTTTGCAGATCACTACCGTATCTTATCAATTCCTGACTGCCCTATTACTTAGTTTTTTATAAAAGTTAATTTTGATGGAAAACTCCTTTGAAGATTGTGTAATAGAGGTAAGTGTCTTAGGGTCCTTTCACACTGGCGTTTTTCTTTTCCGGCATAGAGTTCTGTCCTCGGCGCTCTATGCCGGAAAAATCCTGATCAGGATCATCCCAATGCATTCTGAATGGAGAGAAATCCGTTCAGGATGCATCAGGATGTCTTCAGTTCAGGACCGGAACGTTTTTTGGACGCAGCAAATACCGCAGCATGCTGCGCTTTTTGTTCCGTCCAAAAATCCGGAACACTTGCCGCAAGGCCGGATCCGGAATTAATGCCCATTGAAAGGCATTAATCCGGATCCGGCCTTAAGCTAAACGTCGTTTCGGATCCGACGTTAAGCTTTTTCTCAATGGTTACCATGGCAGCCAGGATGCTAAAGTCCTGGTTGCCATGGTAAAGTGTAGTGGGGAGCAGGGGAGCAGTATACTTACCATCCGTGTGGCTCCCGGGGCGCTCCAGAGTGACGTCAGGGCACCCTACACGCATGGATCACATGATCGCATGGATCACGTGATCCATGCGCATGGGGCGCTCTGACGTCATTCTGGAGCGCCCCGGGAGCCGCACAGACTGTAAGTATACCGCTCCCCCGCTCCCCAGCTCCTACTATGGCAACCAGGACTTTAATAGTGTCCTGGCTGCCATAGTAACCTGAAAGCATTTCGAAGACTGATCAGGATCCTGATCAGTCTTCTAATGCTTTCAGACGACTTGCGTTCTGACGGATCTGGCGGGACGGAAGTGCCTGCCGGATCCTCAGAACGCAAGTGTGAAAGAGGCCTTATATCACAGTTCAGATAATAAAGGTAACCGGCTCACCCTTCTGAGGATTATGGAATGGGTGCTCACTCTCTAGGGACAACACCCCTGTCCAAATAAGTCGCGTGAAAACAAAAAGGATGTAGAGAGGGCACTCCTATATCTATGAGTCGGCGCTCCAATATCTGAAAAATCAAAGCCGCCTCCTTAAATTAAAATAATTGAAATATTTAATATATATACCATAAAATTCAATTCACAACCAAAGACATATGCGGATCCACTGTACATAAATAAATAAATGAGTGTATAAATAGTTGGTTAAACAGCTGCTGTTAAAGAGTATATGAAAAATATATAAAAAATAAAAATAAAAAATGTGAAAAGATAAAAATAAGATAAATATCTTAGGAAAAAATGAATAAAAAAAAAAAAATGAATAAAAAATCCTCTTTGTGAGGTTGGAAACTTGTTCAAAAGGTTAGAAATGTTACTTTTCGAAGTTCATAGGTATATATGTAGTTCAAAAAGCCTGATAACGATATTAAGAAGTATGTTTCATTCATAAAATCCAGGGAAGTGCTTCCACATTAGTAACAATGTTTTTTAGAATGTATAGTCCTGTCACGGTTATACAATGTTGCCAAGACGTAAGTCTGATCACTTGATGTATATGCCGGGAGGGCCCTATGATAGATCTGAATGGCTCACTGCCCGTATAGTCCTTATCTGTTTCTGCAGTAGGATGTCGGGTACTTGTCACTTAAATTGGCGGTGTATAAGGTGATGTATTTAAAAATGAGGACAAGGTAATAAAGTTTTTGAAACAGTGATTCAATGTTCTGGGTTACGTTACCCTTCCGTTGACAGTGGTAAGCCGGCTGTGTGCTCCGTCTCAGCCGCGATCTGTATCCCGCGCGCGGGCTGATTACTTACAGAGCCCTGTGGCGCGTGTCTCGATGAGGATGTTCTCAGCGTTCGCCGTGGCGTCCCACGTGCAAACTGGTTGTAGTCTCCGAGCGCTCGAATATAGGACCAGAATTGTGGCTATTTCGATCCGGATCCTTAATGGGTATGTGGTGCCTATTATGCTGATGTCCTCCCAAACGCGTTTCGGGACTATACTGTCCCTTCTTCAGTGGTGGTCAGCATATCGGCAATAGCGTTCTTTTTATAGATGGTTCTCTAATTGATGTATTGTGTCATCAGTGACGGCATTGGGGGCAGTCCGTTATATATTCTGAACTGAGAATGTGTTCTGGTAGACTTTATTGTTGAATAAAGCATAACATACATACATCTGGAGACTGAATATATACATAAAATAATACTAAGATAATAGGAGCAAATATACATAGCATAAGTATTCTAATAGGGAATTTATATACAATATTTAGTTATCGGGGATAAGGGAGACGTATCATGAAATATAAGTAGTACAAATATATGTGACAGTAATAATGGATATAGTGCGTGTATAGAAGACAGTATATGTGATCTGTGATGTGAGAGAGGGTGATTATAAAAATTAAGACAATTTTATATGTTTGTGAAGAATAAAAAGTGTAGATAAGGCGAATGATTAAAAAACTTAATAAAACTTTGATTAAAATTTTTTTAAATTCTATAATTAATATATTCCCATAAAATAATAAAATTATGTGTATGTTATTTTCGTTCCTTGTTCTTTTCCTTTTATTTAGTTGATTGTATCATCATCTTATACTACGTAGAGTAAATAAAAGGAAAAGAACAAGGAACGAAAATAACATACACATAATTTTATTATTTTATGGGAATATATTAATTATAGAATTTAAATTTTTTTTTATCAAAGTTTTATTAAGTTTTTTAATCATTCACCTTATCTACACTTTTTATTCTTCACAAACATATAAAATTGTCTTTATTTTTATAATCACCCTCTCTCACATCACAGATCACATATACTGTCTTCTATACACGCACTATATCCATTATTACTGTCACATATATTTGTACTACTTATATTTCATGATACGTCTCCCTTATCCCCGATAACTAAATATTGTATATAAATTCCCTATTAGAATACTTATGCCATGTATATTTGCTCCTATTATCTTAGTATTATTTTATGTATATATTCAGTCTCCAGATGTATGTATGTTATGCTTTATTCAACAATAAAGTCCACCAGAACACATTCTCAGTTCAGAATATATAACGGACTGCCCCCAATGACGTCACTGATGACACAATACATCAATTAGAGAACCATCTATAAAAAGAACGCTATTGCCGATATGCTGACCACCACTGAAGAAGGGACAGTATAGTCCCGAAACGCGTTTGGGAGGACATCAGCATAATAGGCACCACATACCCATTAAGGATCCGGATCGAAATAGCCACAATTCTGGTCCTATACTCGAGCGCTCGGAGACTACAACCAGTTTGCACGTGGGACGCCACGGCGAACGCTGAGAACATCCTCATCGAGACACGCGCCACAGGGCTCTGTAAGTAATCAGCCCACGCGCAGGATACAGATCGCGGCTGAGACGGAGCACACAGCCGGCTTACCACTGTCAACGGAAGGGTAACGTAACCCAGAACATTGAATCACTGTTTCAAAAACTTTATTACCTTGTCCTCATTTTTAAATACATCACCTTATACACCGCCAATTTAAGTGACAAGTACCCGACATCCTACTGCAGAAACAGATAAGGACTATACGGGCAGTGAGCCATTCAGATCTATCATAGGGCCCTCCCGGCATATACATCAAGTGATCAGACTTACGTCTTGGCAACATTGTATAACCGTGACAGGACTATACATTCTAAAAAACATTGTTACTAATGTGGAAGCACTTCCCTGGATTTTATGAATGAAACATACTTCTTAATATCGTTATCAGGCTTTTTGAACTACATATATACCTATGAACTTCGAAAAGTAACATTTCTAACCTTTTGAACAAGTTTCCAACCTCACAAAGAGGATTTTTTATTCATTTTTTTTTTTTTCTTTTTTATTCATTTTTTCCTAAGATATTTATCTTATTTTTATCTTTTCACATTTTTTATTTTTATTTTTTATATATTTTTCATATACTCTTTAACAGCAGCTGTTTAACCAACTATTTATACACTCATTTATTTATTTATGTACAGTGGATCCGCATATGTCTTTGGTTGTGAATTTTATGGTATATATATTAAATATTTCAATTATTTTAATTTAAGGAGGCGGCTTTGATTTTTCAGATATTGGAGCGCCGACTCATAGATATAGGAGTGCCCTCTCTACATCCTTTTTGTTTTCACTCGACTTATATCACAGTTGTCTACATGTTGGGATCTATTTCTTGAGATGGTTAATAAGTTATTCTACAACTACTAAATGTATATGTCTGATTCTTGGCTACCTAAACATAATCTACACAGCCAGAACATAGCCGAACCATAAAAGATGACGAAATCTAAAAGATAAAATGGACACTTCTGCTATTACCTATCATTTATTTTAATGGCAGGACTTAAAGAGGAGCCGTCACCTCTCCTGACATGTCTGTTTTAGTAAATATTTCACATGAAATGACCATTCTGGAGCATCTATTCTTGTGACTCTGTGTTTTGCCATTCTTCTTTTATTCTTGCTAGAAGTTTATGGATAAAGGTACCGATAGAAGTTACTAGTTGGGGCGTGTCCCTGCACAATTTGGCATTGTCCAATCAATGCTGCCAGTGACAGACTGTGCAGGGACACTCCCCCAACTGGTACCTTTATCCATAAACTTTTAGTCGGAATAAGAGAAGAATGGCATAACAGACAATCATAAGAATAGATGCTCCAGAATTGTTATTACACGGGGAATTTAAGTAGCTACTAAAACAGACCTGGCGGGAGAGGGGACAGGTCCTCTTTGACACAGATTTGTAACTTAAGCCTAATACTTTACCAGAGTGATTCGCAGCTACATGAAAGGAAAAGAAGGTTGGCTCTTCCAATCACAAGTTGCTGTGAAGAGGGGGCAATTCTAGCTGCAGAAGTATACCCAAAAAACATCTAGTTCTAGCCTCTAAAAGAAAAAAATGCATTTTACATAAACACCGTTCCAAGGCTGGAAACGACTTCATGAATTCCAAATTACAGTTAAACATCAAAAGATGAAAACGATCCTTAATTTAAATCATAGTTTTTGTTTTTTTTTCATTGCAGTGGAGTGGGCTCGAGGGTGAAAAATGGAACAGAATCTCAATTTTTCATTCTTAGAAAACTGTAAAGTTGAATATAAAATAATGATTAGTCAGGACTCATAGAGTCAAAGATTCTGGGCTCATACATGCTATTGAATTAAAGGGGTTATCCAACCCCTATAATGCCCCCCCATACACCTGGTCCCCTCACAGAGGTTGTACTTACCTTGCTTGCCGGCACAGGCAGGCAGCTAACAGCAGGCCGCGACGGGAACGAGCCTTCCTAGCATCGTGGGTGACGCTAGGGAGGCTCGTCCCATCATGGCCCCCTTCCCACCCTACCGCCACCACGCCAACGCTTCCAGCTGCATTCTCAGTGGTAGTTCCAGTGCTGGAGCCTGCAAGCAAAAGCTGATCAATGGGGGTGATGAGTGTTGGACCCCCACAATGTGATATTGGTGACCTATCCTGAAGATAGGTCATCATTATCATTAGCCCTGAAAAAATCCCTTTTAAGTATCCATAAATCATACAGATTTGCAATACCATTCCCATAGAGTTTTGTGCAACTTCATATGGAGGTAACATAGTAACATAGTATATAAGACCGAAAAAAGACATTTGTCCATCCAGTTCGGCCTGTTTTCTACAAGTTGATCAGAGGTAAAATAACTTTTGGCCCAAAACCTGTATAAAAAGACAAAATAAAATTCTGCTATGTTCCATCAAATGCTGTATTACATTGCAATGCTTCTACGAGAGAAAATCTCCATAATACAGCGCTGTATGTACCGCAAAACAGCACATGGAATGTATGGCTTCTCAGTCGCATAGCCTTTTCTGTAGCCATAGCAAGAGGATGAAGGGTCTCACCACAGGGCATTCTGAACCCAGTACAATGTTAAAAGGGTCAGTTATGTTGTTAAACCAGACACCAGTGTAGTCTGAGAATGGCTTATGCCATATATAATCACTTAAAGGGGCCGTTCCACTAATAACAAGTATTCTCTATCCACAGGACAAATAAGTGTTTAATCCAGGGCTGTGGAGTCGGTAGATAAATTGTCCGACTCCGACTCCGACTCCTCAGATTTTGAAACTTCCGACTCCGACTCCGACTCCTCGACTCCGACTCCTCTGTATTTAATATGCAAATACGAAGCTGTTCCACCAAGTTCTTCTAATCTTCTCTAGCACAGAGAGGTAGTTGAGCAGAAGCTGCTGCCTTCTGCTTTGTGTGCTGATCTTCTGCTGAAGATAGAGCAGTGGGAGGATCCAGGAAGGGGCAGGGGAAGGGGCATTTATTTTAAAACATGATTTTCCTAGTAGAATCCCATAGTCATGTTTAAAATTTAAGCTAACAATCTGAGTTTACATGTTTTATAGCCTTAGCTGAATGATAGCAGTTTTTCAAATGGTTTACAGCTTCAGTCTTGAACCATTGACTATCCATTCCCTTCACTTATACAAGTGTCTCAGTCCTTAATCAGTTATCAGTGAGAGGCGAGGATAACCATGGGTTCCCTGTAACAGCAGACCACAAGACGATGGAAAGTGTAAGTATTGCCGCTCCTTAAAGGGACACTGACAGGCTGATTTTCCAGCTAAAGATATATATATACTGGTATTCATCAGAGAATTAGGAATAAAACTATACTAATGTTACCCCAGTTAAGCTGTACTTGTGTTTAAGAAACATTTTAATCTGTATGCAAATTCACT
This sequence comes from Bufotes viridis, assembly GCA_033119425.1. NCBI lineage: Eukaryota > Metazoa > Chordata > Amphibia > Anura > Bufonidae > Bufotes > Bufotes viridis. The sequence goes on along the minus strand of CM065593.1, from coordinate 319,197,894 downwards.
ATCTTTGTGCCCAATGTGGCAGCGTCTCCTGCGGCTTTGTGCCCAGCCGCGCCCAGTACAGCTTCCCAGCGCTGTTCCCCTCGTTATTATTCACTGCACTGGCCTTTTTTTCAGGCTAGCCGAGCGCTGAATTCCTGCGCAGGCGCACGTGTAGAGTGCTGGCAGCAGCCTCGTCTGGCTATGCTGAGGCTGTGCCAGCTTTCTCTCTTCCTCCTCGCTACCTAGTCCTGTCTAGTGCTGCCAGTACTCTACATGTGCGCCTGCCCCTTGGGCACAAAGGTAGAGAATTTGCATATTGATTAAAACGTTTTTAAACACAAGTAAACCTCAACTGGGGGTAACAGTCGTCTAGTTGTATTCCTAATCCTCTGATGAATACCAGCAGATATATCAGCCTGTCAGTGTCCCTTTAACTGCATAGTAAAGCATATGAAAAGCATGCTTCTTCACGGTCACTTAACGTCTTTGTTTAACGTGACGCACTGCATGCATTGGCCTTTATTCTTACAGTAGAGAAGTAATTCATTATAACTTTATCTGAATTGGGACATTTAAACTTGCTTTTTTTTTATTCTAATTTTTTTTTATTCCAATTTAAATCTAGTAGGAGTCGGAGTCGGAGTCGGTCCATTTTTTGCCGACTCCGACTCCAGGTACCCAAAATTGCCTCCGACTCCGACTCCTCGACTCCGACTCCGACTCCACAGCCCTGGTTTAATCACTGGGGGTTTGACCGCTGGGACCCCCAGCGATCAGGAGAATGGGGGGCAGCTAAACTGCCTCATGAGGATACAGCAGCTGTGCGCATGCAGCCCCATAGTGATAATCGATGAGACCCCCAGCGATCAAATACTAGGGGATAAGTGTTATTAGTAGAGTTGTTTCGGTACCAAAATTTTGATTCGGTATCGATACCATAAAAAAGTATTGCGATACTCGATACCATTCGAAAAAAATAAAAACGCCAAAAAAATCCGCATACATTCCACATTTTATGAAACCACCGGCTCATAATACAACAGTCCTATCCTACTTTTTTGTGGGGACAAGGCGACTAAAAGAAAATGGCGAATCGTACATTTTTTCTTTTTCTTTTTTTTTCTTTTACGGCGTTCACCGCATAAAAGTGGATTTTTTAATAGTTTGGACTTTTGAGACGCGGCGATATGTAATATTTTATTTATGTATTGTTTATATATTTTATATGTAAAATTGGGAAAGGGGGTATTTATAATTAATATTTTGGTGTACTTTAACTTTTTTTTTTTTTTTTACAGTTTATTTATTAACTATTTTCCTCTTAGGGGCTAGAACCTGGGATATTCTCATCCTATTCACCCTAATAGAGCTCTATCAGGGTGAATAGGATCTCACCCTCTCCCTGCTGCCCTGTGCACACAGCAGCAGGGAGCAGACTATGGCAGCCAGGACTTCAGGAGCGTCCTGGTTACCATGGTAATCGATCGGAGCCCCAGCATTACACTGCTGGGGCTCCGATCACTGCCACTGCCACCAATGAGGAGGAGGTGAGGGGACCCTGTGGCCACTGCCACCAATGATTTTATTACTGGAGGAAGGGGGATGGGGAGGCACGCACTGGCCACCAATAAGGTATTTATTACTGGGGGACAGGGGGAGAGCACACTGGCCACCAATGTTTTAATACTAGGGAGGGCGGAGCACTGGCCAGCAATGCCTAATAACGTTCATATAAAATGCAGGCAAAGACACAGGCTGCCGGCACCTGCCTGTGACAGAGCGCTGCGATCAGAGGCTATTAACCCCTCAGGTGCCGCACCTGAGGGGTTAATTGCCGCAGATCGCAGTGCTGGGTCACAGGCAGGTGCCGGCAGCCTGTGTCTTCTGCCTGCATTTTTATATGAAACGGTACTCGGCATTGCTGGCCAGTGCTCCCGTCCCCCAGCTCCGCCCCTCTACCTCTATTGGTTGCAGCGGCAGCACAGGGGGAGGGAGAGACTGCCTCCTTCTCCCTGTGCTGCCGAGGAGAACATGGCCGCGCTGAGAGCAGCGCAGCCACGCTCTCCTATACTGGGCTGTGCGGTAGCGCAGCCCAGTATCGATAAAATACTTTTCCTGGTATCGAGCTCGATACCAGAGAAAAGTATCGATTGGGTATCGAAAGTTCGATACCCGAAACAACCCTAGTTATTAGTCTCACAACCCCTTTAAGTCAAAACTGCCTCCCCCACTAGGCAGCTCCTCACCATGAGTCCTGCCTTGCAGTTTAAGCAGAACTTGCCTGTGGGTGCGATTCCAGACATCCTCCGCACACAAGGCTCTGCCTGGGTCACAGGGCTAGTCTCACGAATACAGTTCCATTGCAACTAGAAGCAGGCCCAGTGATCAGCGGATGCCACAGCTTTGGTTTCTTAGTGATGCATGGCCATACATTTCGCCTACAGAAGTGTACTAATCAAATGCACGAAAGACCATGTCTGCATAATCAATGTCAATCTAAAGATCTGGAGTAAATACGGCTATGGGTAAAGGGTAGACATACAGCGTCACCTCCAACAGTAACAGGATATTATCTCAAGACTGCACTGCTCATACCCTTTAATTCTGCAGCATGCATACCATGAAGGCTCTAGTGATCGGAGAGTGAGATTTCAGGGGTGACAACTATAAAATCTAAATGACATGAGGCTTAAGGCTGTATTAGAAAGCCTGATTTTGCCGGTGATTGTCAGGAAGGAAGCGTTGCTTCCCGGCAATCGTCTGCTCGCTAGCAGAGGAGACAGCTGCGATTACATGCAGCAATCTCCTCCGCAGTATAGGAAGGAGCGATCATTATACCATCGCTCTTCCCCTTACTGAATCATTGTTTGCCAGCAGCAGATTGTGATTAGACACCAAGATCTGCCAATGGCAAACGATAGTTTTTAAACATGTCAAAAGATTTGGATTGCAGATGAACGAGCATTTGCTCGTTCATCGGGTAATTGGTGGCAGTATTATACTGCCAGATGATCGCTAACGAGCGTTACTAAGAACGCTCGTTAGCGATCATCTGGCAGAAATCTGCCCATCTAATACAGGCTTTAGACCCTTTCTGAATGGCTAGCAAAGCAGTATTCCATTTCTTGGGTTTTGTTTTAAAGGGACTACATGATTGCTAAGATTTTGCAAAGAGATTTGTGGGATGTGTGCTTTTGATGGTTGAGCAACAGTTCTATATAAAGAGTAGGGGTTAATTGCCGCGGATTGCAGCTCTCTATCAGAGGCAGGGTCTGGGCAATGTGCTTCTAATTCCTGCGTTTGTAATATCTTAAACCTTATTATCATTGGTGGCCAGTGCGCCCTCAGCCCCTCCTCCTCCTCTTCTCTCATTAGTGGCCAGTGCACCCTCAGCCCCTCCTCCTCCTCTTCTCTCATTAGTGGCCAGTGCGCCCTCCGCCCCTCCTCCTCTTCTCTCATTAGTGGCCAGTGCGCCCTCAGCCCCTCCTCCTCCTCTTCTCTCATTAGTGGCCAGTGCGCCCTCAGCCCCTCCTCCTCCTCTTCTCTCATTAGTGGCCAGTGCGCCTCCGCCCCTCCTCCTCTTCTCTCATTGGTGGCCAGTGCGCCCTCAGCCCCTCCTCTTCTCTCCATTGGCAGGGCAGCGCAGGGGGAGGGAGAGACACTGCCTCCTTCTCCCCTGTGCTGCTCAGGGAACATGGCCGCGCTGAGACCGGCGCGCTCATGTTCTGTGATAGCAGTAGTTATCGGTATATCGGCCTGGTTAGGGGCCGATACCGATAACTGTGCAAATCATGAATATCGGCCGATAATATCGGCCAAACCGATAATCGGTCGACCCCTAATAAAGAGTACATTTTAACTCAAACTCAATTGCAGATCTGGACTGTAGATATTACACGATGTATGACCAACATAATGCATGTAAAATTTAGCATGTATGCCGGGAAAGTGCATAACTTACAAGTCAGTCTACCTTCAGACTCGCGTTTTGGCTTTCCGTTTGTGAGATCTGTTCAGGGCTCTCACAAGAGGTCCAAAACGGATCAGTTTGCATTCTGAATGGAAAAGGATCCGCTCAGAATGCATCAGTTTGCATCAGTTCCGTCTCCATTCCACTTTGGAGACGCTGCTTGCAGCGTTTTGGTGTCCGTCTGATAAAACTGAGCCAAACGGATCCTGGCACACATTGTAAGTCAATGGGGACGAATCCGTTTTCACTGACATGATCTGGCACAATAGAAAACAGATCCGTCCCCCATTGACTTTCAGTGGTGTTCAAGACGGCTGCGTCGTGGCTAAGTTACAGATAATACAAACAGATCTGTGCTGAATGGAAGCAGACAGTTGTATTATCTGAACGGATCCGTCCATGACAGATCTGCACAAAACGCGAGTGTGAAAGTAGCCTTAAATGTGTTCATAGGGTTACATGAGCCAGACAGAGGCCAAAAGAGTATCCGATGACCTCTAGATGTCTCACAATTTTTTAAATTTTGGAATGGAATCCTGTGGATGCCACTGTACGGCATCCACGACGTATCTGTTATGGAGTATTCATTAAATAGAGGCCATAAACATCTACAAGCAGGTGCTGAAATTGGGTTTCTTAGTCAAGAATAACTATGTTAACGTCAATAGGTTTTAGGTTAATAAGGTCAGTAGGTGCTTCCAGTTATGTACGTTCTTTACATGAAAATAAATAAATAAATTGCAAAGAAAGAAACATAGAACTTAAATTGCCTATCCTTTCATGCAACATCCAACCCTCATTTGATCTACTGGGCTGGAAATGTCATTTGGAAGTTCTTGGTCATAGAGAGGTCTTAAGCAGTTTTTTTGCTACATTGGAGGTGCGGAAAGCCAATTTGAACTTTGGGAAACTCGTTTAAAATGAAAAATGAAGCAGCTCCTTCTTTGTGTATACAGCTCTACTGCAGACCGATGTGTCTCCATAGTGATGGCCTACAATCAAACTGTATAGTCTGATCCTGCAGTTACGTATTACTGTACTCCCTCTACTTTATAAACCATTCACATTAGCAGAAAAAGTGCTGTCAACGGTCCCATTTTTTCATTTTTCATCCCTGAGAGCCATAACTTCCTGTATGATGAACCTGCAATGAGTATTCCTCGCAGGATCTTCACAAGCGAAGATTCTTGAAATCTAAAATTGAAGATGGCATCTGACCACACGCAGACAAGAAGCTAAACTGCAGGGGAGTGAATACAATATAGTATAGTAGTGCATCGCTTGATAGACAATCAGATGTGGTGGGTGGTAGAGAAACGATGGAAAATTGTGTTTCTATTGGAGTTTTTCTCTTGATAAATAAGTTAGGACAATCTAACCAAGCAGTAGTATGACGCACGGCCAAAACTGCATATGGCTTTACTATGAATTTTGTTTTTCTACTGGTGAAAAAGGTGTTTCACACATAATAAACATATGACCTTAACCACAGCAATTCAAAATAAAGTAGGTGTTTTTCCCACCATATGGTTTTTAACAATACTGTTAGATAAGGCCTCTTTCACACTTGCGTTGTTAGGATCCGGCGTGCACTCCCGTCACTGGAAATGCCCGCCGGATCCGTAACAACGCAAGTGACCTGAAAGCATTTGAAAACTGATCAGTCTTCAAAATGCTTTCAGTGTTACTATGGCAGCCAGGACGCTATTTAAGTCCTGGTTGCCATAGTAGTAGTGGGGAGCGGGGGAGCGGTATACTTACCATCCGTGCGGCTCCCGGGGCGCTCCTGAATGACGTCAGAACGCCCCATGCCCATGGATCACGTGATCCATGCGCATGGGGCGCCCTGACGTCACTCTGGAGCGCCCTGGGAGCCGCACGGATGGTAAGTATACTGCTCCCCCGCTCCCCACTACACTTTACCATGGCAGCCGGGACTTTAGCATCCTAGCTGCCATGGTAACCATTCAGAAAAAGCTAAATGTCGGATCCGGCGATGCGCCGAAACGACGTTTAGCTTAATGCCGGATCCGGATTAATGCTCTTCAATGGGCATTAATTCCGGATCCGGCATTACGGCATGTCTTCCGGATTTTTGGACGGAGACAAATCCGCAGCATGCTGCGGTTTTGTGAACGTCCAAAAAACGTTCACGTACTGAACGGAAGACATCCTGAGGCATCCTGAACGGAATGCTCTCCATTCAGAATGCATTAGGATAATCCTGATCAGTATCTTTCCGTCCTAGAGCCCCGAAGACGGAACTCTAGGACGGAAATGAAAAACGCATATGTGAAAGGGGCCTAACCAGTCATCTTCATTTTGTCTCTGTTCCTGTGACCACGTGGTCCTCTCATAGGAACATTCATTTATACATGAAGCACTATTTATCAGCTCCATGGACAAAGAATCAGGATACTATTCACTGGGTGCAATAGTACCTGGTGAAGTATTATTTACAGGCAGAGGGTGCACTACATTTTTTCTAGAAGAGTAAAAATATCCCTTCTTCTCTGAGAATCAGATTGCAAAATGAGTCAATGGGAGGAGCTATGGAACGCTCAGCCAGTCAACGTTCCAGTTCCTCCTATGGGTGGAATTACAATAAGATGCAATGGGCGGGGGTTGAGCCGTTCCCAGCATGCCTGCGTTATTGCAACCTCTGCCTACAGGACACTTAATAAAATGTAAGAGACCTCACTTAACTGAATTCTCCCATGGGAATATAACTGTGGATATCAACAGGTCCTCTTTGACGATGTCTATTCTGGTAGCACACTATTTAAGAAGTTTCTTGGACTTCTACGTCCCTCTGTAAAGGATTCTGAGATTCAAGCTAGGATGCTGGTCGACAGTTTAGTTGCCTGTGATCTAAACACTGCTCAAGACATTCTAACTCCATGTGTCCAGACACATGGCATAAAAGTAGACAAAAAATTGAATAACAGTGAAATGTACTATCATCTGGTGAACGATCATTTCGCAGACACGGCCATATACATTTTTAGTCAATATTTGCCAATGTAGTCGTCCAAATGTGCCATACATGTTCACTTATAACAAATGATGGACGAACAATCTCTCTGGGAACGTTCTTTCAAAGATCTTTCATGCGGCTATCAGATGAAAATTTGAAACATGGCCAACTTCTTTTCAGATCACCATTGGCTGGTTGGCTAAAACCATGATTTGTTTTTAAAATGATTGTGCAGGCATTATATATTGAACATCTATCCTCAGGATAGGTCACCAATATCTGATCTGTGGGGATCTGACACCTGGCACCCCACCAATCAGCATTTTGAAGAGGAGGCAGCGCTCCATGGGAGGCAGGAAATTCGGGTCTGGTCTACAGCTAAACAGCAAGGCCTTGAATTCTGCTGCTTGTTTCATTTCTTGTCGGCAGAGTATGTAACGCATTTTTACATCTTGTCAGCCAGATATGAATTATTTGCGTCTTGGACATAGATAAAGATCTGCATAAAGTGGTTCCTTCTCTGCCAACCGTTTTACATTTATATTAGATGAGTGAATCAATTGTAATTGAATCAACTTAGTTGCGAATTTCACAAAAATTAGTCCACCAAACAAATACAAAGTTTTAATGATGCACAAAAACAGGGCCAGTGACATTTTTTCTTTGAAGGTTGGCAGGGAAAACAAGAGGGAGGAAGAAGATGAAGGATCACATGACACTGGGAGGAAGTGGGGGGCGGCTTGCCCTATTGACTCAGAGGCTGACACACAGCCTGATCAGCCAAATGGGGGCAGTGTGAAGGCAGGTTCTACTGCTAAGAAGGAAGAAAATCCATACTGTTCCCGGCTAGACTCGTGAAAGGATGTCTCGACAAAAAACAATTGCAGACATAAGCCAGTTGCTAGAGATGTTATAGGGGACCGAAAATTGAGGATATAACTGGGAAGAGTTTAGGGTTTTATCAGGAAAAGCTTAGTACAGAGAGTGTGTGAGGGACTGGTCACTGTCTCACTTGTTTGATACAGATTGCTAGAAAGTTCTGCATTACAGAATCCTGCAAATAAATCATATTTTCCTGTATTGACAACCAGCCAGCTTGTTTTTTTTTGTAAAACAGTTTCTAGAGTTCATAGACTTATTGACAGCACCCCAATAGCATACATTCTGCTACAAACAATGAGGAATTTACTGTTTATAACTGGGCATTTCAGTGCATTACCTGTGTTATTGAACACAATATATATTACTGCAAGATAACGTTCAGTATTATAGCAAAAGCAATACTGCAATAACGCCATTATTTTACCCGTGTTATGGAATGCCTTGTATATTACTGCAAGATAACGTTCAGTGTTACATCAAACACATTTCGCCGTAAAAACTGCATTATTACCATTGTAAATTATCAATACCTCTGGGCAATGTGTTAGTAGAAGGAGAGGGACATTTAACTGTGCATCTATCTATAAATTACTGAAAAAAAGACTTGCCTTTTTAGTACTGTTTAATAATCTGTGTACCAAACCCGTGACTTTTCATTTATAGACCTCAGAATAAAATGGTAAACGGAAGAGTGGCAAACGATAGACCCATGCCTCATTATCCGAGATAAAGAATGTGAGTAGTAGCACAAACAGCAGTAGCAGCACCAGCCATCTGGCCAGTAGTAGTAATAGGCCAAAGTTCTCCCTGGCTTCCAATCAGTGCCACATTATTACTGAGGACAAAGAGATGAGATGGTGCACTGGATGGCTCACGCCTATCAGTCACAACAGGATGATGTGGATGCCACCTATGGGAGTTTAACACTGTGCCTTGGAGCCAGGGGTCACGAGGATACTCAAGAGAATATTCCTGTTAATAACTTATATGAGAAGAGTCAGCAATTATACTGCCATGATAAGAAGGTTTAGCTGGAGGTGGGGGACCCCATACATATCTGTGTTATTGATGCTAGTGGTGGCATTTGTAGCCACGGTGGTGGCACTAGGGGCAGTGGTAACGACATTGGCACTTGGGGCAAATACAGAACAGGGAATTGAGAAAGGTGCCAAGGAGCCCATGATGACATATCAAAGTGTAATAAAAGTGGCGGGGAAGGGTGAGGACTGTGATGATGATTGTGTGTTGGACAGGACCTTGGAGTCGAATTAAGGTGCTAAGGAGAAAGGTGGTGGCCAGGGAGGGAATGAAGGGCTGGGCAGCATACTACAGCTGTGTGCAAGATCTGCAAGATTAAAATAGGCAGTGGGCATTCAAACACAAACTCCTTCCCCTTGTCCTCTACTCCATTGTGAGCCATCCATAATGGAATGTGTGGCCATGAGAAAACTATTCACAACCAGCAATTAGTTTGTGTGCAAGCTGAATTCCCACCTGACCAATTTGCTGGCATTGCAGTTGCTGCCATACCACTTAGTTGTGGTAAGTGTGGCACAGTTCCCCTGAATTTAATTCTTCTCTAAAATGTAGTGATTCTCAATGCCATTGTTTTCAAAAATGTAATTCTTCTGTATGTTATCAGCTCAGTTTTCCCATATCTTATCGGTCAGACCTTTGGCTATATGTCCGTGGTGTCGTTCCACACCTTCACCAAAATGTAATTCTTTTCAAAAACTGGAATCTTCTGTCCACTATCATTTGGTCTTTTTCACAGGGCAGACATATGTAAAAATTGTCTCGACATTATGGAAATGTGGCGCAGTACCTTCACCAAAATATAATTCTGCTGTATGTAATTCATACGTTCTGCCCAGATGTCAATTTTTTTGTTGTCTAAAATTTTTTTTTTAAATTGTCTTGTTTTCTAAATGACTGTGGCCTTTCCCTAACACATACCTTGTCTCCTGACCCTAGGGACTTCTGGACAGCCAGACTGGAACAATGGCTGGAACTGGACCAGTTTGCTCTGCTGTGCTGTCTTGTCCAGCCTCCAGTCTCATCTCAGAGTATTCGTCAACCCCAAACAAACAAAGTTGTCCTCCGCCAGTGTACAAAACATCACTCTTAGGGCTCATGCTCATTGATATGTGTTGCCCGTCCCGTATTGCGGCCCACAAACTGCGGGTCCGCAATATGAGGGCACCAACCACGTGCACTCTGTATCACGGATGTGGACCCATTCACTTTGCTGCTACCGCTGGCGCTATCATTGATGCCACTATTGCTCCTACACACCTTACCCTTTCCACATACACACTGTACTGCTACTACTCCAAAAAAATAGGAAGACATTTTCCAAGCTTGTTTAACTTCAGAACAAGCCACTTTTTCTTCTGTGTGTTTTTAAACAAGTTGTTTAACACCGTCAACCATGTGTTTACCCATAGCTATATATGTCAGTGTCACTCTGACATTATTTGCTAGCGCTGTTATTGCTCTAAAGAGCTTAAAGGGGTTTTCCGAGACTTTAATAGTGATGACTTATCCTCTGGATAGGTCATCCGTATCTGATCGGTTGGCTGAAGTGAATGGGGCTGAGCTGTGGTACCAAGCATAGCTGCTATACAATGTACAGATGTCACGGCTGTGTCATGGTCTCGTTGTTGTTCACTGTGACACGTTGCAGTGCATGCTGGTTGCCAGGGGCAACGTGTTGTATTCCAGCATGTGTGTACTCTGCCCTTGATTCCTGGTTCCTTCCCAGTCTGGTGTGTTTGGGGTTAAGGTGTGGATCTAGGTGTGTTCTGGATGTGGCCTCATGGCTCTACTTATTCTGCTGTGAGCCTGAGGTCAGTTGTACTCCAGCCTTGGTGTGTGCTGGAGTTATGCTCCTGTGCTGGAGCTTCCATCTGTCCAGTGTAAGGGCCACCTAGTTTGACATCGATGTCTCTCCCATCTCTTCCCCTTGTTTATATGTTCTCTACCCATCCTCACCTGTTGTGTTGTTTTATGTGGTTTATGTTCAGGGTGTGTTGTTATGTCTAGTTTGGTGTTCCATGTCTGGTCTGTTTGGTGTTTGTAGTCCAGCATGGTTGCTAGACAATACCCTGTCTGTGCATACGGTGAGAGGGCCCCTTGGTTCCCCGGAGGGGGAACAACAAGTCAGTGAGCAGCTCTCCTTGGTGCTGCCATGCATCATGTCCGCATGGGGGTCCAAGTAGTTATTGGTGTTGGTGTTCCATCCTGCTTCGGCAGGTAAGTGCTTGTTGTTCTGGTGTGTTGTTTTATCACTGGGTTCTTACCTGCCGATCCAGTTGCTGTTAACTGTCTTCCCTTATCATTGCTCCTAGGCCTGTGAGACTCCTGTTCATCCGTGTTGTGGAGGAACAGGTCGTCTCTTGTTCCTGACCTTTATTTCAGGAATCATCAGGGCGACTCAGGGTCCGAGATTCCTGTGTATGAGCCTACCTACCATCTGGGTCCGCCCATACGGTTAGGAGTCAGGGTCAGGATTAGGGTGGCTTTAGGAGGTGACCTGCTTCCTTTTCCCGCTGTCCAGGCCTAGTTTCTTCTCTCATTTACCCTTAGTGTACGGTGGGGAGTTTCCCCCACTTTCCACTGTGACAACGGAGCTGTGCGTGGTGAGCTTGGAGAAGGCGGTGGCTAGCAGGAGTGCCGTATCTTCTTAAACTGATGATTGGCAGGGCCCGCGGGTGTCGGACCCACACCGATCAGATACTGATGACATCAGTATTAAAGTCTCTAAAAACCCTTTTGTGGGGGGGGGGGGGCAAAAATTCATTAAAAAGATAAGAAAAAGGAGATGTTGGAATGTCATATACTAATTTTCAGCCCAATTGGAGCATATTTGATTTAAGTTGAATTGATTCGTACACAAATCGAATAAAAAATTTTTTTTTTAAAAATCTAACTGAAAACCAATTTCAAGAAGTTAGCTCGTCTCTAGCTCATATGCATTCCTCAACTGAGTGAGCATATCATTAAAATAACACCAAACACAGTCCCTTTCCTGGCTTACTGCCATTTCATGTCATGGATGCCCAATGAGAATATATACCACAGGAATAAACTCTTCAAAAGCTAAACTTTCTGCTTAAGGGAAGATGAAACATAAACTACCATACAACTAATAATGTAAAAAAAAAATCTCAGCAATGATATCATGCATACTGTCTAACATTTTAATCAACATATTTGAGGCCTGTCCCAGGAACACCCCTCAAAGTGACCATTTTTGGGTCAGATCTGCATAAACCTCTCTCTTTTTCCGATCCAGTTCCTGAGATTGTCTAGGACTGTTGGCAAGTATGCTTCACGTGACTGGACAGTTGTCACTGTGAATTCACGGATGTTGATTTGATCCCCATCAAACTAGATGGATGGTTATGTGGGGCACGTAGGGGCTTGAAGAAGAGCAAATGTTGGCACATGTTGAGCAGAAAGAAAGAGCAACCTGAAGGTGTCTTATGGTTCCAGGCAGAGGTTTAAAGGGAATGAACTGACCCCGGACTATTAGGAGGGGGAAGCATGGCCATTACTGCCATTGCCATGCTGCCCTCTTAATGACCTTTTATGTCAGGGGTTTATGGCGGGAAGAATTTTCCCGCTTCTTGTGGTGTCACCAGGCAGGGTTTGTCACCCTGCCTGGTGACATGCTGTGGATTGGTTAAATGAGGTGGCCTATGGCGTTGCGGGGTCGGTGCAACATGTTCGGATCCCCAGCAACGGCATTTTGATTGGCTGGGCTGTGGAGGTTAGGGTAAATAAATATGTGGGTTCTGGGGGAGGCTTTGGCTGTAAGAAGCTGGATGTCGCCTGTGAAGCCAACTTGCCGTTCGTCCCCACCCGCCCGCCCATATTTAGTAAGTTGGTAAGGTTTGTTTATGTAGGTGGGGGTAATTATTTCATGGATAGTCGTCCCGATATGGGATGGACTCTGATGTATTTATTATATGTTTGGAGTATGAGTTCTGATGGGACTCATTTTATTATCTAATTAGTTTGGTTAATAAAGTTATTTTACCTCCACTCTCCATCTATTGTGTTTTCATTGTAATATTTGGTTAAGGTTATTTTGGGTACATGTTATTGGCAATATATGGCATGTATTGCCATGTGCCATCAGAAAATGACCTATTGTAAAAATCACATTTTTATGTTAAACATATTTTGGTGATTTTTTAAAATATTCCATGTCACTATATTAAAAAAAAAAAATCTTAAAAATCCTATCATTAGGATTTGCCATCACTAGCAGATTGGGGGTGGTCAGACACCCTGCACCCATGCTGATCAGATGTTCAGTGTAGCTCCCTCCACTACATTGTTGACAGTGCTGTGTAGCTCCAGTACCAACCCCCGAAGATAACCAATTTATGGCCTATCCTAGGGATAGGTCATCACTTAAAAAAGGCTGGACAAACCCTTTAACATAAAAATGTGATTTCAACAATAGGTCATTTTCTGATGATAAATACACAGATGGCGGGGTTAATGTGTTGTCCCCAGCCTATTTCCTCCCAAATTGAAACATGTATACTAATCCCTAAAGGGGAATAGAGGGGGAATCATAAGACTAAAACGTAACTTTTAATGCTTTAGTGTATAAAATATGCGCCAAATAGTAAGTGAAAAAAACTACACCGATATAGGTGAAAGCAAAGCTACTGGGCCCTTGGCCAAACACCAGGCTCAAAGAGCTCGGATAGTCAGCAAACCACTGAGACATGTAAAGTAACATAGAAACATATCAACTGTCATGTAGCCAAGTAGGTAACATGGAACATGCTCACCAGATCCTCGATGTGGTCAGGCAAAGAGGAGGAGGTGGCTCGATGAGATGGCCGCTATGAAAACCACACAGTGGGTGGATGAGGTCAGGTCTCGGTTGGTTGCTGTCGTATCCAGTACATCGGATGAACAGGATAAAAGGGACTCTGCATAAGAGGAGGTGGATGGGAGCTAGATACACCCTATGGATACCCTATGGAGGAGGAGGGGGCTATCAGACACCCTACCTACCTATACAGACTTACCCGCCCTGAAAGGGGTGACCCTGTCCGGTTACCTGTCCCTAGACCGGCTGGAGTCCCTAGTTAAGCCCTAGAGCAGAAGAGAGCTCCCATGTAAAATAGATATCTCCCGACGTGCCACGTTTCATTCGTGCGTAAAGAATCATCAGGGGAGTAATGGACAAAAATGGGGCTAGAAAAAGAGAGGGCTTGTATAACTATACTGGGATCGATACTCAAATGCACTGAGGGAACGATCAAAAGAAGCACCAGGTGAGCCACAAACGTAGTATGTTATGGTGCTCACCCCATATATGGCCCAAAAGGGAAGGTATGTTATGGTGCTCGACTAGTATATGGCCCAAAAGGGGAAAGTGGATTATAAGGATGCCAGTGGGCAACTAGATATAATAACTTGGCATCCTGGTCCAGTGGGAGAGGGAACTCCAATGGTAAGTGCCCCCCTCTGTACACAGGCAGCTAGACTCACCTGCATGGCGACTTTAAATATGCAGAAAGCTCGCGCCAGCATTGAGAAACCGCGCCTCCCCTGGTGACGCGGATGACACATCCGGTCACATGACGAGCGTGACGGGAAGCCGTGGAACGCAGGGAAACAACACTGCGTTCCACCGCCTCACGCCACGCACAAGCGGTGGAGCGCAGAGGGAAGACACTGCGCTCCACCGCTAACGGAAGCTCAGGGGGGGCGTACTCAAAGAGGCCGCCGGGCGGAAACCTATGCTAAGGGAAGGGAAAGCATGATTGCGTTCCCTAACAGCAAAATGCAATGCCATAAGTAAACTCAAAAAGGACACAGAGCTTGTTGGCAGTTTAGAACCTGCTAGAGGGGCCCATAGAGAGATAGGCCAGCAGGAAATTACTTTAGATGGTAACATCAAATAATACCCAAAGTTACTTAGAAATGTACTGTGTAGTGGACGGAGCCGGTTATTACAGCGCTGCTCCCATTCATTCAAGGGGAGCAGCACTGCAATAACCATCTCCATCCACTGTTGTAGTGGACTCCTGAGCTGCTGCTATTTATTATGAGCATGGAGAAGTAATACTAGCAGTACAACATCTGACCTCTAGGGGGAGGAAGCAGGAACAGACTGTAGATGCTGAGAGGCAGAGTCATGTGGCGTGGCGCTGTGTCCTGCCTACAATCCAGACGGGAACCTACTTAAGGCTACTTTCACACTTGCGTCCATGTGATCCGGCAGGCAGTTCCGTCGTCGGAGCTGCCAGCCAGATCCACCGATCAGTGAGACAACTGACAGCATTTGTAGATGGATCCGGGTGCGCATTGCAAGAACGGATCAGTCTCTCCGCTTGTCATGTTGATGGACGGATCCGTCTTGCAGTCTTTTTCACAGTTCTCCCGGTCTGCGCATGCGCAGACCGGAAGGACGGATCCGTCCTTCAGTTGTTTCGCAGTGTCGGATTTGGCACTAATGCCAGTCAATGGGAATTGGTGCCGGATCCGGCATTCTGGCGACTGATCAGGCATTTTGCGCAGACATAATACCGCAGCATGCCGCTCCGTCCCTATTGACTATAATGGAGCGGGGCTACGGCGCTGCACGGCAGTGCATGGCCAGAGATCGCCGGACTAAAAGAACTGCAGGTCCGACATTTTAGTCCAGCTGCTGTGCACTGCCGTGCTGCGCCGTATCTCCGCTCCTGCCCCATTATAGTCAATGGGGACGGAGCGGCAGCACGACAGCACACGAGTACTTGCGGCATGGCTGATCCGGCAGGCTGTTCACCCGCCGGAACAGCCTGCCGGATAGCCATGCCGCTAGTGTGAAAGTACCCTCAAATTAGAATGTCTCGGCTTTTAAAGAAGATTGTGATACCTCATAAAATAGTTGTTACTGTACATTCCCCATATGTTTACTTCATGTTGGCATCATTTTGTAAACGTCATTTTATTTATCAGGAAGTTAGAAGGCTTAGGGCTCTTTCACACTTGCGTTCTGAGGATCCGGCAGGCACTTCCGTCCCGCCGGATCCGTCAGAACGCAAGTGGACTGACAGCATTTGAAGACTGATCAGTTTCCTGATCAGTCTTCAACATGCTTTTACTGTTACCATGGCAGCCAGGACGCTACTGGAGTCCTGGCTGCCATGGTACTCAGCAGCAGTGTACTTACCTGCGCTGCGGCCGCCGGGCGCTCCGTAATGACGTCACCGGTCCGGGCGGCGCATAGATCAATGCGCCGCCCGACCTGTGATGTCATAATGGAGCGCCCGGCGGCCGCAGTGCAGGTAAGTACACTGCTGCGTTGTACTTACCATGGCAGCCAGGACTCCAGTAGCGTCCTGGCTGCCATGGTAACCGATCGGAACGGCTGCTGCGCATGCGCAGCGCTAAACGTCAGATCCGGCGATGCGCCGAATCGACGTTTAGCTTTATGCCGGATCCGGAATAATGCTCTTCAATGGGCATTAATTCCGGATCCGGCTTTTTGGACGGAGACAAATCCGCAGCATGCTACGCTTTTGTCAACGTCCAAAAAACGTTCACATACTGAACGGAAGACATCCTGATGCATCCTGAACGGATTTCTCTCCATTCAGGATGCATTGGGATTATCCTGATCAGTTTCTTTACGTCCTAGAGCCCCGAGGACGGAACTCTAGGACGGAAAGAAACAACGCTAGTGTGAAAGAGGCCTTAGAATTTTAGAAGCAATTCTTAAAATTTTTTTAAAAATTTCCAAAACCCACTTTTTAAGGACCAGTTCAGTTGTGAAGTCACTTTTTGGGGCTTACATGGTAGAAAACCCCATAAATGACCCCATTTTAGAAACTACACCCCTGAAGGTATTGAAAACTGATTTTACAAACTTTGTTAACCCTTTAGGTGTTCCACAAGAATGAAAGGAAAATGGAGGTGATATTTAAAAATTTCACTTTTTTTGCAGATTTTCCATTTTAATCTATTTTCCCTGTAACACAGCAAGGTTCAACAGCCAAAGAAAACTCAATATTTATTACCCTGATTCTGCAGTTTACAGAAACACCCCATATGTGGTCGTAAACTGCTGTATGGGCAGACGGCAGGGTGCAGAGGGAAAGGAGCGCCATATGGATTTTGGAGGGCAGATTTTACTGGGATAATTTTAAGTTGCCGTGTCACATTTGAAGACCCCCTTAATTACTCCTAGAGTAGAAACTCCCAAAAAGTGACCCCAATTTGTAAACTACGGGATAAGGTATTGGTACTATTTTGGGGTACATATGATTTTGATTGCTCGATATTACGCTTTTTGTGAGGCAAGGTAACAAAAAAATGGCTGTTGTGGCACAGTTTTTTTTTTTTTTAACAGCGTTCAACTGGAGGGGTAGATCATGTGATATTTTTTGATAGAGCAGGTTTTTACGGACATGCGATACCTAATATGTCTACTTTTTTAACATTTATTTCAGTTTTACACTATAAAAGCATTTTTGAAGAAGAAAAATCATGTTTTAGTGTCTCCATTTTCTGAAAGCCATAATTTTAATAAATGGCATTTTTGGTACAGTTTTTATTTTTTTATGGTGTTCACCTGAGGGGTTAGGCCATGTGATATTTTTATAGAGATGGTTGTTACGGACGTGGCGATACCTAATATGTATATATATATATTTTTTCAGTTTTATACTATAAAAGCATTTTTGAAGGAAAAAAAATCATGTTTTAGTGTCTCCAATTTCTGAAAGCCATATTTTTTAATTTTTTGGCCGATTATCTTAGGTAGGGTCTCAATTTTTTCGAGAATGGATGACGGTTTGATTGGTACCATTTTGGGGTGTGTATAACTTTTTGATTGCTTGGAATTACACTTTTTGTGATGAAGGTGAAAAAAATGTCATTTTTTACATAGTTTTTATTTATTTTTTACGGCATTGAGGGGACAGATCATGTTATCTTCTATCTATCTATCTATCTATCTATCTATCTATATAAAGAAGATCGTATACATATGTGTGTGTATGTATTTATGTATGTTCTGCGATCACTCAAAAATGCAACCATCGATTTCAACAAAACTTGGTATACTTGCCTCCTGGAAATAAATCTTGTGGGGGTCACAGCTCTCTAGGACGTACTATTCCTGAGAAATTCCCAAAAAATGACCTGTATTAGCCAATAGAAGCCTGCTTTCTCTTCATATCACAACTGCCATACACACAGTCACATGTCCCTTATCAGCCAATAGAAGCTCACAGGCCCTTAGTCTCCACACACACACAGTTTTACTCTAGGTTTCCATTACAACCCAGCCATTTTTCTTCACTGCAGCAGGTCAGCTTTAGGCTAGGGGCTGCACGACACATAGGGCACAATTACACTGCTACATGCATCCAATTTGGATGGATTTTTTGCGACTGTCGTGTCGCAGTGCGACACCATAGCCTATAATTGTAAAAATTATTGTGCAACATTGGTACCACAAAATGTCGCGCGACACATCTTATCATGTAGCCCTAGCCTTGAAGGAGCAGGGCACTGTAGAGAGCACTGTTAAGGGGGCAGAGGCCACTATTAAAGGGGCAGGGTGCTATGGAGGACACTGTTAAGTTGGCAGGGGCTACTATTAAAGGGGCAGCTGCTGTGGAGGTCACTGTTAAGGGGGTAGGGGCCACTATCTAAGGGGCAGGTCACTGTGGAGGTCACTGTTAAAGGGGCAGGCACTGTGGAGTTTACTGTTAAGGGGCAGGGGCAACTTTTAAAGGAGCAGCTGCTGTGGAGGTGACTGTTAAGACAGCAGGGTACTGTGACGTCACTGTTAAGGGAGCGGTTTACTGTGGAGGTCACTGTTAAAGGAACAGGTTCTGTGGAGGTCTTTGTTAAAGAGGACTTTTCACAGGAAAATGCTTAGTAAAATACATATATAGACTTACAGGTCTGCCCCCGATGGTGGTGTTTCTGCTTTTTTTTTTTTTCAAAAGGACCCCCCGTTCGTTCGCAGTGGCCCCTGTAATATTTCGCACCTCATATGTAAATGAGCAAATTTGGCTCAACTAGGCGGGCTCCTGAAGTTCTCCCGGGCGTGGTTTTCTTCTCCCTGGCACGGAGCACATTCAATCAGCGCGCAATCAGCCATTCAATCAGCTCCTGCACCCGCCCAATCACATCACGTACATGCAGGTCAGGTGAGGATGCGGCAAGAAGCCGCATTCCGTCACGTACATGTACGCAAAAATGCGTGAAGGCGTTAAATAATCCTTCCTACCACTGTAGATGACAACTTGTATGATATATGACGGACTGGTGGTCGATGTAGTAACATACGACTAACAGAGAGAGAAGTTGTACATCTAATCTGATAGGTCGCGGCAGATTATAACTTAAAGGGATTGTCTCACAAATAAATATTCTACACCAGCACCTGCGTCTGAATATTTTTGCAATTACATGTAATTAAAAATTAGGTATAGCCACTGGGTAATTCAACGAAAGCTATTTGTATGGCATCACCTGCCGTTTGTTCTTTTCCTTAATTCTCTGTCCGCCTCACTTGCTCAATTCTTTCCTTCAAATGCGACAAGCTGCAGCAGACAGGACACGCCCCCTGAGAAAGCAGCCAGCTTAATATAAATCTAGCAACCAAATGGAGCAATGAATGGGGAGATTTCTGGATCCATGTGAAGTACAGGGCTGGTTCTAGCTTTGTGAGAAAGAGATTGTCATGTACTATATGATTTTAATATTTTACATTAATCATGGAATAACCCCTTGAAATGTGTAATCCAGGATTTTAATATTGATGGCCTATCCTCAGGATTGGTCATCTATATCAGACTGATGTGCCGCACTACACAGCTACATCCACTGGTGCTGCACTACACAGCTACATCCACTGGTGCCGCACTACACAGCTACATCCACTGGTGCCGCACTACACAGCTACACCCACTGGTGCCGCACTACACAGCTACATCCACTGGTGCCGCACTACACAGCTACACCCACTGGTGCCGCACTACACAGCTACATCCACTGGTGCCGCACTACACAGCTACACCCACTGGTGCCGCACTACACAGCTACACCCACTGGTGCCGCACTACACAGCTACACCCACTGGTGCCGCACTACACAGCTACACCCACTGGTGCCGCACTACACAGCTACACCCACTGGTGCCGCACTACACAGCTACACCCACTGGTGCTGCACTACACAGCTACATCCACTGGTGCCGCACTACACAGCTACATCCACTGGTGCCGCACTACACAGCTACATCCACTGGTGCCGCACTACACAGCTACACCCACTGGTGCCGCACTACACAGCTACACCCACTGGTGCTGCACTACACAGCTACACCCACTGGTGCCGCACTACACAGCTACATCCACTGGTGCCGCACTACACAGATACACCCACTGGTGCCGCACTACACAGCTACACCCACTGGTGCCGCACTACACAGCTACACCCACTGGTGCCGCACTACACAGCTACACCCACTGGTGCCGCACTACACAGCTACACCCACTGGTGCCGCACTACACAGCTACACCCACTGGTGCCGCACTACACAGCTACATCCACTGGTGCCGCACTACACAGCTACATCCACTGGTGCCGCACTACACAGCTACACCCACTGGTGCCGCACTACACAGCTACACCCACTGGTGCCGCACTACACAGCTACACCCACTGGTGCCGCACTACACAGCTACATCCACTGGTGCCGCACTACACAGCTACATCCACTGGTGTCGCAGCTGCTCCAAAAGAGCTGAGGCCGGGGTGTTGGGCCCCTGCCAATATGATATTGATGACCCATCCTGAGGATAGGACATCAATATTAGAAATGGAATACCCTTTAAAAGGCCTTTTCTTATAACTTAGGCAACTGTCTCATATACTGGCCTATTAATTCCTCACAAGATGTCTGCTTGCTGTCAGTGAATACTCTGTAGTGATCTGTCCATCTGGAAGTCAGAATAGGTTTATGAATGCAAACACTAAATGCATCCGTTCACTGACTGCAAGCAGATATCTTGGTGTATTAGAAAGTTGCTAAACATTTAATTAATGAATACATCCTCTCTTTTTTTAAAATAAATAAGAAAACTTGGGGACCTGTCACCATGGACTGCAGTGCAATCTACAGACAGCATGTTATAGACCAGGAGGAGATGAGCAGATTTATACATAGATTTAATGGGAAAAGGTTCAGTAAAACTTGTCATTTATTCATTTAAACCTCTGCTCTTTTTATGCATCGGAGTGATGTGGGTGGTGTCACTCAGCGACTGACAGCTCTCCCTGCAGGACATAGGCCTGCTTCACACTGCTCATTCCAGCGGAGCATGCAGCGGTTTTTGTCAGGCGGAATCTCAGAATATTTGCCGGGTAGCAGCAGGATCTCTGCCGGACCCCGTTACAGTCAAGGGACCAGCAGGCATTTGGTAACATCTGGCAATGCCGAATTCAGGGAGCTCGGATAGGGTGTTCTCTGCTGGATCTCAGGACAGCAGTGTGAAAACAGGCCTATGCCATGCATCTGCTCAGCTCCTCCTGCTCTATGACATGCTGCCTGCAGATTGTCCTGCATTTCGTGGTGACAGCTTCCATTTAACCTAATTATAAATAGGACCACCATCAAGACTGTATAGGTGGTACTGCTATCAAGACAAATAAGGGGCCCAAACTCACCTGTAGATTGGCCCCATACATCACTAAAAATTAAAGGACCCTACATAATAGACAGCGATGGGCAGACCTGGTTCCCATCGTCGTGCCCTTTTTTCACATTCATCTAGTTTGCTGTACAGGCCTCAATTCGTTTTCTATTCAGCCGTGCCCATGGCACCACTACATACATGGTACCGTGCATCAGTGGACCACCATGTTTAAGAAGAGACTGATCCGTCATCTACAGGTGCCCACCAATGTATGAAATAGGGATGCAGGCTGATGGGCACCATGCAGATTACAGGCCCTGACCATCTGCCACTATGGTGTCCGGATAATGCTGCTGGTGGCCCTGATCACACATGTTAGGTGTTACTAGGTGGATCCTATCAGAATCCAGTGTATATGACGGTACTCTGCCAGGGCCCAGATGTCTGCCATGGGGTGAAATAAGGGCAGGGCAAGTTGGATCCTATCACAATCCAGTGTATATGGCAGTAGCCTGCCAGGGCCCAGATGTATGCCACTGGGAGAAGTAAGGGCAGGGCAGGTTGGATCCCATCACAATCCAGTGTATATGGCGGTAGCCTGCCAGGGCCCAGATGTCTGCCACCGGGAGAAGTAAGGGCAGGGCAGGTTGGATCCTATCACAATCCAGTGTATATGGCGGTACACTGCCAGGGCCCAGATGTCTGCCACTGGGAGAAGTAAGGGCAGGGCAGGTTGGATCCTATAAGAATCCAGTGTATATGGCGATACCCTGCCAGGGCCCAGACGTCTGCCCCCGGAGAAGTAAGGGCAGGACAGGTTGGATCCTATCACAATCCAGTGTATATGGCGGTACCCTGCCAGGTCCCAGACGTCTGCCATGGGGAGAAATAAGGGCAGGGCAGGTTGGATCCCATCACAATCCAGTGTATATGGCGGTAGCCTGCCAGGGCCTAGACGTCTGCCACTGGGAGAAGTAAGGGCAGGGCAGGTTGGATCCCATCACAATCCAGTGTATATGGCGGTACCCTGCCAGGGCCCAGACGTCTGCCACCAGGAGAAGTAAGGGCAGGGCAGGTTGGATCCCATCACAATCCAGTGTATATGGCGGTAGCCTGCCAGGGCCCAGACGTCTGCCACTGGGAGAAGTAGGGGCAGGGCAGGTTGGATCCTATCACAATCCAGTGTATATGGCAGTAGCCTGCCAGGGCCCAGATGTCTGCCACTGGGAGAAGTAAGGGCATGGCAGATTGGATCCCATCACAATCCAGTGTATATGGCGGTACCCTGCCAGGGCCCAGACGTCTGCCACCGGGAGAAGTAAGGGCAGGGCAGGTTGGATCCTATCACAATCCAGTGTATATGGCGGTACCCTGCCAGGGCCCAGACGTCTGCCACCGGGAGAAGTAAGGGCAGGGCAGGTTGGATCCTATCCAATCCATTGGTCCTCATAAACATATATTGAGAGACACAGCAGCCCATCCATGAGCTGGCAATGTATGGGCACTTTTAGGGCACACATGCCAAGGACCACACTGTTCACTACTAACTCTGTGTGCTACCCATGGAGTGGTGAGTCATATCACACCATGAGGGGTGCACCTGCTTATACCCAGGACTGTGCCTGTCCAGCTGCCCTGTAGCATGACCTGGGCACTGTGGGGGCACAGTATGGGCACAGCTTAGTGTAATGTGCAGAAGAAGAGCTCAGCCTGGTGAATGTACCAGCTGCAGCAGCCTAATGGCACAGCGGCTGCCCCACTGCCTGGTAGCGGGCACTGCGTGGTCCCAGGGGCACGGGCACACACCCCCTGCTACTCCTCCTCCTGCTCAGGCCTAGCCCCAGTACGACACAAGCGGCGCATATCATAATAATCCGGGGGCCGAGCCGCCCCCCGCCCCGGGCACACAGATGTGAGGGTCTGCCGTCACTCAGGTCTGACAGCAGAGGGGACACCTCGTGCCCCTCCCCACCATGCCCAGTGTGTGGGGGAGCAGCCCTCCTCTGCCAGCACACAGACAGGAGGTGACAGCCCTGCACCCCTCCACACCACACCTAGCAACACAGCTGGCAGGACGCAGGGGAACCTAATGGCTGCCACCGAGGGCAGGGGGCGCAGCATCAGTGTACCCCACACCCATGGGGCGGACACACTGGACCCGAGCAGGGCGCGCGGAGAGGGGTGAGCTGCAGGCACCAAGGGGGGCGGGTAGGTGAGTGCATGTGATGCATGGCCGAGGCTGGCACTACTCACTCCAGCATGCACACGCTCCGGGGTGCCCTGCACAGATGTGCCAACCTAACGGGGAGTTGGCTGCAGCTCCGAGAGCCTGCACATGGGTCAGGATGCATGCACCAGTGCCCACCCTGCACTGGTCGGTGGGTTACCCAGGAGCACCCCGACCTGGGGTTGCACGGATCAGGGGTACTCACCGATATGGTTGTCCTCGATGTGCTCGATTAGCTCGGCCAAGGTGGTGAAGTGGAGCCCACAGCCTCCGAAGCGGCAGGCATTGGAGAAGAAGGAGGCAGCAGCGATGCCTGTCATCATGGTGTGGTCATTGAGGTCCCGGTAGGACTGTGAGTGGTGAGCCGGACAGAGATGGAGGGAGAGGAGGATGGCAGCCGGTGCTGGAGGAGGGAGGGATGGAGAGAGAGAGGGGGAGGAGGCAGCACGAGCGTCGGGAGCGGAGGAGGCGGCTGTATGGAGCAGCTGAGAGAAGGGAGGAGGGGGCAGCCGCAGCTGGGACTGGAGGAGGAACCCAGCAACCTCCACAGCTGTACTGACAGGGGGACAGCCTGGTGTGACAGCTCCAGCCCCGCCACCTGACAGCAGCGCGACCTGCTGCCCCCGCACTGACAGGAGGAAGTCTACTGCCTGTCCTGGTGTCAGGTGCTGAGCGGCGGTGACCACTGGAGACTCCATCATCTCCGGCAGCTGGAGGGATGTGCTGGTTCAGACCTTCCATGGTGTCCATTGGTGTGCTGGTTCAGACCATCCATGGTGTCTAGTGGTGTGCTGTTTCAGACCTACCATGGTGTCCAGTGGTGTGCTGGTTCAGACCTTCCATGATATCCAGTGGTGTGCTGGTTCAGACCTTCCTTGGTGTCCAGTGGTGTGCTGGTTCAGACCTTCCATGATATCCAGTGGTGTGCTGGTTCAGACCTTCCTTGGTGTACAGTGGTGTGCTGGTTCAGACCTTCCTTGGTGTCCAGCGGTGTGCTGGTTCAGACCTTCCTTGGTGTCCAGTGGTGTGCTAGTTCAGACCTTCCTTGGTGTCCAGTGGTGTGCTAGTTCAGACCTTCCTTGGTGTCCAGTAGTGTGCTGGTATAGACCTTCCATGGTGTCCAGTGATATGTTGGTTCAGACCTTCCATGGTATCCAGTGGCCTTCTGGTTCACACCATCCATGATGTCCAGTAGTTTACTCGGTCAGTCCATACATGGTGTCCAGTCATGTGTTGGTTCAGACCATTTATGGTGTCCAGTGATGTCCTAGTTGACACCATCCATGGTGTCAAGTGGTGTGCTGGTACAAACCATCCATGATGTCCAGTGTTGTGCTGGTTCAGACCATCCATGGTGTCCAGTGGTGTGCTGGTTCAGACTTTCCAAAGTGTCCAGTGGTATGTTGGTTAAGACCTTCCATGGTGTCCAGTAGTGTGCTGGTTCAGACCTTCTATTGTGTCCTGTGGTGTGCTGGTACAGACCATCCATGGTGTCCAGTGGTGTGCTGGTACAGGCCATCCATGGTCTCCAGAGGTGTGTTCATACAGATCTTCCATGGTATCCAGTGGTGGGCTGGTTCAGACCTTCCATGGTGTCCAGTGGTGTACTGGTGCAGAATTTCCATGTTGTGCTGGTTCAGACCTTCCACGGTGTCCACTGGTTTGCTAGTTCAGAATATCCATGGTGTCCAGTAGTATGCTGGTTCAGACTTTCGATGGTGCCCACCATTGTGCTGGGTCAAACCATCCATGGGAAAGGGGGGATATGATTGAAACCTTTAAATATGTTACATAAGGTTCAGGAGGGAAGTGTTCTAAGAAGCTGATCACAAAAACAAGGGGACACAATCTGAAATTAGCTGGGTGTAAGATCAGGAGAAATGTCAGGAAATAGCATTATATTAAAAGAGCAGTTCAGGCTTGGAACAAACTTCCAGCAGATATGGTTGGCAAATCTACATTAAGTGAATTTAAACATGCCTGGGATAACACATGTCTATCCTAAAAAAGAAAAAGAAAAAATATAAGGGCAGACTAGATGGGCCAAGTGGTCTTTTTCTGCCATCAATCTTCTATGTTTCTGTGTGTCCAGAGGTGTAATGATTCAAACTATCCATGATGTTTAGTGGTGTGCTGGTTCAGACCTTCTATGGTGTCCAGTGGTGTGTTGGTTCAAATTATCCATGGTGTTTAGTGGTGTGCTGGTCTAGACTATCCATGGTGTTTAGTAGTGTGTTGATTCAGTCCATCTATAGTGTCAATTTATGTGTTGGTTAGTATATCCATAGTGTCTAGTGGTGTGCTGGTTCACTCCATTCACAGTGTCCAGTTTTTCGGTGGTTCAGTCCATCCATGGAGTACAGCTGTGTATAGGTTCAGTCCACAGATGGTGTACTGAGGTCTGTTCAGTCCCCATAATGTCTATGGAGGGTCTTGTTCAGTCTATCTATGGTTCTCAGTTATGTGTTGGTTTGGCATGTTATCCAGTGGTGTGTTGGTCCAGTCCTTAGTGTCCGGTAATGTGTTAGTCCATTCACGATGCCCAGTGGTATGTTGGTTTAGTCTGTCCATAGTGTCCAGTGGTTTGTTGATATACAGTAGTGCATCCTTGGTGTCCAGTCATGTGTTGGTTTAGTCCATGCCTGATATCCAGTGGTATGTTGTATAGTCCATCCATGGTGTCCAGTGTAGTGTTGATCCAGTCAACCCATGGTGTCCAGTGGTATGTTGGTATAGTCAAACCATGATTTCCAGTGGTGTAGCATCCATGGTGTCAAGTGGTCTGTTGGTTCAGCCATCCGTACTATGTAGTGGTGTGTTGGCCCAATTTTTCTAGTGGTGTGTTCAGTCCATCCAGGGTGCCCTGAGGTGTTGTTTTAGCAGGAATATAGCTATATGGTATGTAAATGATGGTGGCACTCCCGGGCCCCAAAGTCTGTTAGGGTCAAAAGGTCACACATTTAAGTGTCCAAGTGAAAGTCTTTCATTGTTGGTTTTTGTGCATAATTTCCTCAGTTCCTCATTTATATTGTTTTCCGTCAGGACTTTGGTTAGTCCAGTCCTAAATGTAGTTTTGTTTCTATTTGGATGTATATTTAATTTTGAGGTTTGGATCATTGACAGCTATTTCTATTTGCATTGCAGAATGATGAGCAGACATTCTTCTTAATTTTTCAGTTCAGAATTAATGGTTTCTTTAATAGCTAAAAAAAAGTAGCCTAGGCAGCAAAGTATCCTCACATCATCAATGTACCACTGCCATGCTTTTTTTAGATATATTTCTCACTGTGTATTTAAAGGGGAAAAAAATGTTTAAAAAACTAAAGCAGAAAATAAATATAAAAGAGGACCTTTCACTGGTCCACAGTTTATGAGTTAAAGCTATGTACATGGAGAGCGGCACCCAGGGATGTCCCTGCACTTACTTGTATCCCTGGGTGCCGCTCCGTTCGTCCTCTGTAGCCCCCGGTACCGGCACTCGTGCTTCTCCTGTTTTTGCCTGGGGCGGAGACTTCTTCTTTTGCCCTGGGTGTCTCCTTCTCCTGGGGCTGGAGCGCTGGCCACTATATACAGGAGTATGTGACTGTAAATAATATCATAAGTGATAACCAACATGGGTTTACCAGGGACAGAAGTTGTCAGACTAACCAGACTTGTTTTTATGAGGTGAGTAGAAGCCTGGACAGAGAGGCGGCTGTGGATGTAGTATTTCTGGATTTTGCAAAGGCTTTTGATACTGTCCCATTATAGACATTTAATAGGTAAAGTAAGGTCTATAGGCTTGGAAAGTATAGTTTGTAATTGGATTGAAAACTCGTTGAAGCACCGTGTCTGGAGAGTTGTGATCAATGATTCCTGTTCAGAATGGTCTTGGGTTATAAGTGGTGTGGCGAAACCAACCGCGCCACTGGGTTTTGGAGGGGACAGATTGCCAGCCTCTTGCCCCAGGATTATGAGCCCTCTCATCAGCCCATGCTAAACTTAAACCCCATGGCGATTTGACTGTGTTTGTGGCATCTGAGCGCTGTTTGGATATATTGAGCGCTCAGATCCAAGCCATCTGGGGATATGTTAAATGTCTGTGTGTACTGTAAAGGGTGGGACATTGTATATTGAATAATGATGTCTGTCCTATTGTCCCCACGTGTGTATTGGCGATTTCCCTTTGTCCTGAGAGATAATTGAATGAGTCCTCGATTGTCTCCAGGACAGAAGACATTGTGTATTCTCCTGCCTGTGATGATTACATTAACCTGTGTAGGGTAATTGTATCACAGGCAGAGGGAGGGATATGCTGGGGGTGTCTGTATTGTCCCATTGTGTGTGATTGGCTGCTGTATCCCGTGTCGCAGTCTTCCTTCTGGTCCCCTAGGGAGTGTCCACCAGGTGGGAGACCTGCATAAATACCGGGCAGGTAGCCCTCAATAAAGTTAGAATTCCTGTTTAACCATCAATACGGAGCCTCGTCTCGTACTTGGGGGAATTGCTACGTCAGAACGTTCTCTTGCCTGTTCCAGGAAAGGAGGACTTCGTATGGTTCCAGTTCGGTGGATTCCAGCGGTTGTGGGTTGCTGTGCTCTTCTCCAGGGAATCGCCCGAACGGTATTAACCCTCACTATACCGGGTTATACCGTAACAACTGGTGGCAAGCAGCGGGATCGTTCCTACAGCCAGAAGGACAGCAACAGAAGACACCGTGGATTTTACAATTTGAGGGCAAAGCGTGTCCCAGTACAGCACCGGTATGGAACCACTAGTGGAGTATGATGAGGGTGTCATGGATGACCGAGATGCAGTCCGCAAAGGCATCTGGTACCAGGCACTGGGTATTGTGGAGTATCTGCGGGACGAGAGGCTCCCCAAGGACGAGCAGCGACAGCAGAAGCGAGTAGCCCTGCGGATGCCCTTCCTAGGAGAGCAGCCCCTGGAAGAGTGGGTAGAAGACCTGAAGCACCTGGTAAGGCGGGAGATGTGGCTGGAAGATGCCTACCAGGCACTCTGGTGGTATGAAGCTCGGTACCTACCCCGGACAGCCGAGCATGACATGCCAGAGGGAGAGGAGTTTGATGGTCCTGGCTTGTTATGGGAGACTTTTTCAGAGCTGGAGTTTGGGAGCCCTACACAAGCCCGGTTCAGGGACCTCTTTGAGTGGCGGGAGAGCAGGTATGACTGGGACGACACTCACAAAATTGAGCAAGACCTGGTCCACCTGGTGACCCGGGAGATGGAGCTGGAGCAGGACTACCAGCAGCTGTTCCACTCCAGTGAGAGGGCTCAGCGAGAGAGCAGAGTGTCAGACCCAGGTCCAGAGCCCTTCAGCTGGGAGGATATTGTGGAGGTCTACTGGGAAGAACCCCAGGTGGCCGGTGGAGATGGGACCGAGGTCTCTCCACCGGTCCTGCAGGGAATTGGGAGCCCAGTCTCCATTCCCCAGCGGCAGGCTGAGTTACAGGGGGCAGAGACAGTCGGTCCTGTCCCCCAGCGGCAGAGTCAAGTGCAGGGAATTGGGAGCCCAGGCTCCATTTCCCATCGGCAGAGTGTCCAGCAGGGAATAGAGAGCCCAGTCTCCTTTCCCCAGCAGCAGGACACTGTATTGGGAGCGGAGACAGACGGTCTCCTCCCCAGAGGCTGGAAGTATGTATGGGAGAGGAGCTTGTTACCCCCTCTCCCCAGCGGCAGGCTAAGTTACAGGGGGCAGAGACAGTCGGTCCTGGCCCCCAGCAGCAGAGTGACTTACTGGGAGAGGAGAGCCTTGCCCTCCCTCCCCATCGGCAGAGAGTCCGGCAGGGAATAGAGAGCCCAGTCTCCTTTCCCCAGCAGCAGGACACTGTGTTGGGAGCGGAGACAGTCGGTCTCCCTCCCCAGCGGCTGGAAGTATGTCTGGGAGAGAAGCTTGTTACCTGCTCTCCCCAGCGGCAGCCGGATTTTAAGGGAGTAGGGACAGTCGGTCCTGCTCCCCAGCGGCAGTATGTTTTGCAGGGAGAGAAGAGCATAGTCTCCATCCCCCAGCGGCAGTTTAACGCACCAGGGGGAGACAGTATGCCCCACAACAGTGCAGATGGGACCGTGGTCTCTGCACTCACAGCACAGGGGGTAGGGACAGTCGGTCCTGTCCCCCAGCAACAGGGCCATTTAGCCAAAGGGGAGACAGTCGGTCTCCCCCCACAGCAGCATGGTGGTCTATCTAAAGGGGAGACAGTCAGTCTCTCCCTACAACAGCAGAGCTGTGTATCTAAAGGGGAGACAGTCGGTCTCCCCCTACAACAACCAGGCTCCAACCAGGCTACTTCCGTGGTAGCGCTGGCACCAGGGCAGAGTACCGCTGGTCTCTGCCCACTCAGCAACCCACTCAGGCAGTCTACCAGTCCCCCACACAGCCGTAGTGAGGCACATGGACATGGACAGGTTTATCCCTTGCTCAGGTGTAGTAACCATTTATTGTGGGTGGGCTGTACTGCTGTTTCTGTTTTGTGGGTGGGCTGCTGGACTAACAAGGGCACTGACCGGCAGAAGGTCAGATACCCTGTTAGTCTGTTTGGAAAAAGGGGAGATGTGTGGCGAAACCAACCGCGCCACTGGGTTTTGGAGGGGACAGATTGCCAGCCTCTTGCCCCAGGATTATGGGCCCTCTCATCAGCCCATGCTAAACTTAAACCCCATGGCGATTTGACTGTGTTTGTGGCATCTGAGCGCTGTTTGGATATATTGAGCGCTCAGATCCAAGCCATCTGGGGATATGTTAAATGTCTGTGTGTACTGTAAAGGGTGGGACATTGTATATTGAATAATGATGTCTGTCCTATTGTCCCCACGTGTGTATTGGCGATTTCCCTTTGTCCTGAGAGATAATTGAATGAGTCCTCGATTGTCTCCAGGACAGAAGACATTGTGTATTCTCCTGCCTGTGATGATTACATTAACCTGTGTAGGGTAATTGTATCACAGGCAGAGGGGAGGGATATGCTGGGGGTGTCTGTATTGTCCCATTGTGTGTGATTGGCTGCCCTATCCCGTGTCGCAGTCTTCCTTCTGGTCCCCTAGGGGAGTGTCCACCAGGTGGGAGACCTGCATAAATACCGGGCAGGTAGCCCTCAATAAAGTTAGAATTCCTGTTTAACCATCAATACGGAGCCTTGTCTCGTACTTGGGGGGAATTGCTACGTCAGAACGTTCTCTTGCCTGTTCCAGGAAAGGAGGACTTCGTATGGTTCCAGTTCGGTGGATTCCAGCGGTTGTGGGTTGCTGTGCTCTTCTCCAGGGGAATCGCCCGAACGGTATTAACCCTCACTATAATGGGTTATACCGTAACAACTGGTGGCAAGCAGCGGGATCGTTCCTACAGCCAGAAGGACAGCAACAGAAGACACCGTGGATTTTACAATTTGAGGGCAAAGCGTGTCCCAGTACAGCACCGGTATGGAACCACTAGTGGGGTATGATGAGGGTGTCATGGATGACCGAGATGCAGTCCGCAAAGG
Source organism: Bufotes viridis (assembly GCA_033119425.1). Taxonomy (NCBI): domain Eukaryota; kingdom Metazoa; phylum Chordata; class Amphibia; order Anura; family Bufonidae; genus Bufotes; species Bufotes viridis. The sequence goes on along the minus strand of CM065593.1, from coordinate 319,166,705 downwards.
CATCTGGTACCAGGCACTGGGTATTGTGGAGTATCTGCGGGACGAGAGGCTCCCCAAGGACGAGCAGCGACAGCAGAAGCGAGTAGCCCTGCGGATGCCCTTCCTAGGAGAACAGCCCCTGGAAGAGTGGGTAGAAGACCTGAAGCACCTGGTAAGGCGGGAGATGTGGCTGGAAGATGCCTACCAGGCACTCTGGGGGTATGAAGCTCGGTACCTACCCCGGACAGCCGAGCATGACATGCCAGAGGGAGAGGAGTTTGATGGTCCTGGCTTGTTATGGGAGACTTTTTCAGAGCTGGAGTTTGGGAGCCCTACACAAGCCCGGTTCAGGGACCTCTTCGAGTGGCGGGAGAGCAGGTATGACTGGGACGACACTCACAAAATTGAGCAAGACCTGGTCCACCTGGTGACCCGGGAGATGGAGCTGGAGCAGGACTACCAGCAGCTGTTCCACTCCAGTGAGAGGGCTCAGCGAGAGAGCAGAGTGTCAGACCCAGGTCCAGAGCCCTTCAGCTGGGAGGATATTGTGGAGGTCTACTGGGAAGAACCCCAGGTGGCCGGTGGAGATGGGACCGAGGTCTCTCCACCGGTCCTGCAGGGAATTGGGAGCCCAGTCTCCATTCCCCAGCGGCAGGCTGAGTTACAGGGGGCAGAGACAGTCGGTCCTGTCCCCCAGCGGCAGAGTCAAGTGCAGGGAATTGGGAGCCCAGGCTCCATTTCCCATCGGCAGAGTGTCCAGCAGGGAATAGAGAGCCCAGTCTCCTTTCCCCAGCAGCAGGACACTGTATTGGGAGCGGAGACAGACGGTCTCCCTCCCCAGAGGCTGGAAGTATGTATGGGAGAGGAGCTTGTTACCCCCTCTCCCCAGCGGCAGGCTAAGTTACAGGGGGCAGAGACAGTCGGTCCTGGCCCCCAGCAGCAGAGTGACTTACTGGGAGAGGAGAGCCTTGTCCTCCCTCCCCATCGGCAGAGAGTCCGGCAGGGAATAGATAGCCCAGTCTCCTTTCCCCAGCAGCAGGACACTGTGTTGGGAGCGGAGACAGTCGGTCTCCCTCCCCAGCGGCTGGAAGTATGTCTGGGAGAGAAGCTTGTTACCTGCTCTCCCCAGCGGCAGCCGGATTTTAAGGGAGTAGGGACAGTCGGTCCTGCTCCCCAGCGGCAGTATGTTTTGCAGGGAGAGAAGAGCATAGTCTCCATCCCCCAGCGGCAGTTTAGCGCACCAGGGGGAGACAGTAAGCCCCACAACAGTGCAGATGGGACCGTGGTCTCTGCACTCACAGCACAGGGGGTAGGGACAGTCGGTCCTGTCCCCCAGCAACAGGGCCATTTAGCCAAAGGGGAGACAGTCGGTCTCCCCACAGCAGCATGGTGGTCTATCTAAAGGGGAGACAGTCAGTCTCTCCCTACAACAGCAGAGCTGTGTATCTAAAGGGGAGACAGTCGGTCTCCCCCTACAACAACCAGGCTCCAACCAGGCTACTTCCGTGGTAGCGCTGGCACCAGGGCAGAGTACCTCTGGTCTCTGCCCACTCAGCAACCCACTCAGGCAGTCTACCAGTCCCCCACACAGCCGTAGTGAGGCACATGGACATGGACAGGTTTATCCCTTGCTCAGGTGTAGTAACCATTTATTGTGGGTGGGCTGTACTGCTGTTTCTGTTTTGTGGGTGGGCTGCTGGACTAACAAGGGCACTGACCGGCAGAAGGTCAGATACCCTGTTAGTCTGTTTGGAAAAGGGGAGATGTGTGGCGAAACCAACCGCGCCACTGGGTTTTGGAGGGGACAGATTGCCAGCCTCTTGCCCCAGGATTATGGGCCCTCTCATCAGCCCATGCTAAACTTAAACCCTATGGCGATTTGACTGTGTTTGTGGCATCTGAGCGCTGTTTGGATATATTGAGCGCTCAGATCCAAGCCATCTGGGGATATGTTAAATGTCTGTGTGTACTGTAAAGGGTGGGACATTGTATATTGAATAATGATGTCTGTCCTATTGTCCCCACGTGTGTATTGGCGATTTCCCTTTGTCCTGAGAGATAATTGAATGAGTCCTCGATTGTCTCCAGGACAGAAGACATTGTGTATTCTCCTGCCTGTGATGATTACATTAACCTGTGTAGGGTAATTGTATCACAGGCAGAGGGGAGGGATATGCTGGGGGTGTCTGTATTGTCCCATTGTGTGTGATTGGCTGCCCTATCCTGTGTCGCAGTCTTCCTTCTGGTCCCCTAGGGGAGTGTCCACCAGGTGGGAGACCTGCATAAATACCGGGCAGGTAGCCCTCAATAAAGTTAGAATTCCTGTTTAACCATCAATACGGAGCCTCGTCTCGTACTTGGGGGGAATTGCTACGTCAGAACGTTCTCTTGCCTGTTCCAGGAAAGGAGGACTTCGTATGGTTCCAGTTCGGTGGATTCCAGCGGTTGTGGGTTGCTGTGCTCTTCTCCAGGGGAATCGCCCGAACGGTATTAACCCTCACTATACCGAGTTATACCGTAACAAGTGGTATACCCAGGGGCGTAATGATCGCAGTCGCCGCGTGTGTGACCAGGCCCGGCGGTGAAGGGGACCCTCAGCCCCAGCGCAATAATGCGCGGCAGGGCACAGGGAGATGAGTGCTTCCATTGTGGAAGCACTTATCTCCATAGTCCATAGGACAGCGATACAGATGGCTGTGCTGTGGCCGGGCAGGGGAGGGAGGCGTCTCCCTTCCCTGTTCCTCTGATAGGCTGCTGGCACAAGGCCCGCAGCCTATCAGAGGCCGCTGCAGGAGGCGCAATTACCTCATCGCGCTGCCTGAGTCATACAGCGCGATACACTGGCCGGAAGAGGCCTGCATTGCATCGCTGCCATGGAGGTAAGTATAAGTGTTTTTTTTTTATGGAAAGGCACTTGTTACTGGCACATGGGGGACATGGAGAGGCACTTGTTACTGGCACATGATTGGGGGGGGAGGCACTTGTTACTGGCATATGATGGGGGGGCATGGAGAGGGAATTGTTACTGGCACATGATTTGGGGGGGCATGGAGAGGCACTTGTTACTGGCACATGATTTGGGGGGGCATGGAGAGGCACTTGTTACTGGCACATGATTTGGGGGGGCATGGAGAGGCACTTGTTACTGGATCATGATTGTGGGGCATCTATGGGGGCACTTCTTACTGGCACATTATTGGGGGGCACTTCTTACTGGCACATTATGGGGGGGCACTATGGGGGATTCTACTAAGGCCACAAAGAAGGGGTATTTTATATGGGGGGCTCTGTGTGGTACTAGTATTATCAGAGGGTTTATCTGTTTCTGCAGTATAGTATTGGGGAGCACAGCAGCACAGTATTGGGGGTAGTAGGATGATTTGTCCAAAAGATAGGAGGATGATGGAAAAGTAGTAAACTAAGATTTTTTATTTTTTTTGAGAAATGGTGGTCTGGTCTGAAGGTCTGAAAGGAGAAGATGAGGAAAGAGAACATCTACATCAAAGAAGACGTCACTGGATGTAAGAGGTATGTGGGGCTGTATTACCCTGTATTTCTGTAGTGATGGGAGCAGGGGCATAACAATCGAGGGGGGGGGGGTAGCAATTCTAAGTTTGCCCTGGGGCCCATACAACTCTAGTTACGCCACTGGGCATACCCCAAGGTTCAGTGCTTTGTCCTCTATTATTTAATATATTTATTAATGATATTGAAGACAGGATTAATAGCACCATTTCTATTTTTGCAGATGACACTAAGCTATGTAGTACTGTGCAGTCTATGGAAGATGTCCATATACTACAAGCTGACTTGGACTTTGAGTGATTGGGCATTAACTTGGCAAATGAGGTGGAATGTGGATATATGTAAAGTTATGCATCTTAGTAGTAATAATCTCTGTGCTTCATATGTTCTAGATTATGTAACACTGGAAGAGTCACTTATAGAGAAGGATTTTAGTGTCCTTGTAGATGGTAGATTAAATAACAGTATACAATGTCAGTTAGCTGCTTCTAAGGCTACCAGGATACTGTCATGCATTAAATGAGGCATGGATTCGCGAGGCAGGGATGTAATATTACCACTTTACAAAATGTTGGCACAGCCTCATCTGAAATATGCGGTTCAGTTCTGAGCACCAGTCCACAGAAAGGATGCTTTGGAACTGGAAAAAGTACAAAGGAGAGCAGAATAGACTACCACTGGACGTGGTCACAGCAGGAACAGTGGACAGTTTAAAAAAGGTTTAGATGAATTCTCAAAAGTATATGACATTAAGGGCTTATGCACACGACCGTACGCATTTTGGGGTCCACAAAACATGGATCCCCAAAAAATACAGATGACATTCGCGTGCATTCCATATTTTGTGGAACAGAACAGCTGGCCCCTGTCCTATCCTTGTCCGTTATGCGAACAATAAGGCATGTTCTATATTTTTACGGAACAGACATGCGGACATACGGAAATGGAATGCACACAGAGTAACTTTTGAAATGAATGGTTCCACATAATGGCTGCAAAATAAAAACGGAACTGACATGGAAAGAAGATACGTTTGTCTGCATGGGCCCTAATGCTTATGAAAATGTGTAGAAATCTAGGTCTCACTTCCTTCTGGGATTCACGTCCCCACCTATCCCTTGGTTGAACTTGATGGACTTTTTTCAACCGTAATAACTATGTAGCTATGTAAAAGCCATTAAATGAATTAATCCCTAAAAAAAAAAAAAATTTGAAAATTTTCTTGAAAATGTGTAAAATCGCTGCAAAAGTTATAAGCCCGTTTACGTTGTCAAAAAATAAAAGTACAGTTAAACAATGATGCCAGCCTAAAGTGTACATTTGGTAAATACTAATTATTACCTAGCTTGTAAACCATGACTGTCTTAAGGGGTTGTCCAGGAGTGGAAAAAGATGGCTGCTTTCTTCCAAAAATTGCACACCTGTCCACAGGTTGTGTTTGGTACTACAGCTAAGCACCACTCACTTCAATGGAGCTGTGCTGCAATACCATACACAACCTGTGGACATGTGTTGTCCTGTTTTTGGAATAAAGTAACCATGCTTTTATAATCCTGGACAACTACTTTAAAAGAAGATAAATTAAAATTCAGAAAAATACAATTTTTTTAAAATTTTCATAAAATGTTGGATTTCTTAATAAAAACAAAACATATTGACCAATATTTACCATAACATAAAGTATAATGTGTAACCAAAAACAGTCTCAGAATCACTTGGATAAGTAAAAGCATTCCAAAGGTATTATCAGATAAAATGACTCGTGTCCGATTTGAAAAATGGGGCTGCATCTTAAAAGCCAAAGTAGGCTTGGTCTGTAAGGAGTTAAACAGCACGGCACTAAGAATGTTGTCTTAGATTTGTAGAAACAAAAATTTTTTTGTGGCAAAGGGATTTGCATGTCCTCTACACAGTCCTTTCATTCTGACATCACAGACCTGACCAATGTGACCTCACATGGACCTGTGACATAAGAGAAGTAATATTATGCAGAAATAAATCTTTTAAGCTGAAAATTGGTTTCCTAGAGGGAGCTTCAGAGGATCCCACCTCAAATACTTCCATAGCTCCATCATGAATAATAATGCTAACTCAGCCGTCTCTTCTCTTTGCCAGAAAGTTCACATGCCATTTCTCTCCGAGTAATGATTTCTATGAGTTTAAAGTACTAGAGCAGGCATCCTCAAACTGCGGCCCTCCAGCTGTTGCAAAACTACAACTCCCAGCATGCCCGAACAGCCTACAGCAAGCATGCTCAACCTGCGGCCCTCCAGCTGTTGCGAAACTACAACTCCCATCTTTCCCTGACAGCCTACAGCTATCATCTTACAGAATGGCATCGTGGGAGTTGTAGTTTTACAACAGCTGGAGGGCCGCAGGTTGAGCATGCCTTGCCTACAGGTATCAGCCTACCGCAGGGCATTGTGGGAGTTGTAGTTTTACAGCAGCTGGAGGGCCGCAGTTTGAGGATGCCTGTACTAGAGGATCCTCTGGTGGGCCCAAGGAACCTCAGTCCAACTCTGCTCCTGTCAGACAAATTTCCTACACTTTCAGGGTCTAGGAAGTCTCCCTGTTTTTTTTTCAGATTTCTGAACAATCCAGGAGGGTTGATAAATATAGATAATTATACAGTATATCTGTTTTCTCCAGCTTCACCTACCGCTTCTCTTTGACATCATGTGGATGGCCAGGTATGGGTGCATTGCACACCTATGGCAGAGGTGGCACCAGGATGCACTGGAGGAAGTAGAGAAGCTGGTGTAGTTACTGTGATGCTCCAAACCTTGGGTATCCTGGTATGAGCTGAGCGCTGCAATTGGCCAGCGCTCCAGGCTTGGGAGAAGGAGATGCCCAGGGCAAAAGAAGAAGTCTCCGCCCCAGGCAAAAATAGGAGAAGCGCGCGCTCCGGTACCGGGGGCTACAGAGAACGGACGGAGCGGCACCCAGGGATACAAGTAAGTGCAGGGTCATCCCTAGGTGCCGCTCTGCATGTATATACATTTGCCTCACAAACTTTGGACCAGTGAAAGGTCCTCTTTAACACAATAAAAGCATTTTTGAAACAAAAAAAATCATGTTTTAGTCTCTGCATAGTCTGAGAGCCATAGTTTTTTAATTTTTTGGGCGACTGTCTTAGGTAGGGGCTAATTTTTTTACAGGATGAGGTGACGGATAGATTGGTATGATTTTGGGGGTCATGCGCCTTTTTATCGCTTGGTGTTGCACTTTTAGTGATGTAAGGTGACAAGAAAAAGTTTTTTTTAGCAGTTTTTATCTTATTTTTTTGATGGGGTTAGGTCATGTAATATTTTTATAGAGCCGGTCAATACGGACGCCGCGATACATAATATGTCTACTTTCCTTTTTTCCCCTATTTTTTACAAAAAATGTTTACTTTATTTTGGTAAAAGGACTTTTTTTTTTTTTTACTTGAAACTTTTTTTTTTTTTAAACTTATTTTTACACTTTATTTTTTGTCCCACTCTGGGACTTCAACTTTTGGGGGTCTGATCCCCTTTACAATGCATCACAATACTTCCGCATTGTGATGCATTGGCTGTAAATGTATTACAGACTGTAATACACTTACAGCCTGCTTGCCTGTGAGATCCAGGGGGCTGGATCTCACAGGCTCTCCCAGAAGGCAGCCACGATGCCTAAGGCCCCTTTCACACGGGCGAGTTTTCGTGCGGGTGCAATGCGTGAGGAGGACGCATTGCACCCGCACTGAATCCTGACCCATTCACTTCTATGGGGCTGTGCACATGAGCGGTGATTTTCACGCATCACTTCTGCGTTGCGTGAAAATCGCAGCATGTTCTATATTCTGCGTTTTCACGCAACGCAGGCCCCATAGAAGTGAATGGGGCTGCGGAAAATCGCAAGCATCCGCAAACTAAGTGCGGATGCGTTGCGATTTTCCCGCATTGTTGCTTAGCAACGGGACCCAATCTCTATTATTTCCCCTTATAACATGGTTATAAGGGAAATAATAGCATTCTTAATAAAGAATGCATTGTTAAATGATGAGGAAGGGGTTAAAAATAATAAAAGTTAACTTACCTTAGCCACTTGATCGCGTAGTCGCGATCTGTCCTCTCTTTCCCTGCAGCATCTATGATCTAAAGGACCTGTGATGACGTCACATCACATGGCCCAATCACCTGCTCCATCACTATGGTGATGGAGCATGTGATTGGTCCATGTGACATCATCCAAGGTCCTTAACCACTATCCTCAGGCTGTGGATAGTGGTTAGGACCTTGGATGATGTCACATGGTCACATGGACCAATCACATGCTCCATCACCATAGTGATGGAGCAGGTGATTGAGCCATGTGATGCTGTGACATCATCACAGGTCCTTAACCACTATCAAGCTAACGGAGAGGAGGCCGGGCTTCGCGATCAAATGGAACAGGTAAGTAATTATTAGTTTATTATTTTTAACCCATTCTGCACCAGTTTAAACATTAGGAAGTTGGCCAAGGGTATTATTTTACATTATAACTATGTTATAATGTGAAATAATACCAGCGGGACAATTTCTGACCCAAACATGCACTTCTGTGAAGAAGTGCAGGTTCGGGTCTGGGTACCAAAAGTGCCGATTTTTCTCCCGCGCGTGCAAAACACATGACAGCGCTTTGCACTCGCAGGGAAAAATCGCGGCGATTCCCGCAACGCACCCGCACTGTTTGACGGAGTGCACCCGCAACGCCCGTGTGAAAGGGGCCTAAGGAAGGCATCAGGCTGCCTTCCCTGACATCGTGTCCCCATCACAGCAATGCGGGGACCCAATGGCCACCCCCCACATGTCTGCAGCCAGCACATGCCGCGGTCGGCGCTGACCGCGGCCGTGCAGGGCTTAATGCGCCGGCATCGGTGATTTCACCGATGCCGGCGCATACAGCAGGGGTCCGGCTATCAGTGACTGCCAGACCCCTGCTGCTAATTGGGCGGGGGCAGCTCCTGCCCCCGCCCCATCACCATGACGTACATGTACATCACTGGTCCTTAAGTCACGTCCAGAGATGACGTACATGTACGCCATGGGTCCTTAAGGGTTAACCCACATGATTAACACTATAAAAATAAATAATAGTAATAATAATAATAAAGAATAGAGGCTCCAGAATTGTTATTACATGGGGAATGCATGTAGCTATTAAAGGTACTTTCACAATAGCGTTTTTCTTTTCCGGCATTGAGTTCCGTCTAAGGGGCTCAATACTGGAAAAGAACTCATCAGTTATATCCTAATGCATTCAGAATAGAGAGAAATCCATTCAGGATGCATCAGGATGTCTTCAGTTCAGTCACTGAACAGCGTTTTGGACGGAAATAATACCACAGCTTGTGGTATTATCTCCGTCCAAAATGCCGGATCAGTTGCCGGAATGCCGCATTAGAAATACCTGAAGGACGGATCCGTCCCTCTGGTCTGGGCATGCGCAGACCTTTAAAACTGTAAAAAAAAAAATACAAGATGGATCCGTCTGTCCGCATGACAAGCGGGGAGACGGATCCGTTCTTGCAATGCATTTGTGAGACGGATTCGCATCCGGATCCGTCTACAGTGGTTATAAAAAGTCTACACACCCATTTTAAAATGTCAGGTTTCTGTGCTGTAAAAAATGAGACAAAGATAAATCATTTCAGAACTTTTTCCACATTTAATGTGACCTTTAAACTGTACAACTCAATTGAAAAACAAACTGAAATCTTTTAGGTAGAGGGAAGAAAAAATATTAAAATAACTTTCAGAAAAAGTTCTGAAATGATTTATCTTTGTCTAATTTTCTTTATAGCACAGAAACCTGACATTTTAACAGGGGTGTGTAGACTTTTTATATCCACTGTACAAATGCATTCAGTTTACATCTAGATCGACAGATCCGGCAGGCAGTTCCGACGACAGAACTGCTTGCCGGATCACTCTGCCGCAAGTGTGAAAGTACCTTTAAATAGACATGTCAGTAGCAGTGACAGGTCCTCTTTAAAGAATAGAAAAATGAAAAAAATGTTTCTGGTTTTATCACCATTCTTTTCAGTGGTTTAATATTAGCATCAGTTATGCTCAGTTTGACTTCCATCCATCATGTTTACTCTATTTTTGACAAGAGAAAATGTACTGTCTGCAGTACTTTTTTTCATATAAAATAACAGGAACATGATGGAAAAGATTTTTTCTAAACATTGAACGAAGAATGACAAATAGAAATAGAATGTGTGACCCATTATTCAATTCATTTTACGGATTTAAAATTTTTTAAAAATAAATTAAAAAAATATGATTAAACCATTGGTGTTAAATAACACCCCTTGTTCAACCATGCCCTTCAAACCACACCCCCTGCGACTACTGGTCAACAAACCTGCTGCACCTAGCTGGCAGACAGACTGGAGCAGATCATTATTTACACAGATATCTGCTCCATTCATCGGGTGGAACATGGACTAGGTAAGTATGTACTGTGTGGAAGACACAGCAGGGTGCATTTTATTGTATGAGGGACATAGGGTTCATTATATTATGTGAGTGACACAGTGGGAGGCATCATACTGTGTGTCGAGCACAGCAGAGGACATTATAATGGATGAATTAGGTGGAATTATATTGTGATTAGGGCACATCAAGCCTAGGAACAGCTCGGCCCCATTAAAGTGAATAGGCCTGAGCTCAATACCAAGCACAGCCGCTATACAATGTACAGTGCTGTGCTTGGTAAACTGCAAGAAGGCATTTGGTGCCTTCTCAAAACAGCTGATCAGCAGGGGACCCGGGTGTCGGATCCCAACCGATCAGACACTGATGATCTATTCTAGAGATAGGTCATCAGTATTAAAATGTTGGAAAACCGTTTTGAACTACACTTATCAACATTGAAATTGTAACACCAAGATGGACAAGTTATAAGGATATGCGAATTGAGGAAGTAGCAGGTGTCTCTAAGATCTGTAGATGACCACATTTTCTAGCACCTAGCTCCAATCTGTGTACAAGGGCATAAAAGCAATATGGAAAGCAAAGTTGTAGCTACATGAAACCTCAAAAATCAGATCAAGTCATTTATATCATGCCAAAGCATGTAAGTGCATGTACCCCTGCATAGAATAAATCGAGATGTTTAGAATATTTAATCCGAAGTCGATTCGCATAAAACTTCGTTAGAATACTGTATGGAGCGAGCGCTCCATACAGTATTAGAATGTATTGGTCCTGACGAGCCGAAGTTATTACTCCTCGAAGTCTCGCCAGACTTCGGGTAATAATTTCATAAATTAATTTCTACTGCAAAAAACTTTTGTACCGAACTCGGGTTCAGTTCCAGGTGGTAAATTGGAACCCGAGTTCGGTACAAAGGTTTTTTACAGTAGAAATTAATTTACGAAATTACCCGAAGTCTCGCGAGTTTTCGAGGAGTAATAACTTCGGTTCATCGGAGCCAATACATTCTAAGGGTCCATTCACACAAATTGCGGATCTGCAAAACACGGACACCGGCCCTGCATTTTGCAGATCGCACATGGCGGGCACTTTAAATAGAAATGCCTTTTCTTGTCTGTGTCTCCGGACAAGAATAGGACATGTTCTATTTATTTCCGGAACAGAAGTGCGGATGCGGACATTGAAAATGAATGGGTCCGCACAATCCGGAACGGATCAGGACCAAACTTGCGAATGTGTGAATGGACCCTAATACGCTCCGTACAGTATTCTAACAAAGTTTTATGTGAATCGACTTCGGATGAAACACCTGAAGTCGATTCGCTCATCCCTAATAGTCACCCAGGGTGACTTAAGTAAAAAGAAAAGTAAAAAAAAAAAAAAGTTTTTGAAAATATAAAAAAAATATTAAAAGTTCACTCCACCTTTCCCCAAAATCAAAATACTTAACCAATAAAAAAAAATACACATCATGGACATCGCCCGTGCTATCAAGATATAACAATATTAATCCCATACGACAAATGGCGTGAAAGAATATGCAGTTCTGGCGGTGACTTCCAGCTCCCATGGAGCTACCATGAAACACCTGGTCTGCAGGGACATGGGGTGTTGGACCTAAGTCAATCAGATATCGATGGCCTATCCTAAGGATAGGTCATCGGTATTAAAATTCCGGAAAGCCCTTTTTACCATAAAATGAAAATAAGATTAAAGAGGACCTTTCACTGGTCCACAGTTTATGAGTTAAAGCTACGTACATTGAGAGCGGCACCCAGGTATGTCGCTCCGTTCGTCCTCTGTAGCCCCCGGTACCGGCGCTCCTGCTGCTCAAATTTTGCCTGGGGCGGAGACTTCTTCTTCTGCCCTGGGCGTCTCCTTCTCCCAGGGCTGGAGCACTGGCCAATCGCAGCGCTCAGCTCATATTCAGGATATGATACCGGGGGCTACAGAGGACGAACGGAGCGGCACCCAGGGATACAAGTAAGTGCAAGGACATCCCTGGGTGCCGCTCTCCATGTAAATAGCTTTAACTCATAAACTGTGGACCAGTGAAAGGTCCTCTTTAAGTAAATGTTAGTACTTCCTTTAGGTGCATAGCATTGTGAAGAAAAACAGAGATGCTTCTTTATTTAGAGTGTAATAATCATCCTTGCAGACATCAATTAACATTCTTAAGCAGGGCAGGCTTTCTGTCCAATGGCCTATTGCTAGCTAGCCCTGACAAATCAATTGAAAACATCTAGGCACTGCAGCCTTCCTTGTTACTTTTTAATTGGATTGTGACGGAATAGTGATGCAAACATTTTTATTTATTTTTTTCATTATTTTTTTCAGCCACAAGAATTTCTGTGGTAAAGACAGCACGATTAACATATTTCTTCTAAGCCACATAAAACCAAGTGGGTGGTTTGTAATAAATAGAAATTCTCCAACTAATGACTGCAGTAATAGTGTATTTATACTGTAAACTGATCATCTATCTAGATGTAATAAATCACATATTAAAGCTCAGTTTCACCCATTAAATGTAATTCTGTAAAAGAGATTAGAGTTGAGCGAATCGGCTTTGTGTCTAATTAACGAAGCTGAGTTCGGCTTAGTATTTTGATGAACTGACATGTGATAGAAGTAAATCTTGCAATATTTACAGAAACTTCCGTAAGACCTCCGTGGAGGATATATGTTTTACAGTTAGACAGAGACGATATTATTAAGGCGTTTTTTAAAAGAATCGGGTTCGGATTCAGCAATCCAAACCAGATTTGCTCAACTCTAAAATTTTTCTTTTTTTTTTATATACTGTTGAAGTTGTTTATCCTTTTCTCCTAAAAACATCCCTTAAATAAAATGACCTATTATTTAACCTCTTAGTGACCACCCATACACCTTTTTACAGCAGTCACTTTGGGGCCTTGGGCTGGGGCAGCCCAAGTTAGTGCTTGGTCATAAAGGGGCCTTGGGTAGCCCAAGTTAGCGTCAGAGCTCCGTATTGCAGCTACTGGAGGTAGCTGAGGGCTCGGGGCAATGCTGAGTACCAAGCAATAAAACCATCAACTCATCCCGCAAAAAATGAGCCCCTACATAAGAAAATCGCTCAAAAAATAAAAAAAACTATAGCCCTCAGAACATGAAGACATTAAAACATTATTTTTGGTTTCAAAAATGCTATCATTGTGTTAAAGTGAAATAAATTTAAAAAAGTATACATATTAGGTATCGCCATGTCCATAACAACCAGCTCTATAAAAATATCACATGACCTAACCCTTCAGCTGAACATCGTAAAAAAATAAAATAAAAATAGTGCCAAAAAAAGCCATTTTTTGTCACCTGAAGGGTGACAAATTGTAACACCAACCGATCAAAAAGGTTTATGCCCCCAAAATAGTACCAAACCGTCACCTTATCCCGCAAAAGATGAGATCCTAACTAAGACAATAGGTCAAGAAATAAAAAAAACTATGACTCTCAGACAATGGAGACACTAAAATATGATATTTTTTTGCTTCAAAACTGCTATTATTGTTTTAAAGTGAAATAAATAAGAAAAAGTATACATATTAGGTATTGCCACGTCCGTAACTATCTGCTCTATGAAAATGTCACATGGCCTAACCCCTCAGGTGAATGCTGTAAAATTAAGTAAATAAAAACTGTGCCAAAACAACCAATTTTTTGGTCACCTTGCACCATAAAGTGTAGTAATAAATGATCAAAAAAATCATATGTAACAAAAAATGGTACCAATAAACGCCAACTCTTCCTGCAAAAACGAGCCCCCGCACAAGACTATTGGCAGAAAAAAAAAGAATATGGCGTTCAGAATATAAAGACACAAAAATGCTTTATTATGTAAAACTGAAACAAACAAAGAAAATAGACACATTTGATATAATTGCGTCTATAACAACCTGCTCTAAAAAAAATAGCACATGATCTACCCTGTTAGATGAATGTTGTGAAAAATAAAAACAGTGCCAAAACAGCAATTTTTTGGTTACCTTGCCTCACAAAAACACATAATATAGAGCAATTAAAAATCATATGTACCCCAAAATAGTACCAATAAAACTGGCACCTTATCCCCTAGTTTCTAAAATGGGGTCACTTTTTCGGAATTTCTACTGTAAGGCTTCAAATGGGACATAGCAAAATCTGCCTTCCAAAAACCATATGGCGCTCCTTTTCTTCTGCGCCCTGCCATGCGCCCTTACATCAGTTTACGACCACATGTAAGGTGTGAACCGCAGGTTCGGGGTAATAAATATTGAGTTTTGTTTGGCTGTTAACCCTCGATGTGTTAAAGAAAAAAATTGATTAAAATGGAAAATCTGCCAAAAAAGTGAAATTTTGAAATCTCATCTCCCATCAGGGTTAACAAAGTTTATAAAATCAGTTTTGAGTAACTTGAGTGGTGTAGTTTCTACAATGGGGTCACTTATGGGGGGTTTCCACTACGTAGGCACAAAGGGACTTCAGACCTGAACTGGTCCTTAAAAAGTGGGTTTTGGAAATTTTCTTAAAAATTTTAAGGATTGCTTCTAAAATTCTAAGCCTTTTAACGTCCTAAAATAATAAAATGACATCTACAAATTGATGCCATAAGTAGACATATGGGGAATGTTAAGTAATAAATATTTTATGAGGTATCACTTTCTGTTTTTTTAAAAGCAGAGAAATTAAAATTTTGAAAATTGCTAATTTTTCTAAATTTTTTGTAAATTTGGGACTTTTTTCATAAATAAATGTGAAATACATTGACTCAAATTTATGACTATCATGAAGTACAATGTGTCACGAGAAAACTCGGAATGGCTTGGATAAAAAAAAGTGTTCCAAAGTTATTACCACATAAAGTGACACGTCAGATTTGCAAAGAATAGCCTGGGCAGGAGGGGGAAAACTGGCCCAGGGCAGAAGGGGTTAATTAGTTTTCCACCTGGCTGAGGTAGGAACACCCGGGATGGAGTATGGGGGTGACATCCCACCCAAGCTCTTCAATCACTCCTAAATCTTGGACCCAAACTCCAGCTACCACAAAACTTAGTGATCTAGCACCACTGGTCACAACCTACCTCCGGGACTTATATCACTGAGAGTAGCAGCCTCAGTGATACATACCTGCCATCTTTGACCTCACCCATTGAATTCTTACAATATATATATTGCCTCTCATTTTAGCCCCCATCAGCCCTTCTTGCCTCATATCAGCCCCCATTGCCTCTCATTTTAGCCCCCAGCAGCCCCTATTGCCTCATATCAGCCCACAGGAGCCCTCATTGCCTCTCATATTAGCCCTCATTGCCTCAGAACAGCCCCCAGCAGCCCCACATTGCCTCAGATTAGCCCCTAGCAGCCCCATATTGCCGCAAATCATCCCCCAGCAGCCCCATATTGCCCCAGATCATCCCCCAGGAGCCCCATATTGCCTCAAATCATCCCCCAGCAGCCCCATATTGCCCCAGATCAGCCCCTAGCAGCCCCATATTGCCACTTTTGTACCGAACTCGGGTTCAGTTCCAGGTGGTAAATTGGAACCCGAGTTCGGTACAAAGGTTTTTTACAGTAGAAATTAATTTACGAAATTACCCGAAGTCTCGCGAGTTTTCGAGGAGTAATAACTTCGGTTCATCGGAGCCAATACATTCTAAGGGTCCATTCACACAAATTGCGGATCCGCAAAACACGGACACCGGCCCTGCATTTTGCAGATCGCACATGGCGGGCACTTTAAATAGAAATGCCTTTTCTTGTCTGTGTCTCCGGACAAGAATAGGACATGTTCTATTTATTTCCGGAACAGAAGTGCGGATGCGGACATTGAAAATGAATGGGTCCGCACAATCCGGAACGGATCAGGACCAAACTTGCGAATGTGTGAATGGACCCTAATACGCTCCGTACAGTATTCTAACAAAGTTTTATGTGAATCGACTTGGATGAAACACCTGAAGTCGATTCAGCTCATCCCTAATAGTCACCCAGGGTGACTTAAGTAAAAAGAAAAGTAAAAAAAAAAAAAGTTTTTGAAAATATAAAAAAAATATTAAAAGTTCACTCCACCTTTCCCCAAAATCAAAATACTTAACCAATAAAAAAAATACACATCATGGACATCGCCCGTGCTATCAAGATATAACAATATTAATCCCATACGACAAATGGCGTGAAAGAATATGCAGTTCTGGCGGTGACTTCCAGCTCCCATGGAGCTACCATGAAACACCTGGTCTGCAGGGACATGGGGTGTTGGACCTAAGTCAATCAGATATCGATGGCCTATCCTAAGGATAGGTCATCGGTATAAAATTCGGAAAGCCCTTTTACCATAAAATGAAAATAAGATTAAAGAGGACCTTTCACTGGTCCACAGTTTATGAGTTAAAGCTACGTACATTGAGAGCGGCACCCAGGTATGTCGCTCCGTTCGTCCTCTGTAGCCCCGGTACCGGCGCTCCTGCTGCTCAAATTTTGCCTGAGGCGGAGACTTCTTCTTCTGCCCTGGGCGTCTCCTTCTCCCAGGGCTGGAGCACTGGCCAATCGCAGCGCTCAGCTCATATTCAGGATATGATACCGGGGCTACAGAGGACGAACGGAGCGGCACCCAGGGATACAAGTAAGTGCAAGGACATCCCTGGGTGCCGCTCTCCATGTAAATAGCTTTAACTCATAAACTGTGGACCAGTGAAAGGTCCTCTTTAAGTAAATGTTAGTACTTCCTTTAGGTGCATAGCGTTGTGAAGAAAAACAGAGATGCTTCTTTATTTAGAGTGTAATAATCATCCTTGCAGACATCAATTAACATTCTTAAGCAGGGCAGGCTTTCTGTCCAATGGCCTATTGCTAGCTAGCCCTGACAAATCAATTGAAAACATCTAGGCACTGCAGCCTTCCTTGTTACTTTTAATTGGATTGTGACGGAATAGTGATGCAAACATTTTTTTTTTTTTTCATTATTTTTTTCAGCCACAAGAATTTCTGTGGTAAAGACAGCACGATTAACATATTTCTTCTAAGCCACATAAAACCAAGTGGGTGGTTTGTAATAAATAGAAATTCTCCAACTAATGACTGCAGTAATAGTGTATTTATACTGTAAACTGATCATCTATCTAGATGTAATAAATCACATATTAAAGCTCAGTTTCACCCATTAAATGTAATTCTGTAAAAGAGATTAGAGTTGAGCGAATCGGCTTTGTGTCTAATTAACGAAGCTGAGTTCGGCTTAGTATTTTGATGAACTGACATGTGATAGAAGTAAATCTTGCAATATTTACAGAAACTTCCGTAAGACCTCCGTGGAGGATATATGTTTTACAGTTAGACAGAGACGATATTATTAAGGCGTTTTTAAAAGAATCGGGTTCGATTCAGCAATCCAAACCAGATTTGCTCAACTCTAAAATTTTCTTTTTTTTATATACTGTTGAAGTTGTTTATCCTTTTCTCCTAAAAACATCCCTTAAATAAAATGACCTATTATTTAACCTCTTAGTGACCACCCATACACCTTTTACAGCAGTCACTTTGGGGCCTTGGGCTGGGGCAGCCCAAGTTAGTGCTTGGTCATAAAGGGGCCTTGGGTAGCCAAGTTAGCGTCAGAGCTCCGTATTGCAGCTACTGGAGGTAGCTGAGGGCTCGGGGCAATGCTGAGTACCAAGCAATAAAACCATCAACTCATCCCGCAAAAAATGAGCCCCTACATAAGAAAATCGCTCAAAAAATAAAAAAACTATAGCCCTCAGAACATGAAGACATTAAAACATTATTTTTGGTTTCAAAAATGCTATCATTGTGTTAAAGTGAAATAAATTTAAAAAAGTATACATATTAGGTATCGCCATGTCCATAACAACCAGCTCTATAAAAATATCACATGACCTAACCCTTCAGCTGAACATCGTAAAAAATAAAATAAAAATAGTGCCAAAAAAAGCCATTTTTTGTCACCTGAAGGGTGACAAATTGTAACACCAACCGATCAAAAAGGTTTATGCACCCAAAATAGTACCAAACCGTCACCTTATCCCGCAAAAGATGAGATCCTAACTAAGACAATAGGTCAAGAAATAAAAAAAACTATGACTCTCAGACAATGGAGACACTAAAATATGATATTTTTTTGCTTCAAAACTGCTATTATTGTTTTAAAGTGAAATAAATAAGAAAAAGTATACATATTAGGTATTGCCACGTCCGTAACTATCTGCTCTATGAAAATGTCACATGGCCTAACCCCTCAGGTGAATGCTGTAAAATTAAGTAAATAAAAACTGTGCCAAAACAACCAATTTTTTGGTCACCTTGCACCATAAAGTGTAGTAATAAATGATCAAAAAAATCATATGTAACAAAAAATGGTACCAATAAAAACGCCAACTCTTCCTGCAAAAAACGAGCCCCCGCACAAGACTATTGGCAGAAAAAAAAAGAATATGGCGTTCAGAATATAAAGACACAAAAATGCTTTATTATGTAAAACTGAAACAAACAAAGAAAATAGACACATTTGATATAATTGCGTCTATAACAACCTGCTCTAAAAAAAATAGCACATGATCTACCCTGTTAGATGAATGTTGTAAAAAATAAAAACAGTGCCAAAACAGCAATTTTTTGGTTACCTTGCCTCACAAAAACACATAATATAGAGCAATTAAAAATCATATGTACCCCAAAATAGTACCAATAAAACTGGCACCTTATCCCCTAGTTTCTAAAATGGGGTCACTTTTTCGGAATTTCTACTGTAAGGCTTCAAATGGGACATAGCAAAATCTGCCTTCCAAAAACCATATGGCGCTCCTTTTCTTCTGCGCCCTGCCATGCGCCCTTACATCAGTTTACTGACCACATGTAAGGTGTGAACCGCAGGTTCGAGGTAATAAATATTGAGTTTTGTTTGGCTGTTAACCCTCGATGTGTTAAAGAAAAAATTGATTAAAATGGAAAATCTGCCAAAAAGTGAAATTTTGAAATCTCATCTCCCATCAGGGTTAACAAAGTTTATAAAATCAGTTTTGAGTAACTTGAGTGGTGTAGTTTCTACAATGGGGTCACTTATGGGGGGTTTCCACTACGTAGGCACAAAGGGACTTCAGACCTGAACTGGTCCTTAAAAAGTGGGTTTTGGAAATTTTCTTAAAAATTTTAAGGATTGCTTCTAAAATTCTAAGCCTTTTAATGTCCTAAAATAATAAAATGACATCTACAAATTGATGCCATAAGTAGACATATGGGGAATGTTAAGTAATAAATATTTTATGAGGTATCACTTTCTGTTTTTTTAAAAGCAGAGAAATTAAAATTTTGAAAATTGCTAAGTTTTCTAAATTTTTTGTAAATTTGGGACTTTTTTCATAAATAAATGTGAAATACATTGACTCAAATTTATGACTATCATGAAGTACAATGTGTCATGAGAAAACTCGGAATGGCTTGGATAAAAAAAAGTGTTCCAAAGTTTTTACCACATAAAGTGACACGTCAGATTTGCAAAGAATAGCCTGGGCAGGAGGGGGAAAACTGGCCCAGGGCAGAAGGGGTTAATTAGTTTTCCACCTGGCTGAGGTAGGAACACCCGGGATGGAGTATGGGGGTGACCATCCCACCCAAGCTCTTCAATCACTCCTAAATCTTGGACCCAAACTCCAGCTACCACAAAACTTAGTGATCTAGCACCACTGGTCACAACCTACCTCCGGGACTTATATCACTGAGAGTAGCAGCCTCAGTGATACATACCTGCCATCTTTGACCTCACCCATTGAATTCTTACAATATATATATTGCCTCTCATTTTAGCCCCCATCAGCCCTTCTTGCCTCATATCAGCCCCCATTGCCTCTCATTTTAGCCCCCAGCAGCCCCTATTGCCTCATATCAGCCCACAGGAGCCCTCATTGCCTCTCATATTAGCCCTCATTGCCTCAGAACAGCCCCCAGCAGCCCCACATTGCCCCAGATCATCCCCCAGGAGCCCCATATTGCCTCAAATCATCCCCCAGCAGCCCCATATTGCCCCAGATCAGCCCCCAGCAGCCCCATATTGCCTCATGTTTTATAAAATAAAAAAACACTTACCTTTCCTGCACCGGACGCTGCTGCTCCTCACCTACAGCGCGATCCTCTTCATCCTGCCGCCGGCTGTGCTGTGAAATAGCGCTCACAGCGTGAGGTCACAGAGTGTCCTCACGCTGTGCGCAGCCACTGCACAGGCAAGAGCCGAGGACCAGGAAGCGGTGAGTACAGAGCCACACCGCTTCCTGGTCCTCCAGTACTAATGTGCGCCATGAGACGCAGGGGCATTTCCCCCCCACTTTTTTGGGGAAAAATGTATCTTATGGAGCAAAAAATGCGGTATACACATACATATACACTGCTCAAAAAAATAAAGGGAACACTTAAACAACACAATGTAACTCCAAGTCAATAACACTTCTGTGAAATCAACCTGTCCAGTTATGAAGCAACACTGATTGTGAATCTATTTCTATTGCTTTTGAGCAAATTGAACAGACAACAGGTAGAAATGATAGGCAATTAGCAAGACAACCCATGTAAAGGAGTGGTTCTGCAGGTGGTGACCACAGACCATTTCTCTGTTCTCATCCTTTTTGGCTGTTGTTTTGGTCACTTTTGCATTTTGCCATTGCTCTCACCCCTAGAGATAGCATGAGGCGGTGTCTACAATCCACATAAGTTGCTCAGGTAGTGCAGCTCATCCAGGATGGCACATTAATGTGAACTGTGGCAAGTAGGTTAGCTGTCTCTGTGAGCACAGTGTCCAGATTGGAGCAGATACCAGGAGATAGGCCAGTACACCAGACGTGGAGACGTGGAGGGGGCCGTAGGAGGGCAACAACCCAGCAGCAAGACTGCTACCTCCTCCTTTGTGCAAGGAGGAAAAGGAGAAGCAGTGCTAGAGGCTTGCAAAATGACCTCCAGCAGGCCACTAATATCCATGTGTCTGCTCAAACTGTCAGAAACAGACTCCATGAGGGTGGTATGAGGGCCCGATGTCCACAAGTCGCTGTTGGCCTGTTGGGCGATTGGCATTTGCCAGAGAACACCAAGATTGGCAGGTTCGACATTGGCGCCCTGTGCTCTTCACGGATTGGAGCAGGTTCTCACTGAGCACATGTGACAGACCTGACAGAGTCTGGAGACGCCATGGAGAACGTTCTGCTGCCTGCAACATTCTCCAGCATGATTGGTTTGGCAGTGGGTGAGTAATGGTGTGGGGAGGCATTTCTTTGGAGGGCCGCACAGCCCCCCATGTGCTAGCCAGAGGTACTCTGACTGTCATTAGGTACCGGGATGAGATCCTCAGACCCATTGTGAGACCATATGCAGGTGCAGTGGGCCCTGGGTTCTTCTGATGCGAGACAATGCTAGGCCTCATGTGGCTGATGTGTGTCAGCAGTTCCTGCATGATGAAGGCATTGATGCTATGGACTGGCCTGCCCGTTCCCCAGATCTGAATCCAATCAACCACATCTGGGACATCATGTCTCATTCCATCCACCAGCGACTGTCCAGGAGTTGACTGATGCTTAAATCCATTTAGTCTGGGAGTAGATCGTCCAGGAGAACATCCGCTGCCTCATCAGAAGCATGCCCAGGCGTAGTAGTGAAGTCATACAGGCTCGTGGAGGTCACACACACTACTGAGCCTCATTTCCTTGTCTTGAGGCATTTCCACTGAAGTTGGATACGCCTGAAATTAGATTTTCCACTTTAATTTTTAGTATCATTCCAAATCCAGCCCTCCATGAGATATTTATTTTAATTTCATTGATCATTTTTATGTTTTATTGTTCTCAATGTATTCCACTATGTAATGAATAAAGATTTGCAACTGGAATATTTTATTCATTGAGATCTAGGATGTGGTATTTTAGTGTTCCCTTTATTTTTTATATATATTTTTATTTATTTTTGTTTTGTTTTATTTAGAAAAATTCGATTTGGCAGCTTCACCAAAGTTTGACAAGAAATTAAATTCATGATTCGCTATGTTATGCTATTCGCCATTCAGCCTATCAATCAATAGGACCGTTTTTAACGCCTGCTTAGACAGAAGTGCACCCATCTAACGGCCATTAAAAACTGTAATATGCTAGTGCAATATAACCTTTTGGGTTAAAAAAAAAATCACTCACCTCATCCTCACGCTCAGTAGAGCTTCGGTGGGTCTTTTTCAATCAAGAGGGGAGCAGACTGCCTCTGTGCAAGCAAGTGGATGAGGTTTTATTTTAAACTCAAAAGGCCATATTGTATTATTTAGTAGTATATTTTTTTCTGTTCTTTCTAAGACAACTCCAGCTGCCATTTTAGGAAAAATGACTAGTTACCACAAAGTGCAAAGAAATTCGGCTTAGTTTAGAATCAAATTTTTCCAAAAATTCGGACCGAATTATTCAGATGCTTCGCTTTGCTCAAAATTAAGCGCCGGTATATGAGTTTGTATGCTCCAACAGTTCTGATAGTCAAGCGGACAGTGTTTCAGAGGTGGGAATATATTCAGACAGCGGTGACTTCCATCTCCGGACGCCATAGCCCTATAGTGCTAGAAGACGTCGCCACGTCATCACAGCTTCACTTCTCATCTGTATACATCACAAAGATAAGAATGAGGCATAGTTCTAAGACAGTAACAGAGTTACCCATTTAAAAATATATTTTTCTCTCATTTCCTGTGAAAATTTATTTAAAAAAAAATTAGAAAAAACATATATACATATTATTTCGTTCTATAAATATTTGCACCCAGCATGCTCACTACACCACTAGATGCATACTTTAAGGGGTCTACTTTTTAAAATGGGTTCATGTCTGGGGGATTTCTATCATATAGGCAGCTCAATACCATTAACAGTGTGCAATAGAGCCAGGAACATTTTCTATTTGTATTCTGAAAGCCTCTGGGTACTATATGAGTCCTGCAATATGTCAAGACAAAGGATTAGGGCCACAATGTAGATATTTTTAAAGACAGGTCACAGGAGAAACGGGGTAATACAATTTGGGGTGTACTCCTTCATTTTTATGTGCTCTGTACAAAAAATTGACGGCTTTTGTGTAATAAATGAAAATTTTATTTTTTTTCACCTGTTTAGCATTTATTTCTTTAAAAAGCTACACCCCTATATGAATACCTTAAGGCCTCTTTCAGACAGCGTCGCGGGTGAGGGCTGGATGCGATGCGGGCGCATCGCGGGAAACCTGCGTGAGTAGGGACGCAATTTCAGTCAGTTTTGACTGCGTTTGCTTTCCGTTGTTCAGTTTTTTCTGCTCTAGTGCAATGCGTTTTGCACGCGCCTGAGAAAAAACTGAATGTGTTACCCAGACCCAAACTTCTTCAATGAAATTCGGGTTTGGTGTTGTGCAGATTTTATTATTTTCCCTTATAAGGGCTCGTTCACATCACCGTTTGTCTTTTCCGAGCAGGAGAACGGAAAGGACGGATGCTGTACATAACTGACACCAACAGAGCCTAAAGACCCCATAGACTTTAATGGGGTCCGTTTGGTGTCCGCTCAGAACATGATTTTTGAGCAGAGACGAAAGTCCTGCATGCAGTAAGTGGCCTAAGGGGTATAGTGGCCTAAGGGGTATAGTTTTCAAAATGGGGTTACTTTTTGTTATAGGGAATTTACTATTATTTTGGTACTTATAAGCCTCTGCAAACTTGGCTTAGAGCAGGATAAAATATGTACTTCAAAAATGTAAACATTTATGTTAATATGGTAAGTCTCCCCAAAAAAATTTAAAGTCACATTTTTTCAAAAGTGTAGCCAAAATAAAGATGTGAAAATATATTTTTGGTAAAAATATAGAATAGTATTTTTGTCAATATGTATTTGAAATATTGCAGTTAAAAATAGGAAAAATGACAGTTTTTAAAAATTTTCATTGATTTTTGCATTTTTTTTTTATAAATGTCATATCAGTTTTACATAGTTATTCTCTGCTAAAGTGATACATGCTAGATTTCCAAAATGTGACTTGGTCAGTAAGGCCCAAACAGGCTCGGTCACTAATGGGTTAAATCACATTCTTTTATGGCCCCATGCACACGACCGTTGTTTGTTTCCGTGTCCGTTCCGTTTTTTTTCACGGATAGGATGCTTCCCCATTCATTTCAATGGGTCCGTCAAAAAATACGGATGGTCAACCGTTTGTGTTCCGCATCCGTGATCCGTGTTTTCATTCCGTCAAAAAAATAGTGCATGTCCTATTTTTTTCACGTTTGCGGACAAGGATAGGCATTTTTACAATGGATCTGCCATTAAAATCGGATCCGTCAAAAAAAACGGTCCGTCATCCGTTTTTTTTGACGGACGCAAAATTTCAAGGAGGAGCGGACGCGGAGGCAGGCAACGGTCGTGTGCATGTAGCCTATGTCTAACATATTTTGAAAGAATTTTTGATTGTGGTATTTTTTAAGTTTCCATGTCAATATCTATATTTAAAGAAAAAACATAAAATCCTGCAGTTTTCGCATTGACCACTAACCCTAATAACCACTTCTTTATCTGTACAGATCACTTTACTGCGTAATCTGCTTATCTGTCATTCTAATCCTGCCATTAATGATATCACCTCTGTACGGATAAGACAGGATCCACCATTCACAATAGGTGATTATCTTATCTATTCTTCCTTCGTACAATAACCTCTGCACACATCGCAGAACATGCCTAGAAGACTCTCCCATAGAAGTTAATGAGGTCCCCTCCTGTTCATTGTGTCTATGGCCCATGTGGCTGCCGTAAAGCAGTTCTTTAAATGCTTTCTAAATTCCGTTAACAGCTCAGGGAAGATGATCGCCCCCACAATCATGTTTGGGAAATAGAATAAAAAATCTGTAATCAGAAAATAAAAACAGATTGTAAAAAAAGGATATATGTTGCTATCTAGTTTTAACTGGCAAATAAAATTTTTGGTGACACATTTCCTTCAAATGCAGTCATAGTGTACTCTTAAATGCATACATGGGGGGTCATTTATTAAGACCGGTATTTTAAATGCCGGTCTTACTAACCCCTATATCTGGAGGTGGGTCCACCAAAGTTATGAAAAGACGCAACAATAAAATAGGAAAATTAAAATGGGAAACAATTATTTGTGCAGTAGAATAAAGAAAAAAATTCCACAATTCTGACAAGGCTTTTTGAGTTTTGATATTATGGCATTCAATATGCGCTAAAAATAACATGAAGTCCTTATTCTGCGGGTCAATACAATTATGGCCATACCAGATCTGTATAGTTTTTATTTGGTTTTACTACTTTAAAAAAAAAAAATCTAAACATTTTCTTTGCATCTCCATTTTCTGACAGCCATAACTTTTTTAAATTTACATGTGCAGAGCTGCATGAGGGCTTGGTTTTTGTGGAATGAACTGTGTTTTTTATTAGCACATTTTTGGGGTACGCATTACTTTTTTTTATCACAGTTAAAAAAGGTGACTAAAAATGGCAAATCACGGTTTTATTTTTTTGTACCGTTACAACATATACCATGCAGTAAAAATATTTTTATATTTTAACCCTTTAGGCTGGGTTCAGACTTGAGCGTCCCGCTTCGCGCGTACGATGCTCTATCTTTACTTTTATTTTCGCATTGTGAAAATGAAAGTAAAAATTGTGCGTCGTGCGTGCGTTTACGCTATATATCCCTATGGGGGATGCGCGACAATACACCCCAAAGAAGCTCCTGTACTTCTTTGGGTGTAGGACGTTTTACAGCGCGTTCGTACGCGCTGTGAAACGCTCAGGTGAGAACCATGCCCATAGAGAAATATGGGTTTTCGCCTGTTGAGCGTTTTACAGCAAAAACGCTCAAGTCTGAACCCAGCCTCAAGGACCGGAGGTTTTTTACTTTTTGAGTTTTCGTTTTGCGCTCCCTGCCTTCCCAGAGCCATAACTTTTTTATTTTTCGGTTCACATAGCCATATAAGGGCTTGTTTTTTGCGGGACAAGTTGTACTTTCCAATGCCACCATTTAATATTGCATATGATGTAGTGGGAAGCAGGAAAAAAATTCCAAATGGGGTGAAATTGAAAAAAAAAAGCAATTCCACCACAGTTTTGCGGCTTTTTAAATTCCGACGTTCGATGCGCGATAAAACTGACTGGTTAATTTTACTCTACAGGTCAGTACGATTCCGGCGATACCCTATATGTATAGGTTTTCTTGTGTTTTGATAGTAAAAAAAAAAATTCAAAAGTGGGGAAAAAAACTTTTACTTTTGTCTCCATGTTTTGACCCCTATAACTTTTTTGTAATTATATGTACAGAGCTGTATCAGGGCTCATTTTATGCGTCATAATCTTATCTTTTTATTAATACCATTTTGGTGTGTGTATGACTTTCTGATCACCTTTTATGTAATTTTTTGTGGAAAATGAAGCGACCAAAAATGGCGAATCCGCCATTTGGACGCTTTTTCCCGTTTTGCTGTTTGACATATAGAGAATATTTTTTTATATTTTTATACTATGGGCGTTTTCGCACATTGCGACACCCATGATGTGTATTTAAAAAAAAAAATTTGTTTTTTTATTTTTATTTTAGCATATGGGGGTGATTTGAACTTTTATGTTTTTATTTATTTATTTTTTAAACTTTTTTTTTTTTTTTACACTTTTATATAGTTCCCATAGGGAACTACAACTTACAATCATCTGATTGTGATTTTCATACATTCCAATGCAATAGCATTGGAATATATGAAAAAAATCGCATATTTCCTATGAAGCCTATTACAGGCAAGGCTCCATAGGAAATTCTACAGAGCTGCCTGGGTTTATTCATAGAAACCCAGGCTACTACAGGAGCTCTCCGGCTCCTCCGATCGCCACACGGGGGAGCCGGAGCACAAACCGAAAGTAAAACTTCCGGTTTGTGCGCACTCAGATGCCGTGGCATCTGAGGGGTTAAATGTCCGCGATGGGCATTGCTGCCAGTGGCGGACATTAGCCGCGGGCAGGGGCGTAGCTATAGGCTCATGGGCCCTGGTGCAAGAGTTCAATTTGGGCCCCCCCCCCCCCGTTCGGCCGTTCCGTTCTTCTGCTCTGTTATAGGAGCAGGAGAAAGGAAAGTACGCATTCGGCACATAATTGAGCCGAACAGATTTTTAATACATTTATGGGGTTTTTGAAACTATTTTTTTTACTTTTAGGCCCCTTTCACACGAGCGAATTTACCGCGCAGGTGCAATGCGTGACGTGAACGCATAGCACCCGCACTGAATCCTGACCCATTCCTTTCAATGGGTCTGTGTACATGAGCGTTGTTTTTCACGTATCACTTCTGCTTTGCGTGAAAATCGCAGCATGTTCTATATTCTGCGCTTTTCACTCAGCTCTGGCCCCATAGAAGCAATTGGGGCAGCATGAAAAACGCACTGCATCTGCAAGCAAGTCCGGGTACGATACATTTTTCACTGATGGTTGCTAGGAGATGTTTGTAAAACTTCAGTTTTTTATCACGCGTGTGAAAAACGCATCAAAACGCATTGCACCCGTGTGGAAAAAACTTAACAACTGAACGCAATCAAAACTGAATGGCTTTGCCTGCGAAATCGCACAGTTTTCACTGAACGCATCCTCAACGCATCCTGACAGGCTCGTGTGAAAAAGGCATTAGACTCCTTAGGGGGCAAGAACCTGAGATCTGATCACTTGTCCAATAGACCATAATAGAAAGCTATTATGGTATATGAGATACTGACATTCTGCCTGCTGAGCCATGGCTAACGCACAGCTTTAGAGGCAGCTTATCATGACAGCCTGGGAACCTTTAGTAGGCCCCAGACTGTCATGGTAACCAATCAGAGCACTGTGATTTCCATCTGGGGGCTCAGATCAGAAGGCATTTGCAGCATCTGTGGAGTTAAATGACCAGCTGTGGCATCAGTGCCAATCCCAGTCATTGTGGCCGGATGCCTGCTGTATTATACAGCCTGCACCCACCGTGTATGGAGCAGGCTCAGTGAAGCAGCCCGTTCCATATATCCTCATACACATTATCACATACATGTACGTAATAATGCGGGAAGGGGTTAATTATATCATTTTTTGCCCTATAATACGCACTTTGTCCTACAAAAGTGGAAGGAAATGGCAGTGCGTCTTATAGTGCGAATACTAATGAGTGTTTCCATTCTGGAAGTGCTCATTAGTACAGTAGGACCGGGCAGTGTTGAATACAGGTAGATAAAATAAAAAGAACCGCGCTGCTTGAACACCGACTTTTTCAATAAGCAGGATACCAAATAGTGCTGCCCAGCTTCCAAGATGTTAAATGGATCCACCGATCTCAAAAGTAGATAAAATATCAGCATATAACAATGTAGTCTCCAAATGATCAGTCACCGCCCGACCCGGGTTTCGCACTTTAGCTTCCTCAGGGGCATAATGCGCATGTCCCAACTAAGGGCTTTTATACCTTTCATTAACCCCTAATGAGTATTTTCATTCCTCATTATCAACCAAATTATATTAAAAAACACAAACATTCTATTAAAATATCCATTATTAAAGGGCTATAAAAACTCTTATAGACAGAGAGAAAACATAAATCAAATTGTTAATAACATTAGTGTTATATGTTCCCATATCCACAAGTAGGACCAAAACATGTATTAAGAGGACTCAGAGAGTAGATGTACATAATTCAATGTATGGCAGAGCTAGAGGCAAGAGGAAGAACAAATTTTCAATCTTGCGGTGCGTTCACCAAAATCATGGTTGCCACAGTCGTCAATCTACGTGCAAAATATTAATATTAACCTCCCACTTCCCTAACGTAATAACCAAAATAACAAAATTTAATATAAAGAAAAATATTTCATTTTTCAATACTAATCACACTCATCTAATATGATCGCCAACCACCATAATATCAGAAAACCCTCCCACTTCATGTTACATAATGTTAAATAGTCACCTCCTCCCATTCACAATTAATGATAGTAATGTCAAGTGTTCCGCAGTGAGGCGGGTTAGAGTGGTAACCTGCTTCCATTCATAAATAGTGATAGTGATATCGCGTGTCCCGCATTAGGGGCGGGTTAAAGTAGTAACCTGCTTCCATTCATAAACAATGACGATGATCTCACGTGTCCCGCAGTGGGGCGGGTTGAAGTCTCCCATTCAGAGAAGGGAATCACGTGTGATGTGCCACAACTACTTGATAGTCCCGGAAGATCTTTCCGTGAACCAATCTGACGAGCAACAATTTCAACTTTTTCAGTCAAATCAAACATGGCTTGAGATCGAACTCTATGTTCAGGCCACCGGGTTGGAGTGTATTCAATAGGTAAATCCAATTGACTTCCCTAGTGTTAATTTGCTTGATTTTATCTCCTCCCTCCAATGTGGTTTAACCGCTTCCACCCCTACAAATTTTAAGCCGTGCGGGTTTTCTCATGTTTTAATTTAAAATGTGCAGAAACACTGTGACTCATAAGGCCCTTTTTATGTTATTGATGTGTTCTTGTACACGAACTTTGAGTGCCCGTGTGGTCCTACCAATATATTGTAAGCCGCACGGGCACTCGAGGAGGTATATAACGTTCTCTTTATCACAGGAACCATGACCCTAATTTTTATCGTCCTCCCATTTGTACTCGACTTCACTTCCTCCATGCAGCTTTTCCTATTATCACGATCGCGGTTTTTGCACGCCGCACAGAAGCCGCACCATGTGAACTTCCCTCCGGCTCTAATCTCTTTAATGGGTTCTAGTGGAATGGTGCTATGAACCAGTCGATTACCTATAGTAGTGGCCTTCTTGAATATAACCTTAGGTCTGTCAGGGATAACCTTAGCTAGAATAGGGTCATTTTTCAGAACCCCCCAATTCTTTCTTATCGCTTCTTTAATTCTACCCGACATAGAATTATACTTGCACAAAAAGGAGAATCTGAAATCGTCTGTTGTTATTTTTGGTTCCACCCTCTTTACACCTTTTTCCTTTTCCACCTCAACCTCAGTGATACATTCATCCAATAACTGTTCCCTATATCCCTTTTCTATGAATCTTTGTTTTAATGTATTACTCTGTGCCCTAAAGTCATCCTGTGTGGTACAGTTTCTGGCCATTCTCTTAAATTGTCCCTTCGGTATATTTAGCAGCCACGGTTTATGGTGGCAGCTTCTCAGGTCTATGTAGGAATTGACATCTGTTTTCTTAAAGAATGTACAAGTTCTAAATTGTTCATCCTCTATTTTGATACACAGATCTAGAAAATTTATGGATGTGTTACTGCTCTCACCCACAAATTTGAGATTCCAATTATTCACATTTAGGCTCTCAATGAATACCTCCAGCCCTTCACGGTCACCCTCCCACAGCAATAGGCAGTCATCGATGTATCTCCTCCAGAGGACTAATTTTCCCCTGGAGGAGACAACATTTAGTTTCGGAAGGATCACCTCATCCTCCCATGCCCCCATAAAGATATTGGCGAAACTGGGGGCGAATTTAGCCCCCATCACCGTCCCAACCTTCTGTATATAGTGGGACCCGTTATACCAGAAGTAGTTGTGTTCCAAACAGTACTTCAGGCAATTGACAATAAACTCCCCCTGGCTATCTCCTATCTGCGAGGGTTACAGAATACATTGACCATTTCTTGCAAGACTATGTAGTGCAGAACTGGTCACATCTAAAAGACACGAGCTCGGTCATTAAACTCATAGAAGGTCTCAGCCCCCCAGAAAAAATACCTGGCTTGCAACAGTTGATGTGACCTCCCTCTACACCGTGATACCGAAACATCTGGGTGTCCGGGCAGTAGAGGAGAGAGTCAGAAGGGATCCGAAGATAGGAGATAGCCAGGGGGAGTTTATTGTCAATTGCCTGAAGTACTGTTTGGAACACAACTACTTCTGGTATAACGGGTCCCACTATATACAGAAGGTTGGGACGGTGATGGGGGCTAAATTCGCCCCCAGTTTCGCCAATATCTTTATGGGGGCATGGGAGGATGAGGTGATCCTTCCGAAACTAAATGTTGTCTCCTCCAGGGGAAAATTAGTCCTCTGGAGGAGATACATCGATGACTGCCTATTGCTGTGGGAGGGTGACCGTGAAGGGCTGGAGGTATTCATTGAGAGCCTAAATGTGAATAATTGGAATCTCAAATTTGTGGGTGAGAGCAGTAACACATCCATAAATTTTCTAGATCTGTGTATCAAAATAGAGGATGAACAATTTAGAACTTGTACATTCTTTAAGAAAACAGATGTCAATTCCTACATAGACCTGAGAAGCTGCCACCATAAACCGTGGCTGCTAAATATACCGAAGGGACAATTTAAGAGAATGGCCAGAAACTGTACCACACAGGATGATTTTAGGGCACAGAGTAATACATTAAAACAAAGATTCATAGAAAAGGGATATAGGGAACAATTATTGGATGAATGTATCACTGAGGTTGAGGTGGAAAAGGAAAAAGGTGTAAAGAGGGTGGAACCAAAAATAACAACAGACGATTTCAGATTCTCCTTTTTGTGCAAATATAATTCTATGTCGGGTAGAATTAAAGAAGCGATAAGAAAGAATTGGGGGGTTCTGAAAAATGACCCTATTCTAGCTAAGGTTATCCCTGACAGACCTAAGGTTATATTCAAGAAGGCCACTACTATAGGTAATCGACTGGTTCATAGCGCCATTCCACTAGAACCCATTAAAGAGATTAGAGCCGGAGGGAAGTTCACATGGTGCGGCTTCTGTGCGGCGTGCAAAAACCGCGATCGTGATAATAGGAAAAGCTGCATGGAGGAAGTGAAGTCGAGTACAAATGGGAGGACGATAAAAATTAAGGGTCATGGTTCCTGTGATAAAGAGAACGTTATATACCTCCTCGAGTGCCCGTGCGGCTTACAATATATTGGTAGGACCACACGGGCACTCAAAGTTCGTGTACAAGAACACATCAATAACATAAAAAAGGGCCTTATGAGTCACAGTGTTTCTGCACATTTTAAATTAAAACATGAGAAAAACCCGTACGGCTTAAAATTTGTAGGGGTGGAAGCGGTTAAACCACATTAGAGGGGAGGAGATAAAATCAAGCAAATTAACACTAGGGAAGTCAATTGGATTTACCTATTGAATACACTCCAACCCGGTGGCCTGAACATAGAGTTCGATCTCAAGCCATGCTTGGTTTGACTGAAAAAGTTGAGATTGTTGTTCGTCAGATTGGTTCACGGAAAGACCTTCCGGGACTATCAAGTAGCGATGGCGCTTCACACGTGATTCCCTTCTCTGAATGAGAGACTTCAACCCGCCCTACTGCGGGACACGTGAGATCATCGTCAATGTTTATGAATGGAAGCAGGTTACTACTTTAACCCGCCCTAATGCGGGACACGCGATATCACTATCACTATTTATGAATGGAAGAAGGTTACTACTCTAACCCGCCTCACTGCGGGACACGTGACATTACTATCATTAATTGTGAATGGGAGGAGGTTACTATTTAACATTACTTAATATGAAGTGGGAGGGTTTTCTGATATTATGGTGGTTGGCGATCATATTAGACGTTTGATTAGGATTGAAAAATGAAATACTTTTTTTCATATATTTTTCTTGTTATTTTGGTGATTAAGTTAGGGAAGTGGGAGGTTAATATTAATATTTTGCACGTAGATTGACGATTGTGGCAACCATGATTGTGGTGAACGCACTGCAAGATTGAAAATTTGCTCTTCCTTTTGCCTCTAGCTCTGCCATACATCGAATTATTTATATTTACTCTCTGAGTCCTCTTAATACATGTTTTGGTCCTACTTGTGGATATGGGAGCACATCGCATTAATGTTATCAACAATTTGATTTATGTTTTATGTTTTCCCTCTGTCTATAAGAGTTTTTATAGCCCTTTAATAATGGATATTTTAATAGAATGTTTGTGTTTTTTAATATAATTTGGTTGATAATGAGGAATGAAAATACTCATTAGGGGTTAATGAAAGGTATAAAAGCCCTTAGTTGGGACATGCGCATTATGCCCCTGAGGAAGCTAAAGTGCGAAACCCGGGTCGGGCGGTGACTGATCATTTGGAGACTACATTGTTATATGCTGATATTTTATCTACTTTTGAGATCGGTGGATCCATTTAACATCTTGGAAGCTGGGCAGCACTATTTGGTATCCTGCTTATTGAAAAAGTCGGTGTTCAAGCAGCGCGGTTCTTTTTATTTTATCTACATGTTTTGAAGTGTGAAGGTCCAACACACCATTGAGAACCAGCAGCGCAATTAGATCCGTGTCCGTCGGTAATACTAAGACTGGTTAACCCTTGTTTTCTACTATAGTGTTGAATACAGCACTGCTTGTACTCACCGCTCCCTGAAAATCAGACATCGTATAGTGCATGACAATCTCTTTTTAACAAAGATAGAACTAGCCCTGTACCTCACATGGATCTCCCCATTCATTGCTCTGCTAGATTTATATCAAGCTGGCAGCACGAAGGGAGTATTCTTTCTGCTGCAGCTCAGGCGGTGTTTCTTTTCAGCTGTAGTACTCTCCCTATCACAGCTCAGGATGCAGTTGAAGGATGAAACTGAACATGTGCGGCCATCTTAGTGAGCCGGACATAGAATTAAGAATAAAAAACAACCAGCAGGTGGCGAAATAAAGATACATTTTATTGATTATAACATGTTTAATTTTTATTGTAATCTTAAAAGTATTCAGATGCAGGTGCTAGAATTATGGGAAATGGAGATCTCACCGAACCCCAACATTTAACCCTTCAGATGCCGTGATCAATGCTGATCGTGGCATCTTTGAAGTTAGGCAGAGGGATGCAGCAATGATGGGGGCTGTGGTACTCCTTGTCTATGTTTTTCTAAAGTCTTTCTGCAAAGCTCTAGGCATGCAACTGAGGATCTTACTAAAGGTTTCTATCTAAATAAACAGATCTCAGATGAGAATGGCTCATACAGATGCCAAATGTGCAAAACTGATGCACAGGATCTTGGCTGTGTGCTTATGGCCATTGTCTTGTTGGAAGGTGAACCTTCGGCTCAGTCTGAGGTCCAGAGCACCCTGTATCAGGTTGTCATTAAGAAAATCCCTGTACTTTGTTCCATTCAGCTTTCCCTCAACTGTGTCCAGTCTCCTTGTCCCAGTCAATGAAAAACACCCCCACATCATAATGTTGCCACTACCATGCTGCATTGTAGGAATGGTATTATTCAGTGTCGGTTTTCCTCCAAACATGATGCTTAGGATTGAGTTCAAAAAGTTCAATCTTGTTTTCGTCAGACCAGAGAATCTTGTTTATCACAGTCAGAGTCCTTTAGGTACTTTTTGCTAACTTTCAAGTGTCTTTTACTTGGGAGAGGGCTGCTTTGATGGTTGACCTTCTGGAAGTTTCTCCCATCTGCTTACAGGATCTTTGGAATGTAGCCAGAGTTACCATTGGGTTCTTGGTCACCTCTTTTTACCAAGGCCCTTCTCCCCTGATTTCGTATTTTGGTGGGGTGGCCAGCACTAGGAAGAGTTCTTGTTCTGAACTTCTTCCATTTAAGTTTTATGGAGGGCTCTACAGGCAATACTTTCCTTTTAATGGCTTGGTTTTTGCTCTGATATGCTGTGAGACCTTATGTATAGACAGAACAGCGTCTTTCTAAATCGTGTCCAATCATCTCAAAGATGACTGATGAAGAGAAATAGGAGCCCCCAGAGCTAAATTTCAAATGTCATAGCAAAGGGTCTTAATAATTATATCCATCAAAAATTTTAGTTTTTCCTTTTTAATATTTTTTTTAATAATGTTCACTTCCTCATTATGGGGTATTGAGTGCAGATTGATAGGGTAAACTCATTTTTTAAAATTTTAGCACAAGGTCGCAACATAAAATGTGAAAAAAGTGAAAGGTTTTGAAGATTTTCTGAATGCACTGTATATGTATGCAGTACCCCAGAACAGAGTCACTGTAAAAGATTAACTGTTTTATTGTTAAGTAAACATGTTCTGATTTACTGTATTTGTGGACCCAACAACATTGTATGGATAAGTCAGGGTTACCACCTTGACTCAACCCCTTATCCAAAAGTGCTCCAGAAAGAGAAAGGAAGATTAGAAGGGCCAGAATTTGCAAGTGACTTTGCTTATGTTAATGGTAAACTGCTAATACACCCTACGACACTTTGGCCAACCATAATTTAATTTTGTACCCCTTAAGCTGGAAATTACAAAAACGTCTAGTAAGAGCCTCATTTGCATGCCTAGGGTTTTGATACTGTCGCATTACTACTCCTTTCCTGCACTTTATTAAAGAGAGACCTGTTTACTACAACTGGCATGGTTACTGGCTCCACCATACGATGACCACACCTAATGCCTTGTACCCAAACTAAGACTTGGGAACCACCAGGTGGAAGCTCCAAGAAAACGATGCGCCATTCTGTAACTGCACGGCCCTGGGGGTATTGGTGTAATGATTACCACTATGATCTGTGTGTTCAACTATCATTGCCAGAGTGACTACCACTTCCATCCTCTACTCTCTCCTCCTGGAATCCCTACATATATATATCACTTTGGGTGGCATCCAGCTCCATTTTACTGTTCATAAATACCATTCCATTCTCCCCCCTTTTGGACGGTAGTGGGCTAGTACTGTTTCCTACCAAGGGAGTGGTTGCAGCTATAGGGGAGTTGGAGCGAGAGAGTGAAGTAGCATGGTGCGGTGAGGGAGCGCTTTTGCCTCACTGCTGTAGGAGCTTTGGGGAAAGCAGCTCAGAGAGCAGCCCATTCTTGATATATAAAAGGACTTGGTACCTTTGAGAGGGAAAACGGTGCCTAAGACAACCTACTCAGCAAAACAGGTCACAGGACACCTCACTCTCATAAGAAACAGTGTAACAGTGTCCTTGGTGCGACGCTGTCCCGTTGCTCACCGCCACGGTTCCGTGCTCTATGCTCACCTGTTAACATGATCTGTGCTTCTCTGTCTCTGCTACTGCTCTGAACCTGCTCTGAACGCTGCTTGTGCTCGGCTGCTGTACGCATCACTCCTTGGGCGGGGCTGTGTCGTGTCAGGTGATTCCATTGACCTACCCTGGCTCTCCTGGAGGTATTTAAGTGGCTAAGTCCTCTACCCAAGCTCCTCAGAGTCAAGGTCCTGCCCTATCCTGTGCAATTGAGCTTGTTACCACTTGTGTTCCTGATTACACTCCTCGCCTGATCCCTGCTTGCTTGCATCACTTCTCCTGTTGCCGACCCGGATTGTCTGACTTCATTCCTGTGCCGCCTGCCCTGACCCATTGCTTGTCTCGACTACGTCTCTGCCTCGTCCATCGGTTCCTGTCTGGTTGCTCCTGGTTATGACACTGCCTGTCTAAATACGTCTGTACTGTCGGTACCTTCGCAGGTACATACTGGTCCGCCCAGACCAGCTACTTCCGACTCTGGGACTGCCCTGGAGTGGTACCTGGCAGCTACCCTAACGGCCCAAGTCTATCCTTACCACCAGTGGCTGTAGCAAAGACCAGGTAGCTGCTTAGTCACGCCCCTCCAGGGTACAGCCAGTCTGTAGCACAGTGGGTCCACTTCCACTGATTTGTGACAGTACTCTGAGGCCGTGGACCCCACTGGTCATCCCAAGACCACCGTTCATGATCTCTTACAGGAGTTAAAGCGCCAGAGTGAACGACAAGACGTATTGATTCAGTTCATGCAAAATTTTGGATACCAGCTCCCCTCCGGGCAAGGCAGGGTTGCCAGTCACTCCTCCGCCTGCTACGATGCCACCGGTGATTCCGGAACAGAGTGCCGCTGGAGTGCATCTCCCGCTGCCAACCCGCTATGGTGGTAATACAAAAACGTGTCGGAATTCCTTTATCAGTGCCGGATCCACTTCGAGTTACATGGGCAGAAGTTCTCTACGGAGCAGTCCAAGGTTGCCTTCATCATATCCCTGCTGTCTGATGAGGCCCTTGCCTGGGCAAACCCTATTTGGGAACGTGGAGGTCCAAAGACGACTAATCTGCAGTTCTTCCTGACTACCTTCCGGATGGTCTTTGAGGAACCGGGGTCGCATGTCCTCCGCTGCCTCAGCTCTGCTACATCTATGTCAAGGTTCCGCGTCTGTGGGTCAGTTCGCCATCCAGTTCAGTACCCTGGTGGCCAAACTTGCATGGAATGATAAGGCTCAATTGGCGGTGTTCTGAGAGGGTCTTTCTGACCGTATTAAGGACGAATTGGCTGGGCGCGACCGCCCATCTTCTCCGAATGACCTGATTACACTGGCTACATGGATTGATGTGCATTTCAGGGAATGTTCTAAGCAGGTCGCATGCACCAGAAGACCACCTCGCCTGGCTCCTTCATTTCAGAGGCCGGTCTTTCCAATAGCATTCGTTCCTCCTAAAGAGCCCATGCAGATTGAGCGCCTTCGTCTAACTGACCAGGAGCGTCCACGTCGCAAGGCGGAGAATCTATGTCTATATTGTGGAGGCAAGGCCTATTTTGTGCGTAACTGTCCCCAGAGGCCAGGAAACGCCATTGTCTAGGATCAGTTGGAGAGGTGGTTCTAGACCAGTAGAAGTCTTCTCTGAAACTTTCAGTTCCGGTGACTCTTTCTCACAAGGGAGTTATGCTATCTGTGCCGGCATTCATGGACTCTGGGTCAGTCGGTAACTTCATTCACCAAGCGCTGGTTAATCAGTATCGACTTCCCACCATCTGACTGGAGAGGCCTTTGTTACTGTGCCCCTTAAATTACAATTCTATGTTCTGCCAGTCTCTGTGAATCCAATTATTCTTGGGCTACCCTGGCTACGTCTTCATTTACAAATTGTGGACTGGCCCTCCGGTAATATTCTGCGATGGGGATCATCTTGTCGCTTCACCTGCTTAATGGAGGTCAGACCGGCTTCCTCGCCTACGGTACCAGTAGAGCTGCCTGGACTACCGCAGCAATATGCCAAATATGCAGACGTCTTTAGTAAAAAGGACGCTGAGACTCTGCCTCCACTGTCCCATCGATCTTCTGCCTGATGCCACCCCTTCTCGTGGTCGAGTCTACCCACTCTCACTCCCAGAGACTCAGGCAATGACCGACTACATCAAGGAGAATCTTGAGAGGGGGTTCAATCGAAAATCCACTTCACCAGCTAGGGCTGGGTTCTTCTTTGTGCAGAAGAAAGATGGATCCTTACACCCTGAATCGATATCGAGGTCTGAATAAGATCACAGTGAAAAACCAATATCCTCTCCCGTTGATCTTCGAACTTTTTGACAGGATTCGGGGGACTAAAGTCTTCACCAAACTCGACCTGCGCGGTGCACATAATCTGGTCCGCATTCGTAAGGATGATGGACACTACGGGTATCTCGTCATGCCCTTCGGTCTATGCAATGCGCCTGCGGTATTCCAAGAGCTAGTTAATGATGTCTTCCGGGATCTGCTCTATACCTGTGTGATTGTATATCTCAATTATATACTGGTATTCTCTCCAGATTTGATCACTCACCAGAGGCATGTACGGCTAGTCTTACAGCGCCTGAGGGAAAATAGGCTCTATGCCAAACTCGAGAAATGTACCTTCGAATAAACTACAGTACCGTTTCTCGGATACATCATCTCTGATGCTGGATTACAGATGGATCCTGAAAAACTGAATGCGGTAAAGAACTGGCCTAGCTCACAGGGTCTTTGTGCTATACAGCGCTTCCTGGGATTCGCCAACTTCTATTGGCAGTTTATTCCGAACTTTTCATCCCTAACGTCTCCGATCTCCGCTCTTACTAAGAAAGGGGTGAATGCCAAAGACTGGCCTCCTGAGGCAGAGGCCGCTTTTATCCAATTAAAGAGCTCCTTTGCATCTGCACCTATTCTGTGACATCCCGATTTCTCCCGCCAATTCTTTTTACAAGTGGACGCCTCCTCCATAGGGGCCGGTGCGGTTTTACCACAAAAGAATTCCAAGGGCAAGATGTTCACTTGTGGATTCTTCTCCAAGCTCTTCTCTCCTGCTGAAAAGAATTACTGTATAGGAGACAGGGAGCTTCTGGCCATATAACTCGCCTTGGAGGAGTGGCGTTATCTATTGGAGGGAGCCCAGCATCCGGTAATAATTTTCACTGACCATAAGAATCTTACGTACCTACAGACAGCTGAACCCTCGTCAAGCCAGTCTCGTTTTGATTTTAAGTTACACTTCTGCCCGGCTGAGAAGAACATCAAGGCGGATGCTCTGTCCCGATCTTTTGACTTTTCTGACCAGCAGGAGGAGCCTCAATACATGATAGATCCTGCTCACTTAATCACGGTGGCTCCTGTCCTGGTAAGAAACATTCCTACCGGGAGAACATTCGTACTCTCTGCTAAAAGGCAGGAGAGCATTAAAAACTAAGGGCCAGATTTATCATTAGCTAAAGTCACTTTAATGGAGTGAAAAAGTCGGAAAAAAATGCGCAATCGGTAAAATTTCGCATTTTTTGCGACTTTTTCAAGCTCTAGACTAAGCTCTCTTGCAATTTTACTCCAGGGGGGACCATGCTTATCTTATGCGACTTTTTAATAGAACATGCGACTTTTTTGTAAAGATGTGCGACTTTTGTAAAGCCGCTTACGCTTACTGAAGGATAAACTGCCACCGTCAAACCACATTTATCACAGTATTAAAGGACCATTAATAAATCTGACTATCCTAAAGTGACTTTGGGCATATGTAAAAGTGGAGTAAGATGTAAGTGTAATGATAAATCTGGCCCTAAGTTTTCGAACAAATCAACTTTTGGTAGTGGGAGACTCAATTATTAGGGGAACAGATAGGGCGATCTGTCACAAAGATCGTGATCGCCGAACAGTGTGCTGTCTTCCTGGCGCTAGAGTTCGACACATCGCAGATCGGGTTGACAGATTACTGGGAGGGGCTGGAGAAGATCCAGCGGTCATGGTCCATATCGGAACCAATGACAAAGTTGGAGGAAGGTGGAGCGTCCTTAAGAATGATTTCAGGGATTTAGGTCAAAAGCTTAGGGCAAGGACCTCAAAGGTAGTATTTTCCGAAATACTGCCTGTACCACGGGCCACACAAGAGAGGCAGCGGGAGATTAGAGAGGTTAACAAGTGGCTCAAGAACTGGTGTAGGAAGCAGGGTTTTGGGTTCATGGAGAACTGGGCCGACTTTGCTATCGGCTACAGGCTCTATCGTAGGGACGGGCTGCACCTCAATGGGGAAGGGGCAGCCGTGTTGGGGAGAAAGATGGCTAGAAGGTTGGAGGAGTGTTTAAACTAGGGACTGGGGGGAGAGAAATTACATTATAGGAGGGGAAGATAGTGCAGATAGAGACCGGGGGCAAGGTAGTGGGACTGGGGGAGAAATGGAAGGAGGGACTAGAAAAGTTCAGAAGGAAAGGTGTAGGGCAAAAAATATGCATAAACCTCTCAAATGTATGTATACTAATGCCAGAAGCCTGACTAATAAAACTGGGGAACTGGAATTAGTGATGTGTGAGGAGGATTATGACGTAGTGGGAATAACTGAGACATGGCTGGATGATAGCTATGACTGGGCAGTTAATGTACAAGGTTACAATCTGTTCAGAAAGGATCGTCAAAACCGGAGAGGGGAGGGGTCTGCCTTTACATAAAGTCCTCTCTAAAGCCCACACTCCGGGAAGACATCTGTGAGGGACACGAAAATGTGGAGTCATTGTGGGTGGAGATAAATGGAGCCAAAAACAATAATAAATTACTAATAGGAGTTTACTATAAACCACCTAATATACCAGAGTCCATAGAAAATCTATTACTAAACGAGATAAACAAGGCGGCAAACCATAATCAGGTGGTTATTATGGGGGACTTCAACTACCCAGATATAGACTGGGAAACTGAAACCTGTACATCCCATAAAGGAAACAGGTTCTTGGCAATAGCCAAAGACAATTACCTTTCCCAAATGGTTCAGGACCCAACTAGAGGGACGGCCATACTGGACTTAGTATTAACCAATAGACCTGATAGAACAACAGACGTGCAGGTCGGGGGACACCTGGGAAATAGTGACCATAAAGTAATAACCTTCCAATTATCCTTCAAACGAGAGTTTTTACAGGGAGGAACAAGAATACCGGACTTCAAAAAAGCAAAATTTAGCCAACTAAGGGAGGCCATAGGCCCAATTAACTGGGACATAGTCCTCAAAAATAAAAATACAACCACAAAATGGGAGATTTTTAAAAGCATTGTAACATCAAATTGTGATCGATGCATACCTTATAGAAATAAAAGGCTAAGAAATAAGAAGAAACCAATGTGGATAAATAGAACCGTAAAAAAGCAATAAATGACAAAAAGAAAGCATATAAATCACTAAAACAGGAGGGGAGCCAGGAAGCACTGATAAACTATAAGGAAAAAAATAGAATATGTAAAAACTAATAAAAACTGCCAAACTAGAGACCGAGAGATTAATTGCCAAAGAGAGCAAAACTAACCCTAAAATGTTTTTCAATTATATAAATGGTAAAAATATAAACCTGAAGGAGTCGGCCCTCTACATAGCAATGAGGGGGAGTTGCAGAAAGCGATGAGGATAAAGCCAAGCTATTAAATATTTTCTTCACCACTGTTTTCACTGAGGAAAATAAACTGTCAGATGAAATGCAAAATGTAAAAGTAAATTCCCCTTTAAAAGTGCCCTGTCTGACCCAGGAAGAAGTACGGCAGCGACTTAAAAAGATTAAAATAGACAAATCGCCAGGACCGGATGGCATACACCCCCGTATCCTAAGGGAATTAAGTGATGTCCTAGCCAGACCCTTATTTTTGATATTCACGGACTCCATACTGACAGGGAATGTTCCACCAGACTGGCGTATAGCAAATGTGGTGCCAATATTCAAAAAGGGTCCAAAAACAGAGCATGGAAATTATAGGCCGGTAAGTTTAAAATCTGTTGTGGGTAAACTGTTTGAAGGTTTTGTAAGAGATGCTATCTTGGAGTATCTCAATGAAAATAAGCAAATTACACCATATCAGCATGGCTTCATGAGGGATCGGTCATGTCAAACTAATTTAATCAGTTTCTATGAGGAGGTAAGTTCTAGACTTGACAGCGGCGAATCAATGGATGTCGTATATCTGGACTTCTCCAAAGCATTTGACGCTGTACCACATAAAAGGTTAGTATATAAAATGAGAACACTTGGACTAGGAGAAAATATCTGTATGTGGGTAAGTAACTGGCTCAGTAATAGAAAACAGAGAGTGGTTATTAACGGTACACACTCAGATTGGGTCACGGTCACTAGTGGGGTACCTCAGGGTTCAGTATTGGGCCCTATACTCTTCAATATATTTATTAATGATCTTGTAGAAGGCTTGCACAGTAATATATCAATTTTTGCAGATGACACTAAACTGTGTAAAGTAATTAACACTAAAGAGGACAGTTTTCTGCTACAGAGGGATCTGGATAGATTGGGGGTTTGGGCAGAGAAATGGCAGATGAGGTTTAACACTGACAAATGTAAAGTTATGCACATGGGAAGGAATAATGCAAGTCACCCGTACATGCTAAATGGTGTGGGGAGTCGCTCTGGTAGACAGCGGTGCGGGTGCAGTTTAGAGGCAAAACAAGGAGTCCAGATTGTGCATCAAACAGTGTTTTATTCACACTTGCACAACAGAAATGAAAAGCAGTCTCTTGGTGACAGTTCATACACAACAGAAATCATGTGGAAAAACCAAAAACAGGCCAACACACGGTCCAGTCACCTTGGGTGGTTTAGGTGCGGGTTCACACCTAACAGTCGGCTCAGCCGCAGGCGATTCCACCTTCAGGTCGCAGGGCAACACCACCTTGCTGAGCTCCTTCCTCCAGGACAGAGAATTCCTCAGCCCTGTTTGCAGGCTCCAGGATAATCACACACCCAGACACAGCTGCTGGCTGCGTTATATACCCAGCCCCAAAACATGGACTGGACCGTGGGGAGCAGCCACCCACCCTACTCTTTAGCTGCTCCCAGTAAGAGCCGGCCCGGATCGGCTTTGCAGCCATGCTATTTAACAGAGCAGCACTAGCTGCTGCAGACCAAAACCCCGGCTCTTACCTCACCGAGGCCAGCAACCTCGGTGACACGTACCTGCTATCAAAAACAACACCTTGCACCCTCTTACACACCCCCTTTGTTCAACCCTGAGGGGTGAACACACGTGAGGCAGTGGACGCGGGACAGGGCATCTGCGTTGCCCTGCAAGCGGCCTGCCCTGTGTTCCACGAAGAATTTGAAATTCTGAAGAGATAGGAACCACCTGGTGACCCGAGCATTCCTCTCCTTGGCCTGACTCATCCATTTGAGGGGAATGGTCGGTCACCAGACGGAACCTCCTCCCTAACAAGTAGTAGCGGAGAGATTCGAGTGCCCACTTG
This sequence comes from Bufotes viridis, assembly GCA_033119425.1. NCBI lineage: Eukaryota > Metazoa > Chordata > Amphibia > Anura > Bufonidae > Bufotes > Bufotes viridis. The sequence continues at coordinate 319,123,304 of CM065593.1, read as the reverse complement.
ATAGCCAGGCACTCCCTCTCCACTATACTATATCTGGACTCGGCGGGATTGAGCTTACGGCTCAGGAAGACAACGGGATGTTCTTCCCCGTTGACCTCCTGAGACAGTACCGCACCGAGGCCTACCTCCGAGCGTCGGTCTGTACGACAAACTCCTTGTTGAAGTCGGGTGTCACCAAAACCGGGGGACCCACACAGGGCCGACTTCAACGCGGCGAAAGCCTCCTCCGCCTTCTCACTCCAGCTAACCCTCCCAGACTTTCGCCCCTTCAAGAGGTCTGTCAACGGCGCTGCTATTGTGGCAAAGTGGGGCACAAACCTCATGTAGTAACCTACAATCCCCAGGAACGACTTTACCTGCCTGGTGGTGACCGGTCGGGGCCAGTTACGAATGGCCTCTACCTTGGTTACCTGAGGTTTGATGACTCCCGCCCAATTACATATCCCAGATATTTTGTCTCCTCTAACCCTATGGAGCACTTCTTTGGGTTAGCGGTCAGTCCGGCTTTCCTCAGGGCATCCACTACCGCCTGCACCTTGGGTAAATGGCTTTCCCAGTCGGTGCTGTGGATGACTACATCATCTAAGTAGGCCGAGGCGTACCGACGATGTGGTCGCAGCACTATGTCCATTAACCTTTGGAAAGTGGCGGGGCGCCATGCAGGCCAAAGGGTAACACCTTGTAGTGATACAGGCCCTGCGGGGTAACAAATGCGGTTTTTCCTTAGCCGACTCCGTTAAGGGTACCTGCCAGTACCCTTTAGTGAGGTCCAGCACAGAAAAATAACGGGCTTGTCCTAAACTTTCAACCAGCTCGTCTACTCGGGGCATGGGATACGCGTCAAACTTGGATACTTCATTTAACTTGCGAAAGTCGTTGCAGAACCGCAACGTCCCATCCGGCTTGGGTATTAGGACTATGGGACTGGCCCACTCACTTTTCGACTCCTCAATGACATCGAGCTTCAACATTAACTGTACTTCCTCCGCGATGGCCCGTCGCCGAGCCTCGGGTACCCGGTATGGTTTTAACCGGATCTTGGCCTGAGGCTCAGTGGCGATGTCATGTTGGATGAGAGACGTGCGGCCAGGGAGGTCGAGAACACATCCGTGTTCCGACTGATGAACTCCTGACTTCCTGAACTTGTTTGGAAGACAGGCTGTCTGCAATTTTACCGTGGTTACTGCTTCACAGGCCTCGAACTGTGGGGCTGGACCCTTTTCACCTAGAAGCCCTGGCCGGGGGCTGTGGTCGTCGGCTGTGTCCCTATCTTTCCACGGCTTAAGTAAATTCACGTGGTACACCTGCTCCGGCTTGCGCCGCCTGGCTGGTGTACTTTGTAATTTACTTCCCCTACCTTCTCGATCACCTCATAGGGGCCCTGCCACCTAGCTAGGAACTTGCTGTCAGGGTGGGTACCAGAACCAAAACCCGATCTCCCGGATGGAAGCCCCGTACCCGAGCCTGACGATTATACACCCTACTCTGGGCTTGTTGCGCTGCCTCCATATGCTCCCGGACCAGCGGCAACACCCTTTCTATCCGTTCCTGCATCTGGGTGACATACTCAATGACACTTTTGTGGGGGACAGGCTGTTGTTCCCATGCTTCCTTGGCGATATCCAACAGGCCCCGAGGGTGTCTGCCATAAAGCAGTTCGAAGGGCGAGAACCCAGTAGAGGCCTGGGGTACCTCTCGCACTGCGAACATGAGATAGGGCAGAAGCAGGTCCCAGTCCTTCCCATCTCTAGACACCACCCTTTTTAACATATTTTTTAGAGTTTGGTTAAACCTCTCAACAAGACCGTCTGTTTGCGGATGGTAAGCGGACGTCCGTAACTGCTTTATACGCAACAATTTACACAGTTCCTTCATTACTTTGGACATAAAAGGGGTCCCTTGGTCTGTCAGAACCTCTTTTGGCAGGCCCACACGGGAAAACATCTCCATTAACTCTTTGGCAATGAGCCTAGCTGAGGTATGTCGCAGAGGCACCGCCTCCGGATACCGAGTGGCATAGTCGAGAACTACCAGAATGTGTTGGTGGCCCCTGGCAGACTTTGGTACAGGCCCAATTAAATCCATAGCGATTCGCTCAAACGGTACTTCAATAATTGGCAGAGGTACCAGAGGACTACGGAAATGAGGCTGGGGGCTAGTTATCTGACAGGTTGGACAGGACTTACAATAATCTTCTACCTCCTTGAACACACCGGGCCAATAAAACCGCTGCAGTATGCGGTCCTGGGTTTTCTGCCACCCCAGGTGTCCCCAAGAACATGTTGGTGGGCAAGCTCCATGACAAGCTTGCGATACGCTGTGGGCACCACCAACTGTTCAACAGGTTCACCTCGGACTTGGTTCACCCGATACAACATATCCTGTAGAACAATAAATCGTGGGAACATTAATTCAGCCCCTGGTTTCTGGGGTTTACCATCAATTTCAGCACATTCTCCCAGGCCCTGGTTAGGGTTTGGTCCCGGTGTTGTGCGGTCCCAAAATTTTCCCGGAGACATTGAGGTCTGCCAACTCAGGTCCCGGTGGCAAGTCCTCCGTGTCTCCCACCATTACACTCAGTGGGGTTGTTTCCCCCTCTACCGCCGGAGCAGTGGTCACCCCTACCGCCGGCCCTTCAGACTCGGGCTCCCAGGGTTCTGGCCTTCCAGCGGTATCAGGCCACTCTGCTAGGGTCACCCCTGTCTCGGGTCCCTCAGATACCTTTATTGCCGGCCACAGCGCCGGAAAACCGAGGAAGTCCCTCCCAAGTATTAGTTCGTGTGGGAGTGTAGTAGCGACAGCCACCTCGTGGGTCCACCTACCAGCCGCTGTGGACAAAGTCACTAGTGCAGTGGGATAGTCTTTCAGGTCTCCGTGGATGCACAGGACCCCGACTTTACGGCCAGTATACTCCGCAGGCCGTACCAGGGCAGCCCTTACCAGGAGACTAAACTCCCGGAGTCCAGCAGAGCCACCGCCAGCGAATCTCCCACCTCTACCTGACACAGGTGGTTATGGTCTTGTACCTCACGGGTGCCAGTTGCGCACAGCTTCCGTGCATACAAGGAGTGGCGACCCCCGTAGTTCACCTCCATCAGCTCATCCCGGCGCGGACAGTCGGCCCTGATGTGGCCTGGCTCCTGACACCTCCAGCATACCACGGGAGGCGGGCTCGCAGGGGGTATATTCCGTGCAGGCCGCTCTGTCGCGGACGTTGGAACTGGGGCAGAGGCCTCCGGGGTTTAACTGACCCCTTCCCAGCAAGACTCCCCTGCAGGTTTCTGGTGGCCTCGTGCCGCTCCACCAGGTCGACCATCTCCAGGGCATTGGTGGGCGATACCTGGCCGATCCAGTGCTGGAGAGGGTAAGGCAAAGCCCTCCAGAAGACATCGGCTAACAGACGGTCGAGCATAGCAGTGGGAGTCAGTATGTCTGGCTGCAGCCATTTTGCAACCGTTGTAGCAAGTCATAGTATTGTGGCCGGGCGGGTTCAGCCGGGTTAAACTCCCACTGATGCACCCGCTGGGCCCGGACCAAAACATTCACCCCCAGTCTTGCCAGGATCTCACCTTTCACAGTCGGGTAGTCAGCTGCTTGGTCACCTGGGAGGTCAAAAATACTTGCTGGGGTCCAGACGCCAGGAACGGAGCGATGACCTCTGCCCACTGTTCTCGGGGTAATTTCTCCCTCACGGCCACCTTCTCGAACACCGCCAGATAGGTCTCAACATCATCCGAGGGGTCATCTTAGGGATCGCGGTACGGACAGCTTTCCGGGCATCGTGGGCGCGGTGGGACGCTCCTGCCGCTTGCAACGCCATCACGTGCTGTAGCAGTAGCTGGTTGGTCTCCCGCTGCTGCACGTTAGCCTCTATGAGGGCTTTCACAGCCGCCTCCATTTTGTCGGGGATCACAGGCTGCAACTTTGCCGGCTTAATATAGGACATTCACTTTTGCCCAGCAAAAAACAAAGTTCGGCGTTCACGCCAGCCTCACTGCGCATGCCCGCATCCGACACCAAATGTGAGGAGTCGCTCTGGTAGACAGCGGTGCGGGTGCAGTTTAGAGGCAAAACAAGGAGTCCAGATTGTGCATCAAACAGTGTTTTATTCACACTTGCACACCAGAAATGAAAACAGTCTCTTGGTGACAGTTCATACACAACAGAAATCATGTGGAAAAACCAAAAACAGGCCAACACACGGTCCAGTCACCTTGGGTGGTTTAGGTGCGGGTTCACACCTAGCAGTCGGCTCAGCCGCAGGCGATTCCACCTTCAGGTCGCAGGGCAACACCACCTTGCTGAGCTCCTTCCTCCAGGACAGAGAATTCCTCAGCCCTGTTTGCAGGCTCCAGGATAATCACACACACCCAGACACAGCTGCTGGCTGCGTTATATACCCAGCCCCAAAACATGGACTGGACCGTGGGGAGCAGCCACCCACCCTACTCTTTAGCTGCTCCCAGTAAGAGCCGGCCCGGATCGGCTTTGCAGCCATGCTATTTAACAGAGCAGCACTAGCTGCTGCAGACCAAAAAACCCCGGCTCTTACCTCACCGAGGCCAGCAACCTCGGTGACACGTACCTGCTATCAAAAACAACACCTTGCACCCTCTTACAATGGTAAAACACTCAGTAACACTGACATGGAAAAGGATCTAGGAATTTTAATAAATAACAAACTAAGCTGTAAAAACCAGTGTCAGGCAGCTGCTGCTAAGGCCAATAAGATAATGGGTTGCATCAAAAGGGGCATAGATGCCCGTGATGAAAATATAGTCTTACCACTTTATAAATCCCTAGTCAGACCACACATGGAGTACTGTGTACAGTTCTGGGCTCCCGTGAACAAGGCAGACATAGCAGAGCTAGAGAGGGTTCAGAGGAGGGCAACTAAAGTAATAACTGGAATGGGGCAACTACAGTACCCCGAAAGGGTATCAAAATTAGGGTTATTCACTCTAGAAAAAAGACGACTGAGCGGAGATCTAATAACTATGTATAAATATATCAGGGGTCAGTACAAAGATCTCTCCCATCATCTATTTATCCCCAGGACTGTGACTGTGACGAGGGGACATCCTCTGCGTCTGGAGGAAAGAAGGTTTGTACACAAACATAGAAAAGGGTTCTTCACGGTAAGAGCAGTAAGACTATGGAACTCTCTGCCTGAGGAGGTGGTGATGGTGAGTACAATAATGGAATTCAAGAGGGGCCTGGATGTATTTCTGGAGCGTAATAATATTTCAGGCTATAGATACTAGAGAGGGGTCGTTGATCCAGGGAGTTATTCTGATTGGAGTCGGGAAGGAATTTTTTCCCCTTAAGTGGGGAAAATTGGCTCTACCTCACAGGGGTTTTTTGCCTTCCTCTGGATCAACTTGCAGGAAACAGGTCGAACTGGATGGACAAATGTCTTTTTTCGGCCTAATATACTATGTTACTATGTTACTATGTAACTTCAGATCTATGATTCGAAGGTCGATTCACTAAAGCCTAAATATAAGCATGCACTAATACAAGCCTCCTAATGACCAAACCAATTCAAAAAGGACACAAGAGTTCAACTAAAACACTAATGGGGTCATTTATGATCTGAAGTATGCCACATTTTGGCATACTTTTGTTGCAGATTCACCTCTTTACCAAGGTGTCTGAAAAAGGGGTAGTGGCGCGGATGGTGAAGGAGTGACCTAGTTTTTTAATCTTTTTTGGATGTTTATTTTTTCTTTTTCAAACATAGTGGGTGTGGAACAATTTCTCTTAGACCTCAGAAATTCCCATACAGGGATATCTGTGAATATTGTCAAATCCAAAGTGTGGACAAGAGTTCCCAAACAGCTGATCACTTGCTAAGGCCTCATGCACACGACCGTATGTGTTTTGCGGTCCGCAAATTGCGGATCCGCAAAAAAAACGGATGACATTCCGTATGGCATCCGTTATTTTTGCGGATCCATTGTAAAAATGCCTATCCTTGTCCGCAAACTAGAAAAAATAGGACATGCTTTTTTTTTTTGCGGAACGGAAAAACGGACACACGGAAACGGAATGCACACGGAGTACCTTCCGTTTTTTTTGCGGACCCATTGAAATAAATGGTTCCGTATATGGTCCGCAAAATAAACGGAACGGACACGGAAAGAAAATACGTTCGTGTGCATGAGGCCTATAGTGCATCAAGCAGCAAACAACCCGCTGGTTTTCTCCCTGCCAACTCCAACTTGCAGAGAGTGCTGGAAATGTCTCCCATTTCAGCAATATATGGCAAGAAACTCCCGGCTGGACTTGCAGGGAAAGAACGGTCTGCTGTTACGACACTTGGTCCGCGACATAACAACTCGCTGGAATTCCACCTTGCAGATGCTGTGTGTGTGTACGAGCAGTCTAAAGCACTGTAAAGTCGGGAATAATTTTGTCATGCACCAGACCACCTCAGCATGAAGCATTTGTTGTTTCAAGGTCAGGAAGTCGCACCGCCATAGATCTGCAAAAACGCTTCCGTTACAATAATAAAACCGTATGCATCCATCATGAACGGATCCAGTTGTATTATGTCTTCTATAGCCATTATGGACTCGTCTTGAACACCATTGAAAGTCAATGGGGGACGGATCAGTTTTCTATTGTGCCACATTATGTCAGAGAAAACGGATCTGTCCCCATTGACTTACATTGTGGGCCAGGACGGATCCATTTGGCTCCGCTTCGTCAGGCGGACAGCAAAACGCTGCGAAGGTGCACTCATAGCCATGTATGTCAGTATCACTTATGGAAATTGGAGCAACTGGCAATTGATTCATGAAGAATTGATTTGGGTTTGAATCAAACTTTTTGAAAAATGTGCTGAATCGGACACGAAGCGAATCTCAAGTTCGATCATTATATATATATTATATATATATATATATATATAAAATAAAAAGAGTCCACGGCACCTCCAGGTAAATTCTTGTGTTTATTTACACCAATGCAATTTTTCGGTCCTCGCTATGGAACCTTTCTCAAGCAGTGATATAATAGTGTAAACAGTGCATCAATAAATACGCCCCTTAATCAGGGTTTAGCAATTTACATAATTGAATGTGATTAAAAACAAAGTGTAAAAATATACAAATACATAATCCAAAAAGTGTCAAATATCATAAAAGGAAATCCCATGTTGTATCATGATAAAGTGCATCTCTTCATACAACCAATTTTGCTATACCTAATTATAATTAATTAATAAAGTGCATATGTGCCATCTTATTATAATATTAAAATACCTCAATTGATGGGAGGGGAAGGAGAGGAACTACAGATGCCAGCATGAATGTTTCCCGCACAACCAAAAGCGCCTGTCCGGATGACATTAGAGGCGGTCACGTGATTAAATAGTTGCCCGGAGACAGACAACGCCGGGAACACTATAATACCTAGCCGCGCGTGTATGTGTTGAATAACCCGGGTGATGCCCCGTGAACAAAGCGGAGCACCCGGATCACATTAAAAACTAGAAAAGCCACTTCCTTAAGTCATCATCATTCTAACTACATGTTCAGCAATCAATACTATTACCACACATCAGAGTCAAAAAGCCTCTAGATGCCTTGTGGACATTGTATATGAGATACAGAAAACACAACATGTGAACACCCTCCATATTGACAATTGCCTGGCGAAAAATGTATATATAGAAAAACATATGTGGAAAACCAAAATTTTTTTTTTACAAAAAGAAGAAAAAAAGAAAAGCCACATATTATCATGTCTTGTCCTAATAGTACTAGTTCCATAACGGGATGCACTGATAAATCCAACTCCCATGAAAATCTATGAACAAATAATAAATATAAATAAAATATAATATAATAAATAAAATATACAAAATAAAATATACAAAATATTTATATATTTATTAGTGTTCAGCTAGCATGCTCGGCCGAATATCTTTTTCACTCGAGCATCGCAATGCTCGGCACATCGCGGTGTTCAACTGAACACCAAGTGTGCTCGAGCGCGATGCTCGAGTATCCTCCCTGCACGTTTGTTTGCTCCTTCTCAGCCGCAGCAGGGAAGTACTGCCACTCACTGTAATGCCGCAGCCATGTTGGTTACTGGCATTACAGTGATTGGCTGGCTGGAACGCGTCATCGGGTGCTATATAGCACTCGATGACACGTGGTTCGGCTCAGTCTTAGTCAGGGCGAGCTGCACCAGAAGGGACAGATAGTGTAGGAAGAGGAATTGTGTTTTTTTTAGGTAGTTTGGTTTTGATTGTTGAAAGGTGTTAGAGACCCAACAGTCCTTTATTAGCGCTAAATTGCGTGCAATTGTTTGGGTGCTGGTGAGAGCAGCGACATTTCCTGCGCTACATCTCCTGTATAACATTAGCCGCTGGTGACAGCAGCGACATCACCTGCGCTACGTCTCCTGTATAACGTTAGCCGCTGGTTACAGCAGCGACATTACGTGTGCTACATCTCCTGTATAATGTTTGCGCTTCCCAAATAGTTGCTACATTCCCTGTAATTTTTTATTAGCCGCTGGTGACAGCAGTGACATTACCTGCGTTACATCTCCTATATAACATTGGCCGTTGTGACAGCAGCGAGAATATCTGCCCTACATCTCCTGTATAACGTTAGCCGCTGGTGACAGCAGCGACATTACCTGCGCTAAATCTCCTGTATAACAGTGTCTGTGAAGGTTCTCATTTATCCAGGTCATGGTATATCTGTAAAGAATCAATCAAGGCAAATGGACTTGCTGTAGATTTCTTGAAAACGTTTCACTTGTTCTTCCAACGAGCTTTCTCAATTCTGAGTAACTTGTACAAGAATTCTCTGGGAATAAATATATAACTGAATCAACATCTGTCAATTAGGTCATTATACCCAGCATGGGGTCAAAGGTGTTGATTCCATAGTCCAACAACTGGTTCACCCAAAAGACCGAAAACACAAGATGGACAACATTGTGTACGCAGTCCAGTGCAATGAGGAATGCGCAGAACTGTATATCGGCGAAACAAAACAACAACTACATCAGCGTATGGCACAGCATAGAAGAGCCAAAACCTCTGGGAAAGATTCAGCCGTGTACTTACATCTAAAAGAAACAGGTCACACCTTTGAAGACAGTCAAGTACGTGTTTTGGAGGCCGATTGGTACAAACGAGGTGTGAGGGAGGCCATCTACGTAAAAATGGAGAAGCCAAGCTTGAATAAAGGCAGGGGGGGAGGGTTAGACATCTATTGTCTGCCACTTACAATGCTGTCTTGATACTTTTTTCTGGGAGGTCATTATCTTCAATTAGGACTATGGAATCAACACCTTTGACCCCATGCTGGGTATAATGACCTAATTACCAGATGTTGATTCAGTTACATATTTATTCCCAGAGAATTCTTGTACAAGTCACTCAGAATTGAGAAAGCTCGTTGGAAGAACGAGTGAAACGTTTTCAAGAAATCTACAGCAAGTCCAGTTTCCTTGATTTATTCTTTACAGATACTCCTGTATAACGTTTGCACATCCCAAATAGCTTTGACATTCCCTGTAATTTTTTATTAGCTGCTGGTGACAGCAGCGACATTACCTGCGCTATATATCCTATATAACGTTTGCCTCTGGTGACAGCAGTGGCATTAACGTTATACAGGAGATGTAGCGCAGGTAATGTCGCTGCTGTCACCAGCGGCTAACGTTATACAGGAGATGTAGTGCAGGTAATATTGCTGCTATCACCAGCGGCTAACGTTATACAGGAGATGTAGCGCAGGTAGCCGCTGGTGATAGCAGCAATATTACCTGCACTACATCTCCTGTATAACGTTAGCCGCTGGTGACAGCAGCGACATTACCTGCACTATATCTCCTGTATAACGTTTCCGTATCCCAAATATCTGTGACATTCACTGTAATTTAATTCCAATACTTTTTTATTAGTTTTCAAATAAGAGTACAGTTGCGGAAGTAGCCGCTAAATAGCAATATAAAAATGATGGACGCAGCCATCAAGTAAAAGTGCATATCTAAAGCACCAATGTACAGGCCATTACTTAATATGGAAGTTCCATGCTATGAGTCCGCAGATATAATCCAGGGCATCCGCTTGGATGCTGCCAACCTGGAAAAATGTAATAATGTCCATGACCACTGTGATGCGGTCAGTTTGACATCACTCTGAAAATGGCTTCCTAGTAAAGGCATATCAATCGCTATGTAACCTGTTTAGAGTCTTAGTGTACGGTGCAGCTATTTTAAAATACAATATCAATGTATCAACATAAAATAAGAACATAACATGTAAGAATAGAACACATTCACTGTAATTTATTTGCGCATACACTTACAAAATAGGCGCTACTGTATGTGTGACATACTAGCAAGCATATATACAATTTAATATCATGAAGGCGAGCAGTAAGGGACGGGGATGTGGCCGTGCACGCAGAGGCCGTGGTCCTGGGCGCAGTCGGTGAAACTGTGCCTGCTGCCAGAGCACAAGCAACACACTCATGCATGATACCTAGCTTCATGTCCCACTTTGCAGGGCGGTGCAGGACACTACTCTCGAAGTCACACCAGTGCGACCAGGGGGTCGGTTGGATTGCAGCAGATAATGCTTCCAGTCAGTTAAGCACCACCCTGTCTTCCACAAAGTCCAGTGTCTGTAGCCAAAAGTCTGGTCAACAGAATCCTCACCCTGATCCTCCTTCCTCCCACCATAGAGAGTCTTGGCAAACAAGTAATCCCACACTCCGATATTGCGAGGAGTTCTTTTCATTGCCATTCCTTGAATTGGCCCTCTCGCCAAGCCCGCTTGAAGAGGGACATGAGGAGAATTTGTGCACTGATTCCCAAACTCTTGAGCATCCACAGTCAGAAAAAGATGACGTGGGGAATGGCAATTAGTATTTCACGAGGTGGATGATGAGGATGAGACACAGTTGTCAATAAGTGAGGTTCTTGTTAGGTCAAAAAGTCAGGAGGATGACTAGAGTGAGGAAGTGGAAGAGGAGGTGGTGGACGATGAAATCACTGACCCAACCTGGGAAGGTGGCAAGCCGAGGGAGGACAGCAGTACAGAGGGGGAGGGATCAGCAGCACCGCAACAGGCTGGAAGAGGCAGTTGGGTGGCAAAAGGGAGAAGGCGGGCCACACCAAACAGGCCCGCAACTGGTCCCCGGAGCACCCTCTTTCAGCAATCTCCCTTGCCAAGGGGAAGGTGTTCCGCAGTCTGGCACTTTTTTGAGGAAAGTGCGGACGATAAAAGAATTGTCATTTGCAACCTGTGCCTTACCAAAATGAGCAGGGGCGTGAACACTAGCAACCTCACCACCACCATCATGATCTGCCACATGGCATCAAGCACCCAAATAACTGGGCTGAACGCCTGGGTCTCGAATTAGTGTCTGCGGGTCACACCATTGCCTCCTATTCCCCTGTGTTACGTGCTGGCCAATCCCCTGTCCAAGACGCAGGCCCGGATGCCTCCCGCCCTGCACCTGGACCTTTGCAAGCACCATCATCTGGCACATCCTCTTCTGTATCCCAGCGCAGCGTACAGATGTCCATACCCTGGGCCTTGGAACGAAAGCGCAAATACCCAGCCACCCACCCACAGGCCATAGCACTAAATGCGCTCATTTCCAAATTGCTGGCCCTGGAAATGTAGCCATTTAGGCTTGTGGACACAGAGGCTTTCCGCAGCCTTAGGGCGGTGGCCGTGCCTCGTTACTCAGTATGCCGTCCCTACCTTACACCAGCATGTGTGCCGTAACATCACCCGTGCCCTGACCAACGCAGTTATTGGGAAGGTCCACTTAACGACTGACTCATGGACAAGTGCTTTTGGCCTGGGACGCTAAATTTTCCTGACAGCACACTGGGTGAACGTTGTGGAGGCCAGGAGTGAGTCATACCCAGAGATGGCACAGGTGCTACCGACGCAAGGACTGCGGGCCCTACTTCCATCAGGATTTCCGCCACCACATTAGTGGCTCCAAACCCCCCTTCTGCTCCTCCACCTCCTCCTCCACTTCCACCTCTGAATTCTCATCTTGCAGCACCAGTCAGCCATTAGTCAGTAGCTGGAAGCAGTGTAGCATTGCAGTGGGGAAGCGGCAACAGGCCGTGGTAATAAATAATTTAGTGCGCCGCGTGTGTGCCCATTTCCGAAAGTCATCTACAGCTGCCGCCGGTCTGGCAACGCTGCAGCAACTGCCAGCTCACCAACTGTTGTGCGACGTGAGCACACGCTGGAACTCCACATCCCACATGTTGGCCAGGCTTTGTGAGCAGCAGTGGGCAGTAGTGGAAAATCGGGTGCAACATGGTCATGGCATTTCCAGTCAGCTTCCACTCTTCACAAGCGACGAGTGGGCATGGATGTCTGACCTCTGTGAGGTTTTACGCAACTTTGAATTAACACAGATGGTGAGCGGCGATGCTGCTATTATCAGAGTAACCATCCCAATTCTGTGTCTACCGAAACACTCGCTGCTCACAATGAAGGCAGACGCTTTGCATGTGGAACAGGTGGAAATGGGGGAAGACAGTACACAGGGTGATAGCCAGACCACCCTCAGTTCGTCTTCTCATCACGAATTGGATGATGATGATGAGGAGGAGGAGGAAGAGCCGGAGACGGTTGTCTCCGCTACATAGGCTAGTACCCATAGCTGGTTTATTCCATCTGTTCAGCGTGGATGGGCTGAAGAGGAGGAAGAGGATGAGGAGATTGAGAGTCATCCTCCTGATGAGGACAGTGATGTCTTGTCTGTTGGAACTCTGGCACACATGGCTGACTTTAAGTTATGCTGCCTTTCCCGTGACCCTCGTGTTATACGCATCTTGGCCAACACCGATTACTGGTTGTTCACCCTTCTCGACCCCTGCAATGAGAACTTCTCATCTCTCATTCTTGTGGTGGAGAGGACTAGCAAAATGGTGCAATACCAGAAGGTCCTTGTGGAAAAATTGCTTAAAAAATTTCCAGCTGACAACGCTGGCGGCAGAGTATGTAGTTCCTTGGGCAACCGAGGAGGGGAGATGAAGGGAACACACAGCAGTTCCAACAGAGGCAGGGCAACACTCTCCAAGGCCTGGGCCAGTTTCATGACACCCCGCCAGCACCCTCACCCTGATGCATGGCCTAGTGTCAAAAGGAGGGAAAAGTTTTGGAAGATGGTGAAGGAGTATGTAGCAGACCGTGTCAGCGTCCTCAGTGATCCCTCTGTGCCTTACTACTATAGGGCGTCCAAGCTGGACATTTGGCACAAACTGGTGCTCTATGCCTTGGAGGTGCTGGCCTGCCCTGCTGCCAGCGGTTTGTCTGAGCGGGTATTTAGTGCTGCTGGGGGCATAATAACTGATAATCGCATCCACCTGTCAACTGAAAATGCTGACGGATTGACTCTTATCAAAATGAACAAGGCCTGGATTGCCCCTGACTTCTCTACTCCACCAAAGGAAAGCGGCTGAACATAAAGGCACTTTAAATGTTGTTTTTATGGTGTATTGAATACACTGTATTCCCATGCACCCTTTCCACCACAAAAAAGGGTATATGGTTCAATCTTCCTTTCCTTCTCCTCCTCCTCCATCATATCAACATGCTTATTAGGCTGCTTTCGCTCCTAATGTTTTAGAGGGTCAACTCAGCAGGAGACCCTCACCCCTAATGTTTTAGAGGGTCACTAGCAGACCTTCACCGCTAATGGTTTAGATCCGGGGTAGGCAACCTCTGGCGCTCCAGCTGTTGTGAAACTACAACTCCCAGCATCCATACTTGCTCTGTTCTTCTAAGAGCTCCCATAGAAATGAATGGAGCATGCTGGGAATTGTAGTTTAACAACAGCTGGAGTGCCGAAGGTTGCTGGTCCCTGGTTTAGATGGTCAGATCAGCAGCAGGCCCTTGCCCCTAATGTTTTAGAGGGTCACCAGCAGGCCCTTGCACCAAATGTTTTAGGGGGTCAGCTCAGCAGCAGACCCTCACCCCTAATGTTTTCGAGGGTCACCACCAGACCCTCATCCCATAAAGTTGTAAATGGTCAGATCAGCAGCAGTGCCTCGCCCCTAATGTTTTAGATGGTCAGATCAGCAGCAGGCACTCGCCCCTAATGTTTTAGATGGTCAGATCAGCAGCAGCAGGTCTTCTCCCCTAATGTTTTAGAGGATCACCAGCAGGCCCTCACCCCTAATGTTTTAGATGTTCAGATCAGCAGCAGGCCCTCGCCCCTAATGTTTTAGAGGGTCTCCTCACCAGCAGGCCCTTGCTCCTAATGTTTTAGAGGGTCAGCTCAGCAGTAGACCCTCACCCCTAATGTTTTAGAGGGTCACCAGCAGACCCTCACCCCTAATGTTTTAGATGATCAAATCAGCAGCAGGCCCTCGCTCCTAATATTTTTGAGGGTCAGCTCAGAAGCAGACCCTCACCCCTAATGCTTTAGAGGGTCACCAGCAGACCCTCACCCCTAATGTTTTAGATGCTCAGATCAGCAGCAGGCCCTCGCTCCTAATATTTTTGAGGGTCACCATCAGGCCCTTACTCCTAATGTTTTAGAGGGTCAGCTCAGCAGCAGATCCTCACCCCTAATGTTTTAGAGGGTCACCAGCAGGCCCTCGCCCATAATGTTTTAGATGGTCAGATCAGTAACAGGCCCTCGCTCCTAATGTTTTAGAGGGTCAGCTCAGCAGCAGACCCTCACCCCTAATGTTTTAGAGGGTCAGATCAGCAGCAGGCCCTCACTCCTAATGTTTTAGAGGGTCACCAGCAGGCCCTTGCTCCTAATGTTTTTGAGTGTGTCTATGATGTCCCCCTTTCTGTGTAATAAAGGACGTATTGGAGTTCCGGTTCCTTTTTTGGCAGCCCTTTCACTTAGTGCATAGGCTTTATGAGTGTAGGGGTCCCACTACCTGAACAATTGTACCACAATGTGAATGAGGCCCTGCTTTATGTGATATACAGTTTGTATTGGAGTGCCTCTTCCTTGTAATTTTTGGCAGCACTTGCACTTTATATACAAGTAAATATACAGGAAAGAATGATTCCAAACAATTTTTCCTCTAAAATCGATTTTATCTTCGGTTTTGTGCGTATTATTGTCAGTCTGTAAAAGTGGCGTACTACTCGGACAACATCGTTCCAAGCAGCGACCTGGGAGTCCAAGATGCATCCAGACATCCTCCCCATGCTGTTCCCAAACCATTTCAGTGGTTTTCCATCAATTACAGACCTTTTCCTGTGAACCAGACACCCCCCTCTTCAGAGCAGTGGGTGCCTGGTTTAATGCTGTGGTTCTCCCATTGACTGCCATTCCATCTGTCGAGCACCCGAGCATCCCAAAGTGTTCTACTTGAGCACCCGAGCACTTTAGTGCTCGATCAACACTAATATATATATATATATATATACACAGTATACCGTATTTTTTGCCCTATAAGATGCACTTTTTTCCCCCAAAAGTGGGGTAAAAATAGTGCTGCGTCTTATGGGGCGAATGCGGCAAACACTGATACACCGCTGCACTTCTGAACAGCGCAGCCGGCGTGTGTATCAAGGAGGAGGGGCTGGGGTCGGCAGTCTTGTATGCTAATAATCGCGGGGCCCGGTGCAGTAACCGTATTCTACTACACTGGGCCCGCTGTAGTAATGTTATGGCAGTGATTAAAACTATAATTTTTAGAACAGTAAATCCATGTTGTATTACCCTACCTAATGTACAATCGCAGGCAGGAGGCCAGGCGGGCGGCGGCAGCGTAACTGACTACGTCACACGCCTGCTCCGCCTGCTTCATTCATAAAGTGGGCGGAGCGGGCACGTGACGTTACGCTGCCGCCGCCCGCCCGGCCTCCTGCCTGTGATCGTACATTAGGTAGGGTAATACAGCATGGATTTACTGTTATGAAAATTATAGTTTTAATCACTGCCATAACATTACTACAGCGGGCCCGGTGTAGTATTATACAGTTACTACACCGGGCCCCGCGGTCATTAGCAAACAAGATGCCGGACCCCCATCCCCTGTATTGGGGGTCATCACACCCACTGTATGGGGGCATCTGTGGGTGGCACTGTATGGGGGCATCTGGGGATGGCACTGCTATGGGGGGGGGATCTGTGGATGACACATAGCATGTCATCCATAGATCCCCCATAGCAGTGCCATCCCCAGATGCCCCCATACAGTGCCACCCACAGATGCCCCCATACAGTGCCACCCACAGATGCCCCCATACAGTGCCACCCACAGATGCCCTCATACAGTGCCACCCACAGATGCTCCCATACAGTGCCATCCCCAGATGCCCCCATACAGTGCCATCCACAGATGCCTCCATACAGTGCCATCCACAGATTCCCCCATACAGTGCCATCCCCAGCTTCCCCCATAACAGTGCGTCATCCCCAGATCCCCCATAACAGTGCCATCCCCAGATCCCCCATAACAGTGCATCATAATAATGTCATGCACAGAACACTGTTAGTAAAAAACCCACCAAAAGTACACCTTTTGGTTCAAAATATTTTTTTTCTTATTTTCCTCCTCAAAAACCTAGGTGCGTCTTATGTGCCGGTGCGTCTTATAGGTCGAAAAGTACGGTGTGTGTGTATATATATATATATATATATATATACACTGCCATATATATTTATATATATATATTTATATACACTGTATATGTACACTGTATATATATCTATATAGTTTTTTGTCCTTCCCCATCCTCACTTTCTTCCTGGGGTGGTGAAGTTTTGGGTTTGTTTCATTTTCACTTTTTACACTGTTGTTTTATGTATATATTATTTATAAATATTCTTTAAAAAAACAAGGAAATATGTCTATCATTTCTAGCAGGTTGCTCATATTTGCACCATTTCTTTGTATTTGTATAATTTTATCTGACTTCTAAATTTATGGATTTTACAACACTATTGATAAATCTCCTCTGGCTTTAATAAGTAAACAACATATATTGTAATTTACGTAAATCTTCCCTATGAGTTCTTAGAATAATTAACTGCATTCTGCTGCATCTTTATTAAATGTAAAATGCAACTTTTTTTTATATTAAATGCCAAGAATTCATAATTGACTGTATAATAAGATAGGTCATAAGTTCATTTGCTCAGCTTGCTTTAATTTAGAATTGAGTGTGATTGTCATTAAAGATTAATGGATGTGGGAGGTGACAGGATGGGAAAGCAGGCTGCAGACAATGATCTAGTGATAAGTAGAACTGGCCAGTACACCTGCATCTCACTGACTGGGGTCACACATATGCAAACACTTTCCTAGCAGACATCCTGATCCTTCACTGTAAAACATATCAATATTCATTTACTTGTCTCTTTTCAAAGTCATTTTCGACAGTATGATCATGATATAATATGAAAAAGAGATTAAGATTTGCAGAAAAGACTATACAGCCTGAAAAATTTAATTTGCTCTAATATTTAAGTAATGTTACATTGTAACAAGCAAAAGAATATTAAAGATTTTTATGAATTATATATATATATATATATATATATATATTTATTTATACTTTGTACATTGATCTCCAGAGGTCTTTTAATTACCTTCTGGGGGATATATTGTGTGGCAAAAATATATTTAAAGATAAGTAAATATAAATAAAAGAATAAAATAAAAAAACAAACAAAAAAAACTACACCAACAGAAACTGATGCCATAGTCGCCCCATGCTCCTGAAACTATGCATATTTCTTAACCAAACGACTGACACAAAATAGGCAATGCATTTTAATTCAACATTTTCAAGTTTTCCCAAATAAAGCTAAAAATTATTTATATAAGAACATATTAATAAAAAGCCCTAGCTGTCAGGTAAAAATGTTGCAAAAATTATTTTTATAGACCAACAAATAATTTTTTTTGAAGACTGTTAAACCAACACATGCACTAAATCACAAAAAAAGTATCTGGCCATTAAGGCCTTTTCACGCCTGGTCATTAAAGGGTTCAAATTAAATTTTGCTCATATTACTCATAATACAGCTGGCTGCATAGTATTCACTAAAATGTAATGTATATGGGTATAGCTCTACAGTCGGAAGTTCGGACCATATTTGCTGAATTGTAAAGTGATTGTCCAGGATTACAACAGAAGGTGTTTTTTCTTCCAGTTACAGTTCCATGCTTGTTTATGCACTGTGTATGGTATTACACTTCTAATGTAACGTATGCTCAGCCAATCCTGATAAGTTTATGGGGTGAATACAGTGGCGTATCTATCACGAGGCAAACAATAATTCACCCTATAGGACCCTGGTACTAATGTCAGGACTGAGATAACCTGTTCCTCCAAAAGGAAGGACGAACAGGAGTCTCCCTTAGGCCTTAATACAAATGACAGGGAAATACAACATATAAAATAACAAAATAAAAAAGGTAAAGAAACCACTTAACTTCAAGTGGCTATGGCAGCGCCAGGAACTCATCCGAGATCCACACACCAGCTAACCACAACTGAAACTAAAGCTATAAACCGCATAGCATAGTGGGAGAAACAATAATAAATAGAGAATGTTAAATGACCATAATAACCACCCCTGGGGAAAGAAGGTGTGGCACGCACCAGAAACAACACAGACGTCATTTGATCCAAAAGGAAAACATGTCAGATCAAACCACGTGTTGCCAGTCTCACCGATCTCGTGCCACCTGTCGCGGGAACGTCCGTGACACCAAGCCAGGAGATTGTAGCCATAAAATCAGTAAGATGGAACAACTTCTCGGAGATCAGAGACCCCTATCATAAAATGTGAAGATGTCATATACCAGCTTTATACAAACCAGAACCGTTAGAGGGGTCAGGAAAAGGCTAGCCTGCTTTCCAGCCGAGGTCACACATGAAACCCCTATCTTGGGTGGACCCAGGGCTTGAGTCCTGCAGGAACGTGTGGGAACGGCATTCCTGCACTTTTTTCATAGCAGGAACTCCGTTCCCTTTCAGGGCTTTGTACTCATCGCTTCCTGGTCCTCTTATGTGGTGGTGATGGTGGGGCGCCTTGGCGGGAGGGCAGCTAACAGCGATAAGCGTCCCCCCCCCGTCCCCCCGGCCGGACGGACTTAGAAGAAAGAGGCTGAGTGTCTGGCTTAGCTGGGGAGTGTGCCGCCGTTGCCAGTGAGCTCCGCCTCCAGCCAGAGAAGAAGAAGGAACGTGCCGAGCGCCCCAGCGCGTGCTTGTGCTGGGACGCAGCACCACAGTGAAGTGTGTGCGCCTTCTCTGCAAGCAAGTGCAGGTGAGTATTTAGCTTTTATTTTTTTATTTTATTTTTTATGTGACAACTTTGGGGGACATTGGGGAGAGAACCAGGAGGAGATGTGGAGGCAAAATATTATGGAGGGATTACTATGTGGGGGCAAATGATTGTGGGGGGCAATAGGCGCATACATTCAGGTGTCAAAGCGGCCACAGTTGTGACTGGGCCCGGCACTCCAGGGGGCCCGACCGCCTGTGGACCCCTGCAGTAGCACTGTACCCGGGCCCAGTGCTGGGGCTCTCATTGGGGTGCCAAAATGAGCGCTGACACCCATACTGTGGCGGGGCACAGGAGTGCATAGTTCCCTGCCACACCGCCGGTCACCCCTATAGGCTAAGGCCTAATAGGCCTGAGGCCTATGCGGTAGTGAAATCCCGACGCAGGCGTGCGTGATGAAGTCATCGTGCGCGCCTGTTTTGGGACGCAGCAGCACAGTGAAGTGTGCACGCCTTCTCTGCAAGCAAGCGCAGGTGAGTATTTAGCTTTTAGTTTTTTTTTTATTTTTATGTGCCAACTTTGGGGGACATTGGGGGGAGAACCAGCAGGACATGTGGGGGCAGTGTGGGGGAAATTACTGTGTGGGGGGCAGTGTGGGGGAAATTACTGTGTGGGGACAGTTTGGGGGAAATTACTATATGGGGGAAGTGTGGGGGAAATTATGATGTGAGGGGCAGTGTGGGGGAAACGACGGTGTGATGGGCAGTGTGGGGGAAACTACTATAAGGGAGCCTTTTTGCCTCCCCATCTCTGTTTGCGCCTATGAACTTTTCATTGCAGTTGATATTGTGGATCATGTTTTTAAGTAATTATTGAATTAATAAAGGTACTTGTTTATATTACCTGCGTTGTGCTTTAATGATAGGTGTAAACTCTAGAGATGAAAGAATTGCGGCTGAAAGAATTTGTCATGGCGGTCTGGGTCAAACAGAGGAGAAGAGGAAAGAAAAGCTCTACATGACAGGAAATGTCCCTGGATGTAAGAGGTATGTGGTCAAGTATTGCGGCAGGGAAGAGGGTGCCAGAGAAAGGGGAGAGGGCCCCATGGATCACACCGGGGCCACATCGATTGTGTGTAAGCCACTGGAGAAATGTGGTATTGGGTGGGGGGGGGGAGGGTATAATGAGAAATGTACTGGAGAAATGTGCTATTGGGGGGTGGGGGTGGGGGGTTTATAATGAGAGATGTACTGAAGAAATGTGCTGATGGGGGGGTTTATAATGAGAAATGTACTGGAGAAATGTGCTATTGGGGGGGGGGGGTTTATAATGAGAGATGTAATAGGGCTTGAGTCCTGCAGGAACGTGTGGGAGCGGCGTTCCTGCACTTTTTCATAGCAGGAACGCCATTCCCTTTCAGGGCTGGGCAAAAGGACCAAGAAGATCGAGTTGGAGGAGAGGAGCTGCGGAGTCCAGGAGCAGGAGAGGGTAAGTGGAGAGGCACCGGGGGCTGGTGGAGAGGCACCGGGGGCTGGTGGAGTGGCATCGGGGGCTGGTGGAGAAGCACCGGGGGCTGGTGGAGAGGCACCGGGGGCTGCTATGAGGCTACTAGGGGCTGCTATGAGGCTACTGGGGGCTGCTATGAGGCTTATATGGCAAAAATACGGTACTTGGAAGTCTTGGCCATGCTCTTCCCATCAGTCTTAGACATTTCTAGCTGTGTGACATGTTGCACTGTCTTCCTGGAAGATCCCATCCGCCCCCAGGGAAGACAATCAGCATATAGGCAGGGGCATCTTATAGGGTGAAAAATACGGTACTTGCTTGCTCTTCCTCCCGACCTCCCCTGCCCTTTGCGTACCCTGCGCGCCGTCATGTCACACGGAGGCACTGGATCTTGGTTGAGTTCCCACACTTTTTTTTCCCAGGACTTGACCCCTGGGTGGACCCTAATTTATTGTATTATATAATGAAGGGAACACATGGTGGCCTGGTTCCTTCCATTGTATAATAACTGGTGTGTAAGTGTAAATTTAAATAAAGTTTCTTACCTGGTAATAGGTGCTTGCCACGGGGGTCAACAGTCCTGAAATGTCGGGTGCCAGGGTTCTGGACCTGATTGGTAAGCAGCCTAACGACTTCCCCAGGAGAAAACCTATAAAAGAGGAGATGTAACTGTAAGTGCGCATTCTCGGCGCTGAAATCAAGAAAAATCCGCCCTCCCTCCCCAAGAAACAGAATTCCCGTTACGATGTCCTACTATGGAGGTAAGTCACTCAAGTATTGAGTGGACAAATGTGGATGTAAGTATATGGATATTCATTTGTTGGTAAATAATAGGACATTGCGGCCTTTTCAAGCCACTTAGTTAACAATTAATTATATTATACTTAAATAAACTGTTTTTGCAACGAAAAAACGGTGGTCTATCTTTATTTAAGTAACAGAACCTAGGCCACCATGCAATATACATAAAAGAAATACGTGGCCTAATCCATATTTGGTCCACGTGCTTCCTCCTGAGAACTCAGGCCATGTATATGCTTCCATGGTATCAAAATCAAATAGATCCCAGCTCAGTAACAGAGAGCAATTAGATAACTCCAGCCATCCTGCCATTACCTCCGCCATGTTTGGTACACAAATGTGCGGGACATTAGGACGGAGTGGATTGAGGTAATATGAAATTGATAGGATGAATACCCAAAAAGATATTTCAATACAAAGATTTTGAGACAGACTTGTTTTACAGCAAGTACAGCAAGATGACGGAGTGCCGACAGAGGTAGGTCCAGTGTTACCCTGCAGACTTCCATCCTGAATCTAAGTTTGTGATGCTGACAAAATCAATGTACACCTAAAATGAAGACTAGAGGGGTCCTGCTGCCATACATTTTACCACCCCGCACCACAATCCTGGGAGTAGGACCGGTGTGATGTTCCCTTGTGAAGGCCTCTTCATGGCATTGTCCACATGGTCTCCATACCAATCTCTGGCTATCATTGTGTCTGAGACAAAAGCGGGACTCGTTGCTGAAGAGGGTAGACTTCCATTCCAGCCTCCATTGCTATCTTGATGTGCACCACGATAGCCTTTGAGGGTGGTGGCATGAGGTCAGGAACACCTGTAGCTGTAGATCTTGAGGTACAGCTTGTAGCCCAATGTCGTGCAAACTCCCTCTCATGGTTTGTGCAGAAACAGTTTGCTCTCCTAGGCTTGGGAAGTAACATCCAATTTCCCTTGTAGTATAGAATGGACAACTATGCACCATTCTTCTAAGCAGTCTATGCAGAGGTCTGCCTTTGTATACCTCTTGCTGTCATTCCAGTTCACTGTTCTACACCCAACCACCAGGACACATAATGAACACTGCTGACATCCCGGCCTAGGTGCGTAGCGATCTGATTAAGTGATAAACCAAGGTCTCTCTTTTCAAGGATTCTGTCCCTCTTGATTACTGGCGATTACTGACACATTGATGAACAGGAGGCATTGTACAATCATGCCACATGACATTATATAATTTTTGAGGGATGTGGGTGCTTCCCCTCAGGAATGTTGGGGGCACTGCATGTTTTGGGGGTCACCTAGGGATTTGGTTGCTGTCTCCCCCTTTCTCCAGAGAGCCCAGGCGCAGAAAACCGCTCTCCAGCTGGCACGGCAGCTTCTACGGACACATCAGTAGGTTCCCGAGTGACAGAAAGCTCTCCTCCCGGCCTGGGCCTCTACTGGCTAGTACAATTCCCACATCCCGCATGCAGTCCCAGCTCAGCTGCCTCACACATCTGTCATTTGCCGCCTTCTATATGACACACCCCCTGACATCATGGCCCGTCCATTCAGAGCTTTAGCTGCCATGGAGATAGGGATGCCAATAGCTGTGTGATGTCTAGCGACCTCTCCTGGAGAAATGTCTCATGCATGTGGGGAGCGTCTTATGCATATGGGGCCCCTCATTTTTGTGATAGTTATTGTGATCTGACCAGGGGTGTAGCTATAGGCTCATGGGCCCTGGTGCAAGAGTTCAGCTTGGGCCCTCCCCTTCCATCAGTGCTTTGTAGCAAGGGGCAGGGGTGCACCTAGCCTTTTTGCTGCCGGAGGTAAAAATTGAAACGCCCGACATACCAAATTCTCAACCTAATGCCTTCCTTCCAGTCCTACCAGTAAAGGGGTTGTCCTCTTTTTACTTTTGATGACCTATCCTAGGAACTACATCATGCCCTGTGCAGTTCCTTTACTAGCTGTACTGCACCTGTGATGATAAAGATGATGTCATCACATGTCCTTTAGCTTTCTCCACTGATAATAGGGATACTATACTGGAGCTGGACAGTAATGAGTGTAATAAGAAGGCAGGGCCTTTGGTTCACTGTAGGCCCCTTTTCCCCACAGGTGCCAAAGTAATTGCGTGGTCTGCCTCTATTGGTGGTTTGCCACTGGACGGGGATCGAACCCTGGCACTCCCACTGATCAGCTGTTTGAAGGGAAGACAGCCTTTATATGAGAGTTGCTTTCTGTGCTCTATTTACCTGCTTACCGCAGCAATTGCAGTGGTGAGCAGGTGTAATTACAACTATAGCGTCCCTATTCACTTCTATGGGAATGCTCTGTCTGTTCGAATGAATACTATAGAGCCGTCCCATAGAAGTGAACCTTTCAGATCAAACCTCCATATCAGACCTCAGATCAGACCCGCATATCAGATCCTCAGATCAGACCACCTTATAAAACCTCAGATGAGACCCCCACATCTGACCTTTAATTTAGACCCCGCATATCAGACCTTTAGATCAGACCCCCATATCAGACCTCAGATCAGACCCTCATATCATGACCTCAGATCAGACCCCCGTATCAGATTCTCAGATCAGACCCCCATACCAAACCTCAGATGAGACCCCCCATCAGACCTTCATGTTAGACCCCCATATCAGACCTCAGATCAGGACCCTTTTAGACCTCTACAGTATGTCAGACCCCAGTTTCAGACCTCAGATCAGACCCCCAATAGATCTCCATGTCAGAAAACCCCATATCAGACCTCAGATCAGACTTCCAATAGACCTCCATGTCAGACCCCCCGAATATCAATCCTCAGATTAGACCCCATTAGATCGGCATGCCAGAACCCCCCATATCAGATCTCATACCAGACCCCCATTAGACCTCTCAGACCCCACCCCATGTATCAGACCTGAGATCAGACTTTAAATGAAATAACTTACCTCTCCTGCTCCATCGCCACTCTCCAGGTCTCTCATTCTCCCCTCTTGTCTTCTCGGGGCCCACACTGCACCAGTACCTGACTTTCTGCAATGTCAGGTCATAGTATGCGCACTATGTCCTGATGCTGTAGACAGTCAGGACAGTGCAGCGTTGTGCCCAAAAAAAAAGCAGGGAGAGGTAAGTATAGCGCTCACAGCGCTTCACTCCCCCGCCTCGTGCATACTAGTAAGCGCCTCCATAATTTAAGCGCTCTCTAGTATTCCCTTTATAAGATGCACTGCATCTTATAAAGGTAAAAATACTGTGCCACTGCGACCGCTGCAACCCCTGAAGCTATGCCACTGGGTCCGACGCCTCCTCTGGGCCCCTAAAAGAGCCAGATCGCTGGACCTCTGATGGTAGTATAACCAGTACTGCCCTGATGGTGGCTCTGGTCATCAATATCAGATTGATGGGGGTCCAACACTTAGGACCCCGCCGATCAGCTGTTAGAAGAGGCCAGCACTTCATAAGAGCCATGGCCTAGTTGCAACTCAGCCCCATTAAAGTCAATGGAGCTGAGCTGTAATACCAAGCACAGGCACCATAGTGTACCACGCTGTGCTTGGAAAGCTGCCAGGAGAACGCTGTGTTCACCAAAGCGGTTCCCTGAAACAGCTGATCAGACGGGGTGTCAGGACTCAGATCCCCGCTCATGGGATAATGGTGACCTACGAGGATAGGTGATCATTATCAATTCGTGGATAACCCCTTTAAACATTACACAGCTCCCTTTTAAGTCAATAAGAAGTCTGTGTAATGCTATGCCATGATTGTTTGCTATGGTCAACAGTTTTTGTTTTAAACAGTTTCAATAATTACCCTCCTTGTTTCTACTGTGGGGCATTAAAGCACACTAAACATAGAACATTCACAAAAATATAACAAATATCTCAGATATTGTAATTCAAAGAGAAAAAGTTATGACATCTTTTCTATGTGTCTCCCCCTTGTTTCCTAAAATTACAATAAAATGTAATAAAATGTCCCAAACCACACAATTCTTTTCTAGCGCAGCAGGTCTTTTAGTGAGGTAGGTCCGGATTCACTTTCATAAAATTTCTAACAAGAAGACCGTGCAGCTTTTCACTCCTTCCCGGGGATTAAAAGTCGAGTGGGTTCCTGAAATGGCGTCTTTAAATGCACCCGATCACTGATTCTTCGGTTAATTTCATGTATCACCTCCTAGATCTTAGATGAGAGGGCTTAACATAGTGAAGTACCGCCACAATTAGTCATATAAAAAGTATTTTATTATGCTCACAAAGGTACAAAATTTCCACGCATATAAAATCATCAACACTGACCAGGGTTTCGCCTGTACTTGCTTTGTCAGGGGCTGCTCTGGAAACCACTTGTTTCTCCCTCCTATTTATACCCAGGTGGGTATTTAATTACTACATTTACTCTAAAAACTCTTTTCATGCTTAAAACAACTCGTCATTTATCTCTCATAATTTATCTCAACCAGCAATTCGCATTATAAATACTTTCACAAACATAAAATATAAAATACCGCATGTTTCTATTCCACCCTATTCACATACATCAGTTTTAACATCAACTACCGACATTCAGGCTATAACAGATCCATTGTAATATATTTACCCTTTACCCCTTCAGACATGTATTAATATCAAATTCAATGTTCAATCCATTAGGTTGCAGTGTATCTAACTGATAGATCCATTCCACTTCTCTTTTATTTATTTTCTTTACCGGATCAGCTCTTCTCCAATTCATCGTGACTTTTTCCAAACCTACAAACTTCAAACCCACAGGGTTTTCCATGTGCTTTTTTAAAATGCGCAGAGACACTATATGTATCCACTGATTTTTGATGTTTCTTAGATGTTCTTGCAAGCGGGTTTTTAATTTTTTGAGGGTCTGTCCCACATACTGGAGGCCACAAGGGCACTCCAGCATGTAGATGACCCCCATACTTTCACAGGTTATCTCACCTTGTATCATATAGGTTGTAATATGAATATAGTATTATTCCAGCTCACCTTTTCAGCCCAATAGTGCACGGAAACAGCCGAGTTAGACTTGTAAGGACATCAAGTGGAAGAAAAAGCATTCCAGCACTTCTTGGATGAAGATAAAACAATTTTCCTTTATTTCTTTACTTGGTAAAATAGCATGACATTGGGCATAATTCACATAGCAGGCAGTGCAATTGCGACTGTTTAGGACGCGTTTCGAACCCAAGGTTCTTTATCTTTGGCATTGCAAAGATAAAGAACCTTGAGTTCGAAACGCTTCCTAAACAGTCGCAATTGCACTGCCTGCTATGTGAATTATGCCCGATGTCATGCTCTTTTACCAAGTAAAGAAATAAAGGAAAATTGCTTTATCTTCATCCAAGAAGTGCTGGAATGCTTTTTCTTCCACTTGATATCATATAGGTTGCCTTTTTGCTGTTCGAGGTCACCTCTTCAGTTTTAAATCATCTCTCACTTTTTGACCGCACTTGAGATGCTGCACAAAAGCCGCACCAAGTTAATATGTGTTTATCATTTTTCTGTTGGCATATAGATAAACAACTATGCACCAGCTTATCTTTAATATTCGGTGCCTTTTTATATACAACTACTGGTTTGTCAGGAATGATACTTCCTAAAATCGGATCATTTTTTAATACCGCCCAATTTTTCCTCACCGCATCTTTAATCAGGCCCGCACTGTCACTAAACTGGGTGATAAATGAAAATATCATTTTTTCATTGCTCTTTTCTCCCATACATTCTTTTACTTTATATCTGTTTTCTTTCGCTATTTCATTCCTGCATTCTTTCAAGCGGCTTTCCTCATATCCTTTCTCTACAAACCTCTTTTCTATTATTTCACTTTGCTTATGATAGTCCTCGATTTTAGTACAGTTACAATGTATTCTTTTGAACTGACTTTTAGGAATCTTTTTTAACTATGGCTTGTAGTGGCAGCTAGAGGTTTGGATATAAGTATTTACATCTGTGGGTTTGAAGTAGGTGGTAGTTTTAAACCCCCCCCTCTTCTAAACTGATGGTCAAATCCAAGAAATATACAGAATTAGCACTTACATCACTTGTAAATCGAAGATGCCATTCATTGTCATTTATATATATTAAAAATTGATCCAACTCTTGTTTACTACCCCGCCATACAACCAGACAGTCGTCTATAAATCTTCTCCACATTAGGAGACCCTGTCCTGACAATTCTCTCTGCAACTTGAAAGCAATATAATTCTCTTCCCACATGGCCATATATACATTAGCAAAACTTGGGGCAAATTTCCCCCCCATCGCCGTTCTGGTATATTTTAAATAGTAACCACCATCAAACCAAAAATAGTTATGTTTTAAACAAAACTCTAGGCACCGTAATATAAACATTCTCTGTTCTTCCACCATTTCCACATCTCTTTCCATCATCTTAGCTGCCGCAGCAATCCCTTTATTTATCGGGATTACTGTGTATAGCGATGTCACATCGTCTGTTGCTAAGTAAATGTCCCCTTCCAACTGCCCCAGATTTTCAAGATCTTTGATCGTATCTTCTTTATCTTTTAGAAAAAAGAAAAGTGAGGAACAGCACACTGCAATATGGGTGCAAATCCAGTCCAGGACTGTCAACAAAGTCCAAATTCAATAGATGCAAGAGAAGGACGGCAGCACACCGTTCGAAAAATGTGGATACTTTATTACCCCAGTGACAGCAACGTTTCAACCGCACAATGCAGTCTTTGTCAAGCCATATTGTACAATGCATTCAGTGCAATTTATAAAGGCAGTGATTCACAAATAATCAATTGCGCAATAAAAATCCATGATTGATATAATAAAGTGCATGTGCTTATACAGTTCAAATTTACTTACAAAATCGAGTATAAAGTTGTACAGAAAGTTCATACAATTAGTTACAACTGTGTATCATAATTCAGCAAAATAGTGTTACAATATTAGTGTAGAAAACTAGATAATTACCATGATTCTCCCACAGGTGTAAACAATATTAAAGTGATTAAAAACAAGGACAAACTCACATGTAGTCATAAGCGCGATACCGAGGTCAGCGTTCCACATCATCTAGGGCGCATGCGCCCAAATTTTCAAACTCACGTAGGTCAGAGCGAGACTGACGTCAGTAAAAAACTGACGTCACTCTCACGCAAGCAACGTGATTCACAAGCCATCTGCAAAAAACCACTTCAATCATGGCCGACGGCCCTTTATCAAGTTAGTACGCATGTCACCCAGTAGCAAGTACCGCCTCACACCGCATCATATCAAGCGCTCAACTCAATTGGCCGATCGACGGTCGCTTTTGGTTGCTAGGTGACAGGTCATGAGGCGCTCCCGTCTCAGTCCCATCACCCCGACGTTAGGACCGCAACCCCCACCGGTCAGAGTGGGAAGTGCGGCACCCAACCATGCAGCCAACACGCGACACACAATTCTGGCTCAAAATGGTAGAACCACAATAGTGTGAACCCATCAAACGCCTGTTGGCCTCAGAGTTTCCACACATACACACCGCAAATAGGCAGGTCTACTGCAAAGGACATATAATCGCAAGTATAATCACCAAAAGGTGAATTCATATATCAAAAAAATCACACAGTGGTATAGTTAATGCAGTAGCATATAAAAACTTAATCTAATATAGTGGGAACGTTGATCTCGAGTCCGCGCAACATCCAGCGAGAGTGTCCACAAGGTCTTGTTTCGATAATGTATCTATAAAACAAAAGTACATAAATATTAAATCAACTCTCAATGTAAACTGAATACATAAATTACACCAGTAGTCTGAGGAGTCAAAAAACATTAACGGTCATAGCGAGTGTGTCCAGATCTTACCCAATTTTGAACTCCACATTAAGACCCCTAGGTTTGAGGGTCTGTAGTGTGAAGATCCAAAAGAGTTCACGTCTCTTCAAAGCCTTAACTCTATTGCCACCTCTGCGTGAGGGCGTGATCTGTTCTACAATTCTAAATCTCAGATCCTTTTCAGTATGTCCCGCTTCCTTAAAGTGCTTGGATACAGGAAGATCCATCTTCTGTTTCCTAATGGAATATCTATGATTATTTAGCCTTGTTTTCATATCCCATGTTGTCTCGCCCACGTACCAAAGGTTACAAGGGCAAGAAAGTACATACACCACATAGGTAGAATCACACGTTAGATATTGTTTAATTTTAACTGTCGTATTCGTTATTGGATTTACAAAGCTGTTGCCACGTAGCATCAATGGACAATTGATGCATCCATGGCATGGGAAACAGCCAGTACGTGTAGAGCCAAAATATGCACCACAATCAATCCTGTTGGAACCAACATCAGGTCTGACCAGTCTATCCCCTATAGATCGATTTCTCCTATAGGAAAAGAGAGGCGGAGCTGCAAATTCAGTCACTGTCGGAAAACCACTCTTCAAAATACCCCAATGTTTCCGTATTATCACTGCAATCTGGGGGCTCTCCATACTAAAATCTGACACAAAAGGGATTTTCTTTTCAACCTTTTTGGTAGGTCCTGACTTATTCCGATTATAGACTTTCGTCTTACTCTGTGTGATTAATCTCTGAGGATAACCCCTTGCTTTGAACTTGGCTCCCATTTCTGAAAATCTTACTTCTTTCACATTTGGATCCTGAACTATTCTGTCAATCCGAGTAAGTTGACTATAGGGCAGTGACCTGATCATAGGTCTAGGGTGATGACTCTCATATTTTAGTAAAGTGTTCCTATCTGTACTCTTAACAAAGAGATCTGTACAAAGTGTATCATCCTTTATGGACACCTCAGTGTCAAGGAATTGAATCTTTTCAGTTGAATAAGACACAGTGAATTTAACACTTGGATCAATCTCATTTAGAAAATTGTGGAACAGCATGAGGTCCTCTGTGGCGCCCACCCAGACCAGGAAAATGTCATCAATGTATCGCCACCACCCCAGCACTCGGCTGAAGTGGTGGCTCACATAGATGAAAGACTCCTCCAAATGGGTCATATAGATGTTAGCATAGGTGGGCGCCACATTGGACCCCATAGCTGTCCCACGCAACTGCACATAGAAATGATCTTGAAAAAGAAAATAATTATTAGTGAGTACAAACTGAAGCAGGGACATGATAAACTCTCTGCACTCAATTGTATACTCAGTTTTCATCAGACATTGTCTCACAGCCTCAAGTCCCAACACATGTTGTATCGACGTATAAAGGCTGCAAACATCAAACGATACAAGCAAAGCTCCAGATGGTATTGACAGATGACGGATCTTAGTTAAAAAATCGGTTGTGTCACGAATATATGATTTAGGGTACTTTCACACTAGCGTTGGTGCGGATCCGTCTGTTTATTTGCACAGACGGATCCGCACCTCTAATGCAAACGTTTGTATCCGTTCAGAACGGATCCGTTTGCATTAGCTTTAAAGAAAAATGACAAAGTCCAAAACGGATCCGTTTTGACTTACATTGAAAGTCAATGGGGAACGGATCAGTTTTCAAATGCACCATATTGTGTCACTGACAACGGATCCGTCCCCATTGACTTACATTGTAAAAAAAAACGGATCCGTTAGGCTCCGCCTCTTCAGACGGACACCAAAATGCTGCATGCTGCGTTTTGGTGTCCGCCTCCAAAACGGAATAGAGGCGGAACGGAGCCTAACTGATGCATTCTGAACGGATCCTTATCCATTCAGAATGCATTGGGGCTTAACTGATCCGTTTTGGACCGTTTGTGAGAGCCCTGAAACGGATCTCACAAACGGAATCCAAAACGCTAGTGTGAAAGTACCCTTAGCTGATATTGCAAAGTCACGCAGAACCTTGTCCAAAAAAATTGCTATGTTACAAAACAATGACCCCCTCCCGGACACAATAGGCCGACCTGGGGGGGCTGTCACTGACTTGTGAATCTTAGGAAGACAATATAGAATCGGAGTCTTAGGTTTGTCACAATCTAAAAACGTAAACAGTTTGTCATCAACAATACCTGCTGTGCTTGCTTCAATCAATAACTGCTTAAGTTCCCTGAGCAGAACAAACTTGGGATCCTGGGAAACCATTTTATACACATAAGTATCATCTAATTGAGAACGAATTTCATGTATATAGTCCCTAGTATTCATGACCACAACCCCACCACCCTTATCAGCCGGTTTGATGGTGAGGCTGCGGTCAGAAGCCAAGGACTCAAGTGCACACATTTCTTCACTTGTCATATTTGGATGAATCAGAGTATGATCATGTGTCTCAAATGTCAAGGTATCAAGGTCCCTCTTAACAGCTTGAAAAAAAGTATCAATGGCTGGATGACTGACATTCGGTACAAAGTCACTCTTTAGGAACAGCCCTGTGTTTTGTAATGATAATTCTGAAGTGATTAATCTTTGATCAAATGAAGAGGTCGCATGATCCCAGAACCAAACCTTCAACTTGATAGAGCGTAAAAATCCCAAGAGATCAAGCTCCAAGTTGAACCAATTGGTTCTGGAAACAGGGCAAAAAGATAAACCTTTGTTCAAAACAGATTGTTGTGCCTTATTTAAGATAGTAGAGGAGATATTTACCACGATGTCTTCTTTTTGTGGTTTGTCCTGGTTCTCTGGGATTTGACATTTCTCCCTCTTCCTACGTCTGTGGTGATGTTGGCCTCCCCGTCTGGTTCTTTTAGAGCTGGATCTTTCAATAAAAAAGGAGTAGAGGTGGAATTGGAAGATACATTCTCATGAACAGCAATTTCTTTAGCAGGGTCATGTGTTGTTCTTTTATGTTGTTTGGAGGGAGTCCTTTTCTCCCCTCCTGGACGTCGATTCCTTTTCAAATCCCCTTGCCAGTTATATACATAAACATGTGAGTAATCATCTGAGTCTCTCAACCATTTACGTCGCTTTTTTTCTTGTAGATCATTTTTAAATCCATCGAAATGTATTGAACATTGTGCTATATATGCATCAAAGTCCTCCACCGAGAACAGTTGTTGAAGTAATTCCTTATTACTCTGGATATTTTCACGAACCATAGTCAATTCCTTTTGTAAGAACTCTATGTTTAGCAGGATAATATCAAAGGCATACTTATTCGATATCTGTACAAATCGAGTACGAAAGTCATTATTATTGTAAAATAGATCAGGTCTCAAATGGGATCTCATCCCCCTTGGTATACGATGTGTGCAGTGATATTCACATAGGGTGGATAGATGTAATTCCAAATTGATCAGCCGCTTAGACTCATATTCATAGCCTTTTTTAACTTCATGAATAGACGGTGTGGACAAATAGGTGTTATCTCTCACCAGACCGCGAATGATCCTCTCCTCATCCTCCTTGGTGTAACTGAAGACATCTGGGTTATTGGACTCCAAAGTTAAAGACATCATCAGGTGCAAGGTACCTCGGTTGTAGCTACAAGAAAAAAGAAAAGTGAGGAACAGCACACTGCAATATGGGTGCAAATCCAGTCCAGGACTGTCAACAAAGTCCAAATTCAATAGATGCAAGAGAAGGACGGCAGCACACCGTTCGAAAAACGTGGATACTTTATTAACCCAGTGACAGCAACGTTTCAACCGCACAATGCGGTCTTTGTCAAGCCATATTGTACAATGCATTCAGTGCAATTTATAAAGGCAGTGATTCACAAATAATCAATTGTGCAATAAAAATCCATGATTGATATAATAAAGTGCATGTGCTTATACAGTTCAAATTTACTTACAAAATCGAGTATAAAGTTGTACAGAAAGTTCATAAAATTAGTTACAACTGTGTATCATAATTCAGCAAAATAGTGTTACAATATTAGTGTAGAAATCTAGATAATTACCATGATTCTCCCACAGGTGTAAACAATATTAAAGTGATTAAAAACAAGGACAAACTCACATGTAGTCATAAGCGCGATACCGAGGTCAGCGTTCCACATCATCTAGGGCGCATGCGCCCAAATTTTCAAACTCACGTAGGTCAGCGCGAGACTGACGTCAGTAAAAAACTGACGTCACTCTCACGCGAGCAACGTGATTCACAAGCCATCTGCAAAAAAACACTTCAATCATGGCCAACGGCCCTTTATCAAGTTAGTACGCATGTCACCCAGTAGCAAGTACCGCCTCACACCGCATCATATCAAGCGCTCAACTCAATTGGCCGATCGACGGTCGCTTTTGGTTGCTAGGTGACAGGTCATGAGGCGCTCCCGTCTCAGTCCCATCACCCCGACGTGAGGACCGCAACCCCCACCGGTCAGAGTGGGAAGTGCGGCACTCAACCATGCAGCCAACACGCGACACACAATTCTGGCTCAAAATGGTAGAACCACCATAGTGTGAACCCATCAAACGCCTGTTGGCCTCAGAGTTTCCACACATACACACCGCAAATAGGCAGGTCTACTGCAAAGGACATATAATCGCACGTATAATCACCAAAAGGTGAATTCATATATCAAAAAAATCACACAGTGGTATAGTTAATGCAGTAGCATATAAAAACTTAATCTAATATAGTGGGAACGTTGATCTCGAGTCCGCGCAACATCCAGCGAGAGTGTCCACAAGGTCTTGTTTAGATAATGTATCTATAAAACAAAAGTACATAAATATTAAATCAACTCTCAATGTAAACTGAATACATAAATTACACCAGTAGTCTGAGGAGTCAAAAAACATTAACGGTCATAGCGAGTGTGTCCAGATCTTACCCAATTTTGAACTCCACATTAAGACCCCTAGGTTTGAGGGTCTGTAGTGTGAAGATCCAAAAGAGTTCACGTCTCTTCAAAGCCTTAACTCTATTGCCACCTCTGCGTGAGGGCGTGATCTGTTCTACAATTCTATGATGTGGAACGCTGACCTCGGTATCGCGCTTATGACTACATGTGAGTTTGTCCTTGTTTTTAATCACTTTAATATTGTTTACACCTGTGGAAGAATCATGGTAATTATCTAGATTTCTACACTAATATTGTAACACTATTTTGCTGAATTATGATACACAGTTGTAACTAATTTTATGAACTTTCTGTACAACTTTATACTCGATTTTGTAAGTAAATTTGAACTGTATAAGCACATGCACTTTATTATATCAATCATGGATTTTTATTGCACAATTGATTATTTGTGAATCACTGCCTTTATAAATTGCACTGAATGCATTGTACAATATGGCTTGACAAAGACTGCATTGTGCGGTTGAAACGTTGCTGTCACTGGGTTAATAAACTCTCCTTTATCTTTTAGATACGATGGGGCCTTCAGTACATATTTCTGTAAATACCAATCTATATACTCTGAGACACGACTAGTCAAAGAATTTAAACCGGAGACAATGGGTCTTCCGGGGGGGTCGACAGTATTTTTGTGGATCTTAGGGAGGTAATATATTACCGGGATGACTGGATGTTTAATATTAAAATATTCATACTCCTTATTATTCAAAATAATCTTTTCTTTCCCTTCACACCTGAGGTACGACACAAAGATTTTTAAGGTCAACCCCCATGGCTCAGCCATACTCCCTTAGCCTTTTTCAGGGACATGCAGAAACTCCTGCAGACTGAAAAACAGTGGGGCCCATTTATATGCTGTTTATATTATCAATTGTTTTACTGTTAGTGTTCCTTTAAAATCACTAAACCGCTTACCACATAGTCCATAATTGTGATACATATTATATACATTTACATTTGGATGGGTTATACAGTGGCATGCAAAAGTTTGGGCACCCCCTTTCACAATTACTGTTACTGTGAACAGTTAAGCAAGTTGAAGATGAAACCAAAGGGGTTACTACTAGGTACTAACCATGCAGGGTTCCCAAAGTATTTCTTCGGCCCCTTTTCGTTTTTGTTCTTTTGAAAATGTAAAAGATGAAAATAAAAAAATAGTTTTTCCTAAAAACTCAAAGGGAATGTGTCATCTTTAATTTTATGCATTTTGGAGATCATTTAATCTTCAACTTGTCAAACTGTTCACAGTAACAGTAATTTTGACCAGGGGTGCCCAAACTTTTGCATGTCAGTGTACATAGTACTTTAAATTGACCAGTCCACCTACTGCTGTTTCAGGGATGCTCAACCAGCGGCAATCCAGCAGTTGCAAAACTACAAGTCCCAGCATGCCCTAATAGCTGTAGGCTGTCCAGGCTCTAGTAGACAATGTCTCATCTCCGATCTCCAATCTCTCATCCTACTCATTATGAAGGTAAATATTATCAAAATGACAATAGTAGTTTCATCCCTTAGGTGCCACCAATAGGCCTCTTTATGGTGGTCACTAAGTGGCCTTAGCTTAGGCTGCTGCTTTGTAAGGCAGCATAGTTTAAGTTTTGCATATGTCTCCCATGCTGGGAAGAGCATATGCTCAGCTGTAGCATAACAGTCTAGGTTCCTGCACTAATGGCCTATATCAGCAAAACCACAAAAATAAATGCCAGAATTTAATTTTTTCTTTATCTGTCAACCCAAAAATGGAATACAAAATGATCAAAAAGACCACTAAAAAAACTACAAGTTGTGCGTTGTGACGGTAATAGCTGCATTTTATATGGATGTGTTGACATATAGCTTGTTCATTTGCACTGTATTTGTGAGGCCCTGTGGAAAGGGTTAATGAATCATAAGAGACTTTTGGGACTTTGAATAAGAAGCTGGTAATTTTCCACAACTTGTAGAAGAGCATGTTTTGGAGAGAAAAAACAAAAAACAGACAGACTTACCCTTTGAATGTCTGGTTTTAGCTCTGATATTATGTCTGAAAACTTGTTTTTGTCTGGAAAAACTGCTGTGTTATTGCCATTGAGTATCATTGAAGCTCTAATGTAAGTCTATTAGAGACGGGAGTTGAAACAATGCATCTGTTTGTGCTGAGTTTCTCCACTCCACCCCTCCCACTAGAAAGTTCCAGTCCAGCTAGAAAGTATATATAAGGAGTTCAGTCAGAGCCCCTAGTGTTCTGCAGTTAATGACCAGTGCTTGGAGTGGGAGACTCATGCCAGTCTGCATGAGTGACCAGAAGAAGACACTGAGATGGGTATGCTGAGCCACAGACAATGGGTCACCACCAAGGAACTACCCAGACTACTGAGCGACAAACCGTGAGCCTCCAGCCTTTGGCCAGGCCTTCTGAGAGAATGGGACAGAGGAGACTGGAGAAGCCAGCCCTATGCTTCTCCTGTATTGTTTTGCACCTGAATGCCTCTAGTAAAGAAGCACACTGGTTAACTGCAGACCCTGACTCTCTGGACTTATTTCCCATTGGGGTGCACCACGCCTTACTATCCCTTCCAGAGAGCAGCAACACGTGGTGACACCTCGATGGTGACCGGTGGCCATCCCAAAATCGGCCACTGCATATGCAAATAAGCCTTTAAGAGCAACGGGGGCGTTGCTGTTACACCTAGAGGCTAGGCTCTCACTGTAACTGCCGCGCCTTCTGCACTTTTATTGACATGACCAGGCAATAAAAACATCATCACGCCTATTCCTGCCAAAGTGCAGAGTAAATGGCAGTTGCAAAGAGATCGGTGCCTCTAGGTGTAACAGCAACGCCTCTATTGCTCCTAGAGGCTCTTTCGCATATACAGTTATTAAAAGATCATTTTGATCTGCAGTGTGAACACATATGAACATGGGACCAACACTGATACTTTCAGCTGCCAAGCACACATGCAACAAGTTAGCCAGTTTCATATGTACAAATCTGCTCACAGATGCCGTTTAATCAAGTCAGAATGCCTACATATGACACGCACAAGTGTTAATTGTCAGAAGAAACAGTGGCTTGTTGGAATAAAGCCTTTAAAAAATTAAAAATTAACAGGAGCAGAATGCATGCACAAGTGTTAATTGTCAGAAAAAAGAGAATCTCATTCTGAACTAGTGTAGAAAAATTCTCCCTTTTAATTTGGATCAGCAGAAGTACAGTGTGGATGTAGAAAGGGCAGGCTATTCATGGTATGTGGCTGCAAGAGTAGCAGCAGTAGTAGCATAGCATGGAACAAACAAGGCAGAAGATCAGCTGTTTAGGGGTAATAGTAGTAGTGCTGGCTGTGTAGTGTTAATAATGGTTGGAGAAGGGGATTTGAAGTGAGGAGTGGCAGCTGCGGCGAGGGCAGCAGTATCAGCCATATGGTATGGAACACGTTGGCAGGCAGGCAGACAACAGCAGTGGCATGATGGCAGCAGTTGCCAAATGGAATATGATGGTAGAAAAACAGAAACAAGGGTGGCGTCACCAGCTGTCTGATTGGTAAGTTGCTCAGATCAGATATGTTACACCTGTGGTAAGGTGCAGGGTGCTGTCCTAGATGGCAGGTACGTGTCACCGAGGTTCATAGCCTCGGTGAGGTAAAAGCCGTTTGTTGGTGTCAGTAGCAGGTAGTGCTACTGACACATTTGCTAGATAGCATGGCTGCAAAGCCGATCCGGGCCGGCTCTTACCGGGAGCAGCTAAAGTGTAGGGTGGGTGGCTGCTCCCCACGACCCAGTCCTGGTTTTGGGCTGGGTTTAAAAACTCAGCCAGCACTAGCAGCTGTGAGAGTGATTGTCTTGGAAGCTGCTGCTAGTTCTGTGGAGCTCTCTGGGCTGGAAGGACGTGCCCAGCAAGGAGGCGTGCAGCCGTCCTGGAACCCTGAAGGAGGATTGTCCTGCGGCTGGGCTGACAGCCAGGTGCGAACCCGCACATCAAACCTGCCAGGTGAATGGAACCTGTGTTCGGACTTTTTGTTTTCCCCTTCATTTGCTGATGTGTGTGACTTAACACCAAGTGACTTTCTTCTGTTATTTTGATGCAAGTGTGAATAAAACACTGTTTTCCGCACCTTCTGGACTCCCTGTTGCCTCTATACTGCACCCGCACCGCTGTCTACCAGAGCGACTCCCCACATTTGGTGGAGGATGCGGGCATGCGCAGTGAGGCTGGCGTGAACGCCGAAGTTTGTTTTTGCTGGGCACGACTGGATGTCCTATATTCGGCCGGCAAAGTTGCAGCCTGTGGTCCCTGACAAAATGGAGGCAGCTGTGAAAGCCCTCATAGAGGCTAACGTGCAGCAGCGGGAGACCAACCAGCTACTGCTGCAGCACGTGATGGCATTGCAAGCTGCAGGAGCGTCCCGCCACGTCCACGATGCCCGGAAAGCTGTCCGTGCAGCGATCCCTAAGATGACCCCTCGGATGATGTGGAGACCTATCTGGCGGTGTTCGAGAAGGTGGCCGTGAGGGAGAAATTACCCCGAGAACAGTGGGCAGAGGTCGTCGCTCCGTTCCTGGCGTCTGGACCCCAGCAAGTGTTTTTGACCTCCCAGATGACCAAGCAGCTGACTACCCGACCGTGAAAGGTGAGATCCTGGCAAGACTGGGGGTGAACGTGTTAGTCCGGGCTCAGCGGGTCCACCAGTGGAACTTTAATACGGCTGAACCCGCCAGGCCGCAGTATTATGAGTTGCTGCACAGGTTGCAAAAGTGGCTGCAGCCTGAGGTTCTAAGTCCGGCTGCTATGCTGGACCTTCTGCTGGCTGACATCTTCTGGAGGGCCTTGCCGTACTCCCTGCAGCACTGGATCGGCCAGGTGTCACCCACTAATGCCTTGGACATGGTCGACCTGGTCGAGCGCTATGAGGCCACAAAAACCTTGAAAGGGGGTGTTGTTGGGAGGGGGCCGGTCAAACCCCGGAGGTCTCCCATCCAGTCCCGACGACTGGTACCCGAGAAACCTGCTCGGGGTGTACCCCCTGTAGACCCGGCCCCGATAGTCTGCTGGCGGTGTCACGAGCCTGGCCATGTGAGGGCCGACTGTCCACAGTGGGGAGAACCCATGGAGACCAATTATGGGTACCGGGCCTCCATGTATGCCCGGAGACTGTGTGCGACCGGCACCCCCGAGACAATAGACAATCGACATCTGTGCAAGGTGCAGTGGCGCTGTTGGACTCAGGGAGCCTAGTAACCCTGGTAAGTGCTGCCCTGGTACAGCCCTCCCAGTATACGGGCCGGAAAGTTGGGGTGGTGTGCATACACGGAGACTTAAAGGACTATCCCACGGCTGTAATGTCTCTGTCCACGGCGGCCGGCACCTGGACTTGTGAAGTGGCGATCTCCGCCAAGCTACCCTATGAACTAATAATTGGGAGAGACTTCCCTGGTTTTCCGTCACTATGGCCTGAGGTGAAAGTGACTAATAGCCCTGAGACAGGGGTAACCCTAGCAGAGTGGCCTGGTTCCTGTGGGAGGCCAGAGCCCTGGGAGCCCGAGTCCGAAGGGCCGGCGGTAGGGTGACCACTGCTCCAGCGGTAGAGGGGGAGACAACCCCACTAAGTGTAATGGTGGGAGACACGGAGGACTTGCCACCGGGACCTGAGTTGGCAGACCTCAATGTCTCCGGGGAAAATTTTGGGACCGCACAACGCCGGGACCAAACCGTAACCAGAGCCTGGGATAGTGTCATAATAATTGATGGTAAACCCCAGAAACCTGGGGCTGAATTAATGTTTCCGCGATTCATTGTCCTTCAGGATATGTTGTATCGGGTGAACCAAATCCGAGGTGAGCCTGTTGAACAGTTGGTGGTGCCCACAGCGTATCGCAGGCTTGTCATGGAGCTTGCCCACCAACATGTTCTTGGGGACACCTGGGGTGGCAGAAAACCCAGGACCGCATACTGCAGCGGTTTTATTGGCCCAGTGTGTTCAAGGAGGTAGAGAATTATTGTAAGTCCTGTCCCACCTGTCAGATAAATAGCCCCCAGCCACATTTCCGTAGTCCTCTGGTACCGCTTCCAATTATTGAGGTCCCGTTTGAGCGAATCGCTATGGATCTAATTGGGCCTGTACCAAAGTCTGCCAGGGGCCACCAACACATTCTGGTAGTTCTCGACTATGCCACTCGATATCCGGAGGCGGTGCCTCTGCGACACACCTCAGCTAAGCTCATTGCCAAAGAGTTAATGGAAATGTTTTCCCGTGTGGGCCTGCCAAAAGAGGTTCTGACGGACCAAGGGACCCCTTTTATGTCCAAAGTTATGAGGGAACTGTGTAAATTATTGCGTATAAAGCAATTGCGGACGTCCGTTTACCATCCACAAACGGACGGTCTTGTCGAGAGGTTTAACCAAACTTTAAAAAATATGTTAAAAGGGTGGTGTCTAGAGATGGGAAGGACTGGGACCTGCTTCTGCCCTATCTCATGTTCGCAGTGCGAGAGGTACCCCAGGCCTCTACTGGGTTCTCGCCCTTCGAACTGCTTTATGGCAGACACCCTCGGGGCCTGTTGGATATCGCCAAGGAAACATGGGAACAACAGCCTGTCCCCCACAAAAGTGTCATTGAGTATGTCACCCAGATGCAGGAACGGATGGAAAAGGTGTTGCCGCTGGTCCGGGAGCATATGGAGGCAGCGCAACAAGCCCAGAGTAGGGTGTACAATCGTCAGGCTCGGGTACGGGGCTTCAAGCCGGGAGATCGGGTGTTGGTTCTGGTACCCACCCTTGACAGCAAGTTCCTAGCTAGGTGGCAGGGCCCCTATGAGGTGATCGAGAAAGTAGGGAAGTAAATTACAAAGTACACCAGCCAGGCGGCGCAAGCCGGAGCAGGTGTACCACGTGAATTTACTAAAGCCGTGGAAAGATAGGGACACGGCCGACGACCACAGCCCCCGGCCTGGGCTTCTAGGTGAAAAGGGTCCAGCCCCCGTTCGAGGCCTGTGAAGCCGTAACCACGGTAAGAATTGCAGACAGCCTGTCTTCCAAACAAGTTCAGGAAGTCAGGAGTTCCTCAGTCGGAACACGGATGTGTTCTCGGACCTCCCTGGCCGCACGTCTCTCATCCGACATGACATCGTCACTGAGCCTCAGGCCAAGATCCGGTTAAAACCATACCGGGTACCCGAGGCTCGGCGACGAGCCATCGCGGAGGAAGTGAAATTAATGTTGAAGCTCGATGTCATTGAGGAGTCGAAAAGTGAGTGGGCCAGTCCCATAGTCCTAATACCTAAGCCGGATGGGACGTTGCGGTTCTGCAACGACTTTCGCAAGTTAAATGAAGTGTCCAAGTTTGACGCGTATCCCATGCCCCGGGTAGACGAGCTTGTGGAGAATTTAGGACAAGCCCGTTATTTTTCTGTGCTGGACCTCACTAAAGGGTACTGGCAGGTACCCTTAACGGAGTCGGCTAAGGAAAAACCGCTTTGTTACCCCGCAGGGCCTGTATCACTACAAGGTGTTACCCTTTGGCCTGCATGGCGCTCCCGCCACCTTCCAAAGGTTAATGGACATAGTGCTGCGACCACATCGTCGGTACGCCTCGGCCTATTTAGATGATGTGATCATCCACAGCACCGACTGGGAAAGCCATTTGCCCAAAGTGCAGGCGGTAGTGGATGCCCTGAGGAAAGCCGGTCTAACCGCCAATCCAAAGAAGTGTGCGATTGGATTGGAAGAGACCAAATACCTGGGATATGTCATTGGGCGGGGAGTCATTAAGCCTCAGGTAAATAAGGTAGAGGCAATACGGAATTGGCCCCGACCGGTCACCACCAGGCAGGTAAAGTCGTTCCTGGGGATTGTGGGGTATTACATGAGGTTTGTGCCCCACTTTGCTACTATCGCTCGCCATTGACAGAGTTGTTAAAGGGGCGTAAGACAGGGATGGTCCGCTGGAATGAGCAGGCGGAAAGGCTTTCTCCGCCTTGAAGTCGGCCCTGTGTGGGTCCCCGGTTTTGGTGACACCCGATTTCAGGAGAGAATTCATAGTCCAGACCGACGCCTCTGAGGTTGGCCTTGGTGCAGTACTATCGCAGGAAGTCAACGGGGAGGAGCATCCCGTTGTCTTCCTCAGCCGCAAGCTCACCCCAGCCGAGACTAGGTACAGCATAGTCGAGAGAGAGTGCCTGGCCATCAAGTGGGCACTCGAGGCCCTCCGTTATTACCTGTTGGGCAGAAGCTTTCGCCTGGTGACCGACCACTCCCCACTCAAGTGGATGTCCCAAGCCAAAGAGAGGAATGCCCGGGTCACCAGGTGGTTTCTGTCCCTACAGAATTTTAAATTCACGGTGGAACATAGAGCGGGCCGGTTGTTAAAAACGCAGACGCGCTCTCCCGGGTACACTGTTTGTCGTGTGTCCACCCCTCAGGGTTGAACAAAGGGGGGTATGTGGTAAGGTGCAGGGTGCTGTCCTAGATGGCAGGTACGTGTCACCGAGGTTCATAGCCTCGGTGAGGTAAAAGCCGTTTGTTGGTGTCAGTAGCAGGTAGTGCTACTGACACATTTGCTAGATAGCATGGCTGCAAAGCCGATCCGGGCCGGCTCTTACCGGGAGCAGCTAAAGTGTAGGGTGGGTGGCTGCTCCCCACGACCCAGTCCTGGTTTTGGGCTGGGTTTAAAAACTCAGCCAGCACTAGCAGCTGTGAGAGTGATTGTCTTGGAAGCTGCTGCTAGTTCTGTGGAGCTCTCTGGGCTGGAAGGACGTGCCCAGCAAGGAGGCGTGCAGCCGTCCTGGAACCCTGAAGGAGGATTGTCCTGCGGCTCGGCTGACAGCCAGGTGCGAACCCGCACATCAAACCTGCCAGGTGAATGGAACCTGTGTTCGGACTTTTTGTTTTCCCCTTCATTTGCTGATGTGTGTGACTTAACACCAAGTGACTTTCTTCTGTTATTTTGATGCAAGTGTGAATAAAACACTGTTTTCCGCACCTTCTGGACTCCCTGTTGCCTCTATACTGCACCCGCACCCCTGTCTACCAGAGCGACTCCCCACACACCCCAAGAACATAAAATAAAAATGAATAAAATATAAAATATGATCGGCACACTATATTTGGGTCCACATTGGATAAACTGAATAGTAGTCTTATATAGATATATATATACAAAAAGTTATTTCACTTAAAATCCACAACTATATTTCAGCCTTAAAATAAATATAAATCTCACCCAGTTAAAAGCAAATGCCGGCAAAAAAACTAAAGTATTCCAGAGGGCCCTCTGATTAGAACCGACTGTCCTGTGAATAATACCTCAGTTCTTCATATGCTTATTGATAAAAACAATCGCTGCCAGGAATTCTCATTTATAAGTCCGCAGAGCTTTAGTAAAAGAACACTCACAGTCTAATAATAGGCAGTATAGTACGATTCACAGATTGTCCTATATAATACAAAGCATCCAAACCTCTCTGATATTGGTACGAGAGGAGAAAGAAATATCGGCAATATATCAATATTGTTGCAGACCTGCACGGTATCCGGCTACTCCTTGGCGTACTACAATCAGGGATTACCTGTCAGCTTGGTGATCAGACCTCCGGTCCCGGCGTCCCATGTGCCAGGCCAACGATGAGGAGGGATCTTACCTAAGGCTGAAATATAGTTGTGGATTTTAAGTGAAATAAATTTTTGTATATATATATATATCTATATAGGAATATAATGGTAGGCAAGCAACATGATGGTAAGCAGGCAGAAAGCAGTAGTGGCAAGATGGGGCACCATCAGCAAGAACAAATTTATTCATCAGCCTCAGCTGGAGGACTGTAAAAATCCTCCCAGATCCATGCCTCATTGGTTTTGACAAAAGTGATGTTTTGGACATTGGCAGATGACAACTTGGTTCGTTTGGGTGTCACCCCACCCCCTGCCGTGCTGAAAACCCTTTCCAAGATTACACTGAAGGATGGGCAAGAAAGAACAGAGAGAGCATACTGGGCCAGTTCGGGCCACTGTTCTAGTCTGTTGGCCTAGATGTTTATGGGGTCAGAGAAAGGCCAGAGTCCAGGTAGGAATGAACCTGCGCATTAATGTGGTAGGTCTCCATTTGCTGTTTTGCCTTAGCCTGGCGCAGCACGTGAAAAAGGTATTTCATCATGTTGAGGAGACTGATCTGGCTGTTGCTGCGGCTTCTACTGCTTGTGGCAGCGGAGATGGTGGGTAACTGCAGGGAGCAGAGAGGGGCCTCCCTTTCAGACATACTAGTGGCAGGTGTCTGCTCACTTAAAGCTGCAGCAAGTTGCGTTCACAGTGTTTTCTGGTAATAAAGTACTTTGACCTCCCTTTTGGCACGAGGAAAACATTCTCTATTTTGCTTTGATAGCGAGGGTCTAAAAGAATTGCTATCCAGTAATAATCAGACTGCTTCATGTGAATAATATGCCTGTCACTATGTAAGCAAGCAAACATACAGCTCCCCCTCCCCTGCCATTGAGATGATTGGGTGTCATGGCTGGTGTC
The DNA here is from genome assembly GCA_033119425.1 of Bufotes viridis. Lineage (NCBI taxonomy): Eukaryota > Metazoa > Chordata > Amphibia > Anura > Bufonidae > Bufotes > Bufotes viridis. The sequence goes on along the minus strand of CM065593.1, from coordinate 319,078,601 downwards.
ACCATTATCATCTTCCTGCTCCTCCACCACTGAATCCTTTCCTCCAGTGGTAGCTCCTCATCCTCTTTCTCCTCCTCCATGGGACTTTCTCCATGTGTCCCCAACAGATACAGGCTGGGCAGCAAGATGCTTTAGCTGTTCTTCTTCTTGCATCAATGTCTGTTCAAAGCTAAATATCAGGGGATGACATGATTTGTGTTGCAGCTGTCCCTACTGACAAATATAGTTGCGTCTTCGAGGGACTTTAGCACCCGACAGACATCTTGGATGAGCTGCCTCGAAACAACACATACTCCCTGCTGAGATGGTCTGGTGCATGACAAAATCATTCACGGCTTCACGCTGCTTCTACAGATGGTCTAGTATGTGCAAAGTAGAATTCAAGCAAGTTGGAACATCGCAGAATAAGCAGTGTAATGGCAGACTAGAGATCAGCAACCTCCAGCACTCCAGCATGCTCCATTCACTTCTATGGGAGTTCAGACAGTCAAGAAAGTATGCATGCTGGGAGTGTTAGTTTCACCACAGCTAGGGTGTTAGAGGTTGCTGATCCCCGTGGTAGACCATTTTGTTGCTGCAAGTCCAGTTGGGTTGAAATAAGAGAGCAGTTTCCTGGACATTGCCAGCACTTCCCGCAAGCCAGTGTTCTTTTTTAGAATGCGTTGCACGACTAGGTTTATCAAGTGCGCCATGCAGGGAGCTTTTTTTTTTTTCCGCCAAGCTTAGCCCATCTATGTTGCTGACATTGTCATTGACCACCTTGCTTAGTTAGAATTGTCGGGAAGACAGCCAGCAGGGAGATTGCTGCTTGATGCACTTTAGCAATTGATTGGCTGTGTAGTTCTGACACCGTATGGCAACACTTGACTTTACAAATGTGATAGGAGGGAATGGAGTGGGAGCGACGGTCTTCTTTGCTGTGTTGTGGATTTCCATGGAGGAGGAGCTGGATAAGACGGATAAGTGCCTGGTCTGGGAGCCAGGCCAACACAATCATGGAGGTGTCAAAAGGACCGGGCCTCATTGCTGAGGTGCTGTCTCACAGCTACTTCAAAAAACATTGACCCAGCGTGCCATAAAAGACATGTATTGTTTCTTCCCATAACTCATAGCGACAATTGCATGAAACAGCCCATATTCTCCGTTACATTAGAGTACAAGGCAGGGATAGCTTTTTGGGAGAAATATTGCTGGTTAGTTATCTTCCAGCAAGGCTGAGCGTACACCATCAGCTCCCCAAAGGCAACACACTCTACTAAATAGTATGGCATCAACTGCATTGTCAGCAATTTGGCCAGGTGGGAGTTAAGCTTGCACACCATTGGATTCTTATTGATGGCTGACGATGGAGTGGAGAAGGAGTCTGAGCGAGAGAAGCAGTAAGTGATGATGACGATGACAAAGACACCATACTGCCCATGGATGCGGCCTGGCTGTTGCAAAGGAGATTGTGAGAAGGAGGAAACTCTTGTTACTCTAGCTGGAGGACCCCTCTGTTTTCCTGTTGGATTGGGTGTGTCGCTTCATATAGTGCAATAGAGCTGTGGTACCAATGTTTGTCCTTGACTGCCCAGGTCTTGTTTTACTCTTTCAGATCTTGCACAGGGCAATGCTCTTGTCTCATGCAGAGGTAGCAGCAGCTGAGTTTGGCCTGGCTGTGGTATGTTTTGGGCCTGCTACACCGACAGTGTCAGTGGCACTATGTTGCCGTCGTCCTCCTCCTTGAATGTTACTCAGCACTCCTGATTTGACTCCCATGTGTTGTCTAACACACAATTATCATCAGTATTCATCCTCCCCACCACTTTCATCAGACTGTGATATATTATTATGGGCTCCTCGGCCCCCCTTTCAACCCCCTGCTAGGTACTTGCCCAGAGTGTCACTGTCGCTACCACTGCCCCCACCATCAATACCATGGTTATTGGGTGTCACTATTACCACCACCAACAAAGCTATACATGGGGTTCCTTGCCTCTCCCTGAACCTCCTCCTCAGGGCAGTCTAAACGCTGACTGCTTTCACAAGTCATAAACAAGGAAAATCTCTTGACTATCTGCTGTAAGTCGTGGTGGGGTTACACTATGAGGGAGCAGTGAAGACAGAGAGGACGCCACTCAAAGGCTTATATGAGACTGCAAAGAGGAGGAGCAGGGGGAATGCTGTGACCTCTGGCTCCAAGGCTCAGTGTCAGACTTAGAAGTGACTTCCATGTCAGCCTACTGTGACTGAGAGGAGGAGTGAGCTATCCAATCCACAATCACATCATCTTTCTCCTCAATGATAATGTTGCGCCTCTCTCATTCTAGTCAGGGAGAACTTTGGCATTCTACTTCTACTACTATTTCTGGCTTATAAGGAAACCAGCCATCATATAAAGTCAAAAGCTTAATCATTAAATTTGATAGAAGCTATCAATGTCATGAAGCGTCACAATGTTTGTCCCGAACGAAGGATCGCCGAAACGCATGCCTGGGTTGGCACTATCCTGGACAGGGACACACTTTGGGTAAATGATTCATCGTTTCTGCTGCACTTGCACTTTACATTATTGTTAATGTCATGTCACTTTGCCCGGGTGTTCTCATCCAGTGATGACGCCTATCTTTCCCTGCATTCGTTTTTAACCTTTTTAATGCCAATTAATAAAGTGTTTGATTAATTATAATGCGGTCTGGCAATTGTTTGCAACTTTTTACTACTTCTTGCTATGCTGCTACTACCCATATTCTGGCTCTGGGAGGACAAGGCCTGGGTCTTTATTTTAACCTTTCCATATTATAGACATTTTATTATGAGGCCTAAAATGATGTAAAATGATGTAAAATCAAGATTTTACTAAATGAAAAGTCATTTGGTACACAGTCACACAAATTATGGAACGTTATAGCTAAATTGCAAGTATGTTTTCTGTAACTGAAAGACAGAGGCACAATTAAATATCCTTCGGCTTCTACAAAAACAATTAATCATGCTATTGACAATTTGGGAATAAAGCAGTATTGGCGGCCGATTTCTTCCTACTGTGTTATTTGCATTTAAAAACGCAGTTTCAGAAAAGACCTTTCCCTACTGTAAAACCCACTTTACAACTTGTAATGCAATTACTATATCCCACCTCCACAACACCAATATAACGATGCAGGAAATGCCGGTGTAAGATTTGACAGTTGTGTTATTTGCATTTAAAAAATGCTGCTTCAGAAAAGGCCATTCTCTACTGTAAAACTCATGTTACAAACTTCTAATGCGATTATTTTCTCCCCCCCCCCCCCCCACAGCATCACTATCCAAAACAATGTAGGAAAGACTGGTGTACTATTTGACTAGCTTGCTACTCGCGTTTAAAAACACAGTTTCAGAAGAGACCTTTCTCTACTGTAAAACACACGTTGCAAACTTGTAATGCAATTATTCTCAACACCATTATAACAATGCAGGAAAGGTGGTAACATTTCTATCTTCAGTTTAATTAGCATTTCATTTCACTGGTATAATAATGGTGTTACCATAAAATGCTTTTGCTATAATTCAATGCGTTTAACAACACCTGGCAGATATACTGCACTTTTTTCATTTTATGCATCGGTACAGTCTGTGGCTGGCTGTGCACCACCTGTGCACCACCTGTGCCGTTTATTTGAGGTGCCGAGTCGGACTGTTTGATAGAGGTGGATGGCGCGGTGCTGCCGTGTTCCTTATCTACATTGCGCTAGCTATTGGGGTGCTGTGCTGGCAATAATAATAATTTGTATTACTTGAGGTTTGGGGAGAAAACAGCTGTATCTTTGTTTAAGATGTTGAATTTATTCTTAAGCACTGTGCCCCAGCCCCTCACTCCCTCAAACTACTTTCCCTGATAAAAGTTATTATACGCAATTATTTCTCTCTATCCTTTCCCTACACTGTTCTTGTCCTGTCACCCTCATTAACAGCTCAACGACATTCTTCTCATTATGCATAGGCATCTCTCTGTCGGCTGCCCCACTGATTGGCTGATCCAGGCTGTCTGTTAGCCTGTGAGCCAATCAGGGAAAGCTCCCCCCCCATTTCCTCCAAGGTCATGTGAGCATCCATCTTCATTCTCCCTCGTGGTTTTGGCTGCCAATATATGCAGTAAAATGCCATTTTACTGGATTTGTCCGAAGCCAACTTGAAATGTGACATTTTTAACAAAACCAGTTTGCTCATTCCTACTCTACACATATCTATAGCTTCCTGCCTGGTATACATTGCATGTGTATATTTTACCATCTGTAGTGGGGAGGGCGTCATGGGGATATTCTGGGGGTAAATGAATATTGTCATCTGAACCAGTTTATGTAGGGACACTTCTCTGTGTCACAGCTACAAGCACATCAGGAAGAGATGGCCAGACATCCTTATCTCTGGACTGAAGGCAGTGGTGGTGCAGTGAAGCCAGGTAAAAAGGACGTTATAATATAATATGTATAATATCATATTCACTGGGTACCGACAGGTATTAGGGTTACCTTTTATAATCCCACACATTGGGGGCCCTTCTAGTATTCCCGAATTCAGCAAAATGCAGCGGTGAGACAGCTTGTGTCTCTGCAAAGATATTGGGAATTCCCAGTAAGCTATTAGGAAAGCCCAACGTCCAAAAGAAAGTAGACAAAAACTGTAGTTGGACTATGCAAGAAAAGTCGGCATATTACATCTAAAGACCCAGACGATGAAAAAGAAAAGCAAAGAGATGAGAAACCTCCTCCTTTAAATCTGTTTTTACCAACTTCAGATATATTAGGAGGAAATAGAAATATAAGCACGAAAAACATCTCAAACAGAACCTTCCTGGCAGTGGAGTGGCATGGCGTGCTGAACGGCCGGCTTTTTTCGGAGTGTCTATGTGGTTTGGAGCTAGTTTTTTTCCAACAAAATTTTAAAAAATTTGCACACCATTTCTTAAATTTGTCCCATGAATTACAAGGTGATTTTTCTTTCTACAGTCCAATCTTATTTACTTAAAAGGTTCCATCAGTTTCTATTCCACCAGGGGGCTGCAGTATTGTGACTTTTCAGAACTTTTTGCTAAATGTTGCAGTGATAATTCTGGTTAAAAATGTAGCTCTACCAAAAAACATCTGTCCTTAGTAAATGTATTGAGGTTATCATTGGGGAGGGTTGTGTAGATTTCTAGGGTCACTTATAAGAAGAACCTTCTATCCCCTTCTCATGTTACAATCTTGGAGTTCATTAGCCGCCATCATGGATTTCATGTCTTTATTCCCTTCATTTTTGTAGTGACTTTCCCAGGATCCCAGATGGAAAAAAACCTTCAAAGTTGACAACAGACATAACAAAATAAGTAAGTAGTCAATTCCTTTCTCTCTCTCTACTCCCATTATCCTCTACCCAGGCCTGACTGTAGTGGAGAACAACCATTGAGCGGCTTCTTAGGGTGACAGCTCCCATATAATGAAGTGTTGTGGAATATATAATGATGTGCCCATCACCCAGACGTTACAAGCCCACAGCCCAGAAATCGTTTCCTTTTTGCCTAGCTAAGCTGCCAGTCTCTGCCTGCTAATGTCTTTGTGAATGACAGTGCTTGCATCAGGAAGGTGTAAGCTACCTGGGGGTCAGGGGGGACCAGGGCATGCTGGGTGTTGTGGTGCAGTGCGTCACCCACCTGAAAGGTATGCTATCGATGGAATTACGGATCCCTTCTGTCCTCTGATCAAGATGGTGGTGTCAGTGTTTAGCAGCTGTAGTGAAGTTCCTCTGTTAGTGGGAATAACTGAGTCCCAGACAGTTCAGGTAATTTGTCAATGTCTTTACTTAAGGGTTGCAAACGTTCCACAACATCAGGCAGATCCCTCTGCCGGCCACACACTTCAACAGGGTACAATCACCTTTTTGTCACAGCAGACCTTTCCAGTAAGCATTACACCAACGGGCCATCACTGCAGGACATGGATAATATATCTCTTGATCCCTGCGCCCTTCCTGTGTTTCTCCTCACTCTGGCTCTGCTCTCTGATCCAGTGATTCTTTCCTTCCCTGTTCTGTTCCTTAGTTTCTCAGCCCGGCCTAAGGGTATTATTCCACTTAACTCCCTGTCTTCACCAGGCTCAGGGCCTGAACTCAAACTGAACTAACTTCCTCCTCCCCTCACTAAGCCTTTTATACCTATACTAGGGGTCCCTCTAGTGGCCAACTCTCCTCACTACACCCCTACCGGCTTATAGTGATCAAGAGACATGACAATTTCCATATATATATATATATATATAACAATTCAACAATAACAGTTAAATAATATGTTCCTTCTCATACAACTTTCCTAGAAACAGACGCTCCCTCTTTAACCCTCCCATACATCAATTACACCTCTTACAAAGGACTAGACATATTGGACAATTTCTTATAGAATATTTTGTCTGTAATAAGAATTAATTACCAGCATCTTGTCTCTTTATTACCAGTCGCAGTACTTGTTATCCTGGCTCTATGCAGCGTCTTATTTGTGGCCATAATTATAATAATTTGCTGCTGATGAGTGTCCTTTTTCTATTCTACATATGTCTAGATATACATCCTGCATGGTATACACTGAACCTGTGTATCTTACCCAGTTTAGTTGGGGCAGAGGGTCATGGCGATATTCTGGGGGTAAATGAATATTGTCACCTGGACCAGTTTATGTAAGGACATTTCTCTGTGTCACAGGTACAAGCAGATCAGGAAGATATGGCCAGATTGTCTCTGGACTGGAGGCAGTGGTGGTGCAGAAGTCAGATAACAATGACTTTATAATATAATATGTATAATATCATAGACACAGGGCACAGACAGGGTTTAGGATTACCATTTATACCTTCTAGTACCCCTGAATTCAGCAGATGCAGCGGTGAGTCAGATTGTATTTATTGATGGGCTGCAAAAAATATATTGGAAATTCCCTGCAACCTCCTTGCTTGTATTGCTTATATTCTTATAGACATATATTCTGTTAGATCAGAAAACTACTGATGGTTTCCAGTTTACATTGCAGTTCTTAGAGAAGCAGCGATTTGTCTTATTAGGAAAGCCCGATGTCCAGGAGGAAGAGAAGACAAACACTGTTAAACTATGACATGTGACTTCTTAAAAACCTGGCGAAGATAACCAAGGACATGACGAACCTTCTTCTACAAATGGGTGTCAAATCTGTTATCTGTTATTATCTATCTATCTATCTATCTATCTATCTATCTATCTATCTATATTTCTAATTTAAAAAAAACATTATCTCAATATGATAGTGTTATGATTTCTTTTCATCATCTGGATTTGAGGCGTCCGTTACATATGATGGAGGGAAAAGATGGGGCCTAGATATGGTGGAATAAAGACATAGATAGAGGGCAGTACAAACAAGCAATGGGAAAATAATTCTGTGTGGGTTTTTCTCATCCTTTAGGGCTGGGCCTCATCTTTCTAAGAGTGCCAGCTGCATAGTATTTAAGTCCTTGTCACTACAATCAGATTTCGCTCTCTAGTTACAATCTCATCCTATGTGTCAGGTATATACCATTAGGAGCATTAGGAGAAGCTGTTCCTTATCTCGTTTCATATGCACTGAAAAAATGGGGAAGTACAGGTCAGAGTTATCTGATGTCTATTTGCTGCCAAACACTTGGATTATTTGTTAAATAGAGCAGATCCGACCGCTGAATAGCCCCATTTAATGGGGCTAATCTACGTTCCGGACCACCTATTGTGGTTTCAAGGTGATTTTCATGAGAAAACCATGCTAGAAAACATATGTCTTTTCCTTGGCCTAGAAATCATCCTCTGTAGAACAGCATAGCACATTGCCGAAGAAAACAATGGGAGGCAGATTTGGTTTGGATTTCATTGCAAAACAGATGCCAAAATCTACTTGGTTATACCAAAACTTTAACTTTCTTCTTCTTTCACCATTCTTTGGTAGAGATGTCCTGATATTTTGCTTTAGAATTTGCTGGTGTAATGCAGAATTCATTGTTACCGTACATCAACAATGGCCAGGCCCAGACGCAGCAAAACAGGCCCAAACCATGATACTACCGCCACCGTGTTTCACAGATAGGATGAGGATTTTATGCTGGGACTGAGTGTTTTTTTATTTTTATTTCTTAAAACATAAAACTCATTTAAACCAAAAAGTTCCATTTTGGTCTCATCCATAAAACATTGTTCCAATAGCCTTCGGACTTGTCCGGGTGGTCTTTAGCAAATTGCAGACTGGCAGCAATGTTTACTTTGGAAAGCAGCAGTTTTCTCCTTGCCATTCATATCATTGTTGCTAAGTGTCCTGATGATGGTGGACTCATGATGTCTATGGTCAGCTTTAGACTCTGTTCAGATCAGAACAGTGCTGCTGAATGTTCTGTATGCCCCCAGACATATGCAGCAGTATGCAATACATTTGTACACATTTGTTAGTGACTTCAAATAATGGTATAGCCAAGTTAGACATGCGGTATATGTTGGAAGTTAGAAACATGTCCTGACACATACTAGAGCATAGACCCCAAATATTTTGTCCCCTGGAGTTAAGCAGAGCACCCATCATCACCTTGGTGGAACCCAAAGGACCCCATTATAAGGGTGCATTCACATGACTTTACATATTTTGTCCGCGAAATAAAGATCCACAAAAGACAAGTCTGTGTCATGTCCATGTTGCATCCGTTTTTTGTGTGGACCCATTGTAACAAAGTCTATTCTTCTCTGCATAATGGACAAGAATTGGACATGTTCTATCTTTTTTGCGGGACTGTGGAATGGACATATGGATGCGGACAGCACATGAATGGGTACACATCTAAGGCTAATTTCACACTAGTGGTTTTTGCGGATCCGTCATGGATCTGCAAAAAGGATTCTGTTACAATAAATAAATCCGCATGCATCCGTCATGGACGGATCCAGTTGTATTATGTCTTCTATAGCCATAACGGATCTGTCATGAACACCATTGAAAGTCAATGAGGGACGGATCAGTTTTCTATTGTGTCAGAGAAAACGAATCTGTCCTGACACACAATGTAAGTCAATGGGGACGGCTCAGCACCACATCGAGGACAGAAAAACGCTGCTTGCAGCGTTATTCTGTCTACGATGGGGATGCAACCAAACGGAACGTAATGCATTCTGGTGCACTCCATTTTATTCAGTTCAATTTTGTCCCCATTGACAATGAATAGGGAAAAAACTAAGCAGTTTCATCCGCTGTTGAGATCCTTGTGGATCGGGTGTGGACCAAAAATATGGTCGTGTGAATGGGGCCTAGGTCAGTGGGTTCCATTAAGTGATGCCGGTGTGATGGATCCAGAAGCCAGTTTTTATATTACAAGTATCTTTCAACATGACATAAGCAGGTTGCATTACCATAATATCATGGAGTTTTCTGCACAGATTTGAAGTGCTGCAGGCACTAGCACACTGACCTTATATTCTGCGTATATCGCGTAACCAATACATGTGTTCTGCCACTTGAGCACAGCAAATGTTAAAATAACCTCTCCAAAAAAATGCATCTAAAACATTTGGTGTTCAGTGAATCTGTTGTCTTCTGATGCTCTCATTCTAAACAGGGGTTGTGATGCATAATGAACATTTTACTTCATACAGTGTCATTTTTACTGTCTGAATGTATCCTCATCGTAAACCCAACAATTAAAGCCAGAAAGGTATCAATTTTGCACATCAAGGCACATAAGTCAAAGTAAAGCACTCATATGGAATTCTTGGCTCCACAACCCAAACTTTTCCACTTGATTTGTTTTACAGGAAGTTGGACAATTAATTTTTTTCTCCAAAATTTGTATTATATGTGAGGTGCATGTGGTGCAGGCATGCTTTCAACTGAGTCCTTTAAACTAAAAGAATCCATTTATGACTGCATATGAATTGTGCTGCCAAATGCTATATAATAAAGACATCTTGAAATAGTCTTTATTCAGAACTATTCCGAAAAAGCGATTTATGACAGGTCTCCTTCTGTTCTTTATAATCATGTTGAAGTAATTTAATAAAGCATTATTTTTTATGGTCATCAAGGCTTTTTGTATCTTATGAAGAATGTTGAGTTAGGGCTCAAGTGCACAAACTTATTATTTTTCAGTGTACATTCACTTCAATGGGGCCGCAAAAAAAAAAGAAAAATATAGAACATGTCCTATTAGTGTCCGCATTATGGACAAGGATAGGACTGTTCGTTTAGTGGATGACCATTCCGTTCCAAAAAAGGCGGAATGCACAAGGCCATTATCCATGTTTTGCAGATCCTTAATTTGCTGACCGCAAAACACCAACAGTCGTGTGCATGAGCCCTTATACATATGTTAGTTATTTTTTGTTTACCTTCAGGGCCATATATGTTTAATGATAATCATAATAAGCCTACATTCACACGACCGCATGTCTTTTGCTGTTCTCAAATTGCGGATCTGCAAAAAAAAAGGGTGATGTTTTGTATGGTATCTGTTTTTTTTGCGTATCCATTGTAACAATACCTATCCTTGTCAGCAAAACGGACTAGAATAGTACGTGTTCACTCTTTTTTACTAGGCTACCAAACGAACATATGGATGCGGATAGCACACGGTGTGCTGTCCGCATTTTTTGCAGAACCCATTGAAATGAATGGGTCCGCATCTTTTCCGCTAAAAAAAAAAGGAACGGACACTGAAACAAAATACATTCAGACATACGTAGTGCTAACTGTAACTGCTGAGACACAACATCTCAGCCTGCTGCCGTCTCTCTACATAGAAAAGCAGATTTATCAAAACTGCCTAAAAGAAGAACTGTTTGTTGCCCATAGTAACCAATCACAGCACAGCTTTAATTTTACCAGAGCAGTTTAAGAAATAAAAGTCAAGCTGTCATTGGTTGCTATGGGTAATAAACAGTTTTTTTTTTTTTTTTAGCAATGCCCCATTGTACTGTGCTACAGGAAGAGGCATATTCACAATGAGCCCTGGTGGAGGATATGTAGTACCCCAGAGTGGGCACTACCATCTTTATACTGTCTCTACTGGTTAACAATGTGTTAAAGACACTCTAATCAGAGCATTTGAGATGCACTCTGGTGCTCCAAATCAAGGTACCCCCAAGGGGTTAATATCCAAGCATGGATGAGAGACTAGACGCTGACACATAGCTGGTTAATGCAATCTCTACCTTTATTACAAAAATTAAAAGCAATTATACATCTTCAGAAGAGGGCGGTTCTCCCCTGAGGCTCAGGCATTATTTCATTGGTTAAAAAAGGAAGAAAAGATAAGAGAAGAAGAGATAACGCTCTAGCATCTGCGCAGTATGCACTACTTTGGAATGTGAACTTAATGTAAACATCTAAGTGGCCGCCATCTTATAATGGTGGCTATCCTAACAACAATACTGCATACATCATATGTGACACTTCAAGGAGGTGCTTCTCTATAGGCAGTGAATAATATATATATATATATATATATATATATATATCTATCTATCTATCTATCTATCTATCTATCATCAAGCTACGTGATTGGCTTAGGCATCCTTCAAAGCAACTGTGGGGAGATAGAAGACAAACACTGCTCCCCCCCCCCTTCTCCTCATGGCCTTGCATAGACAGAAAGCTGGAACAGCAGAGAGGGGAGGCCCCTGAGATAAGAGAAGACTAAGAAGAAGTTTGTTACAGCTTCAAAGAAAAGTGTAACCCTTTAGAGTCCAAAAGATACAAACATAGAATAAAATTCACACATCTCTAACAAATGCATGCTATCATTGTATTCTTTTCCAGGTCCTCTCATACTGTGCCTTAATAATGTATTTATGTAATGATATATGACATGTAATGTGTCTAGTTTTCCAGCAGGTGACAGTGTACCTGGCAGAGTATCTTTAGATAGGATGGAACTTACTATTCCATTCTTCCCCCTTTTGGGCAGAAGGGGGCAAGTCCTGCGTCCTACCGAGGGAGCAGTTTCAGGAAGCTCTAGAATCGGAGTTAGACTGTGAAAGTGAACAGACAACATGGCGCAGTGAGGGAGTGTTTTCCCCTCCTGCAGCAGGAGTCTTCCAGGGGAAGCAGGTCAGAGAGCACCCCGACTTCTTGAGTTTAATAGATTGAGTATTACGGAGGGGTCAGCAGCCAAAGACACCCCACTAAATGGTATCAGAACATCTAGAAAGTCCAGTAACCAGCCTAAAGCCTGAGATTAGCACAGCAGGGAGAGCAAAGTACTAAGACCTGCCACCATATTGCATCCTGCTGGAATCAAGTAAAGGAGATTTGCTCTAAGGTATTTAAGTAAACACAATTGAAACGTTCCCAATTCTGGACTTTATCTTATTCTTCAACTCAATCTCAGCAACTGAGACTGACCCCCAGGAAGGGACAGCCCAAAAGGTAGGAGTCCCATGAGTCAAACTATTAGGGCCACAACATAGCACTCGGCGTCCTACACTCTGGGACTACTCCACCTGAAGGGAAAAATGCTGGAGATAGGAGTGGAAGTGGCCCTGATGAAGTGTTTTGTCACAGTGTACTCCCTCAGGCTGTTGCTCAGTGGGGGTTGGTGCAATGGAAATGTAGTATTGAAGAATGGGGCCAGAATTAAAGTATAAAAGTCGCTTTTACTAAGTGCAACATAGAAAATAAATGTAAATCCATCCAATAGCAGCAGATTTTAAGTGCAATCATCTGGCACCAGTAAGAATGATGGAGGCAAGTTGGTTGGCTGCAGTTTAGTACTAGTATTGTACTGACCTAGTAGTAGTCTAGGTGATGGGTGTCTTAGCCGTAATCCCTCACCTTACAACAGTGTCTTAAATGTTGTATATGGCTGTTCACTCTGTTGTATCTCTTCTCAAAGATTCAGCCAGAGAGAGCACAGTGTTAGAGCAAGCACAAAGATGTGAGGCCGACACCCTAGTCCCCCCTGGACCCATGTACCAGCCAGGGGGAGGCATGAAGGAGAAAGGAACAACCAAAAGCAGGCCAGATGTACAGAGAGGTGTACTAAAAGTCCGGTAGAGGTAACTTGTCTAAAAAGACTTATGGACTCTACGGCACCTATGTTGAAGAGTTGCCCCAAGTACCCGGCCATACCAAATTACAGTCTGGCCTACTGTAAGAATCTCCACATCCCAATATGGATCCTGTGGAAGTGTTCTGTAACTAGAGAAACCTGTTCAAAGAATAGAGCAGAGGAGTTTGCCTTGGAGAATGCCCTGTTGGTTGCCAGAAGTAAAGTATATACCACTTGCCTAGATGCTTGGTGTATACAAGTCAGTTAGAGAAATGCAGAAAGGAAGATTGCCTAAAACATCTAAATAGACACCGGTTTGGCCTATGGTTATGTGTGCAACTGTGAGAACTGTAAAATCTGAGGAGACTGTATTTCTGTGTAACATCAGCTGGTCCATAACAAGTAAGCCAGGTCCTGAATCGTCGGCATCTGAAGGTTCAGTAAAGAATTGTTTGCTGTTAACTTGGATTCATTGGGGGAGATTTATCAAACTGGTGTAAAGTAGAACTGGCTTAGTTGCCCATAGCAACCAATCAGATTCCACCTTTCATTTTCCAAAGGAGCTGTGAAAAATTAAAGGCGGACTCTGAATGGTTGCTATGGGCAACTAAGCCACTTCTACTTTACACCAATTTGATAAATTTCCCCTATTATTTCCATCCTACATTTGCACCTCAAGGTGCTGGTCTCACAACAACCGGGACCCTGTCTTGCACCTTAAAACATCCACACCAAGGGCACCTCAACTGCCGTCAGGCAGGAGAACTCCAGAACCAAAGAGGGCCCTGTAGGGAAGAACCGGTGCACCCTTCCCATCACTGCACGCTGGCCCAGGGAGCTACAGAAAACTACTGCACTTCCTCAATTCTCTGTGGTTGCATAGAAACTCCCCCTCCTGACACGAAGCAGGACCAGCCCACCCCTACCTAGAGGGGAGGAACAGAGTGCTTAGCGCTGTTCCTGGTTAAGCCTTGCTATCCATATCCTACTGGTAACAACGGCCATAAATACCAAATTACATAACAATATAAAATACAGTACAATATTGGGTAATTTATGAAACTTGCGTGAAGTAGAACTGGCTTAGTTGCCCATAACAACCAATCAGATTCCACCTTTCATTTTGGAAACCTCCTGTGGAAAATGAAAAGGGCAACTAAGTGAGTTCTTCTCTACACCAGTTCAAAAAATGACCCCCTATATAACTATTTACAATTTGTAGCATCTCCAGGTCTGGGGTACTACATATTGAGTTGTGGATGTGCCATTGATTCACTTTGTGTGCCAGCGAGAGTGGACAGTGGGTTACGTTGTGCCAGTAGAAGGGAGAGAAGTGGATGCTCCCAGCAGGTTGCCTTTTGCCTCCTTCTTTAAGTCAATATTCCACTTTCTGATGGTCAGTGTGTGGATACAGTCAGTATAATAGATATTGGGGAGTGGAAAATAAAACCATAAAAATTTTTTTTGTATTTTAATGTTTCATGGAAAATGAAAAAATAACCAACAAGAGTTTTCTAGAGTCCATTGTAGTTTTTGCATAATGGGCATACAGGGGTCAGAATGGTGACACAAAGTAGACAGTGATTGCAAACCCAGAGGACAGAGTGGTGGCAACTAGGTGCCAGAGTGATAGCATAGTAGGGGGTCAGAGTTTTCTACAGCCTATTGTGTTTTTTCACAAAATGGGTGGTCCTGCTAGTGTCGTATAATACTGTTTCATATAACATTTGTTCCTGTAGTACAAGTAATTGGCACATGGTGCCTCAACGATTTCCTGATGCGCTTTCTGGCTTTGGGAAGGTATAAATGCGTCAAAACTTGTGTTTTCAAGGTTCGGGTTCAGGTTATCTAAGAATTGGATTCCGTTACCACGGACCATAAAAAAGTCTATGACAGCATGTACCACGGAAGCCTATAAGAGGCATTCCATATTGCATTCCGTCATAATAGAAGTCTATGCTGGCCACTAACCGCTGCAAGTTGCAGTTTGTGTCCGGCTGATCCTCCGCTTGCCTGCCGGAACAGCCGGCCAGAAGTAAAAACGGTTAAACTTTTAGTTTTTTTGCCCATTTTTTCACAGATGTCTTTCTAAAAAATGGATATAAAAAATGGCCCATTGACTTGTTTGGCCACTGTCAGGCAACGAAAATGGACAAAATAAGACATGTTCTATTTTTGATGGCCAGTTTTCACATCCATAGATGTTCTTAAAACACTGGGGTGATGGACGTTAAAAAATAATGGCCATCGCATGGCATGTGAATAAGGCCTAACAGCAGATAGGGCTGGTAGCAGTTAAAGATTGGAACTGTGCATGTACAGCAACCCAAGAGGAGCCATAGTGAAGAATGGGAGTGTTAGTGGCTCCAGCTGTCCCAGTCAATCACCACAGCTGTCCTCATACCATTGCTCCCTAAGTCTGTCCATTAAAAGGAGGGAGCAGCCTTTCTTTCCTCATGGCATACCCTGATTCTGGGGCTTCTGCCTGATGGTAGCTGTGGTTTCCTTGATCTTAGGTGTTTGATAGATAGTTACAAGGCAGGGCTTGTGGAGAGTGCAACGGCCAGCGTATGTCATGAAACCAGGCCAATGGTAGAGGAATAAACGACTATAGTAAAGTATGGATTTAGGCAAGGATGGGCATTATGGCCCTCTTTGTAGGATACAGGGTTTTGATAGTACGTCTGGCCAGGATGTGTCCAAGTGTGATGGGTGTCTTAACAGTGTCCCTCACAGCAATAAGTAATGTAGAATATTTTTTGTGGGACAAGTCCTTGATAAGCTACGTTACATCAGCACATGATTTTTGTTTAATGATTATGGGAGAAAAGGTAGCTAACCAGGACTTTTCTTTTTGGACAACTGAAATTTTTTAGGTGTAAATTGGAAAACCATAACGAATTATAAAGATTATAAGCAATCTGTAGCTATTGGTCAGTTACGGATACAAACTCATTATCAACACTTACATTTTACGGTTCAAGTAGCACAAGTCATGCACACAGTAATTTCTTTTAAAGAACACTCGAAAAAGGTCCCATATTTTTACGGACTGTACAGGAATTTATGGATAATTAATGAAAGCTACAGCAACCTGACCAAATCATCAAACTTGCAAAAAAGGGGGACTCATTAAATGCATGTTTAAAGGTTTGACCGCCTTTTATTAAGTGATAGCCTATCCTCAGGATAGGACATCACTTAATAAAGGTAGACAACCCCTTTAATGCACCTGGCCAAATAGCCGGGTTGTAGGGTACAAACATTCACAACTGTTAAAAGGAGATGTTCTCATACTAGTCTTCAAGCCTGCTGCAAGCTATCAGAACTCCTTGACTTCGAGTTATGTATATATGACTTGTGATTATGTATATGGTGATTGAATAGATGAAGAATTGTGATGGGATGGGTCATTCTATTTCTTAAGCAGAATCATGGCATTATTTAGATAGTCTCTCAAAAACTTAAAGTCCTTAAAGGGGTTGTCTAACCCCAAAACAAATTTTTATGACGTCTGGAAGAGGGATAGAACAAGAAAAAAGACAAAATGAATGGAAACAAATTATACTACTAAATGCTGCTTGAGACCATTCCATCTCTGTTTCTGCTGGTCCTCGGCAAACCAGGAGTGTGTCCCGTCCGTAGTCATGTGCTCTAATGCAGCTATTCAGTTTAAACTGGGGAATGGAGTGCTGTGGCCACATGACTGGCCAAAAATGTGGTGGAACGGGCTCATCTGATCGCTAGAGGTGTCATCTACGAGTAAGTAGTCTTGACTAGAGTTGAGCGAACACCTGGAAGTTCGGGTTCGACTGAAGTCAATGGGGACACGAACTTTTGTGCACTAAAATGGCCCTAAAAATTTAATGGAAAGGCAAGTGCTCTGCAAACAAATGTGGATAGGGAAATAACGTAAAATAAAATAAAATAAATAAAAATGAAAAACTATTAACCTGCAACTCGGAGGAGGAGGTGGATGTGGAGTCGGAGGTTGAGGAGGCGGTGAATGTGGAGTTGTAGGTGGAAGTGGCGATGGAGGAGGAGGAGAAGGCAGCCAGCTAACAATTATTTTTTTTTGGTTTAATAATGGGACACTTAAAAAAAAAAAGAAATCAAAGAATAAGTGCACTTGAGTACAAGAATGTATGGTTGAGGGGGATATAAATGTCTATTCTGCACAAGGTAGAGACAAGTCTTGTGGGATCCAAGCCTTGTTCATTTTATTGAACGTGAGCTTGTCCACTTTGGCTGTGGACAGGCGGCTGCGTTTGTCTGTAATGACGCCCCTGCTGTGCTAAATACATGTTCAGACAATACACTGGCTGCAGTGCAGGCCAGCATCTCCAAGGCATAAAGGGCAAGCTCAGGCCATGTGGACAATTTGGAGACCCAGAAGTTGAATGGGGCAGAACCATCAGTCAGTACGTGTAGGCGTGTGTACACGTACTGTTCCACCATGTTGTTAAAATGCTGCATCCTGCTAAGACGTTCCATATCAGCTGGTGGTGCCGGTTGCTGTGGCGTGGTGACAAAGCTTTTTCACATGTCGGCCATGCTAACCCTGCCTTGTGAGGTGCTGACCCAGCTGCGTTGGCGACCTCTTTCTCCTCCTCCTCCGCCTCTGCCTTTGCCTTGTGCTTCCACTTGTCCCCTGATGTCAGTTGGGGATGCCCTCAGGAGCGCGTCTACCAGCGTGCGCTTGTAGTCGCACATCCTCCTATCACGCTCCAGTTAGGGGATTAAGGACGGCACCTTGTCTTTGTAACGGGGATCCAGCAGGGATGCAACCCAGTAGTCAGCACAAGTTAAAATGTGGGCAACTCTGCGGTCATTGTGCAGTCACTGCAGCATGTAGACGCTCATGTGTGCAAGGCTGCCCAGAGGTAAGGATAAGCTGTCCTCTGTAGGTGGTGTATTGTGTGTGTCCTCCGTATCCCCCAGTCATGCTCCAGTAATGGCCATGAGCTGCATTGGGTGCCACCCTGCTGTGAACCCTGTGCCTTGGTTGGCCACATGTGTACCTGGCCTCTGCTGGTTCAGGAACCCACCCTCTGAGCCACTTCTGAATGACTGGCCTGAAACCTTGTGAAATGCCCCCTCTTCCTCCTGTGCTACATTCTCTTCCATCATCGCCCTAAGTGTTTTTTAAAGGAGACGTAGAAGTGGTATTGTAACGCTAAGAACGGTGTCATCGGCACTGTCCATGTTGGTTGAGTACTCGAAACACCGCAACAAGGCACACAGGTCTCGCATGGAGGCCCACTTATTGGTGGTGAAGTGGTGCTGTTCAGCAGAGTGACTGACCCTTGCGTGCTGCAGCTGAAACTCCACTATCGCCTGCTGCTGCTCGCACAGTCTCTCCAGCATATGCAAGGTGGAGTTCCACCTGGTGGGCACATTGCATATGAGGCGGTGAGCGGAAAGGCCGAAGTTACGCTGCAGCGCAGACAGGCGAGGAACAGCAGCAGGGTGAGAATGCCGAAAGTGCGCACAGACGGACTACACTTTTTGCAGCAGCTCTGACATGTCTGGGTAGTTTTTAAGGAATTTCTGCACCACCAAATTCAGCACATGTGCCAGGCAAGGGATGTGCGTCAAACTGGCTAGTCCCAGAGCTTCTGCGAGATTTCGCCCCTTATCGCACACCACCAGGCCGGGCTTGAGGATCAGCAACCACTTATCGGTCTGTTGTTCTATGCCCCTACACAGCTCCTGTGCGGTGTGGGGTTTGTCCCCCAAACACATGACTTTTATAACCGCCTGCTGACGTTTACCCCTGGCTGTGCTGAAGTTGTTGGTGAAGGTCTTTCGCTGACCAGATGAGGAGATGGTCGAAGAGGAGGAGGAGGAAGCAGAGTAGGAGGAGGAGGCAACAGGAGGCCAAGTATAATGCCCTGCGATCCTCGGTGGTGGAATGACATGCGCCAAACCGTTATCGGCCTTGGGCCGAGCCGCTGCTACATTTACCCAGTGTGCAGTTAGGGAGATATAGCGTCCCTGCCCGTGCTTACTGGTCCATGTATCTGTGGTTATGTGGACCTTGCCACAGATGGCGTTGCGCAGTGCACACTTGATTTTATCCTCCACTTGGTTGTGCAGGGAAGGAACGGCTCGCCTGGAAAAGTAGTGGTGGCTGGGAACGACATACTGTGGGACAGCCATCAGCTGCACCAGACGGAATGGCAGCATTTGAAAGGCCAGTAAATTTGAAATGCTGGCATTCAGGGATCGAGGGTGGGTAGGTGGGTATTTTCTTTCTCTCCAGTGTTTTGGAGATGGACACCTGAACGCTTGCGTGTAACATGGTGGAGATGCTTGGTGATAATGACAGAGGTGGTGGTGTTGGTGGCACATCCTCTGTTTGCTGGGTGGCAGGTGCCACTGTGACTTCAGAGGTGGAGGAAGAGGCAGAGACAGCATCAGAAGAGGAAGAAGGAGGAGCTTGGGAACTTTCTTGGTTTTTAAGGTGTTTACTCCACTGCAGTTCATGTTTTGCATGTAGATGCCTGATCATGCAGGTTGTGCTCAGGTTTAGAACGCTTTATGCCTCGCTTCAGGCTCTGATGGCACAACGTGCAAACCACTCATGTCTTGTCGTCAGGACATTGTCTGAAGAACTGCCACGCCAATGAACTCCTTGGAGCTGGCTTCGGTGTGCTAGGTCCCTGGGTGCGGTGGGCAGTAGCAGGCGTACTGTCTCGGGGACGGCCGCTCCTCTTTTGCAGCCTGCTCCCTCTTTTGCTCTGGTGTTGCCTCTGTGCGACCACCACCTCTTCATCAGAACTGCACACATCACTAGCATGAACTTGAGTCCAGTCGGAGTCTATTACCTCATCCACCCCCACATCATCTTCCACCCATTCTTGACCCCTGCACACTGCAAAAAGCCTCAGCAGTTGTCACCTGTATTTCGTCATCATCAGAGACGTGCTGCGGTGGTATTCCCATGTCCTTATCCTGCAACATAAGTGGTTGGACATAAAAGCATTCAATGTCTTCCACTTCTGGGGCAGGGCTATGTGGATGGCCCGGGGAAACCCTGCCAGCAGAGTCATCAAAAAGCATAAGAGTCTGCTGCATGACTTGGAGCTCAGGCTGCTTGGCTGCCTTGCAAGGGGGTGAGGTGAAAGACTGATGGGCATGGGCTGCAGGTGCCAACTCTGAGCTTTCTGCAGAGGACTGGGATGGAGATACTGTGAAGGAACTGGTGCCCCTGTCAGCCACCCAATGTACTATCGCCTGTTCTTGCCTCACCATACGTAGAGCGGCATTCGGGCCTACCAAATAACGCTGCAGGTTCTGTCACCTACTCGCACCTGAGGAAGGTGTTTCACTTGGACCTGTAGCTGGCGCAGAACGGCCACGTCCTCTCCCAGCAACAGGAGCTCCACCAACACCACCATGACCATGTCCACTTCCCCCTTTTGATGTTCTCCTCATAATTTGCGTTCACCCACCAAACTAACAGATGGTTTATCTCAGGTGTCAATTTAACTGCCAAAAGTCAACAATTAAGTTCACTAACAGTAAGGCAGTGTCCGTGTCATAAACAAAATACATTTATTTGGGTCACACAACAGTGTAAAGGAGCAATTCAATACAATTACGTCACTATCAACAAAAATTAGATTTATCAGCGGTGTATGCAAACGTGCTCTGTGGTACGACAGTACGGGTTTATTCCACCAACTACAGAAATGCCCTATGTCACCGCAAAAATTTAAAAATAGGTTTTTCAGCGGTGTATGCAAACGTGCTCTATGGTACGACAATACGGGTTAATTCCACAAACTACAGAAATGCACTATGTCACCACAAAATTTTAAAATAGGTTTTTCAGCGGTGTATGCAAACGTGCTCTGTGGTACGACAGTAGGGATTTATTCCATCAACTACAGAAATGCACTATGTCACCGCAAAATTTGAAATTAGGTTTTTCAGCGGTGTATGCAAACGTGCTCTGTGGTACGACAGTACGGATTTATTCCACCAACTACAGAAATGCACTATGTCACCCCAAAATTATAAAACAGGTAATGTAGGGGGACTTGACCTGCCAGAAAAAAGGAATTTTTACTCCACTAAGCTACCAAAAAATAATTAGACTGATGTCCCTGGCAGGCTGGCACACATGCAGTTCCAAGGACACTGCGGTTGCTAAAATGCCTGCCGACCCCCACCTCAGTAACAGATGGATTAAAAATTATTTTGCAGTATCACTGGGCTCAGGGCTGGGTACAAATATGTAGCATAGCACCCTCAATAATTGCTGTAGTTTGAAGAGTTAACACCCCCAAGTTCAACAGATTTCTTCACTAATCTGTCCCTCACAGAAGCGGCAGCATCCTATCCCTACACTGAGAAGAGCAGAGTGACGTGCGGCGCTACGTGACTACAGCTTAAATAGAGGCTGGGTCACATGCTGCACCTAGCCAATCACAGCCATGCCATTAGTAGTGAAATGCTTGTTGATTGGCTGCCCTGCAGCCTTTCAAAAAGCGGGCAGGAATCGCCGAACAACGAACCCGAACTTTTACGGAAATGTTCGGGTTCGGGTGCGAAAAACCGTAATGTTCTGACATTAAATTTACAGCAACTAAAACAATTGTTTCAAATACTTGTACTAAAGATAAGAAACAGAGCTGAAGGAAAAGTAACCAATGTTGTGTTCTTTTTGAAGGTAAAATTGATAACAACCAGATAACCAAGGGCTGACTGGAGGATACTGTATAATACCACCACCATTGACAACCATTGACAATATGTGGCAGCAGAGAGAAAAGAGAAAAGTGATATTCTAAGAACTCTATGGACAGGAAAAAAAGGTTCAGAAAAGAATGATACATGCATGAAAAAACATGGTTATAAACCACATGAGATTTCTTCAATTAAAGGAAAAATAATAAAACGGAGGAGGGTCTAGCTTTCAGTCCTTCCCAGTGTTTTATTACATCTTAATCCCAAAAGATACAAAAGAAACAAAAAAAATACCAGAAATTGGAACCAACACTCAAGATCTAATAGAATTGGAATGTTGGACGTCAGCCCGGTGCGAGTGCTTAGAAAGGGGAAGGAGACGCTCTGAGTCAGTGCACACATTTATTCAACTGTTTATTTCTGTTGTCATGGAAAAGACATATATGTAGCTGTTGCCATGATCATGTTATACAGATGGACTATGCTAACGGACTTTTTAAAAGTCTTCCACTAGTACTACCAGTTTACGACTTTAGTCTAGAAGCCGGGTCATGGTCCATGAAGGGTGAAGGTTAATGAAACTTCCTCAATAGATCATTTTGTTATTTTTCATTAGATCTGATGTTTATATAATTTAACTAACACAACCTTGAACGCTGGTTTTGGCAGGACGCTTTCTTTACTTCATGTTAGAAATGTTTAACTCAGATGGCTCATGTTAGTGTACTTATGACACCTGATGTCCCCAAAGTGTCAAATGCAATCCCTTATAGGATCAGAATCAAAGGGGTTATCTCTGAAATCATTTTCATACCGAAGGTTATAAAGTAATTTATAGTGGTAACTAGCATATAGGTGATCGACACCAATACATAGACCAGCACACAAAAGTACCTGTGAGGGCTAATGAATTTTGGCCTAAATCAGTTTGCCTTTATTTCTGTGTTCAAAAACACGTTTCCAGTCAACTTTTTTAAAAATGAGGACTGATTATATTCAAACTAGCAGTTTTTAATCAAAAATTTTTTTTTTTTTGGGGGGGTTGTTGATTATATTCAAACTAGCAGTATATATACGTGATTACTACACCAATCGACAGGGTAGCACACAAAAGTATCTGGAACTGATAACGAATTTAGGGCCAAATCTGTTTCCCTATTTCCCTCACACATTTTTAATCAAATAATTTTTTTTTTTTTTTGGGGGGGGGAGGGTTGATTATATTCAAACGAGCAGCATATATATATATGATTACTACACCAATAGACAGGGTAGCACACAAAAGTATCTGGGAATGATATTGAATTTAGGCCCAATTTGTTTCCCTTTATCCACATGTTATTTTTTTTATTTTTTATTATATTCAAACTAGAAGCATATAAATGTTTTTACTACCCCAAGACACAGGGTAGTGCACAACACAGGGTAGAGGCCCAAAAATGTCAGAGCTACGGAAGGGTTTCAAATGAAAGACGCAGAACCGGAATGTGGGTAGTAGCCGCACCATCTATCTGGCCAGAAGTAGTGGTAGTAGTAGTAGGCCACTGTTGTCCCTGCTGGCTTCGGAAAGGCGCAACAATATAGTTGACGAGAAAGAGAATGAGATTTTAGGTTGGATGCCTCTTAGTTGCAGCAGGTTGATGTAGAGGTGACTTCAGACCGTGCCGTGGAGCCAAGGGTCACAGTGTTCCTCCAGCTTCTCCTCCTTGCAGCCCTAAAGAAGGCTTTCAATGGAGTCCTCCCAGTCTTCACTGCCCCTTCCTGGAGGGGTACCTTCCTTTTCCATAGGAAGTGGCAAGAAAACCCTACCACTCTCTACAGCAGATAGTGAAGAGTCTCCCTGTTGATGAATTGTGTGCGAGCAGTCAGCATTTGTACTGCCCTGAGGAGGTGGAGGAAGAGGCTGCAGACTCCAGGCATAGCCATGGTGGTGGTAGTATAGCATCTGTACGAGCAGCAGAAAGCCGTGAGCAATTTTGTCATGCACCAGACAGCTTAAGCAGCAGGAAGAATGTGTAGCTTCGAGTTCAGGCAGTGGCAGCTCATCTGAGATGCCTCTTGGGCCCTTCGAAGAGGCCACAAAGTTCATCAGCAGTGACAAATACTACAATCATCCCTCTCATATTTATCTTAGAACAGATGCTGATGCTGATGCAGCAAGGATCCAGGGCTGAAGAAGAGCAGCTGACACATCTGGCTGCCCCATAGCTGTTGGGAAAACACAAAAGGAATCTGCCATGGAGGAGGAAGATAACGAAGATGAGGATAAGGAGCTACCACTGCAAGAGGAGCAGGGGTTGGAGGAGCAAGAGGATGATGATGAAGATGGCAGCGGCCAAGGCACCAAATCGTCTCAATGAGGACTGGAGCTGGACAGAAGTGGCTCCTCGGGCACACTGGCCAGAATGGCGATCTGTATGTTGGCTTGTTTACACAGTGACAGACGTATTGTTGACACCAAGCAGTCTGATGATTACTGGATAGCCATACTTTTCTTACAAAGGCAAAATGGGGGAATGTTTTCCTCTGGCAGAAATGGAGGACAAATTACGTTACTACCAAGGAACACTATGTACAAAGCTTGCCGCAGCTTATGGCAAGCAGACGCCTGCCGCCAGAAGCTGCAGCAGCAGTAGCCATTTCAGTCTGCTTAACATGATGTAGCGATTTTTCCACTTGCCGTGCCAGGCTGAGGCCAGTCAGCAAGCCAACAGCTCCACCTCAACAACCAGGTTCAGGCCTACCTAAACTATGGCCAATCTCTGTCGCGTACCCCTCTAGTGTCATATCGGGAAGGGTTTTCAGCGCCACATAGGGCGTGGTGACACCCAAATGAACTAAGTCGGGCAGTGTCCAAAACATCACTTTGGTCAAAATGAACCAAGCCTGGATTCAGGAGGATTTTCACACTCCTCGGGCAGATTCCAATGCATAGACCTCTCATTGCTGGCAGTGCCCCATCTTGCTATTGTTGCTGTCTGTTTGCCTATTATCACATTCATGCTACTAATGCCTCGTCAGTTTACGTGTATTCAGTTTCCACATGGCTGAAATTTGAAAATTCTGTATGCATTGCTTACAGATGCAAAAAATAAATAAATACATTGTGGGGGTAGCTAAACTTCTTTAAGGCGCAGCATAAAATGTACATGATCAATACTGACATTTTATCACATTCAAGGCCTTGCAGCCTGCATCATGCCAATGTCACAAATTCCACCTTCCAGTCGGTTGAAATTTTGAATTTTTTTTTTTGGGGGGTGGGGTTCGGCAAGCTGAAAGCGATCAATAGACCTCCCCTTGCTGCCGGTGCCCCATTTTGCCACTCCTGCTGTCTGTCTGCCTACCTACCATCACGTTGTGTACATTTGCTACATGCTGCCTGCATCATGCCCCTAATCCCACTTGCCAACCTTAACGTTCCTCAAAGACACTTTTTTTTTAAATCTCATAACACTGTGTGTGTGTTTACACATTATCTGCCGCCAATAAGGGACAATTTTTGAAAGCTTTGGAATATGGAAAAGCATAACACATGTGCCTGCCCGGTGTGTTTTTAAACATGCTATATGCTAACACCATCAAATGTGCATTTACCCACAGCTACGTATGTCAGTGTCACTTAGACATAATTTACTATTGCTGCCATTGTGTCCTAGAGCTTGAGGAGGCGGATGTAGGGCGGGAAAAAAATTCATAAAAAATACAGGAAAAGCGATAACAAGTTTTCCGAAAAATTATGAGTCCTAAGAGGCTAAAGGGGGTTATATACCAGCTTTCAGGGCAAATAGAGCAACTTTGGTAAGGTTTGGTTTCGAACCAAACTTTTTCAAAAATTTGCCGCACCTGGACCCAAAACAAATCTAGACTGGTTCGCTCATCTCTAATTTTAATCTTTGTGGATGTGGCTGAAGATGTAATAAAGCTCAAGATTTTAGTGTATGCTAAAGCTTCGCCATTGAATACATTTAAAAGTTATCCAAAAATTATCTCTTTCTGGTGGCAGATCTTTTTTTCTCTATCTTTGAACCTGTAAAGTGGTGGCCTGCCATCTTGAGCAATTTTTCTGGATTCGACAGAATCTATACTTTTTATGAAATTCATAATACATTTAAGGTGCTCTATATGGAAAAGAGCACTCACTTTGTTCCTCAAGTCTGTCTTTTTTGCATAGTGTAATTCTCATCAGCAGCACCTAAAAAGGAAGTAAAATGAAAAATCATGGCAATGCAATGTCATTCACTCAGAGTTGTTGCAAATATTTCTGCAAATAAATCAGAAATGCAGTTGATTCTGTGGAATGCAAATTTCTGAATGCACATTTCTGAAAGCTCAGATGCCTGGGACGGTCGCAGATATGTATGCTGCTTCTGAATATTCCCCTTTAGTGACCTACACTTGAACTGAAGCTTAGGTGGTGCTCTCCAGTGACTGATCATAAAGGGATGGGGGATACCTTTAAGGGTGGGTTCACACTAGCGTCAGGGATTCCGTTATTGCTTTCCGTTATAACATGGTTATAACGGAAAAATAACTAAATGCCCAGACAGAATGCAAAACGGAAGCCTTTGAAAGGTATTCCGTTTTCTTTCTGTCATTATACAAGTCTATGGGAAAGCATAACGGATCCGTCTGGGTCCCATTATGCAAGACGGAAAACAAAGTCCTGTCCACAGGACTTCGTTTTCCATCTTGCATAACGGGAACCAGACGGATCCGTTATGCTTTCCCATAGACTTGTATTATGACGGAAAGGAAACGGGATGCCTTTTAAAGGCTTCCATTTTGCATTCCGTCATAATAGAAGTCTATGGGCAAAAGAACGGATCCGTCCTTCCGTCTTATGGATTCTGTTATGTTCTGTTATAACCACGTTATAACGGAACGCCATAACGGAAACCATAACGCTAGTGTGAACCCACCTAGTCACACATTTTAGTTCCACCTTTTTAAATTTTTAATAAACTGTCACAAAACCCAGTTTTTGCAATTTTTTAAATGTCATTGAGACCTTTTAAGTTGCAAATGCAATTTTTACACTGCCATTGCCAGTTTTCAAATAAGATGCTTGTTGAGGGTGAGGTGTGGGCGGGGCCATCGGCAATGATACATTCATCATTATTTACTGCAGAAACTGGCGTAAATAACGACTGAAATCTATGCCCACTATGAGTTGGAGTACATTTCAGGCTGGCGCATGGACTGCCAGAGGAGGCATGTAATTTATGTATCAAATGCTGGTCTTGATAAATCAGGGCCACAGTGTTAGGCCTCTTTCACACGACCGTATGGCTGTTTCAGTATTTTGCGGTCTTCCAAAAACAGATCCGCAAAAAAAACGAATGACATCCGCGTGCATTCCGTTTTTTGCGGAACAGAACATCTGGCCCCTAATAGAACAGTGATATCCTCATCCGTGATGCGGACAAGAATAGGACAAGTTCTATCTTTTAACGGAATGGAAAAACGGAAATACGTAAACGGAATGCACACTTCCTTTTTGCGGACCTATTAAAATGAATGGTTCCATATACGGACCATATACGGAAGGCAAAAAACGGTCCGTACACTCGAAAAAAAAAAAGTGTTTGTGAAAGAGGCCTTAGTCGGGTGTTTAATAATTTTCTATTGCGTGCAACTTTTTTTGCTAAAATATAAGCAATCTTTAGGGTAAGTTCCCACTGCTTTAATTTCATGTGGATTTTGTCATCTAGTACACAACAAAATCTGTGTTATCACTGTGCAAATCCCAATTACTTGAGGACTCATTTTTGTGGGACAAGTTGAATTTTTTGGCACCATTTAATTGACCATATCTGGTATTGGAAAACAGTCCTCACTATGCACTAAAAATGACATGATAACATTATTCTGCAGGACAGTTACGATTATGGCAATACCAAATTAAAAAATTAAAAAAAAAGAAACATTTTCTTTGCATCACAGTATTCTGACACTCAACTTTTTTAGATTTCTGTCTGCAGAGCTATGTGAGGGCTTGTATTTTTGTGGGGCAAGCTGTACTTTTTTTATCTGTACCATTTTGGAGTACATTTGACTCTTTTTTGGGAGGGACAAGGTGATCAAATATTGTTTAGGTTTTGTTACGACATTCATGCAGGAAAAATATTTGTATATTTTAATAGTTCAAATATTTTTAGATTTAGCAGTACTAATAATGTTTATTTTTTATTGTTTATTTTTTGTGTATTTTACATTTCTTTCTATAATTTTTAGCACCGTTAGGATACTTGAACAGATTGCCAGGATTTTACAGGCTGCCTGTAAGGCCCTGCCTCAGGCATGGCTTTGCAGGTAGTTTCGTAAGACAAGCCGGTGAGCCTTTGCAAAGCTCGAGGTAGTCATAGCAACTGATCGGAGCCCCATGATTTCGGCGCGGACGTTTCAATTAGAGGACAGAAGGATTCTGACAGGTTTTTAGTTGCAGAAGTTTCAGCAACAAAACTGATGTAAACATACCCTTACTACTTACATGGTTACATTACATATAGACTTACTGCTTAACTTACAGATATAATGCACACAAGTATTAAAAAGCATCATATCTTTTTATTCTTCTGAAAGATACAGTAAGTTTAAGTACAGAAAGCCATTCCATTTAAAGGAAATGTGTTACCAAAAATTGTATCTGTCAGTAAAAACCAGGTAGCAACACATCTACCTCCTTCCCCCCCATATGCCAGTAACAAGTGCCTCTCCATGCCCCCCCCCCCCCCCAATCATCTCCTATGCCTAGGGTATGCAAAACTACAGCCAAAGACAAAAAGGATATAGTGAGTACTAATAGTAAGCAACTATTGGTGGGCGATTCTATCAAAAGAGGTGTGAAGTTTGAAGAAAAGGGTTTTGTGAGATGTCTCCCTGGTGCTACTTCTAGCGGGGACAGATGACGTATCCTTAACATTATTAAGCAAGCAAAAATGGAAAAGGAGGTGGATGTTATTGTCCATATTGGGACAAATGATCTGGCTTGCAATGAAGTTTCAAAGGTGAAGGAAGCTTTTCACACACTTGGTAATGATATACGGGAGATTGCATCGACTGTCTCATTCTCTGCAGTTCTGCCTGTGCATAACCGTCAGCATGACAAGCAGTTGCGTATTAAGGAATTCAATGTATGGCTTGGTGAATGGTGTTTGAACCAGGGATTTGGCTTTGTGTCTCATGTTGGCTCTAGCTGGAATGGAAAAGAACTGTACAAGAAAGATAGTTTGCATCTTTCTCTCAAGGGAGCGAATGTCCTCAGTGAACAGGTCAAAGTTTTTGCAAAGGAACATTTAAACTAGGAAAGGGGGGCACAAAAGAGACAATCCATCAGTTCGGCTGCCCCCCGAAAAAACAATGCCAGAAGATGCCAGGAGCTGATAGGATAAGAAATGACAAACTGAGAGTCTTGTCTACAAATGCTCGCAGTTTAGGGAATAAGATCAACAAACTTGAGTCTGTAATGGCATCTGAGAATATAGATTTAGTGGCTGTTACTGAGACATGGTTCAATGAGAGTAATGACTGGGATATAACAATACCTGCGTTCTTTCTATATAGGAAAGACAGAGAAGGCAAGAAAGGGGGTGGAGTGGCGCTATATGTGAAAGATAGCATAAAATCTAATCTAATACAAGTCAGCGAAACCAATTTAGAGTCAGTTTGGGTTACGTTGCAGCTTGGTAATCATAAGGTAACTCGTGTAGGTGTCATATATAGACCACCAAGCCAAGTCAAAGAATTGGATGATCTACTAGTTGAGGAAATGGCTAAAATGACATTGAAAGGGGAAATTGTCATTATGGGAGACTTTAATCTTCCTGATATAAACTGGAAAACCAAAATAGCTAGTTCTGCCAGAAGTACAGACATTCTAAATTCCCTACTGGGATTATCTCTTCAGCAAGTAGTTGAGCCAACCCGGAAGGAGGCCATTTTAGATTTGGTATTCACAAATGGCAATTTGGTATCTGATATTACTGTAGGGGAAAGCTTAGGATCCAGTGATCACCAGTCAGTGAGGTTTACTATAAGTACAGTGACTGAGTCACTCTACACAAAAACAAAAGTTTTAGATTTTTGGAAAACATACTTTTCAAAATGACATCAGTGGTATACGAGTCCCTATCAGACTGGAACAATTTCAATGGAGTCCAAGAGAAATGGGACTACTTAAAAGTGGTACTATTGAAGGCAACAGAAAAGTGCATTAGGCTTGTCAGTAAAGGCAAAAAAAGGAAGAGACCACTGTGGTACTCAGCAGAAGTGGCCAAAATCATTAAAAACAAAAAGATGGCATTTAGCAAGTATAAAAACACCCAAAACGAGAATGACCGGGAAATCTATAAGATGAGGCAGAGAGAGGCCAAGCAAGTTCTAAGAGCTTCTAAAGTTCAGGCAGAAGAGAAATTAGCTCAGTCAGTGAAAAAAGGTGATAAGACATTCTTCAGATACATAAATAAAAAAAGGAAATTAAAACAAGGAATTACCAAATTAAAAACAAAAGAAGGAAGGTATATGGAAGAGGATAAAGAACTAGCTGACTGCTTCAATGAATACTTCTGTTCAGTTTTTACAAAGGAAAATGAAGAAGGACCTCAGTTAGGGAGGAAGACTAATGAATCCTTTGATGCATGTGTCTTTACAGAGGAAGAGGTTCTAAGTCAGCTGTCCAAAACTAATACAAATAAATCACAGGGGCCTGATGGGATACACCCAAAGCTATTAAAAGAGCTTAGAGGTGTACTAGCAAAACCATTAACAGATTTATTTAACCAATCACTGGTAACAGGTGTCGTCCCAGAAGATTGGAAATTAGCAAACATTGTGCCAATTCACAAGAAAGGTAGTAGAGAGGAAAGGCCACTCCCAGGTGCAAGACGGAATCCTAGGCCCAAGCATGGAGGAAGCAGGCTGTGAAGCAGAGACCCTCATCAGGCTTGTGCGTCCGAAACGCTGCCTTTATGACACCAAGGACCCAAAATATAAAAATCGCAGATACAGACAGCAGGCTTGGGAAGATATAGGCAAAAGCCTATGGAAAGAGTGGCCGCAAATGGCCAAAGCAGGCCAAACTGCCAAAGGTAAATCAAAGTGTGGTTTTCAAACGGTACAATTTAACTCACTGTGTCCCCTGGTCATAATTATATATGTGCTTCCTATGTCACAGAGCTTTTGCAGCTTTGGTGGCCGGTTTTGCCAATGTTAAATGCAGCCCCCTCCCCCGTTATGTGGAAACCACAAACATTTTATCTGTCCAAAGCCTCATGCACACGGCAGTGTTGCAAAAAGATTGTGGAGCCCCAGTTATGGGTCTACAACACAGTGAAAGCCAGATATCCCTCAAAGGAAGGAAAAACAAGCAAAGGGGTGTCTCCATTACAGAGATCACCAAAACCACCATATTAAGTGGCCCCTATGTCAAAATCCCCTTTGCTTGTTTTTCCTTCCTTTGAGGGATATCTGGCTTTCACTGTGTTATAGACCCATAACTGAGGCTCCACATCTTTTGCATTTTATGTTTCCCAGGGAGCTTTGCACTTTGGATTGCTGTGTTTGAGACTCTTAAGTGAGGCTCCACGGTATTTTTGTAGCTGGTCTCCCTAAGATCAGCTATTGCTTTGTTTGAGTAGTCACCAAAGCATCGCTCCCGGTTAGCCAGAATCGTACTCCACACTGATGAGGGGCAACACCCCGAAACAGCTGTCTGTGGATGGATAACTTGCTTAGGTCTTCCCCGTCACATCCTTAAAGCTTGTAAAAGAGCGGGATTTTGACATAGGGGCCACCTAATATGGTGGTTTTGGTGATCTCTGTAATGGAGACACCCCTTTGCTTGTTTTTCCTTCCTTTGAGGGATATCTGGCTTTCACTGTGTTGTAGACCCATAACTGGGGCTCCACAATCTTTTTGCATTTTATGTTTCCCAGGGAGCTTTGCACTTTGGATTGCTGTGTTTGAGACTCTTAAGTGAGGCTCCACGGTATTTTTGTAGCTGGTCTCCCTAAGATCAGCTATTGCTTTGTTTGAGTAGTCACCAAAGCATCGCTCCCGGTTAGCCAGAATCCTACTCCACACTGATGAGGGGCAACACCTCGAAACAGCTGTCTGTGGATGGATAACTTGCTTAGGTCTTCCCGTCACATCCTTAAAGCTTGTAAAGAGCGGGATTTTGACATAGGGGCCACTTAATCTGGTGGTTTTGGTGATCTCTGTAATGGAGACACCCCTTTGCTTGTTTTTCCTTCCTTTGAGGGATATCTGGCTTTCACTGTGTTGTAGACCCATAACTGGGGCTCCACAATCTTTTGCATTTTATGTTTCCCAGGGAGCTTTGCACTTTGGATTGCTGTGTTTGAGACTCTTAAGTGAGGCTCCACGGTATTTTGTAGCTGGTCTCCCTAAGATCAGCTATTGCTTTGTTTGAGTAGTCACCAAAGCATCGCTCCAGTTAGCCAGAATCCTACTCCACACTGATGAGGGGCAACACCCCGAAACAGCTGTCTGTGGATGGATAACTTGCTTAGGTCTTCCCGGTCACATCCTTAAACCTTGTAAAAGAGCGGGATTTTGACATAGGGGCCACTTAATATGGTGGTTTTGGTGATCTCTGTAATGGAGACACCCCTTTGCTTGTTTTTCCTTCCTTTGAGGGATATCTGGCTTTCACTGTGTTGTAGACCCATAACTGGGGCTCCACAATCTTTTTGCATTTTATGTTTCCCAGGGAGCTTTGCACTTTGGATTGCTGTGTTTGAGACTCTTAAGTGAGGCTCCACGGTATTTTTGTAGCTGGTCTCCCTAAGATCAGCTATTGCTTTGTTTGACACGGCAGTGTTGCACGGCAGTGCCTGGTCCGTGTGTATCATGGCTGGCATGTGTGTAGCAGCGGCCGGGCATGGTGTACACATGTCCATGTGCCTAGGTGTATTAATGCGCCTGCCTGATGTTAACGGCGTCTCAGCAAACAACTACGCCGTGTGCTGCTGCTGCCATACAAATGCCTGGCCATGTTAAACACGGTCCATGCATATCCTTGTGACATTGCTGTGTGCTTTCCCTCTGATTACTGAGTTCACACTTCCACCCCTGTTTTCCAAAACGAGTTTTTGGTTCAACCTTTCTTTATTTTGATTAATTTTGATGTGGGCCCACATGCTTTTTGTAACTTATGGCGGTCCGTGTCCCTTTTGTGTTAGGTTTATTTGATTTGCATGTTTTGCCGAGTCCATGGCATTGCAAAATGGGGCTTTAATGCGTCTGTGTATGTACTACTCCCAGCATGCTCTGAAGACACGTTATTATGCTACGCATTGTGTAATGATCTTGGGTGGGTTATTAGGGTGGAAACCAGTGTGTTGCAAATGTCTCATCCCTTCGCTGCAACGCCATACAGACACTGTGAATTTTGTGGATTGTTTGCCGAGGGAAGTACATACACAGAATATTTAACGTTCTGTATGGTATATTATTCTAAAGGGGACATCAATGGGATCCCATCTTGTTTTAATTTTTTGGGGGGTTTATAAACCGGTATGTGTGCGGCTGGCTGTGGCCATGTGACTCGGCCTAGATCAGCGTCAATGTCCCGCTCCCTCGCAACTAAGGCTTTATGAACTTTAAGGAAATTTTGTATTACTTTGCCCACCCACCATGCACCTTGTGTGTAAAAGCCCTACGAAATAAGGACAAGAGGAGTAGCGCATGTCAAAACATAAACCTTTTTATGAACACACGTGAAAATGACAAACATAACAATAACCGTAGATTAGAAATAAAAAAAATTTTTGAAAACAATATTTACATCTCAATTGCTTCCATTTGCCAGGGAAGCTCACCCTCTGGCGACATGAAGTATCGTGCGAAATGGTCCCGAACATGTGCACCATGTGCGGTGCCACAGACCACTGTGAACTGGGTAGGCCCCAGAGTGTGACTGAGGGTGTCCTCAAAATTGAAGCCATCTCTCTGCCGCACAAAGTTGTGCAGTACACATGCCGCCTTGACTGCCTTGATAGCAGTATCTATTTTCAATGGAATTGGCACATGGAGGAAACGCCATTTGTTCGCGAGAATGCCGAAGGCGCATTCCACCACCCTTCTTGCTCGGGTCAGCCTATAATTAAACACCCTTCTCTCGGTAGTTAGTCCTCTGCTTGAGAAGGGCCGCATCATATTCCCCCCCAGGGCAAATGCCTCGTCAGCAACAAACACGTACGGCATGGCCGGATAAGTTGTGCCTGGCAGAATTTGGGGTGCTGGAAGCTCAAGGGAATTACTTGACAGCAGCCTGCCGAAGAGGGAGTGGCCAAATACTACTGAGTCCGAACTGCTGCCGTAAGCTCCGACATCTATGTATCGGAAGCAGTAATTTGCTTCCGAAACTGCCAGTAACACCACTGAAAAATACTTTTTATAATTATAAAAGCGGCTACCACTCCTGATCGGCTTGAGCACACGAATATGCTTCCCATCAATGGCCCCCACGCAGTTTGGGAAATGGCAGGTCTGCATAAATACATCTGCAATATCCATCCACTCTGCTGTAGTCGGTTGGGACATGATGGCAGACTCAAGAACGTCCCACAGGGCCACACATGTTTCCCGGATTATCAGGCTTGCTGTTGATTTGCCTATTAGGAAAGAATAATGGAGACTGGCCAAAGACTGGCCAGTAGCCAAATACCTGTAAATAAAAAAGAAAGTTTCAATTAATACATGTGTCACGTTTTATTTTACAGTCAATATGCTAAAAAGCAAGTGGAAAAGCCTCAAAGATGCGTTCGTCCGAAATCGCCGAAAAGAGCGAGAGCAAAGGAGCGGATCTGGGGCTAGTTGCAGCACTTCCTATGTGCATGCCGAGCAGATGGCGTTCCTCATCCCATGCACCGAAATGCGAAGGTAAGTACGTCACAAACACTGTCAATCGACCATCTTTAGGCATGTTCTAACTCTGTAGTTGGGGAGTTTGTATTCTAGATGTGCGCAGTCAGATATTCCTAAGCCCAGTAAGAAGGCGTTCTAGTTACTATTGGCTCGCAACACCGGCTACGGGCAGATATGCATTTTGACCCAGATAAGACTCTTGTGTACCTGGATCCTGCAACTAGGACTCCGGTGGAGACACAGGAGACATATCTGCTACAGGAGAGATATCTGAAACAGGCCAATATGTGCAAACTGCATTATTGGACACACCTAAAAAAGTTTTCCAAAATGGGCCATGGGCCATGCGGATGTGTCTGCGTACAGCTAGAAGCCCATGGCCTCAGCTATATAGGCCACATCCGGATGCAAGGTGACATCCTATATGGGCCTTGGGAGCATAACCGGGCCAAAATAGATTACCTACTAACTCATTTTTGGTTACAGCACTGACAGTAGCTGGGATACAGCAGAGAGGCAGGAGGATGAAGAGGAGGAGGTCACCATGGAAAGTGATGGTGGCCCATCCATGGTGGCAACCAGTCCGCCGGGCCCAAGTTTGGAGCCACCCATTGCATCAAGTACCCCGCCAGAAACCCAAGAGGCCGATCAAGCAACTCAAAAAACAAAAAGGCCACGAAAAACACGAAGCCAAAGGCAGGAAGATCACCTCATAGATTGTCTGGATGCCCTTGCTCATCCTGCACCAAAGATGAGCAGTGAGGCGCATTTCCTCCTCAGTTTGGAGGAGGACCTAAAAAATGTCCCCAAACATCTCCGGGCAGAAGCACGGCACAGTGTGATGCGGTGCATACAATCCTTCCTTCCGGCTGAAAACGTCCAATCACAGCCCATAGCACCTCCACCACCCCCAACCAATCTCCCACAGCAGCCGCCACAATACCACTACCCACCAATCTAAGCACCAGCGAACCCATGGCCCCCAAGACCACCAGTGCCATATCAGTACGGCTGAACAAGCATGGGCCACAGCACGTCTGCACAAATGGCACCAGGAGGCCAAGGGCCGCACATGCGCGAATGTGCAATGCCCACTGAGCCCGATTATTCGGGAACCCAGTATCAAAATTTATAATTTGTCCAGATAATGGATGAAAGTTTATGTTATTGCCTCAGGGGGGTGTCCACGTTGGGACAGTTGAACATTATTTTTTAATGTGTGCAAAACAATATAATGTTGCTTTTTGTTTTATCTATTGTTCTAATTTCCAAAAAAAATAGTAAGCACATATTACTATTTCGTGGGGCACACAAACATAATAAACGTTTGTGGCTAAACAATATGTCTGGCTTGTCTAAATTGAGTGTGTATCCGTCTATATTTATTGTACACATTGGTATGGTCTAGTAATTCGCGCCTACTGGGCTAACATCACAGACAGCATCAAGGGAATAGTGTGACCCACAAACCGTAGCACACCAACCATACTGACGTCAACCACAGGGACAGCAGAATATACACCAAACACACACTGTACATGATTACTAGGGCCATAATGATGCTACTTACCTCAAGGTAATTAAGAGCCTCTGAACAGGTGGGATGCTGTCACGCATGAACGTGTCCTGGCGTTGCAAATATACAGACATCAGGCCCAGGAGTACATCAAAACTGTTTGGAAGACAAGACAGTTTTCGGTACAGTAACATACACATATACGCCAATCATAGGAACACCAAAAAAAAAGGAGGTAACATCAGACACATATGGCTACTAACCTGGATATGGACATCCGTGTGTAGTTCATAAAGTGATCCTCATGTACCCGTAGGTTATGGTACAAAGCCCAGAACTGACCCCTACTATTGTGGTCCACGATTAACGGATGGATCCAAAAACATCGCCGGGTCGCTCTCCGACGACGCATCCGCAAGAGCAACACTCCACACACCATTGCTGCCACTTGCGTTTGTCTTCTAAACTCCATCGAAATCCACCAAATTAACCACAACAAACTCCAACAGTACAACACTCGCAAACACACCTAATCAATCAATATCTCAATTTGGCAAACATTCCACACCTTTCATATAGGTTGGCCTGCATTTTTAGTGGATCTAGCACCTGTCAATCACAAGAACGCGCAAAAAACGCGCGTTCATTAATGACAAAAACGCGCATACAATCGCGCGTTTTTCGCGCGTAAAAACGCTGAAAAAACGCGCGCCTGCAAAACGCTTAGGTGTGTTCCCTGCCTCATAGAGACCCAGGCTGCTGCAGGCATGCTCCAGCTCCTCCGATCGCCACACGGGGGATCCGGAGCGCAAACCGAAAATAAAATTTTAGATTTAGATTCCGTGGTCAGGATTGACCATGGCATCTGAAGAGTTAAATGTCCACGATCGGCATCACTGCCGGTCTCGGACATGAGCTGCGGGTGTCTGCTAAATGAAGCAGACGGCCACCCGCGGCTACAGTGCCCGCATCCACGCCGGTGTCTTTCAGAGGTTAATATTCCTTACAGTAATTACTTAGTTATTCACTTTAGCTAGTCAGCATATACAAGACGCCCTTTGTGCTGTGCATTCCTGAATAATTACCGAAGGGACATGCATTCTGTACAATGGACATCCTGAGGAGGAGAGGCCAGAAGGTATAAAGTTTTGTGTATTAATAAAGAGCTGCAAGCTCCTTTCAAAACATCCATGATGAAGGATGTCAAAAGACTCCCTTTTGTATCCGGCCTAGGCTGGGTGTCGGCTATGGGTCTGTGCACTGCTTGGATGGTCGACAAGAGTGTCGGCTATAACCCTAAGTTCACACCTGAGCGTTTTACAGCGCGTTCAAACGCGCTGTAAAACGCTCAACACATGAAAACCAATGCTTTCCTATATCCCCTGGTTCTCACTTGAGCGTTTTACAGCGCGTTTGAACGCGCTGTAAAACGCCCGACGCATAAACAAGTACTTGAGCTTTTATTGGGGCGTTTGTCGCGCGTTTTGTGATTGACACCACAGTAGTCAATCACAAGAACGCGCGTACGAACGCGCGTATCCTATTTGCAAAAACGCGCTGAAATACGCGCGACACAAAAGCGCGTGAAACGCGCGTTTCAAGAACGCTCAGGTCTGAACCCAGGGTAAGACTTTGCCTGCCAGACAGAATCCTACCCAGTGATCACAGGTCAAACTGATTGTTTTTTAACAATGTATGTATGTTTTATATTTTGTATCACATTTAGTAAATATATTTATTCACTTAACCTGTGTAAGCCTATCTATTGTTGAATCTTTGAGAACACAGTGTCAGGATTTGAGTAATATATGCACTTATTGTTCACAGGGTGACATGGAGACGGTAGTAGAGGTAATCTTTGAGTTCACATGAAAACAATCCCTTTTACATATTAAAGCATTACAGCAGTTTTCTTTTTGTCTATTAATCTATTATTAAAGAATGGTTTTGAGGCTTTTATGTTTGCTCCGTGCATACCGTTGTGCCTCTAGCTTTGCACCAACAGAGGAATAGTTGCGGAAAGTCCTGAATTTGCAGGAACTGTTCCTAATTTTCAGAGACAGTCCCTGCAAATTCATGCTGTCCTGGTGGAGAAAATGGTTGGTGCTTATGTTAGCCCCACCAATGAAAGGGGACTGCTCCACCCTGTTTGGGGCGTTCTCACAGGGGCCTATTGGTCCCAAATTTACCAACTCCAAAGTTGGTAAGTATGCAGAAGGGGCAGAGCCTCATTGCACTGCACTTCCTTGGCTCTGGGACCTATTTTATTACACCTAGTGATAGATAACTGGATCACACTGCAGAGTTTCAGTGGCAGTTTACCATATGGCCAGTTTGGGTGGCCACCTAGGGCCTAAGGTTCCTTCAAACCATGGGATACCAGCGCCGTAACTGTACGGCGCTAGGGACTGTGACTTAAATCCCAGCGCCATACAGCAAAGGCACGCTGATGGGGCAGGTACAGGAGCTGCGACCACCCAATCAGCAGCAGGGGTCCAGCTGTTCTCATTTGCCATGCCCCTGCTGTATGCTTCGGCATTGGTGACCACAGCACATGCAATATCCTTGTCGGATCCTCATCCCCATGGGGTCCCCGCACTGTACCCCAAATAAAAATAATAGACAACCTATTCTATAAAAATATCACATGATATACCCTGTCAGGGGAACGCTGTAAAAAAATAAAAATAAAAACTGTGCCAAAACAGCCATTCTTTGTCACGTTGCTTCACAAACAATGTAATACCAACTGATCACAAAGTCATTTGTACTCTAAAATGGTACCAATCAAACCATCATCTCATCCCGCAAAAATAGAGACCCTACCAAAGACAATCGCCAGAAAAATAAAAAATATCAGAACATGGCAACACAAAAACAAGTTTTTTTGCTATTCAAAAATGCTTTCACTGTGTAAAACTTAACAACTTGGGTATTACCGCGTCTGTAACAACCTACTCTATAAAAATATCAGATATCAAACTCTGTCAGATGAATGCTGTAATGAATGCTGTAAAATAAAACTTCTAAAAACTATGCTAGAACAGTTATTTTTTGTTACCTCAGCTTACAAAATGCATAATATTGAGTGATCAAAAAGTCATATATTCCCCAATATGGTATTATTGAAAACATCACATCATCCTGCAAAAAATAAATCACTACATAAGACAATCCCTCAAAAAATAAAACCCGATGGCACCCGTAAACCAATCTATCAAAATCTGCACTGCAAAAGCCATATGGCGCTCCTTCCTTTCTGAGTCCTGCCATGTGCCCCCACTGCAGTTTACTCCTACATATGAGGTGTTGCTGTATTCAGGAGAAAATGGGTAACAAATTATGGGGTTAATCATTGTGAAAATGAAAAAATTGGGGCTAAAGCAACATTTTATTGGAAGAAATTAAACTTTTCATTTTCACAGCCAAGTGTTTCCAAATTCCATAAAATGTTTATGGGGTCAAAGTGCTCAGTACACCCCTTAATATATTCTTTGAGGGGTATAGTTTCTAAACTTTTTGAGGGTTTCCACTGTAGGGGTACGTCAGGGTCTCTTCAAATACAAAATGGTGGCCAAAAACCATTCTAGCAAAATCTGCCTCCAAAAATCATATGGCGCTTCTTTCCTTCTGATCACTGCCATGTGTCCTTAGAGCAGTTTACCACCACATATGGGGTATTTCTGTAAACCGCAGAATCAGAGTAATATATAGTGAGGTTTATTTTGCTGTTAACCCTTTGCTGTGTTGCAAGAATATTTTAGTGCCATGGGGTATTCCTTTTCTGCACAAATGCGTTTCGGGGATTGCTTTCCCCTTCCTCAATGGTAACCACTGAGGAAGGGGAAAGCAATCCCCGAAACGCATTTGGGCAGAAAAGGAATACCCCCTGGCACTAAAATATTCAGATACACACAGAAGTGTTGGAAAGAGACTGTGTTAGTCGAAATTATTGGAGTGCTCCGAGATTGCACTGTTTTTTTCATACAGTTATCTTCTCCCCGCGAAGCAGCTGCCCTGACCTACGTGACCAACCTAGGATCACAGACAGCGTGAGGACGGGTGAGCAGCAGCCGCGGTAACAGAGAAGAGATGCCAAACTACACGGTTTGCCAGACAGGCAAGGATGCCGCACCACATCCAGAGCTGGTAAGATACATACAACGCTTGCATGCCATACGGAGGAATATCTACAAAAGGATCAAAATAACTTACAGGTACCTGTAATATAAAAGAGAACTAAGAGATTTTTTAATGGCTTAATACAGTACTGCCTGATTACAGCACGGGAAATATCATTATTGGCACACTCTCAGAACGTGAGGGACCGAGTGGGGCTACAAGTGCCATCCAGGACTACTGCATCATTCATGTTACATTTGGAATTTTTTAAATATAAATAAGGATATCTCAAAGTACCTAAAGTGACCACAAATGATAAGAGAGTTACCCTGGATATGAATCTAGGATAACATGTGGATTTTAGAACTGGACATGATTTAGATACATATCTTAGCCTATATGGGGATTAGTTTATCTATTTAGTTACCACAATACCCACTTGCATTTTATTGGATATTGTAACCTTATGTGATTTATTGTATTTAAAGTCCTTGAGAATTTTACTTAAATAAGTATTTTATGAATAAAATCTGTATATTTTAATTTATATCTTGAATTGATCTATTGATACTGAGATACAGTGCCACACGCATGAGTGTCAGTCTTTCTACTCAATATTTGTTAACATACTTTCTGAAGGGGTGATTCAGTTTAGACTAGAGCACCTAATCCATAACTAAAAAGAAGTGAGCTTTTTACCGATTATTTTATAATTTGAGATTGGTGGGCTTTCCAGAGGGGGTAAAACAGGATAATCCTGTAAATTTCATTTCAAAAGGATTGGTTGATAATCTTGGTCCAGATCATGATGCAGCAACTTTTTGTGTTGAGAGGGCCCATCGAATTCTCTTAAAGAAACTACCCCCAGGTGCCCCCCCCCCCAGATCATTTTTGGCCAAATTGGTTTGTTTGAAGGATCGGGACTGGGTACTTAGACGTAAAAGAGAACTATCGCAATTTACTTTAATGGTAATTTAATATCGATATATCCAGATTTTTCACAGGAAACTCAAATAAAAGAGGATCTTTTTTGAGGTTAAAAAAAGATTAGTTGCTGCTAATATTAAATATTCCCTGCTATTTCCGGCCAAACTGAAAGTGGTGTATAATGACCTGGTTCGATTTTTCTCTGCTCCTGCGGATGTTGTTCAATGGTTGGATTTGTTGGGTTTATAACATAGCAGATATTATGAGGATGAGTGGGGTTCTGAGGGAAAGGAGAGACGGGCGGGGGGTCTCGGTTCTGGTAGTTTTAAAGAGGTTGATGGGTAATGAATTATACCCTATTAACCATGAAGTGGGGATATTGGGGTTGGGTTTAAGGGAGGGGTTAGCTGTCGTCACTAGCTTGGTGTGTTCACGTGTCCTTCTCCGAGATGGGAGAATGGGTTTGATTAGTATATATATTTTATGTTACATAATATCTTATTTTGGAATGTGAGAGGGTTAGGAGACAGAGTTAAGAGGACTGTAGTTTTGATCTTGTAGCCCGTCACTTACCGGCAATTGTGGTACTATTAGAAACCCATGCATCAGAAGACAGGTTGTATATACTGAAAAGAAAATGGGCTGCTAATGAATATCATGCACACTTCTCCTCTTATGCAAGAGGGGTTAGTGTATATATTCATCGGGGGATAGACTTTTAACCTGTTAATAATTTGATTAATAAAGAAGGTAGATTTATTTATTTTTTTGCATGGGTTCTGGAATCGGCAGGAGATTATATTTGCCTTCATATATATTCCACTACCTTATAAATCTGTTGTGTTCTGCCCTGGCATTTTAGGGGCCCTAAAGCGTGAGAAGAAGTCTGAAATCCAAATGCGTAAAAATGCCCTCCTAAAAGGTACTTGTTGGAATTTGGGCCCCTTTGCGCATCTTGGCTGCAAAAAAGTGTTACACATGTGGTATTGCCGTACTCAGGAGAAGTAGGGCAATGTGTTTTGGGGTGTATTTTTACATATACCCATGCTGGGTGAGAGAAATATCTATGTAAACTGACAACTTTGTATAAAAAAATTTAAAAAGTTGTCATTTACAGAGATATTTCTCACACCCAGCATGGGTATATGTAAAATACACCCAAAACACATTGCTCTACTTCTCCTGAGTACTGCGATACCACATGAGTGACACTTTTGCAGCCAAATGCGCAAAGGGGCCCTAATTCCAATGAGTACCTTTAGGATTTCACAGGGCATTTTTACGCATTTGGATTCCAGACTTCTTCTCACGCTTTAGGGGCCCCTAAAATGCCAGGGCAGTATAAATACCCCACAAGTGACCCCATTTTAGAACGAAGACACCCCAGGGTATTCCGTGAGGGGCATGGCGAGTTCATAGAAGATTTTTTTTTTTTTGGCACAAGTTAGCAGAAAATGATTTTTTTTTTCTTACAAAGTCTTATATTCCACTAACTTGTGATAAAAAATTAAATTTTACATGAACTCACCATACCCCTCACAGAATATCTCTGTAAATGACAACTTTTTAAATTTTTTTATACAAAGTTATCAGTTTGGGTATATGTAAAAATACACCCCAAAACACATTGCCCTACATCTTCTGAGTACGGCAATACCACGTGTGCCAGTTTTTTGCAGCCTAGGTGCATAAAGGGGTGTAAAGTCCAACGAGTACCTTTAGGCTTTACAGGGCT
This sequence comes from Bufotes viridis, assembly GCA_033119425.1. Lineage (NCBI taxonomy): Eukaryota > Metazoa > Chordata > Amphibia > Anura > Bufonidae > Bufotes > Bufotes viridis. The sequence goes on along the minus strand of CM065593.1, from coordinate 319,035,697 downwards.
GCTCACAATTTAGCCCCGCCCAAAATGCCAGAACAGTAAACACACCCCACAAATGACCCCATTTCGAAAGTAGACACCCCAAGGTATTCACTGAGGGGCATAGTGAGTTTGTGGGAGATTTATATTTTTTTTGCCAGAAGTTAGCAGAAATGGAAACTTTATTATTTTTTGTTTTCCTCAGAAAGTGTCATTTTCCGCTAACTTGTGAAAAAAAATGAAATGATACATGAACTCACCATGCCCCTCCACGAATACTTTGGGGTGTCTTCTTTCTAAAATGGTGTCATTTGGGGGGTATTTATACTATCCTGGCATTCTAGCACCTGAAGAAACATGACAGTTGCTCAGAAAGTCAGAGCTGCTTCAAAATGCGGAAATTCACTTTTTTGCACCATAGGTTGTAAACGCTATAACTTTTATCCAAGCCAATAAATATACACTTATTGCATTTTTTTTTATCAAAGACATGTAGAACAATAAATTTATAGAAAAATGTATATATAAATGTAGTTTAAAAAAAAAAAATTTACAACAGAAAGCGAAAAATGTCATTTTTTTGCAAAAATGTCGTAAAATTTTTATTAATATCAAAAAAAGTTAAAATGTCAGCAACAATGTGTGCTTTTTGGTTTACTCATCTGTGGGAGAATAGGAATCTGATGGAATTCTTCAAAATTACAGATTACACTTATTGGCGCCGTAATGTTTCTCATCTTTTCTCTTTGGGACAATTTAAGTCCTTATTGCAACATAATCTTACTGATGTTTCACCATTAGATGTGTTTATGTATTCACGTTTGCAGCACGCATATGACGCCACTATTAATAAGACCTATATGTTCAAACGTCAGCACTTATTTTTTGATTATTGTTTTGTTCAGGGGATTAAACTTTCCAACCATTATTGTAAACTCCGTAAGTCATTGGCAGCTGTAACTGTATTTAAGAGCACACAAAAATGGGAGCAAGAATTGTGTTGTTCCCCATTACAATGGGCTAGTATTTATAAAAATGTCAGAAAGGCTACAATTTCTAATGCTCACAGACTAATTCAATTTAAGATCTTACATCGCTTGTATTATACGCCAAAGATTCAAGCGAAATTTCCCCAAAACAAACATCGAAATTGTTGCTGTCCGAAATGTGGATGTCTAAATGCGGATTTTGGCCATCTATTTTGGGACTGTAGCAAATTGAGGTGGTTTTGGGAACGGGTCTTCACAATCCTACAAGATGAGGCCTCTCATCCATATAAACCGGATGTGCTGACGGTGTTGTTGGGATACTTTGCACCATAGAATTCAATTTTGACCTGGGTTATATGGATTTAGATGAGGGGTTTGATGGTTGCAAATGTTGTTTTAGTTAAAAATTGGGGGTCTGTCTCATTACCCTCACTAAATCAATGGATTCAGTATTATCGCCAAATTAAAATATATGAGGATATTGAAAAGAAAAGGAGAATGGCACGTGAGACCGGCTAGTTCTAATGAAAATTCTATGTACATTGGTTAATAAAAGGACTATAGTGACGACAGCCAATAGGGGTGGGGATGGGATGGGCTTACATTTTTTTTATTTCTTTGCATCAATTGGTAATGTAATGTACTGTTCTATATATAAATGTATTTTATTAATGTTACACTTATACTAAGTATCTTTGTATTAGTACTTACATTGTATAACTGTTTTGTGAAAATAAAAATTTTCTATAATAAAAAAAAAGAACAAACGTCATGAGAATCATGGGAAAAAACTATATTAGAACTATAGGAACTATACCTAATATAGGAACTATATTAGGTTAAGTGGTGCGTCAATTAACAACAGTAAAAGTGGTTAAATACTATTAAAGAGGTTGTCTATGCTTAGAAAAAAAAATGGTTTTAGAAATTTTGTTGAAAATTATGGCATCATAAAGTAAACACATGGAACATGTAAAGTAAGTAATAACTATTTTGTGAGGTATCACTATCTGCCATAAAAGCGGGGAAATTATATTTAGAAAATAGTGACATGTGAATGCACCCTAATAAATACAGAGGTTTGTTTTGTGACGCTAGGGAGGCTAGTCCCCGTCCCCATTGGCTTCTACCCTTTTATTCTCTGGAATAAAAATATAAATAAAAATAAATGATGCCAACGTGAAGTAAACATATAGTGCATGTTAATTAATTACTATTTGTTATTTATCACTGTCTTTTTACCACTGCCATGAAGTACCATGTGTCACAAAATAATCTCAGAATGGCTTGGATACGTAAAAGCATACGAAAGTTATTACCACATAAAGATTTGCAAAATTAGGCCTTGTCATGAAGGTGAAAACTGTCTGTGTCTTGAAAGGGTCAAATATAGAACTTTTTTCTAGAGAAGTTTTACACAACCCCTGGACTTGAATAAGTCCGCTACTACTATGGTCCATTTTGTGGACAGAATGTGGACATTCTTTTCAATGGGTCAGTGAAAACCACGTATAGCACAAAAATGCCAGCCGAGTGTGGTCCGTTTTTCACTGACCCATTGCATTGAAAAGAGATTAAAAAAATTGTAAACATAAAAGGTTGGTGTTTTTGCGGGTACAAAATGTATCAACAACAATTTAAATAAACATAGACATTTTTAACTAGATAGAAAATTATTTCTTTTTGAATTGAGCCAGAACAGTCTTCCTAAGTATGCCATAATTAGAATTGATTACCCATCCAAATGGCCTGAGGTGGCTTTTACATCTCAGATTACATCAATGAGAGTAATCATCCCTTTGCTCACTAGCAGGGGTCAGCAGGGACTTCCAGAATGGCTTGTCTTTTGGCAGTCGGCCAAAGTTAACTTGAAACATTACAGTGGAATTTAAATTATTTTGTCAAACATGTCTTCTAAGAAAAATAAGCATATTGAAATACTGATACCAGACTCGGTGGTGTACCTAGCCTTTCCGCTGCCTGAGGTGAAAATTGAAATAGCGCCCCCCTTGCCAAATTCTCAATCCACCCTCTCCCCCAGCCTGTTAAAGACAGATTTGGGTGGGCATTAAACATAGTGCTACGTTTTCTTTTCTTATCTACTCCATTCAGAGATCAGACCACATTGATTACTTCTTTCAGCCATGTCTTGTCTCTGCAGAGTTTTTCACACAGACATCTTGGGTTCATCAGTTTTCCATTATCTCCCTCCTGGTGCCCCAATAGTGTCACCCTGCTGCTACCCCCAATATTGTGCCTCTGTGCTCCCCAACACACACAAATAATACTGCTATACAGATACCCCCACCCCTAGTAATAGTGCACCCCAAGGTTGCACTAATATTAATAATTTTCTCTCAGACTGCTATCATTAGTAAAAGTGCTCCCTACAGTACCACCAATACCAATAATGCTCCCAAAGAGTGCCCCCATTAGTAGAAATGCCCTCCATATTGTGCCAAATAATAATGCCCCACTGTATGCCCAGTACTGATAATACATCATAGTGTCCCCAGTAGAAATAAGGCTCCTACATAGTGCCACCAGCAGTAACAAGGCCCCTCAATTAGGCACCCCACAGAGCCCCCAGTAGTAATAAGGCTCCCTATAGTGCCCCATTAGTTATAATACCCCCTAGAGCTCCCCCAGAATATATAATGCCTCCTGTAACCCCTAGTATTTATAATTACCCCTGTAGTGCAATCAGTATTTATAATGCTGCCAGGTAGAATTCCCCCTGTAGCACCCCCATGATTTAAAAAACGAATCTGCAGTTTTAACCCCCCTGTAGTGCCCTCTGTATTATAATGCCCCATGTAGTGACAGTATGAAAATGCCCCCATAGAGCTCTATGTATAATGTGTCCTTTAGTGCCCCCTGCAATATAATGCCCCTCCATAGTGCCCCATGTATTATAATGCCCCATGTAGTGCCAGTATGAATAATGCCCCCATAGAGCTCTATGTATAATGTGTCCTGTAGTGCCCCCTGCAATATAATGCCCCTCCATAGTGCCCCATGTATTATAATGCCCCAGGGAGTTGTGATGACATAACTGCAACCTCCTGTGAAGGGCCTCAGAAGACGCAATCAGATCATCACAAATGCCTGTGTCAGGACGCAGGTGTTCGCGCTGCCTGAGACCCGCCACAGGAGATCACGATGATGTCATCACGACCTCTTGCGCTATACCTATAAGACTGAATAGAAGGAACAAGACCTGACAACCCCGTAGAGACAGGTTGGCCGCCGCCTGAGGCTTATCATGCCTCATGGCAGATGTGACCAGACTGCTAGCTTATAAACTTGCGAGGCAGATCACCAACTGGCACACTATACTGTACCCATATCATCAACACAAATGTTTGTATACTGTATTAGACATTAGTTTATTAAAGGGAATATGTCAGCAGTAAGTTAAACCAGGCACAATGCCCTGTAGGGATAATTCAGCTAAATGTAACAATACCTTTCACTTACCCTAGGTACAAACCTAAGCGTTTTTCAGCGCGTTCAAACGCGCTGTAAAACGCACAACATGTGGAAAGCCATGCTTCCCTATGGGCATGGTTCACATTTGGGCGTTTTACAGCGCGTTTGAACACGCTGAAAAACGCCCAACGCTGTCGCTTCATCATGAGCTTCTTTTGGGCGTTTTAACGCGCCTATGGACCATGCTGAAATAGGGGAGAATCACTCAATCGCGCGTATGATGCGCGTTTCTTAGTTACAAAAACGCGCATCAAAAAACGCGCATAAAACACGCATCATACGCGCGATTCAGAAACGCTTAGGTGTGTTCCCAGCCTTAGTGATCTGTTACCTCATGAAGTAATGGATTGCTAAGTGAACTGTATCATTACATTCAGCTGAGCTAGTGTGCCTGGTTTAAGAGTTAATTTATTGGTGACAGACTGCCTTTAAGCTTCTATGCCAGTTTTCTGGCATAGAAAAGTTGTACATTTTGGCAAAAGTCCTAGTCTGCACCAAAAGTTGCGACTCCCCCCTTCCCTTTATGACACCCTTGACACTTTTGGAAAAAGTGGCCGAGGCCCAGGCAGGAACTCTGCACCTTCATACATTTTAAAAATGTTTGCTAGAAAAGTGGCTTACACTACAGCTGAAATCTACTTCAGCTCCTGGCTGGAGAACATTTCAGTTCTGGCACACAAGCACCCCGAGATACATCACAAATTTAAAAAAGTTTGTACCTTATAATAATTTTGACCCACAAGGGCAGATTGGCCATAGCCTCTACAGAAAGATTTCCCAGTGGGGATTCAAGTAGTTATGTACTTGGCTGGCGATCACTCAATGCCAGTCTTATGAATCTCCCCAATAATGGATAAGTGATGTGGAGAGAGAGATCCAGGATAACAGAGATTCTTGAAAAGAAATATATTTATAAAACTTACAGCAGCATAAAAATGGATTTCTGCCGCTTATTTATCGCTTTGCAATGCAGAGGGTGAAAGTACCACGTGCAGCGGTATTTGTATGGCTGATTCTTGGTATATTTTCTGGGTTGTGGCCAGATCTCTGCTGGTTCCCATTATAGTTAAAGGGAGTCTGTCACCTACTTTGAGCATTTTAGACAGCTCATATCACGATTTAGCACAGTTGCCCAACATAAAAATAGTACCTGTATTGTGTCTTTCACATGTCCACAAATGAAAAAAACACTTTATAATGATATGCAAATTAGGACCAGCAATTGCCAGGGGTGGCGTTATTGCCGCCAGTTGCTCACGCCCCTCTCTGATGTGCCTAGATAACCACTCCCCTTGGATTCATTTGGCCCGCCCTCCTCTCCTTATTCATCCTCTGGTTAAGATCTCATGCGAGCGCCAGTCACCGCCAGGCCCGTGCATGCGCACTGTTAACATCAGTGCCTCTGTCCATAGTGGGCAGAGCAGTGCGCATGCGCGGGCCCGGCAGTGACCGACACTTGCATGAGATCTAAACAAGAGGAGATGGATGCGTAAGGACAGGCGGGTGGGACAAAAGAATCCAAGGGGAGTTGTTATCTGGGCATAACAGAGAGGGGCAATTGCAGACCCTAATTTGCATATTGTTAAAAAGTGTTTTTTTCCCCCGTTTGTGGACATGTGAAAGACACAATACAGGTACTATTTTTATGTTGGGCAACTGTGCTAAATCGTGATATGGGTGGTCCAAAAAGCTCAAAGTAGGTGACAGACTCCCTTTAATTGGGCCAGCAGGCATTTAGGCAGCTTCCAACAATGCCGTATACGTCAGGCTATTCCCAGTCGGAAGAGTCTGCCAGATCTCTGAGCACTAGTGGGAAACTTGTATAAAATTGACTTTTTGAGAGTACAATATTAATGACTTATCTCCAGGATAGGTCATTAATATCTGATTGGTGGGTATCCGACTCCCGGATGGTTTGAAAAAGCAAAGAACAGACACTACACGATGTATGGCGCTATGCTTGGTATGCTGTAAGGAGACTGCAATGCTCTTTAAACAGCTGATTGGTTGGAGTGCCAGGAATTGGACCCCATCAATCACATATCTTGATGATATGTCATAGGTCAGACCATGCCATAATTGATGTAAGAAATTAAAATCAGACATCATATAGTACAGGCATGCTCAACCTGTGGCCCTCCAGCTGTTGCAAAACTACAACTCCCATCATTCCCTGACAGCCTACAGCTATCATCCTACAGCAGGGCATTGTGGGAGTTGTAGTTTTACAACAGCTGGAGGGCCGCAGGTTGAGCATCCCTGATACAGTACATGACAATATATTTCTAACAAAGCTAGGACCAGACCTGTACCTCACATGGACCCAGATTCATTGCTCAGGGGGGCATATCCTTTCATCTGCAACTCTCTCCCTGTAACAGAACATATGGCTAGAGGCAGTCGAAAATTTAAACTGAGCACGTTCGACCAGCTCAGTGAGACGGACAAAAAAATAAGGAAAACAAACAAACAGCAGGTGGCGCTATACAGATACATTTTACTGAATAGCTCACTGGCTATACAAAATTTTTAATTACATGCAATTACAAAAGTATTCAGTTCCAGGTGCTGGTTTGAGAAATGTAGAATGTGTTTTGTGGCACAATCTCTTTAAACCTCTGTTTAAAAATGTCTTGTCTGAAGTATAACATATATTATTTCATTAATTAAAGAATAAATCCACTGAATTTATGTTCTAACCAAATTGTATTTCCAGGAGCTGTGGTGGCGAATATGCTGAACATAATCAAATAATGACATGTGAGCAGAGATGATGTCGTCTAGCAGCAGGGCTTCATGATATGTAATCGACCACCGGCATCACACTTTTCTTCCTGTGTAACATTGGTGGTCACCAACCAAAAGATGAGAGAACTGAGTTAAAAAAATAAATAAATCAATTTATGTAAGTAGCCGGAGTCTAATATTAATAGTAGTCACATGTTTACTATCAGCGAACTGTATAAAAAGTAGAGCATTTTTAATAACCTATTATTAATAACGAAAAAAAATTACAAACTGTATAACGAGTCATTGTACACTGCACAAACTAAACTACTAAGGAAATCCACAGCACATCCTGCACCCTACTTCCGGAATCTCTTTCTTTGAATGTTGTATCTTTATCTTCAATCAGTCAATTTACTACAAATACTTCTTTCACCTCATACCCGCACAGGCCATCTCATCGCATCCACAAACGCAATCGTTTCCTCTCTTGGCAAGCATCTAGTTCTATAGAAATGTTGCGGAAGAGTTCTGCATTATGTAAATCACAGGTCTTGACTTAGGGCATCTGTGCAGCCAGAAGCAGTGATGTGAATGTTTAACAGCCTGTTGCTTTTTCACTTGTATAATAAGATTCATTTGGTATTTCATGAAATTATTGATCCATATGAGTTGCTATTCAGAACGAACATAATATAACGATAGTCGGTGTGAGTGGTGCCAAAGAGAAATGGTGTTTACTTGATTTTTTTTATTATAAAAGTAATGCATCCATTAGCACATTTATAAGCATTACTTTACTAGGTCCAAACAAACTAAATCTGGATTGATGTTTGCAGGGTCCTCACTCTAGATTGAGGTTTTAAAGAAAATGTGGCCCTAGGAAGCAAGCAAAATGGGGCACGGCACTGTTACACAGGGTTGGGGCACGTTCACACGACCGTAGGTTTTTTAACGGATCAGTTTTTCCGTTTTTGGTTTCAGTAGTGTTTCCGTTCCGCTTCCGTTCCTTTTCCGTATGGTTTACGTTTGTGATCTGTTTTTTGCGGATTGCAAACGGAAACTGAAGCATATAATAATGTTTTAACAGTAAGGACATTGAAATATTGGGCTGGGCATAAAATTTTCAATAGATACTTCCGCAAAAAACGGAACGGATACGGAGGACATACCGAGGCATTCCGTATGTATTCCGTTTTTTTTACAGCCCTATTTACTTGAATGGAGCCACGGAACGTGATTTGCGGGCAATAATAGGACATGACTCAAAATGTAGCGGAACAGAAAAATGGAAATATGGAAACGGAATGCACATGGAGTATATTCCGTTTTTTTCTTTTAATAAATGGTTCCGTATACGAACGGTATACTGAACGCAAAAAAACGCCCGTATACGGAACGCAAAAAACGTTCGTGTAAACAAGCCCATGTACATGTTACCAAAATTAAAGAAATACTGTGATACGATGCCAAATAACACCTCCATAAAATACAGCCATTTAGGGCCCAAATAAAACTAATGTTTAGTGTCTAAATAATAGGGTACTCCCTGGTGGTCTGGGGGAGTGAAGAAGTTACTTGTTTGAGTTGAGACTAAGGGCTCATGCACACGACCGTTGTTGTTTTGCGGTCCATTTTTCGCTGATCCATTGTTCCGCATCTGAGGTTTTTTTTTTCCACAAAACATATCCGTATGGTTTCCATATCCGATCTTTGGTTTTTGTGGATCGGAAATGGAAACAGTAACTTATTAATCACCAAACACATGAGCAATATGGGCTGGGCATAGCATTTCTACAGTATGGATCTGCAAAATACGGATGACATACGGATGTGTTCCGAGTGCGTTCCGTATTTTTTGCAGACCCATTGACTTGAATGGGACCTCAGACTGTGATTTGCGGACAATAATAGGACATGCACTACTTTTTTGCAGAACGGCCATGCGGACAAACGGAAATGGAATGCACACGGAGCAACTTCCGTATTTTCTACAGCCCAATTTCTACGGGCCGCACAAAAAACAGAATGGAAGCGGGAAGAAAATACGGTCATGTGAACAAGCCCTAATCCTTATTTCTCACTACAACGTTCCTGTGTTTATCCCTGTTCTATGTTGTTCCCCTTTTTATATGTTCTTAAAGTTGCTCCTGTCTGCTCTCCACGTTGCACTGTATTTTTGACTGCCATTTTTGGATGTGGATGGCTGGTCATTGTACGTTGTCCCTGCCAGTATCTCTGGGCATTAGAAAATATACTGCATCAGTCAAATGTTTGGACACCCCTTTTCATTCCATGGTTTTTATTTTCCTGTTTTATTTTCTACATTGTGTATTCGTATTGAAGACATGAGAATGATGAAGGAACGAACACATATGAAATTAAGTAGTAAACAGTGTTAAACACCTTGGGGGAGATTTATCAAACTGGTGTAAAGTAAAACTGGCTTAGTTGCCCATAGCAACCGATCAGATTCCACCTTTCTTTATGGACAGCTCCTTTGGAAAATAAAAGGTGGAATCCGATTGGTTGCTATGGGCAACTAAGCTAGTTTTACTTTACACCAGTTTGATAAGTCTCCCCCAATATGTCTTAGATTTTAGATTCTTCAAAGTATCCCCTTTGCTCTGATGACAGCTTTGCACACTCTTTGCATTCTCTCAATCATCTTCGTGAAGTAATCGCCTTGAATGGTTTTCCAACCGTCTTGAAGGAATTCCCAGTGGAGCTGAGCAATTGTTGGATGCTTTTCCTTCAGGTCCAACTAATCCCAAACCATCTTAATTGGCTTAAGGTTGGGTGATTGCAGAGACTATCTGATGCAACACTTAATCACTTCTTGGTCATCATAAAGTGTCGGACACTAATAATGAAAAATAAACATGGACCCAAAGTCATATAATAATGCAAAAATGTACTAGTTCATCATTAAAAAATAACATAAAACAGTGGGAAATGTAGTGAGAATTGTATACTAACAGGATAAGCAGAGAGATATTCCTGACCAAATGAAGTGCAAAAGTCCAAAACAATAGTAAGGCCTCTTTCACACGGGCGTCACGTTTGACGCCCAGATAAGAGGCGGGTGCGTTGCTGGAAAATGCACGATTTTTCCGTGCGAGTGCAAAGTGTTTTAATGCGTTTTGCACGCGTGTGGGAAAAATCGGCATGTTTGGAACCCAGACCCGAACCTGGACTTCATCACTGAAGTCCGGTTTCGGGTTGAGTATTCTGTAGATTTTATTATTTTCCCTTCCGGGGCTCAATACCGGAAAAGAACTGATCAGTTTTATCCTAATAAATTCTGAATGGAGAGAAATCCACTCAGGATGCATCAGGATGTCTTCAGTTCAGTCACTGCTCATTTTTTGGGACTGAGAAAATACCGCAGCATGCTGCGGTATTATCTTAGTCCAAAATTCCGGAGCACTTGCCAGAATGCCGGATCCGGCGCAGACCTTTAAAAATGTAAAAAAATAAATACCGGATCCGTTTTTCCGGATGACAACCGGAGAGACAGATCTGTTATTGCAATGCATTTGTGAGACGGATCTGCATCCGGATCCGTCTACAAATGCTGTCCGTTTGCATACAGATTGCCAGATCCTCACAACGCAAGTGTGAAAGTACCCTTAGTGGGTCATTTATAGGGTGACTATAGTTTCATTTTATATAACGTTTCGCCCAACAATGACTGTCTATGACTATTTATTGGTGAGGAGTAACTCTCTGAGTGACAGAACAACATTGGAATTAAGTGCTAACAACATTATACCATCTGCCAGACAACACAACATTCAGAACCCACAGAACATTTTCTCCATACACATGCATTACACTGCACTGCAAACATACTGTACATGCAAAACGTACAAAAACAGAAATATATATATCTACACACATACATCTATCTAACACTCTCGCATCCCTCCAATCTATCCTCAACTCTGTCACCCGACTAATCCACCTATCCCCCCATTACTCTCCTGCCTCCTCTCTGCTAGTCCCTTCACTGGCTCCCCGTTGCCCAGAGAATCCAGTACAAAACACTTACTGTGACATCGAAGGCCGTTCACAACCTGCCCGTCCATACATCTGTGACCTGATCTCCTGATACCTTCCTAAACGCAATCTCCGATCCTCACAAGCCCTCCTTCTCTACATATCCTCTTCCCACAATCACCTCCAAGATTTTTCCCGTCCAACCTCCGTACTCTGGAACTCTCTACCACAACATATTAGACGCTCACCTACCGTAGAAACCTTTAAATGAAACCTGGAAACCCACCCTTCAGAAAAGCCTCCAACCTACTGTACAATAATCCTGCTGTCACTATACCGCCATAACCAGCTTTGCCCTCACTGTATCCTTCTCCCTCACAGGCAGGGTCCTCTCTCCTTCTGTACGTTTGTCTTGTTCTTGCCTATTGTACCTATTTATTATGTATGTACACCCCTATCATATGTACAGCACCATGGAATAAATGGTGCTTTAACAATAAATTATAATACATACTCACCCATTTATAAATACATACATACTCACTGATACATAGATATACACATAGGAACATATATGTCTTCACATGCGACTTCCAGGTGATATATTACATTATGATTACAGGTCCCCATGATGATGGCCCATGTACTTGAACCCTCCTCAAGTAGCCGAACAGGAATCACAGTAATGTGACTGACATTAAGATTTTCTGGGTGTTTAATAATCATAACCTATTCTTAGGATAGGTCATCAATATCAGACACCCCCACGGTCAGTTGTTTGAGGAGGACGCTGTGCTCTAGTGAGCATTGCAGGCTCTTTTCAGCTTGCCAAGTACAGTGTCATTCATTGGATAGCAGCAATGAAACAAACCTAGCAAACCTACTACATAACTAGCATGTGTTCAGTTTCCTCCATTCTTGTTCCCACTGAGCACTCAAGGAGAGGGACAACTGAGCAGTATGGAGAAGGCAACAAAATATACAAAAGCCATCATGTTAAAAGCTATAGGTGCCCCAATGTTTAGGCAAGTAGAATAGGCCCTGCGCAACTGCACAGGTTGCACACCCCTGAAGCTGGCCCTGAATCTGCTCAGCTCCTCCTGCTTTATAACATGCTGCCTGCACATTGCAGTGTTTTTTAATGGTGATATGTTCTCCTTAAGTAACTATGAACAATGAATATGTAGACCACAACATACACACGAACACACACTCCCAGTACTATGATTAGAAAAGAACGTGCTACATCCTATCACACAAACAAAAGAAGGAACAATACAATAAAATGATGTGCACCCCTGACTCATCTATAAGACCAGACCGATAAAAGTTAGGTTGAAGTTATGTTTTTTTTTAACACACTAGATGGTTGGTCAACATGTTCACTTCAGAAGTCCCATAGAACTGAAACGAGAGAGCCATGCATGGCGGCGTGACATAGGATTTCATTTTTGATATAGGAGCAAGATGAGCAGGTCCCAGAGGTGGGATCCACATGTATCAGACATTTATGACATCCTGTAAATATGCCATACAAGTCCGCATTAAAATACCCCTTTAATCACACAAAAGCAGATGTAACAGACAAAACTAAGGAAAAACTGGAAGAAAAGTGTTTTATTTGAATGTAAATCATGTGTATCATGACATGTACTGTAAAGATTCAAAAAACCGATTATACAGAGCTAATACATGATTGGTTTGAATTGTTAGGGCTCATTCAGACGGCCGCATGCTGTCTGCAAAAATGCGGATCCATTTTTTTGCGGATTAGATGCTGTCCCATTCACTTCTATGGGGCCCTTTTCTTCCATGGCACAGCTCAGCAAAAAAAAACATGTCCTATACTTGGCAGTGAAAATCAGGACATGGCCCTACTGAAGCTTATGAATCAGCAAAAAAACGGAATGCAATCCATTTTTTTGCAGACATGCTGAACTGTCTGCAAAAAAACGGATCCGCATTTTTGATGGCATACGGCTGTCTGAATGAACCCTTAGAGGGAAAACTGATGATTGCAGTATCAAAATGAAATGGGAAATATGTTGCTTATAATACAATTAAGCAATTTTGCAAAAACATAAATAAAAAAGCATATTAAATATGATTAAAAAAAGTTCAAAGTTGGATGTGCTGAATTACATTCGGTGACCACAAGATGGCAGTCCTAGACAAAATCATCTTTCTCGATCAGGACTGCTTTAATAATCTTGCTTCTCCATAACAATAAATATTCCTCATTTCTCCTACTGCTGTTTACTGGGTACTATACATACTAAGGGCATGTTCAAAGGGTCATAGCAAACAACTAACAAGCATAAATCACATTTTATGACTATTATTACATTTAACACTCAGACAAGTAGAGGGTCATACCTCTCTTTGAATGTCCAGAAGGCTCCTGGAAAAAGGGGAGACCCCCACGGACTCCCACAAAAGCTGGAAAATCTCAGTGGATCGCATGCAGGGATGTTTGCTCCTGGAAAGCAGCCCTCCATGTGAGATTACTGTACACAGTGTCAGGACACTTCAGCCCCCATAGTGCTCTGAGGGGACATGGATGTCATGGAAATGAGTATGATGTTCCACAAAAGGGTCAATGCCATTCAAGAAGGGGCAGGGTAATGTTGACCATATTGCTCATAATCCAATTTCGCCTGTATAATTTGGCGCAAAATGTTGCATATTAGGCCACTACCCTTTCCTTTGAAGCTACACCCTTTCCCATGAAGCCCCACTCTCTTTTTGGATATGGCGCAAATAATTACTTTACAGCTACGTGCACCATTTTGCACCATATTTTGCCTATTTGCAGAGGTCTCATAGCAATGAATGAAGAAAATGTTATGAATGCGAGGACACCTTTCTATTCATGGCTGGGCCCCGTTCTTGTAAATAGGAGGTGGTCCCAGAGGTAGAACACATACCTATTGGACATTTATAGCATATCAATGTCCAGATTAGAACACCCCTTTAAACATCTTAAGAGCATAAAGATTAAAATGTGTTTATTTATGAGACAATTTAGTAAAATTGTCATAAATTCTTGTTATCCACCAAATCTGAATGGTAACAGCTTCAAGTAGCTCGGGGTACAATTCTATCCTCCAACCATTAGAGGGAGTTTTAGCTCCATTTATTTCATACATACTATAGTTACCATACATTATTTTAATCTTTGTAGTCAGTGTACCTGCATTTGAAATGTAATATTACCAATATCTGATCAAGTGCAGATACCATCTTCGTGATGACACAATTTATATAGAATTCTTGTTTTTTTAGAAGTATTTTTGTTAAGTTGGATTCTCTGGGCTTAACTTAAAACGTGCTACATCCTATCACACAAACAAAAGAAGGAACAACACAATAAAATGATGTGCACCCCTGACTCATCTATAAGACCAGACAGACAAAAGTTAGGGTGAAGTTATGGTTTTCTTTATTTTTTAACACACTACAGATGGTTGGTCAACTTGTTCACTTCAGAAGTCCCATAGGTTTTTATGTATTCATGGGATATTGAGTTATGGTCGAATGGTCACACTGGTTTTTAGAATACCGCTAGCCCTAACGGTGTCAGTCATCATGTATTTGTCTGGCAGTCTGTGTGCCTAAAATTTAATCTACGTCAGCTCATAACAGGCATAGATTTCAGTCATCATTTACGCCAGGAAGCTGGTGTAAATTATGATTAATATGGCAGGGTGAGTGGCCCAGTGGCACACTCTGCCCACCACACCCTTATTCCACCCCCACCCCCTTTCCAAAAAGTGGCAAGGGAGGCGTAGAAATGTTACTGGCGCCTAGATTTAGTTTTCAAATTCAGCGTACAAGGTTCGGGTTATCTAAGAATTCCATTAGGGATTCCACTACCAGACCATAACTTATCATCCAGCTACTTAGTACGGAGCCATGCAGCCTCCTTGTCTTGCTGTATGGTCAGATGTATGTATGAAGTTATCCTTTTCGACAAGAAATGTTTCTATGAGAGCACATTTTTCAAATTTTATATGAAAACAATCAGAAAAAACCTGTGTATGCCAGAGGCATATGAGGTACAGTGAAGGCTCCATTCATACCTACAAGCTCTAATCTTAGTGTAAAACTATCCTTAGTCACCTGATTTCAACTATGGCTCTCTTGCAGATAAAAACTCATCACCTACCTGTCTGTAGACATTCCAGCTGTAGGAACCTCAATCTAATGGTTATCCCCTATCCTGTGGATAACTTAACAATCAAAAAATCCTTTTAAGCCATTTTTAATTCCCATTTAGGCCTCATGCTCTCTGCCAGCTCCACCCAGAGTCCCACTGGGAATTTTACTTGCGCTACACTCAGTAGAGCTGGTTGGGATCATGGAGACTAAATGAAGATTGGGAATGGTAATGTTAAAATGTTGGTCATGGTATACTGTGGGCAGTGGTTATATAAAAACAGGCATCTCCACAGGTTAATACTTGGCTTGACCCGGGCCCTGCAGCAAACGCTATGCCGCTAATTCAATGCATACTGAGAACAGCCCACAAGACCTACTGTTGAACATTCTCTCACCTAGCGTCCATCAGATTTTGGTCCTTGTCAAAGTCATTCAGATCATTACACTTGCCCATTTTCCCTGTCCCAATACATCAACCTCAAGAACCCAATGTTCATTTTCTGTGCCAATCAATGCCATTCATTTAACCTGTGAGTCTTGTTAACGATGTGGCTGTTTACGTTACAGATATATATATATATATATATATATATATATATATATACTGTATATATATATTGTAGAATACTATTGCTCTGGTCTTCCATTCTGAAGCTACTCCTAACATTATTATGCTCTGACACATGTTTGGACACAGAAACTTATATGCTGATTACATCATTCTGAAACCACAACATTTTAAGGCCAAGAAGCAGTGTTCCAGATCAATTGCTTCTGTTGCTCCTTGTTCTTTAAATCTCAGTTCTGTTCTAGTTCAGTTCCAGTTATTAGCACTGTCATCCTAAAGGTCATGGTTTGTCTTCTATGTTGCACTTTTTGGCCATAGTTTGTCATCATTTACTGATAAAAGTGATCTGAATGTTGGTAACATTTAAAGGGGAACTAAACCCAGAATCCAAACACAAAACCTAACATAATCTCCTTAAGTGTCTTTGTTATTTGCTTTCATTTCATCAGACATCACCATGAAACATAAACTAGAAAAGTGGCGCATTGCTCTCTCAGGCTGCAGCCATGTATTTCCCCTTCCTCCTTTGATGCTAGTGCATGTGAGCCAGGAAGTGCAGGAGGAAGGAGCCGAGTTTAGTCTGGATAAGTTTTGTATACACAGCGAGCATGGCCATTTTGTTGGAGAGAATCTTGTAGTTACTATTACTAATAGTAACTACAAAATAAATTTGGTAACAGTACCAGCCACAATACAAAAACTACCTGCTGTAGTATTTACATAGTACCAGCCATAGTATATACAGCCGAATAGCTAATCTGCCGAGTTACGCAGTGAAAATTCCAGCAGCTTTGGAAAGCTAGAAAGCATGTGAAGCATGCTGGAGATCAAACTACATATATAAGATATACTTACAGTTATCCTGATACTATATTCATGGATATAATGTAGACAGAATGTTCAGTTTGTGCCAAGTTTGACCTCCATAACATCTTTGCAGAGGTTGTTATCCAGCTTTCCCAGACTGCTGAATTCCAAATTTGATTAGTTATGTAGTGATAAATCCCTTCATGTAGCTAGATCAACTTGCTGTTCTTGGTTCTGGAAAAGCTGTGTGACAATACTGTAAATCTGCATTGGTGACCACAGATGGTGTTGCCCTGGTACCACATCATAGATTCACATAGTGTACTAGGACAGCATTGTGTGTATGTTATAAAACCATTACGCTCCCATCACTGTCCCACAGAAATTGTTACCCAGCTTTGTCAGACTGCCAGATCAGCCTATTTATGAATTGGTGAATATCAGGTATTGTAGAATACCTAGCTGGATTTGCTAGCAAGTTGAATGGAAGAGCTGAATATGAATCCCTGTGACACATTCAAAGTCATTTGGGGTCCTAGGAAAGCTGTCTTGCCACCATATGGAAGTGTAATATGCTGTAGAATACCAAAACTATCAGGATAAATCCTGTTCCCCATTCCTAAATAGTGGCAATAGTGCTTTTCAGGATCCTGGTAAAGCCAGATAACCACCATGTAAAACTGTACTAGAGAATGCAAAATACTAAATCTACCAAGACAAACCCTCTCCCTCAACTGCTAAATAGTGCTATAGCTAGGCAGATTTGCCCTTCAGAATCCTGGGAAAGCTGGGTTACCACCATGTGGAAATATAATAGAGAATGCAGAATACTAAATCTACCAAGACAAATCCCCCTACTCACTCCTAAATAGTACCATAGCTAAGCAGATTTGTTTTACAGGGTCCTGTAAACTCTGGGTTATCACCATGTGGAACTGTAATAAAGAATGCAAAATACTAAATCTACCAAGAAAAATCCCCCTCCTCACTCCTCAATAGTTCCATAGCTAGGCAGATTTGCTTTTCAGAGGCATCAGTATAAAAGTCTCTGAAAACTCCTTTAATACAGTAGCGTGTGGAAAATTCAGTATATTCCAATGCAGTGATGCCACCTGCAGGTCTGGATTGGAATATACATGTAATAGGCCTGGTAGCCTTGTACAGGCCTATTACCACTATGGAATGCCTTTCCCGATTTCAGCGAAGGGGAGACTTTCCAGCCTGTAGAGTGCATTTGACCATGGCATCTGAGGGGTTAAATGTCTGCGATTGCCTTTATCACTGATCGCAGACATTATCCCCGGGTGTCTGCTGTATAAACCTGGCCATGTTTAGGACAGTGCACCCTTTTTAAACCTCACACTTCTGCCATACATATAGCAGCAGTGCTGAAAGGTTTAAAATGTTTTCTATGAAAATGTTTTTGCTTTCTTTTATGAACTGTAGTAAGAAAAAATCTCTTTAGATTGGGTAAAAGGATAGAGAAGAATAAAGGGAAAAAATAGGGTGTGTGTTAGAAGGAGAACAAATCAACAGAAAGGAGTTTCATTGTCCTAGACACTGATCATTTAATTGTGTAGGGCAGGGATGCTCAACCTGCAGCCCTCCAGCTGTTGACAAAACTAAAAAAATCCCAGAATGCCAGGACAGCCTACAGCTATTAAGGCATGCTGGGAGTTGTAGTTTTGCAACATCTGGAAGGCCGCAGGTTGAGCATCCCTGGTGTAGGGTAATATTAGTGTAGGGGCCAGTTTGCCATGCTGGAGCAGATAGGCTCATATACTTTGATCAAAATTGCTAAGAACCTCATATTAATTAATAAAGTGTATAAGTGAATAAAGCATTAGTACAATTATCTATCTATCTATCTATCTATCTATCTATCTATCTATCTATCCAAAGAAAGGATAAAGAATGTTTATAAACTCTTGACTACCCTAAAACCCCAAGGCCAACCTCTCAAAAATCAAGTACAGTACTGAACATGTATCGTCTGATTATGCCGAAAACCTGGAAGATAAAAAGTTTCCGTGTGAGTTTTATTTGTGTTGTTATAAGAAGTCCAGGACGTCTGCACAGTATTAAATAATAAATGCAACCATTTGTGATATGAAACCTGATTGTAAGCAGAAGACAAGGTCAAGAACCCATTATGCTGCTTTTCCAAAACATTTTTCACGTGCCTTTAATAATAGTGAGAAGTCAGTCAGGGAAACAGATTTCATTGTTATTGAGAAAAATCAGTCCACATTTTTGAACCCGAGGAGAAATGATCTTTGTACATTAACCAGAATATGATCTGGTCCTCAAAATCTATTACCTTAATAATAACCATATCTTCTGACCTACTGTATCATAGTTAACTATAGATATTAAAGTAGTGGGATATAATTTTAGTCATATGCAAAAAAAGGGCCAAAATCCATTGGCACTCTCATTGACTTGCAACTTTTGTGAAAATACAGTAAATCTTATATGTCTAACTGGCAAGATATCACTCAGCAACATACATTTATCGATTACTATTTTTAAATACTTTATTTTATATGTGTACACAATTTGGAGGATTGTCAGTCTGACTATTGTTGGTACCTCAACTGTAGGAGCATTGTTTTATTTATTTTTTAATACAATGAGCCAATTTTTCTGTATTCAATTTCTACATAATTTTAGTCATGCATATATTTTTATGAACTTCCCCCTCGGTTTGACTCTGATCTTAACCACTTCAGCCCCCCTAGCTTAAACACCCTCCTTAATGACCAGGCCACTTTTTACAATTCTGCACTAAACTACTTTCACCGTTTATTGCTCCGTCATACAACTTACCACCCAAATTAATTGTACCTCCTTTTCTTCTCACTAATAGAGCTTTCATTTGGTGGTATTTCATTGTTGCTGACATTTTTACTTTTTTTGCTATTAATCAAAAATGACCGAAATTTTTGCACAAAAATGACATTTTTCACTTTCTGTTGTAAATTTTTTTTAAAAAAAACTTCATCATTTATATATACATTTTTCTCTAAATTTATTGTTCTACATGTCTTTGACAAAAAAAAAATCCAATCAGTGTATATTTATTGGTTTGGGTAAAAGATATAGCGTTTACAAACTATGGTGCAAAAAAGTGAATTTCCACATTTTGAAGCAGCTCTGACTTTCTGAGCACTTGTCATGTTTCTTCAGGTGCTAGAATGTCAGGATAGTATAAATACCCCCCAAATGACACCATTTTAGAGGGAAGACACCCCAAAGTATTCGCGGAGGGGCATGGGGAGTTCATGTATGATTTAATTTTTTTTCACAAGTTAGCGGAAAATGACACTTTCTGAGAAAAAAAATAATAATAAAGTTTCCATTTCTGCTAACTTCTGGCAAAAAAAAAAAAAAATCTCCCACGGACTCACTATGCCCCTCAGTGAATACCTTGGGGTGTCTACTTTCCAAAATGGGGTCATTTGTGGGGTGTGTTTACTGTTCTGGCATTTTTGGCCGGGCTAAATTGTGAGCAGCCCTGTAAAACCTAAAGGTACTCGTCGGAATTTGGGCCCCTTTGCGCACCCAGGCTGCAAAAAGTGTCACACATGTGGTATCGCCGTACTCAGGAGAAGTAGGGCAATGTGTTTTGGGGTGTATATCTCTGTAAATTGTCAACTTTGTATAAAATTTTTTAAAGTTGTCATTTACAGAGATATTTCTCTCACCTAGCATGGGTATATGTAAAAATTCACCCCAAAACACATTGCCCTACTTCTCCTGAGTACGGCGATACCACATGAGTGACACTTTTTTGCATCCTAGGTGCGCAAAGGGGCCCAAATTCCAATGAGTACCCTTTAGGAGGGCATTTTTACGCATTTGGATTCCAGACTTCTTCTCACGCTTTAGGGCCCCTAAAATGCCAGGGCAGTATAAATACCCCACATGTGACCCCATTTTGGAAAGAAGACACCCCAAGGTATTCTGTGAGGGGTATGGCGAGTTCATAGAAGATTTTTTTTTTGGCACAAGTTAGCGGAAATTGACTTTTTTTTTTTCTTACAAAGTCTCATATTCCACTAACTTATGACAAAAAATAAAATTTTACATGAACTCACCATACCCCTCACAGAATACCTTGGGGTGTCTTCTTTCTAAAATGAGGTCACATGTGAGGTGTTTGTACTGCTCTGGCATTTTAGGGGTCTCCGCAATCATTACACGTATGGCCAGAATTAGGAGTTTCTGCTATTCTCCTTATATTGACCATACGGGTAATGAGAATTTTTTTCCGTTCAGCCTCTAGCGCTGAAAGAAAAAATGAACGTCACAGATTTTTCCATTCACATTGATCAATGTGGATGAAAAAATCTCTAAAAATGTGCAAAAAAAAGAGGGAAAAGCTATAAAGCTGCGATCGCTAAGGGACCCTAAGGCCTCATTCAAGCGTCCGCAATTCTGTTCGGCAAAATTTTGCGGAACAGAAATGTGGATACATTCAATTCTATGGGGACAGACTTTGTCCCGCTCGGATCCGTAATTGCGGATCCGTAATTGGAGATCCGCAAAGTATAGAACATGTCCTATTCTTGTCCGCAATTGCGGACAAGAAAAGGCATTTTCTATATAGTTCTGGCAACGTGCGGATCCGCAAAATGCGGAAAGCACATTGCTGGTGTCCGTAGCTTTATGGATCCGCGGATTTGCGGATCCGTGGATCCGCAAAACACATGCGGACATCTGAATTAGCCTTACAGGGGTGATCAGTGACAGGGGGGTGACAGGGGGTGATCAGGGGGTGACATGGGACTGGAGATCAGGGTTAATCAGTGACAGGGGGTGGTGGGTGGGTGGGGGGCGGTTGTGTGGTGATTGGTGCACTTTGATATTTTTCTCTGGTGGTCCCAAGCAAAGGGACCACCAGAGAAGCTGGTAACAAGCAGATCAGACGCTGTTCACAGAACAACGCCTGATCTGCGATTTTTCTGTCATATACAGCCCTGCCAGCGCACGATCGGGCGCTGGTAGGCTGTAGTATAACTAGCATGCGAGCGCGCCGATGGCGCAGCATTGCGCATGTGGGAGCAGGTTCTCGGCCATCTCGCGTCTCGCGAGATGACGCGCCGATGCGTCCGATCAGAGCTACAGGGCCGCCGCCAGGACGCAATCCTGCGTGCGGCGGTCCTGTAGCGGTTAAGCTCATCGGTCCACAGGACTTGTTTCCAAAATGCATGAGGCTTGTTTAGATGTTATTTTGCAAACTTCTGCCTTATGGAGATCATTTCATCTTCAAGTTGCTTAACTATTCAGACTAACAGTAATGTTGACCAGGGGTGCCTAAACTTTTGCATGCCACTGTACTCCTGGTCTGCTAATTTAAGCAGTGGCACAGACAGGAAATAGCCAGGGCCAGGCCATATGTTATAAGTCAAATGGTAGGTGGGCACTCTAATAAGACAAATTGATTAAGCTCATCTCTAACCTGCACATAGGACTTTTCTCTCCACTTTTTTTGATGGCATCTGCAATGAGGGCCCCAAACCTTTATCAAGAAAAAGGTGTAGGTGGAGGAAAGGTTTTGCAGAGGATCAGACTAGACAAAATCTGTTGGTATTCATGGAAACACATGGGTCTTCATAGGAGCTGTAGACATAAAACGGTAGAATATTTTTAATCAAAACTGTTTGCAAAGCAGTTTTTTTTTCCACTTTAACCCTTTCCTTATTGCCCACTGGCTATATACGTGCTATCTGCACATACCGCGTGCAGATAGCACAAATATAAATGGTCAGGCAGTGCTTTACTCCCAGTGCTGTACAGCAATCTAGCAGGAGCTGGTCGGGTCTCGGCTGTTTATTACCGCTTCTGCCTTCTCCTGTGCAGGCAGGAGATTATGGAGGAGTGCAGGTGGGAGAGCAGGAAGAGGACGAGCCTCTTCCTCTATTGGTCACGGTGGACATGTGACCGCTGGGTGTCTCGGGGCAGGAGCAAGGGTCTAAGTAGACCCTGATCAGTTCTGTCTATGTGTAATTCCCCCACAGGGGGCTGTTTTCTCTATAACTGGGGCTCCTGTGGATAACCCAGTTACAGTGGAAACAGTGAAAAAAAAAGTCGGTGTCCTCCAAAAGGTCTTTTAATGACCTCCTGGGGGACATATTATGTGGCAAAAATAAAAGAAAATATAAGTTAAAAAAAATAATAATAAAAAATACAAATAAAATTTTTAAAACCGTCACCATAGTCACCCCATTTACTCAAACCTATACACGTTACATATCAAAACAATCATCACAACATAGAGAACCCATTGCAGCAATTAATTTTTGTGACAGCTTTAATATTGAAGAAATAAAAAGCTAAAAAAATGACTTTAAAATTAAACCCAAATTAAACCCCCCAAAAATCTCTAAATCTAATCTCTAATCTATTTTGTTAGTCAAACAAATAAAAAAGTTAGGGTCACTAAACTACCATGTGCACAAAATCACGAAAAATTGCCTGGACATTCAGGCCTTTTTAATGCCTGGTCATGAAAGGGTTAAATCCATTGGGCCAATGGTCACAAAAATTAACTTTCAAGCTCATAAAAATTAGCTTCCCTTTATAAATGCCTTGAAATATTAAAACACACATAGCAGGCATTCCAGTTCTCTTTTGTTGTTTACAAGTGAAACTGCACTTTTATTTTCATACAGTAAAACCACAGCCATATATATGTGATCACCACATCCTACGGTTGTTTTATGGAGATCTCTTTAACAGATTGCTAAATATGCACATTTAACCACATGTAACACATAAGAAATATAACTGCACTCACACCATGTAACGTATAATCTCATAACTGGTTTACCAGCTGCATTTGCTACAGTGCTGCTAGTTTATATTAAAGATTTTCTGAGCGTGATAACATTGTTTAGTTGTGCTATAGAAATATATTATATTACTTATTAAGTACGAACACAAGAAGATTTTATCTACTATCTTCAGCGGTCAGACCCTCAGCAATTTGACATTTATCATCTATTTTGTGAATGGTTGATAAACATTATTTGTAAGATAACCCCTTTAGGCTGGGTTCACACGAGCGCCATGTTTGACGCCCCGATAAGAGGCGGGTGCGTTGCGGGAAAATGCACGATTTTTCTGTGCGAGTGCAAAGCGTTTTAATGCGTTTTGCACGCGTGTCGGAAAAATCGGCATGTTTGGTACTGTGGGGAGTCGCTCTGGTAGACAGCGGTGCGGGTGCAGTATAGAGGCACAAGGGAGTCCAGAAGGTGCGGAAAACAGTGTTTTATTCACACAACAAAAAGAGCATCACAAAAAACAGGTGGCTTGGTGTTTGTTCACACACAAAAAAAGTCCATAAACGGAAGAGTCACCTTAGCTCCTTGGTGTTAGCAAGTCCATAGACAGGCGTTTTCAGGCAGCCTGTTCGTTTTCACAGGGGTCTGAGCCCTCCAGCTTGGCTCCAGCCGCAGGTCCCAAAATACAGCCCTCAGCTCCCAGCACTATTAGCAGCTCCAGGACAATCACTCTCACAGCTGCTGGTGCTGGCTGAGTTTTTAAACCCAGCCCAAAACCAGGACTGGGTCGTGGGGAGCAGCCACCCACCCTACACTTTAGCTGCTCCCGGTAAGAGCCGGCCCGGATCGGCTTTGCAGCCATGCTATTTAGCAAATGTGTCAGTAGCACTAGCTGCTACTGACATCAACAAATGGCTCTTACCTCACCGAGGCTATGAACCTCGGTGACACGTACCTGCCATCTAGGACGGCACCCTGCACCTTACCACATACCCCCCCCCCCCTTTGTTCAACCCTGAGGGGGTGGACACACGACAAACAGTGTACCCGGGAGAGCGCGTCTGCATTTTTTAACAACCGGCCCGCTCTGTGCTCCACCGTGAATTTGAAATTCTGTAGGGACAGAAACCACCTGGTGACCCGGGCATTCCTCTCTTTGGCTTGACACATCCACTTGAGTGGGGAGTGGTCGGTCACCAGGCGGAAGCTTCTGCCCAACAGGTAATAACGGAGGGCCTCGAGTGCCCACTTGATGGCCAGGCACTCTCTCGACTATGCTGTACCTGGTCTCGGCTGGGGTGAGCTTGCGGCTGAGGAAGACAACGGGATGCTCCTCCCGTTGACTTCCTGCGACAGTACCGCACCAAGGCCAACCTCAGAGGCGTCGGTCTGGACAACGAACTCTTTCCTGAAATCGGGTGTCACCAAAACCGGGGACCCACACAGGGCCGATTTCAGGGCGGAGAAAGCCTTTTCCGCCTGCTCATTCCAGCGGACCATCCCTGCCTTACGCCCCTTTAATAACTCTGTCAATGGCGAAGCGATAGTGGCAAAGTGGGGCACAAACCTCATGTAATACCCCACAATCCCCAGGAACGACTTTATCTGCCTGGTGGTGACCGGTCGGGGCCAACTCCGTATTGCCTCTACCTTATTTACCTGAGGCTTGATGACTCCCGCCCAATGACATACCCCAGGTATTTGGTCTCTTCCAACCCAATCGCACACTTCTTTGGATTGGCGGTTAGACCAGCTTTCTTCAGGGCATCCACTACCGCCTGCACTTTGGGCAAATGGCTTTCCCAGTCGGTGCTGTGGATGATTACATCATCTAAGTAGGCCGAGGCGTACCGACGATGTGGTCGCAGCACTATGTCCATTAACCTTTGGAAGGTGGCGGGGCGCCATGCAGGCCAAAGGGTAACACCTTGTAGTGATACAGGCCCTGCGGGTAACAAAGCGGTTTTTCCTTGGCCGACTCCGTTAAGGGTACCTGCCAGTACCCTTTAGTGAGGTCCAGCACAGAAAAATAACGGGCTTGTCCTAAATTCTCAACAAGCTCGTCTACCCGGGGCATGGGATACGCGTCAAACTTGGACACTTCATTTAACTTGCGAAAGTCGTTGCAGAACCGCAACGTCCCATCCGGCTTGGGTATTAGGACTATGGGACTGGCCCACTCACTTTTCGACTCTTCAATGACATCGAGCTTCAACATTAATTGCACTTCCTCCGCGATGGCCCGTCGCCGAGCCTCGGGTACCCGGTATGGTTTTAACCGGATCTTGGCCTGAGGCTCAGTGACGATGTCATGTCGGATGAGAGACGTGCGGCCAGGGAGGTCCGAGAACACATCCGTGTTCCGACTGATGAACTCCCTGACTTCCTGAACTTGTTTGGAAGACAGGCTGTCTGCAATTTTTACCGTGGTTACGGCTTCACAGGCCTCGAACTGTGGGGCTGGACCCTTTTCACCTAGAAGCCCTGGCCGGGGGCTGTGGTCGTCAGCCGTGTCCCTATCTTTCCACGGCTTTAGTAAATTCACGTGGTACACCTGCTCCGGCTTGCGCCGCCCTGGCTGGTGTACTTTGTAAGTTACTTCCCCTACCTTCTCGATCACCTAATAGGGGCCCTGCCACCTAGCTAGGAATTTGCTGTCAAGGGTGGGTACCAGAACCAAAACCCGATCTCCCGGGTTGAAGCCCCGTACCCGAGCCTGACGATTGTACACCCTACTTTGGGCTTGTTGCGCTGCCTCCATATGCTCCCGGACCAGCGGCAACACCCTTTCCATCCGTTCCTGCATCTGGGTGACATACTCAATGACACTTTTGTGGGAGACAGGCTGTTGTTCCCACGCTTCCTTGGCGATATCCAACAGGCCCCGAGGGTGTCTGCCATAAAGCAGTTCGAAGGGCGAGAACCCAGTAGAGGCCTGGGGCACCTCTCGCACTGCGAACATGAGATAGGGCAGAAGCAGATCCCAGTCCTTCCCATCTCTAGACACCACCCTTTTTAACATATTTTTTAAAGTTTGGTTAAACCTCTCGACAAGACCGTCTGTTTGCGGATGGTAAACGGACGTCCGTAATTGCTTTATACGCAACAATTTACACAGTTCCCTCATAACTTTGGACATAAAAGGGGTCCCTTGGTCTGTCAGAACCTCTTTTGGCAGGCCCACACGGGAAAACATTTCCATTAACTCTTTGGCAATGAGCTTAGCTGAGGTATGTCGCAGAGGCACCGCCTCCGGATACCGAGTGGCATAGTCGAGAACTACCAGAATGTGTTGGTGGCCCCTGGCAGACTTTGGTACAGGCCCAATTTGATCCATAGCGATTCGCTCAAACGGGACCTCAATAATTGGAAGAGGTACCAGAGGACTACGGAAATGTGGCTGGGGGCTATTTATCTGACAGGTGGGACAGGACTTACAATAATTTTCTACCTCCTTGAACACACTGGGCCAATAAAACCGCTGCAGTATGCGGTCCTGCGTTTTCTGCCACCCCAGGTGTCCCCCAAGAACATGTTGGTGGGCAAGCTCCATGACCAGCTTGCGATACGCTGTGGGCACCACCAACTGTTCAACAGGTTCACCTCGGATTTGGTTCACCCGATATAACATTTCTTGGTGAACAACAAAGCGGGAAATATTAACTCAGCCCCTGGTTTCTGGGGTTTACCATCAATTTCCAGCACATTCTCCCAGGCCCTGGTTAGGGTTTGGTCCCGGTGTTGGGCGGTCCCAAAATTATCTCCGGAGACGTGGAGGTCTGCCAACTCAGGTCCGGGTGGCAAGTCCTCCATGTCTCCCACCATTACACTCAGTGGGGGTGTCTCCCCCTCTATCACAGAAGTGGTGGTCACCCCTACCGCAGGCCCTTCGGACTCGGGCTCCCAGGGCTCTGGCCTCCCACTGGAACCAGGCCACTCAGCTAGAGTTACCCCTGTCTCAGGGCTATTAGTCACTTTCACCTCAGGCCATAGTGACGGAAAACCAGGGAAGTCTCTCCCAATTATCAGTTCATAGGGTAGCTTTGAGGAGATCGCCACTTCACAAGTCCATGTGCCGGCCGCCGTGGACAGAGACATTACAGCAGTGGGATAGTCTTTTAAGTCTCCGTGTATGCACACCACACCAACTTTCCGGCCCGTATACTGGGTGGGCTGTACCAGGGCAGCACTTACCAGGGTTACTAGGCTCCCTGAGTCCAACAGCGCCACTGCCAGGTTATCCCCGACTTGCACCTGGCACAGATGACGATTGTCTATTGTCTCGGGGTGCCGGTCGCACACAGTCTCCGGGCATACATGGAAGCCCGGTACCCATAATTAATCTCCATGGGTTCTCCCCCTGTGGACAGTCGGCCCTTACGTGGCCAGGCTCGTGACACCGCCAGCAGACTATCGGGGCCGGGTCTACAGGGGTGCACGCCAAGCAGGTTTCTCGGGTACCAGTCGCCGGACTGGATGGGAGTCCTCCGGGGTTTGACCGGCCCCTCCCAACAACACCCCTTTCAAGTTTTGGGTGGCCTCATAGCGCTCCACCAGGTCGACCATTTCTAGGGCATTGGTGGGTGATACCTGGCCGATCAGTGCGAAGGGAGGCCTCCAGAACATGTCAGCCAGCAGACGGTCCAGCATAGCAGTCGGACTTAGAATGTCAGGTTGCAGCCATTTTTGCAACCTGTGCAGCAATTCATAGTACTGCGGCCTGGCGGGTTCAGCCGCTTTAAAGTCCCACTGGTGGACCCGCCGCTGAGCCCGGACCAACACATTTACCCCCAGTCTGGCCAGGATCTCCCCTTCACCGTGGGATAATCAGCAGCCTGGTCATCTGCTAAATCAAAAAACTTGCTGGGGTCCGGATGCCAGGAACGGAGCAACCACCTCGGCCCACTGGTCACGGGTAACTTTTTCCTCACGGCGACCTTCTCAAAGACCGCCAGATATGTCTCCACGTCGTCTGAGGGGGTCATTTTTGGGATCGCCGCACGGACCGCTTCCGGGCATCATGGTCATGGTGGGACGCTCCTGCAGCTTGCAACGCCATCACATGCTGTAGCAGTAGCTGGTTGGTCTCCCGCTGCTGCACGTTAGCCTCTATGAGAGCTTTCACCGCCGCCTCCATTTTGTCAGGGAACACAGGCTGCAACTTTGCCGGCCGAATATAGGACATCCAGTCGTTCCCAGAAAAACAAACTCGGCGTTCACGCCAGCCTCACTGCGCATGCCCGCATCCGACACCAAATGTGGGGAGTCGCTCTGGTAGACAGCGGTGCGGGTGCAGTATAGAGGCACAAGGGAGTCCAGAAGGTGCGGAAAACAGTGTTTTATTCACACAACAAAAAGAGCATCACAAAAAACAGGTGGCTTGGTGTTTGTTCACACACAAAAAAAGTCCATAAACGGAAGAGTCACCTTAGCTCCTTGGTGTTAGCAAGTCCATAGACAGGCGTTTTCAGGCAGCCTGTTCGTTTTCACAGGGGTCTGAGCCCTCCAGCTTGGCTCCAGCCGCAGGTCCCAAAATACAGCCCTCAGCTCCCAGCACTATTAGCAGCTCCAGGACAATCACTCTCACAGCTGCTGGTGCTGGCTGAGTTTTTAAACCCAGCCCAAAACCAGAACTGGGTCGTGGGGAGCAGCCACCCACCCTACACTTTAGCTGCTCCCGGTAAGAGCCGGCCCGGATCGGCTTTGCAGCCATGCTATTTAGCAAATGTGTCAGTAGCACTAGCTGCTACTGACATCAACAAATGGCTCTTACCTCACCGAGGCTATGAACCTCGGTGACACGTACCTGCCATCTAGGACGGCACCCTGCACCTTACCACAGTACCTAGACCCGAACCCGGACTTCTTCACTGAAGTCCGGTTTCGGGTTGAGTATTCTGTAGTTTTTATTATTTTCCCTTATAACATGGTTATAAGGGAAAATAATAGCATTCTCAATACAGAATGCTTAGTAAAATGTGGATGGAGGGGTTAAAAATAAAAAACTTAACTCACCTTAGCCACTTGATCGCATAGTTGCGATCTCTTCTTCATTCATTAGCTGCCGTCTAAAGGACCTGTGATGAGGTCACTGAGCTCATCAAATGGTCCAATCACATGGTCCATCACCATGGTGATGGACCATGTGATTGGACCATGTGATGTGACGTCACCACAGCTCTGATTAGTGTAGCGATAGGATGCAGCTGCTGTGAGGGCGAGATTAGGCAGGGAAAACTCAGCAAAAACACCTAATGAAGTGATTGATCTCCAGCTGTGAATCATTCAAATTCTGCTAGGTAATTGCTCACTGGTTTTTAGGCTGCACAGAGCATTTTTCTGTCACTTTTTTCTGGTGTGATCAGCGGCCATTTTGTGTCTTGTGGTGCACCAGCACAAGCTGCCACCAAGTCCATCAATCCATCAATACTAGTTTTTTTTGCTATATTCTACATCAGGGGCTTGGCTGTGCTTATTGTCACTCCTAGAAACTCAGGATAGAAATTTCTATATTTTATTGAGGGATTAAATTCAATTGCCAAAATAGCAATCCCCTAAATCTGGTGTCCCAGCAGTGGCTGGCCAAGTTTAATAGTGTCTGGCAAAGGATATATTTCGTTCTGGGGTGTAATTCAATTGCCAAAATAGCAATACCGTAAATCAGTGGTTTCAGCTGTGGCTAGCCAAGTTTAATAGTGTCCGGCAAAGGATATATTTTTTTCTGGGGTGAAATTCAATTGCCAAAATAGCAATACCGTAAATCTGGTGTCCCAGCAGTGGCTGGCCAAGTTAAAAGTGACCGGCAAAGGATATATTTTGTTCTGGGGTGAAATTCAATTGCCAAAATAGCAATACCGTAAATCTGGTGTTCCAGCTGTGACTGGACAAGTTTCATAGTGTCCGTCAAAGGATATATTATTCTCTGGGGTGAAATTCAGTTGCAAAAATAGAAATACCGTAAATCTGGTGTTCCAGCTGTGGCTGGCACAAGTTTAATAGTGTCCGTCAAAGGATTTATTATTTTCTGGGTGAAATTCAGTTGCAAAAATAGCAATACAGTAAATCTGGTGTTCCAGCTGTGACTGGACACGTTTCATAGTGTCCGTCAAAGGATATATTATTTTCTGGGGTGAAATTCAGTTGCAAAAATAGAAATACCATAAATCTGGTGTTCCAGCTGTGACTGGACAAGTTTCATAGTGTCCGTCAAAGGATATATTATTTTCTGGGGTGAAATTCAGTTGCAAAAATAGAAATACAATAAATCTGGTGTTCTAGCTGTGGCTGGACAAGTAGTTTAATAGTATCCGTCAAAGGATATATTTTGTTCTGGGATGAAATTCAATTACCAAAATAGCAATACACAAAATCTGGTGTTCCAGGCCAAGTGTAAATCTGTCCGTAAAAGGGTATATTACACTCAGCGTGCATCTCCAAGTGTATTTCTTTCTAGCTACAGCAGTGATGGAAAAGTTGTTTCAAGGGGACTAACACCTGGACTCTGGCATGCTGGAGGGGGATCCATGGCAAAACTCCCATGGAAAAATACATAGTTGACGCAGAGTTGTTTTTTAATCCATAAACGGCATAAATCACCTAACAATCCTACATTTTTTTGAACAACGTGGTTTAAAAAATCCAGTGTGTGTATACGATCAGGTATGATTTTGTATCGATCAGGTAGTGTAAGGGTTACGCCCGCTTCACAGACATTGACAGACCAAACTCCCCTTTTAATGCACCGCAAACAACCGCAAACAGTCCATTTGCACAACCGCAAACTCCCCATTTGCACAAGGTTGGATACCAAGCTAGCCATGTCCCGGTGATGTCATTGAAGGTGTCTTCCTCCACCCAGCCACGTACAACACCAAGGGTCCCCGAAAGGTGAATTGAATTGATTTTTCGAACGGGGAGATGGTTAAAAAAACGCTGGCTCCCTCCCCTTTGTTTTAATCCACGGTCAATGCATCTGCGCCGTGCAATTTACTATCACACCCGATATGAGTGGTATTTTCTGTAGTTCTCTTCTCATCAGTTTAATCTCTGTTACGTCCCCAATCTGGGGTCCATTTATTGAATTGATTTTTCGAACGGGGAGATGGTTAAAAAAACGCTGGCTCCCTCCCCTTTGTTTTAATCCACGGTCACTGCGTCTGCGCCGTGCAATTTACTGTCACACCCGATATATGAATGGTATTTTCTGTAGTACTATTCTCATCAGTTTAATCCCTGTTACGTCCCCTATTAGGACGTGTATTGAATGGATTTTAGACAACCGCAAACAGTTGTCAAAAGTTAGCAGAAATGTGATTTATCTGTGTGCGTCCTTCTTGTTACTTCCAATTTGGGGCACTGCACGTGTGCCGTGCAATGTACTTTGCCACACGGTATGAGTGGTGTGTTAACTAGTACTATTCTTATCAGTTTAATCCCTGTTACGTCCCCAATCTGGGGTCCATTTATTGAATTGATTTTTCGAACGGGGAGATGGTTAAAAAAACGCTGGCTCCCTCCCCTTTGTTTTAATTCACGGTCACTGCGTCTGCGCCGTGCAATATACTGTCACACCTGATATGAGTGGTGTCTTAACTAGTACTATTTGTATCAGTTTAATCCCTGTTACGTCCCATATCAGGGATTGCCTTTTGTGAAAAAAAATGTAGGCCGAGTACCTTCGACTGCCTTCACAGTGACAGACCAAACTCTCATACACCAAACTGAATTGATTTTAGGAATCGGGAGATGGAAAAAGCAGCTTGGTCGGTCCTCTTACTTCCAAATTGAGGCACTGCGCGTGCACAGAGCAATGTGCTGTGACACCCTATATGAGTGGTGTCTTAACTAGTACTATTCCTATCAGTTTAATCCCTGTTACGTACCCTACCCGGAGACGTGTGTCGAATTGATTAACCATTGTCGAATTAACGAACCATTACGACAGGGTTAGCACTCCCGCTGTTAACTCAAATTTCTTAACTCATTTCATTATCTTGATGAAAAAGCCATTGAAAAGCAATTGAAGGTGTTTGCTTAGATTAGATAACCAAACTCAGAAATCTCAGAAAAAAGGAGTGCTAACCATGCTACATCTGTATTGGAATTGATGGGGATTTTTTTAATTGTCTGCATTATTTCTAATACACCCATACAACTTAAAAAAAAAAGTAAATTAATGTTTTTTCTATAAAATATTATCCAGCTGATCGCTTTTGGTCTGACCATAATGAAGCAACGGCCTTATCCTCTGGGGTGTGGCAACATTGCCAACACACTCATAGGGGTGATGATTGCTTCATTGTGATACGCAAGCCCCTTCACCACAACAAGGTAACGATCACGAAGGGGAATTGACACTTGTATGTGCCTTTTTTTTTTTTTTTTGCAGCCACAGTGCTGCACCATAGGACAGAAAAATTAGGCATGTACACATGCCTGAAAAATAATGGCATTGTTGCAGCCGCTGTTGTAGCAGCGGCTGGAAAAATTGATGTTTTCCAGGCAGAAAAGTGACTAAAACATTGCGGCTTGAACTCTAGTTGGTGGCGGAGAATTCACGAAAGTCATCCGGTATGCAGACATTAAATACAGCAGCGTGGGGACCATATTGAGTCCAAGGCATGTAATCAGGCCTTTTGTTAGTCAAACGTATCCCCCACTGTCAGTCCCTTCGGGATCCATGCCTCATTCATCTTTATGAAGGTGAGGCAATCCTCTTGTCAGTGACAATGCCTCCTGCAGCACTGAAGGTCCTTTCTGACAGGACACTTGAAGCAGGGCAGGCCAGAAGTTCTATCACAAACTGGGATAGCTCAGGCCACAGGTCAAGCCTGCACACCAAGTAGTGAGGGGGTTCATCTCTCCTCAGAGTGTCGATATCTGCTGTTAAGGCGAGATAGTCTGCTACCTGTCGCTCGAGTCGTTCTCTAGGGCTGGATCCCGTAGGGCTGTGGCGATGTGTAGGGCTGAAAAAGCTCTGCATGTCCTCCATCAACAACACATCTGTAAATCGTCCAGTCCTTGCCGCCGTGGTAGGAGGATTACATTCACCTCTTTCCCAGTTAGATCCCCGTTGTGCTGTGACATCCCCCTTATAAGCTGTGTAAAGCATATTTTTTAGTTTGGTTTTGAACTGCTGCATCCTTTCCGACTTTTGGTAATTTGGTAACATTTCTGCCACTTTCTGCTTATACCGGGGGTCTAGTAGCGTGGCCACCCAGTACAGGTCGTTCTCCTTCATCCTTTTTATACGAGGGTCCCTCAACAGACATGACAGCATGAAAGACCCCATTTGCACAAGGCTGGATGCAGAGCTACTCATTTTCCGTTCCTCATCCTCACTGATATCATTGACAGTCTGTTCTTCCCCCCAGCCACGTACACTACCACGGGTCCCAGATAGGTGACAACAACGAGCACCCTGGGGTGCCTGCTGTGGTTGGTCTTCCTCCTCCTCAAAGCCACATTCCTCCTCTGATTCCTCTTCCTCATACTCCTTTTTCAGCGTTGCCGCAGGCACGGCAAGCGATGATGACAAGGCTGTTTCTGGTGGTGATGGTGACCACAACTCTTCCTCTTCACGCTCATCTACAGCCTGATCCAGCACTCTTCGCAGGGCACGCTCCAGGAAGAAAACAAATTGGATGAAGTCGCTGATGGTGCCTTCGGTGCGACTGACTAGGTTTGTCACCTCCTCAAAAGGACGCATGAGCCTACAGGCATTGCGCATGAGCGTCCAGTAATGTGGCAAAAAAAAATTCCCAGCTCCGCAGAGGCTGTCCTAGCACCCCGGTCATACAAATACTCGTTGACAGCTTTTTCTTGTTGGAGCAGGCGGTCGAACATTAGGAGTGTTGAATTCCAATGTGTCGGGCTGTCGCAAATCAAGCGCCTCACTGGCATGTTGTTTTGCCGCTGAATATCGGAAAAGTGCGCCATGGCCGTGTAGGAATGCCTGAAATGGCCACACACCTTCCTGGCCTGCTTGAGGATGTCCTGTAAGCCTGGGTACTTAGACACAAAGCGTTGTACGATGAGATTAAACACATGTGCCATGCACGGCATATGTGACAACTTGCCCAAATTCAATGCCGCCAACAAATTTGTTCCATTGTCACACACCACTTTGCCGATCTCCAGTTGGTGCGGGGTCACTGATCCACCTGTGCGTTCAGGGCGGACAGGAGTGCTGGTCCTGTGCAGGGCCGGTGCAAGGATTTTTGCCGCCCTAGGCAAGATAAAAATTGACGCCCCCCCCCCCCTCCCATCAGATGATCTGCCCTTACAGTACTGTAGCGGCGGCACGAAGCGCACGGCGTCATAGCAATCAATGACGCTGTGCGCAGTGTATGCTATATGTGTATAACAAACATGTTTCACACAGTTACTTGGCTTGGCCCTTGGGGATCTCGGACACGACTTCACACTTTGGCCGGGGGATCGGTGTAGCGGTATACTGTATATTGTGGGGATCAGCGGAGCTGATGATGTGTTTTATCCTAATGAGAAAGATTTCAGAATTAGGATTTGGAGAAGGGTCAGAGGGATAGCAGAGCAGGGAGAGGCTGGTGCTGCTACTGGGGGGTCATAACATGGGGGAGTAATAAAGCCCACCATAATACCCCCCCCCCCAGTAGTAATAATTCTCCTTATAATAGACAAAATACCCCCTTGTAATGCCCCAGCTGAGCTAATGTCCCCATAGTGCCCCATTAAGTACCAGTATGAAATACTCCTATATAGTGTCCCTAGTAAATGCCCCCATAGTGCTCCTCTCCCGCCTTCCTCCTAGTGCCCCCATAATATAATACACTGCTTCATTTGCAGAGCACATTCCCCCCCATACCACATTTCTCCCCTTCCATGGCAGCACTGTTGATGAGGGTATATCCCAATTCTCCCCCTCCATGACATGGCAGCTCAGCTCTGTATTATTATTAATATAAAGGCCCTCTCTGTATAAATAATAATACTAATACAGTGGGGGCTATTAACATAAGAATAGTACAGAGAGGGCCATTATAATAATAATAATAATAATAGTACAGAGGCAGCCTTATAACAATAATAATAGCCCGCCTTAAGTGCCAGTAGTCCCCTTATGTGCCAGTAGTCCCCCTTATGTGCTAGTAGTGCCCACTTATGTGCCAGTAGCCCCTTATATGCCAGTAGTCCCCCCGTATGTGCCAGTAGTCCCCCCCTTATGTGCCAGTAGCCCCCCTTATGTGCCAGTAGTGCCCCTTATATGCCAGTAGTCCCCCCTTATGTGCCAGTAGTCCCCCTTATGTGCCAGTAGCCCCCCTTATGTGCCAGTAGTCCCCCTTATGTGCCAGTAGTCCCCCTTATGTGCCAGTAGCACCCTTATGTGCCAGTAGCACCCCTTATGTGCCAGTAGTCCCCCCTTATGTGCCAGTAGTCCCCTCTTATGTGCTAGTAGTGCCCTCTTATGTGCCAGTAGTCCCCCCTTATGTGCCAGTAGGGCCCTCTTATGTGCCAGTAGCCCCTTATATGCCAGTAGTCCCCCTTTTGTGCCAGTAGCCCCCCTTATGTGCCAGTAGTGCCCCTTATGTGCCAGTAGTCCCCCCTTATGTGCCAGTAGCCCCCCTTATGTGCCAGCATTCCCCCCTTATGTGCCAGTAGCCCCCTTATGTGCCAGTAAGCCCCCCTTATGTGCCAGCAAGCCCCCCTTATGTGCCAGTAGCTCCCCCTTATGTGCCAGTAGCCCCCTTATGTGCCAGTAGCCCCCTTATGTGCCAGTAGTCCCCTTATGTGCCAGTAGCCCCCCCACATATGCGCTCCACACTGACTTGTTTTGTTAAAAAAAAAAAAACACAAAAAAACACATACTTACCTCCATGGCAGCGATGCGATGCAGGCCTCTTCCGGTCTGTGTCCCACGCTGTACGGCTCAGGCGGCGCAATGACGTCATCGCGCCTCCTGAACCGGCTTCTGATAGGCTGCCTGCCAGCACTAGGCCGGCAGCCTATCAGATGAACAGGGGAGGACGGGACACGACTCCGGCCCACCCTCCTCCTGCACGCTCCACTGCCTTGACTCTGCTCTGGCGCCTCGGGGGACTGGTGTCACCCGGTACGGTCCACCCTCCGCACCCCCCTCAGGCAGTGAAGCATGATAGCGGGGGATAACGGGGGCAGCCCCGTTCTATTACCACTATTTTTATATATTTTTTTTTAATCGCAGGTTTCCGGCGCCCCCTGCTAAATTGCGCCCTAGGCGATTGCCTAGGTCGCCTTACAGGTGGCGCCGGCCCTGGTCCTGCGTGGCTCTCTGCTTTCAGGCAAGTCAACCCCGACAGCGTGACACTGTCGTATCCGGCATGTGGAATAGCCCCTGGGGAGCTGGGGGGATTCAGTTGATGTGCATCCAGACGCCGCAGCAGAAGAGGACTCAGCCGAGGAGGATATTGAAGAGGATGGAGTAGGATGAATAGAGGAGGTGGCAGTAGGCCTGCCTGCAAGTCGTGGCGGTGTCACCAACTCCGCTGCGGAGCCACGCATTCCATGCTTGTCAGCCGTCAGTAGGTTGACCCAATGCGCAGTGTACGTGATATACCTGCCCTGACCGTGCTTTGCAGACCAGGTATCAGTGGTCAGATGGACCCTTGCCCCAACACTGTATGCCAGAGAAGCCATTACTTCCTTTTCAATAACATAGTAGAGGTTTGGGATTGCCTGTTTTGAAAAAAAAATTCCGTCCGGGTACCTTCCACTGTGGTGTCCCAATAGCGACAAATTTTTGGAGGCCTCAGACTCCACCAGCTGGTATGGTAAAAGCTGGTGGGCTAAGAGTTCCGTCAAGCCAGCTGTCAGACGCCGGGCAAGAGGGTGACTCTGTGACATTGGTTTCTTACCCTTAAACATTTTCTTGACAGACACCTGACTGTGAGCAGATGAGATGGAACTGCTGAAGGTGAGAGGCGGAGTGGCGGGTGGTTGAAAGGGGGAAAGGAGGACAGCAGTGGTTGACGTGGCTGAAGATGCTGGACCAGGAGGAGGATGGTGGCTTTGAGTTTGTGTGCTGCTTGTACGCATGTGTTGATCCCATTGGCATTTGTGATGTGAGATCATGTGCCTTCGCAAAGCAGTTGTACCGAGGTGGGTGTTGGACTTCCCACGACTCAGTTTCTTTTGGCACAGGTTGCAAATGGCATTGCTGTTATCAGAGGCAGACACACACAAAAAATGCCACACTGCTGAGCTTTGCAATGACGGCATTCTGGTGGTGGCAACAGCATGCGTTGACTGGCGTGCTGTCTGGCTGACCCCGGGTGCCGATACATGCTGTCTGACTGTGCCACTAACTCCTTGCAACGACCTCCCCCTGCTTCCAACTCGTCTCCTCCTTCTCTCTGTCTTCCCTTCTGAACTTTCCCCCTCTTCTTCTCTTCGAGCAGCCACCCACGTGGCATCCGTGGACACATCATCATCATCAACCGCTTCACTTGTATCTGACACCTCAGCAAAGGAAGCAGCAGCCGGTACAACATCATCATCATCATCATCACTGTACATCCATGTGTGTAATCCTGCCTGACTGAGACATATCCCTGTAATCTACATCATCTGGCAATAATGGTTGTGCATCACTAATTGCATCCAACTGATGTGTAAATAACTCCTCTGATGGATCAAGTGAAGCAGCTGTGGTGGCTGTGGTGGTAGTGGTGGTGGTGGTGGCGGCGGGCGGGAGCGTGGTAACTTGAGAGCAGGTGACCGAAGCTGAGCTGGAGGAGGATGGTGCGTCAAGGTTCTTAGCGGAAGCTGTTGAAGATTGGGTGTCCTGTGTAAGCCAGTCAACTATGTCCTCAGAATTTTTCAGGTTCAGGGTACGTGGCCTTTGAACACTGGGCATTATTCCAGGGCCAGTGGAAATCACAGCACCATGACCACGATGGCTCCTGTAGGGTGGACTGCCTCTGCCTGTAATTTTATTTTAGATAAGTGGTACTATGCGTGCTAGGTACTGTGCCACCTGGTATAAGTGTTGGGCACTAGCAGAGGGCACACTACAGTCTGTGGGCCTGACACACACACACTGGCAGGCAGACAACTGAAATTAGATTAAAGTGTACAGATAAAGTGCCTAATTCTAGGCAAAATCCAGTGCCGCACAGTATGATTGATGGGCAGCACTGGCAGAGGGCACACTACAGTCTGTGGGCCTGACACACACACACTGGCCGGCAGGCAACTGAAATTAGATTAAAGTGTACAGATAAAGTGCCTTATTTTAGGCAACGTCCAGTGCCGCACGGTATGATTGATGGGCAGCACTGGCAGAGGGCACACTACAGTCTGTGGGCCTGACACACACACACTGGCCGGCAGGCAACTGAAATTAGAATAAAGTGTACAGATAAAGTGCATTATTTTAGGCAAGTCCTGTGCCACACGGTATGATTGATGGGCAGCACTGGCAGAGGGCACACTACAGTCTATGGGCCTGACACACACACACTGGCTGGCAGGCAACTGAAATTAGATTAAAGTGTACAGATAAAGTGCCTTATTTTAAGCAACGTCCAGTGCCACACAGTATGATTGATGGGCAGCACTGGCAGAGGGCACACTACAGTCTGTGGGCCTGACACACACACACTGGCTGGCAGGCAACTGAAATCAGATTAAAGTGTACAGATAAAGTGCCTTATTTTAAGCAACGTCCTGTGCCGCACGGTATGATTGATGGGCAGCACTGACAGAGGGCACACTACAGTCAGTGGAAGTGGGCCTGACACACACTGCCAGGCAGCTAACCTTAGATTAAAGGGTAAAAATAAAATGCCTTATTTATCGACAAGCCACTGTCCCACCCGGTATGAGTGGTGGGCACTGGCAGTGGGCATACTACAGTCAGTGGAAGTCGGCCTGATACACACTGGCAGGCAACTAACCTTAGATTAAAGGGTAAAAATTAAATGCCTTTTTTTATGCAAAGTCCTGTGCCACCCGATATGAGTGGTGGGCACTGGTAGTGGGCACACTACAGTCAGTGGAAGTCAGCCTGACACACACTGGCAGGCAACTAACCTTAGATTAAAGGGAAAAAATGAAATGCCTTATTTATCGACAAGCTACTGTGCCACACGGTATGAGTGGTGGCCACTGGCAGTGGGCACACTACAGTCAGTGGATGTCGGCCTGATACACACTGGCAGGCAACTAACCTTAGATTAAAGGGTAAAAATTAAATGCCTTTTTTTATGCAAAGTCCTGTGCCATCCGGTATGAGTGGTGGGCACTGGCTATGATGAGAACATCAACTCCCATAGCATTCCCACCTGATGCCACCCAACCTCCTATTCCACCTCCTCCTCCTCCAAGTTTCCAATTGATTTCATTTGCCAATTGACTGTTAATTTTTATTTATTTTATTTTATTTTAAGTCATTTCCCTATCCACATTTGTTTGCAGGGGATTTACCTACAATTTGCTGCCTTTTGCAGCCCTCTAGCCCTTTTTCTGGGCTATTTTACAGCCTTTTTAGTGCCCAAAAGTTCGGGTCCCCATTGACTTCAATGAGGTTCGGGTTCAGGGTGAAGTTCGGGTCGAGTTCGGATCCCGAACCCGAACATTTTCGGGAAGTTCGGCCGAACTTCTCGAACCCGAACATCCAGGTGTTCGCTCAACTCTAGTAGGCAGACAGACTAACCGCAACAGTGGCAAGATGGGGCACCGGGAGCAAGGTGAGGTCTATTCATCGGAGCTGTGAGAAAATGTAGGTATTGCTGCAGTAAACACGCATGTACGCTGCTTAATGAAACTGAATTCCCCCCAAAAAAAATTTCATTTCCAGCATTTGGAAAGTGAACACACATACAGTAAATGAATGATTTAGGCATTAGTGGCATGATTCAGCCCGCAGCATGCAGCCGTACAGAATATAATGGTAGGCAGACAGACAGACAATAACAGTGGCAAGAAGGACCACCGCTGGCGAGGAGGGGTCTATTCATCCAGAAAATGTCAGTATTAATGCAGTAATAACGTACATTTATGCTGCTTAAAGAAATTTAACCCCCACCCCCCAAAAAAATTTTAAAATTTCAACCGTGTGGAAACTGAATACAGTACATGTAAACTGACGATTGAGAGGCATTAGTAGCATGTTGCACGCCGCAGCAAGCAGCAGCCACACGGAACGTGATGGCAGTTAGGGAGACAAATAGCAACAGGGGCAAGATGAGGCACTGGCAGCAAGGAGAGGTCTATTTATCGGAATCAGCCTGCCTGGACTGTGAGAAAATGTCAGTATTCATTCAGTAATTGATAACATCATTTATGCTGCTTAACCCCTTAAGGACTCAGCCCTATTTCACCTAAAGGACTTGGCCATTTTTTGCAAATCTGACCAGTGTCACTTTATGCGGTGATAACTTTAAAACGCTTTTACTTATACAGGCCATTCTGAGATTGTTTTTTCGTCACATATTGTACTTCATGACACTGGTAAAATTAAGTCGAAAAATTTCATTTTTATTTATAAAAAAATATCAAATTTACCAAAAATTTGGAAAAATTAGCAATTTTCCAAGTTTCAATTTCTCTACTTCTATAATACATAGTAATACCGCCCAAAAAAGTTATTGATTTACATTCCCCATATGTCTACTTCATGTATCGATCATTTTGGGAATGCCATTTTATTTTTGGGGACGTTACAAGGCTTAGAAGTTTAGAAGCAAATCTTGAAATTTTTCAGAAATTTTCAAAAACCCACTTTTTAGGGACCAGTTCAGGTCTGAAGTCACTTTGTGAGGCTTACATAATAGAAACCATCCAAAAATGACCCCCTTCTAGAAACTACACCCCTCAAGGTATTCAAAACTGATTTTACAAACGTCATTAACCCTTTAGGTTTTCCACAAGAGTTAATGGCAAATGGAGATAACATTTCAGAATTTAGATTTTTGGGAAAATTTTCCGTTTGAATCCATTTTTTCCAGTAACAAAGCAAGGGTTAACAGCCAAACAAAACTCAATTTCTATTGCCCCGATTCTGTAGTTTTCAGAAACACCCCATATGTGGTCGTAAACTGCTGTATGGCCAAACGGCAGGGCATAGAGGGAAGGGAACGTCATATGGTTTTTGGAAGGCGGATTTTGCTGGACTGGATTTTTGACACCATGTCCCATTTGCAGCCCCCCGATGCACCCCTAGAGTAGAATCTCCAAAAAAGTGACTCCATATAAGAAAGTACACCCCTCAAGGTATTCAAAACCAGTTTTACAAACTTTGTTAACCCTTTAGGTGTTCCACAAGAGTTATTGGCAAATGGAGATGAAATTTCGGAATTTCTATTTTCTGTTACCTTGCCTCAAAAAAAGTGTAATATAGAGCAACCAAAAATCATATTTACCCTAAATTAATACAAACAAAACTGCCACCTTATCCCGTAGTTTCCAAAATGGGGTCACTTTTTTGGAGTTTCTACTGTAGGGGTGCATCGGGGGGGCTTCAAGTGGGACATAGTGTCAAATAACCAGTCCAGCAAAATCTGCCTTCCAAAAACCATATGGCGTTCCCTTCCTTCTATGCCCTGCCGTTTGGCCATACAGCAGTTTACGACCACATATGGGGTGTTTCTGCAAACTAGAGAATCGGGGCAATATATTTTGAGTTTTGTTTGGCTGTTAACCCTTGCTTTTTTTACTGGAAAAATTGATTAAAATGGAAAATTTGCAAAAAAATAGCTATTTTCGGACCGTTTTTATTTTTTGTTATTTACATCGTTGAACTGACAGGTTAGATTGTGTGCTATTTCTATAGAGCAGGTTGCTACGGACGCGGCAATACCAAATATGGCTACTTTTTGGGGGGTTTTGTTTCAGTTTTACATAATAAAGCATTTTTGAAAAAAATGATTTTTTTAGTGTCTTCACATTCTGAAAGCCATATATTTTTTTTATTTTTTGGGCGACTGTCTTATGTAGGGGCTCATTTTTCGCGGGATGAGATGGCGGTTTGATTAGCACTATCTTGGGGTGCATATGTCATTTTGGTCGCCTGCTATTACACTTTTTGTGATGTAAGGTGACAAAAATGGCTCTTGACACCGTATTTTTTTTTTTTTTTTTTTTTGTGTTCACCTGAGGGGTTCGGTGATGTGTTATTTTTATAGAGCAGGTTGCGACGGACGCACCGATACCAAATATGTATACTTTTTATTTATTTATTTAAGTTTTACACAATATTATCATTTTTTAAAACAAAACAAATCATGTTTTAGTGTCTCCATAGTCTTAGAGCCCTATTTTTTTTTTTTTGGGGGTGATTGTCCTATGTGGGGTATCATTTTTTGCGGGATGAGATGACGGTTTGATTGGCACTATTTTTGGGTGCATATAACTTTTTGATCGCTTGCTATTACAGTTTTTGGGATGTGAGGTGACAAATGTTTTTTTTACATTGTTTTTATTTTATTTTTTAACAGTATTTACCTGAGGGGTTAGATAATGTGATATTTTTATAGAGCAGGTTTTTACGGACGCGGGATACATAATATGTATACTTTTTATTTATTTATTTTACTTTAACACAATAATAGCATTTTAGAAAAAAAAAATTATGTTTTAGTGTCTCCATAGTCTGAGAGCCATATTTATTTATTTTTTTGGGCGATTGTCCTATATAAGGACTCATTTTTTGCGGGATGAGATGGCGGTTTTATTGGTACTATTTTGGGAGGCATACGCCTTTTGATCACTTGGTATTACACTTTTTGTGATGCAAGGTGACAAAAATGGCTTTTTACACCATTTTTTTGTGATTTTTTTACGGTATTTGCGTGAGGGGTTAGGTCACGTGATATTTTTATAGAGGAGATTTTTACGGACGCGGCAATACCTAATATGTGTAGTTTATTTGTTTTTTTAAATTTTTATTCAGTGATATGTATTTTTCTGATTTTTACTTTTTTTCACTTTTTGACATTTTTTTGACCCAGACCCACTTGGTTCTTGTAGATCCAGTGGATCTGGTGTCTATATAATACAGAACAGTACACTATATAGTGTACTGCACTGTATTTTTTACTTTTCACAGTCTGGTCAGACTTCTGCCTTTAGCAGAAGTCTGACCAGAGTTACTATACCATGGCAAGCAGGACGCTTCTGAAAGCGTCCTGCTGCCATGGTAACCATCACCCGCTGCCATTACAGAGCAGCGAGTGATGGGAAGAGAGGTGAGCTCTCTCCTCTACCATCCTATCCCATCGGGGGCTGCAAAGGTACGGCAGCCCTCGATGGGAGAGGGAGGGAGCTCCCTCCATGTTAACACCTTCTATACCGCGGTCCGTACGGACCGCGGTATAGAAGGGGTTAAACTGCTGACATCTGCAGCACAGATGTCAGCAGTTTATAGCAGGGGGTCAGCAATGTGCTGACCCCTGCTATACCCACTAGACACCAGGGAAATGCATTGAAAGGAGGCGGGCGAGGATCGCAATTGCGATCCCGCCTGCCGCACCGCCCGCCTCCCGTGCCGCCCACCCGCAGCACCGCTCGCAAATCCCCCTGCACCGCCCGGGGGACACTAAGATGGCGGGGTGCAGGGGGGTTAATATTTACACGTTTGGGGCAGATTTTAGTCTTGATCCCGCGGTCACAGACCGCG
Source organism: Bufotes viridis (assembly GCA_033119425.1). Taxonomy (NCBI): domain Eukaryota; kingdom Metazoa; phylum Chordata; class Amphibia; order Anura; family Bufonidae; genus Bufotes; species Bufotes viridis. The sequence continues at coordinate 318,991,552 of CM065593.1, read as the reverse complement.
GGATCAGAGACTACACATAGCGCAACAAACCGCAGGTCTGAATTGACCTGCGGTTTGTTGCGATCGCCGACACGGGGGTCACAGGACCCCCTCGGCAGTGTCACAGGATGCCTGCTAATTGATTTCAGCAGGCATCCTGTTCCGATCACCGCCACGTGCGCAGCGGTGATCGGATCTTCTCAGGGCGTACATGTACGCCCTGAGTCTCTAAGTACCAGGACGCTAGGGCGTACATGTACGCCCTGCGTCCTTAAGAGGTTAAAGAAATTCCCCCTATCCCCCAAAAAAAAATATATATATAAAAAAAAACATATAAAAAAATTTAAATTTCAATCATGTGGAAATGATGGCATGATGCAGGTTGCAGCACCAGCAGACGTACAGAATGTGATGCTAGATAGGCAGACAGACAGCAACAATCTGAAGATGTGGCACTTCCAGCAAGGTAAGGTCTATACATTGGAATCAGCCAGAGGAGTGTGAAAATCCTCCTGAATTCAGGCTTGGTTCATTTTGACAAAAGTAATGTTTTGGACACTGGTGGAGGACATTTTGGTCCGTTTGGGTGTCATTACGCCCCTTGCGATGCTGAATACCCTCTCTGAAATCACACTGGACGCTGGGCAAGAAAGAAGAAAGAGAGTGTGCTGTGCCAGTTCAGGCCACTGTTCCAGTCTGCCAGCCCTGCCTGTATTTACATGAGGTCAGGCAGGGCCGGTTTTAGACAAAATGTGGCCCTGGCCAAAATCAGAAGTGGGGCCCCAAATCTTGTAATTATGAGCTAAAAACACAGCCTGATGTCTGACATCCCCGCCAATCAGCTGTTTAAGAAGATGGCCGAGCTGTTCACTGCTGCCGTCCCATAGACATACAGCAGCAGAGCAGGAAGAAAGAAGGGAGAAGACATGTGTGTGCAGCGTCTCCTCAAACAGCTGATCGTCAGGAGTGCCGGGTGTCAAACCCCCGCCGATCTAATATTGATTACCTATTCTGAGGACTGGTCATCAATATGAAAAAACCTGGAGAACGTCTTGAAGCGACCCCCCCCCATGTCCACAAACACTATACTATACACCCAGACTTCCCTCATTAGTATTAGTGCCCCCAATAGTGATAATACTCCACCAGAGGTGCCCCCATTAGTAGCCATGCCCTCCATATTGCGTCAAGCAATAACACCCCTACTGTACTCTAGTAGTAATAATATAACCATAATGTTCCCAGTGGCTCTGTAGTGCCCGCCACTAGTTCCAATATATAATGTTCCCCCCATAGTGTCAGTATATATATGTATATATATATATATATATATATATATATATATATATAAAATGTTTCCCTGTAGCGCCAGTATATAATGTTCCTCCCCAGTAGTGCCAAGTATATATATAATGATCTCCTTCCTTCCATGGTACCCCAGCATTGTGGACATTTAGTATAAAAATAAAATAAAAAAACCTCCCTCCCGTCCCCCCGCCGCTGACTACGATGCAGGCCACAGTTTTATCTGTGGCTTGTGTTGCTGCGTGCCGATGCATGCGGTACCAATGACATCACCAATCCTGCTCCAGGTCTCACGTGATAAAGTCATCATGCGAGACCCAGAGCAGGAGGTTGCAGTGATGTCATTGCGGCTTCTTGCTCTGTTCTTCTAATGCCTTATAGGCTTGAGGCCTAGGCTACTTTCACTCTAGCTTTTTTGCTGGATCCGGCAGGGTTCAGCAAAAACGCTTATGTTACTGATAATACAACTGTCTGGATGCGTTATGAATGGATCCGGTTGTATTATCTTTAACATAGCCAAGACGGATCAGTCATGAACTCCATTGAAAGTCAGATGAGGGACCGATCTATTTTCTATTGTGTCAGATTGTGTCAGAGAAAACGGATCCGTCCCCATTTACTTGCATTGTGGGTCATGATGAATTCGTCTTGCTCCGCATCCCAGGACGGAAAGCAAACTGCAGCATGCTGCTCTCCGGTATGAGAACAGAACGGAATACATTTTGGAGCATTCCGTTCTGTTCAGTTACGTTTTGTTCCTATTGACAATGAATGGGGAGAAAATTGAAGTGTTTATTTCTGGTATTGAGACCCTATGATGGATCTCAATACTGGAAAATGGTAACGCTAGTGTAAAAGTAGCCCTAGCGGCCTGAGGCTTGTGAAGTTGGACCACCATGAGTGGCGCCCTAGGCGGATGACTACCCTCCCCTATCCATCATCCCGGCCCTAATTCAGAGCACATTACTGCAGGAGGTATACCAGGAGAGGACTATAACTCCCGGTATGTCTAAGCCATTATTATTTAATATCAGAGCACATTACAGGGGGACGTGTAAGAGGATGGGACTAAAACTCCCAGCATGTTCATGCCGCTATTATGTAATATCAGAGTACATTACAAGAGGAGGTATAAGATAAGGCTACAACTCCCTGCATGTCCAAGCAGTTATTATGTAATATCAGAGTACATTATAAGAGGGGGTATACAACTCCCACCATATTTCCGGGGTGTTGTAATGTACCCTGATATTATATAATAATGACCTGGAAATGCTGAGAGTTGTAGTCCTCTCCTCTTATACCTCCTCTTGTAACTCTGATATTACATAACAGGAGGTATAATAGGAGAGGACTACAACTCCCAGAATTTCCCTTGCACTTACATTGAATCCATACTTTATCACATACACGGCTGGTCTTCTTCTTCATTACTTTACTGCACTGCTTAGCTCCGCCTCCTGTTCTGACGTTGAGGTCATCGCAGGTCCTTCATCCCCTCTTCTCTGCTGAGCTCCACCTACCGGGCCTGGCACTCCAAGGGGCCCGGCCGCCTGTGGACCCCTGGGCCCTGCAGTAGTGCTCAGAGGCAGCTCTTCCATTAGGCCACTTATGCCGCCACCTAAGGCCTTGCACTGGTGGGGGCCTCGCTCCAGTGCCGTTGCGAGGCGGGTGCGGCAGGTGCGGGTCGCACCGGGTGACACCAGTCTGATGGGGTGTCACCCGCCGGGCCGGACCCAAGATCCTGCAAGACCCGTGACCTCTGGCGGTGGGTCTCTCGCCGAAGACACTGAACTTAACTGAACTCATGCTTGCCCAGCCGGCAAGTACAGACTGTACAGGATCAGCGACACAAGTATGTGTATGTGTGTGTGTGGGCAAACTACATAATGGAGGGCAGTCCGGGGGCAAAATTACTTAGTGTGGGGGTCAAATTACTTAGTGGGGGGGGGCAGTGTGGCAGGCAAGGTACATAATCTGCGTACAGTGTTTCCTGGTAATAACATAATTGTCCTCTCTTTCTGTGTGAGGAAAAAATTCTCCCATTTTGGCTTGATAGCGAGAGTCTAAAAGCATAGATATCTAGTAATCATCAGACTGCTTGATGTCACCAAACCACCTGTAAGTGCATAAGCAAGCAAGTCTACAGGAGGCCATTCTGGCCAGTGTGCCCGAGGAGCCAGTTCTTTTAACTTCTGCTTCCCACTGAGACAACTGAATGTCATGACCGGTGTCACCGTCATCATCATCATTCTCTTTCTTCTCCAACTCTGACTTCTCTTCCTCCTCCTCAAGTGACAGCACTGACATGTACTGTCCCTGCCCGTAAGAGCTGTTCCAGTTGTCCACCATGGAGTGCAGCTTGCCTCACAGAGAGAGTTGCAAGGAGTGGCCTGCATTCTCCGCCACGTGATAGTACAAGGCACTACTAAAATGGTACTGCAGCGACTGCACCGTCAGCAACATGGCCACGTGTTGGTTCAGCTTCTAGACAGCTAATTAAATGGTGGAGAAAAGTTTTTTCATGGCCAAATGTTTTGTTGTAGATGTCTCAACGTCTTAGGACAAGGAGGAGTCTTAGCAGAAGAAGAAAAAGGTGATGATAGTGACAAAGATTCTGTATTGCTTGGGGATGCAGGTTGGCTGCCACAAAGACACTGGAGAAAAAGGACAGACTTGCTCTTTTTGGGAATGCTGGCCAGTTGTATTTTCCCAAAGGATCCGGTCAAGCCGCCTCATGTGCTGCAATAGACCTCTGGTACCTATAATTGTGTTTGAATGGTCACGGATTATTTTAATCCTGCAGATCTTGCATACCACTGTGGTTTTTTGTGTCAGTTTAGTGGAGAAAAAGCATCATACAGGAGTTGTCCACACAGAGCTACAGGCAGCCAAGCTTGGCTTAGCTGTGGCAAGTTTTGGACCTAACCCACCCACAGTGTCAGCGACATCATCAGATCTCGAACCAGATGTGGCTTTGGTTGTTCCTTGGGAGGTATCTCTACTCTTTATTGCTGCCACTGCTCTTCTCTATTGATGTTGCCTCCCCCTCAGCACCCCAATCCTGCTCCAAGGTCCTGCCTAGCACCACAATCATCGGAGTCCTCACCCTCCCTGCCACTTTTATCAGATTGTGAGATATCATAGTGGGCTCCTTGATCCCATCCCCTACGATGTGTTTTCCCTGATTGCCACTGTTGCTGCCCCCTCTGCCAATGCCGTGGATATGGGTGCCACTATTACCATCACGATCAACACAGGTATGCATGGGGTCACCAGCCTTCTCCCTAACCTCCTCCTCAGTGCCGCCCAAATCGTGATGGCTCTCACACAAGTTGTCAACAGGTAGACTCTCTTGACTGTCTGCCGTAGGGCCTAGTGGGGTTTTCTTGCCACTTCTTAGTAAAAAGAGGCCCTACTAGGAAGGGACAGTGAAGACTGAGAGGACTCCACTGAAAACCTTCTTTGAGGCTCCAAGGAGAAGGAGCAGGAGGAACGCTGTCACCTCCACGTCATACTGCTGCGACTGAGAAGAGGAGTGAGCCATCCAATTCACAATCTCATCCTCTTTCTGCCAAAAACTATAATGTTGCACCTGTCTAAAGCCAGCAGGGACAACTGCAGCCTATTACTACTACTACTTCTGGCCAGATAGTTGGTGCTGCTACTACCTATATTCTGGCTCTGGGTCTTTCGTTTGGAACCCTTTCATACCCCAGAAATATTTGGGCCTCTTAGATAATATTGTGCACTACCCTGAGTATTGGTGTGATAATCACATATATACTGTATACTGCTACAATGCCCCCTAAAAAAAAAAAAAATTGATCAAAAACTTGTGAATATGGGGAAACTGATTAAGGTCTAAATTTGTTTTCCCTCAGATACTTTTGTGTGGTGGCCTGTGTATTGGTGTTAATCACCTATATGCTGGTTTAATTACATTGAACAAATCTCAAAAACATTTATGTTTCAATCGTGTGGAAATAGAATATACGTAAATAGACAATTGAGGCTTGACGCTAAATTTCACCTTAATGCTCACTGGTAGATTGCTACCACACCAAGGGTATTGCAGCAGTAATCATATATATATGCAGCTTTTTCTTTAATTGCTTCCCCAATTAATGCTCAATTTCTCGTTAATACACACAGATAGGTTTAGTTACATTTAATAATTCTCCCAAAAATTTTAATTACAACCATGTAGAAACTAAATATATGGACAATTGTGGCTTGACGCTCTATTTCAACTTAACACACACAGGTAGACTGCTGCCACACCATGGGTATTGCTGCAGTAATCACGTATATATGCTGCTTAATTAAATGGAAGCTGAAAATAAGTAAATGGATATTGCAGCATTGATTGGCTTCCAGACTGACTGACAGCCTTGATGAGCCAATCAGGGCAAGCCCCCCCCCCCCACTTCCTCCCAGGGTCATGTAAGAATTCTTCTTCTTCCTCCCTAGTCCTTTTTTCTGCTGACATGTGCCCCAAAATGGTGCGCACTGTTTTAGTGGATTCGTCTGAAACAAACCCATAAAGATTTGGGTTTGTCTGTCATCAGAAAAATAGCAAAGTTAAGACCAAACTCATCCTTAGAGGGAACCTCATTGGCTTCTAAGGGAGAGTCTTCTAGGCATGCTCTGTGACCTGTGCAGAGGTCATTGTACAAGGAAAGGATAAGCTTTGACAATCACCTATTGTTAATGGGGGATCCTGTCTTATCTATAGAATAGATAAGCCAGTCATGTCCAAACTGCGGCCTTCCAGCTGTTGCAAAACTACAACTCCCAGCATGCCTGGATAGCCTACAGCTATTAGGGCATGCTGGGAGTTGTAGTTTTGCAACAGCTGGAGGGCCCCAGTTTGGACATGCCTGAGATAAGCTTTGACAATCACCTATTGTTAATAGGGATCCTGTCTTAGCTATACACAAAGGTGATATCATTACAGGCAGGATTCCAATGACAGATAAGCAGGTAACTGCAATAAAATGATTTGTACAAACCACTGTACTTAGTGGGCAGTGGTATAGTGGCTTGTGCAAAAACTATATTGTGTTTAAATATAGATATTGACGTTGAAAATTAAAAATAACATCAAATATTCTTTCAAAATATGTTAAATATAAAAATGATATTTTCATTTTCTGATGACACATTCCCTTTAACATGTTGATTCGTTTTCATTGATTTTGGAATGCATGTCTTTATCCATGAAGCTGGCTACATCTTCAAGCCTATACAAACATATGCAAATACTATTAAGTTTAATGGAATGCATAAAAATAATCAAAAACCGTATGTGCAAATATCATCTTAATTTTGTGCAATCATTTGTTTGTCCATATAACCCTGCACATGAATACTGCTGTAATTCATTAGCAATGCCACAGTTATCCCTTGTGGCTTCCATAAACACAGTTGAGATTGTTGGCATAGAGTTATGGAGAACGCATGGTTAATATCATGATTCAGTTGTGTTTAACTTTGTAGCATTGTTGTATTGTGCTTGAGATGCTAAATGAGCACAGTCCAAGTATGTGAGTGCTCTCCGGAGAGCCAAAAAAGCCAAAAAATCTTTAGCTGCAGCTCCACCTAGAGTCTTCTCTCATCACGTCTGGGATTTGGAAGATGTGTTTTAGTCACTTATCCAGAGGTTTCAAGTATGTGTAAGGAGAAGGTCAGGCTCCCATTTAACCTCTTGATGTCCACAGAGAACTTCATCATCTATGTAACCTCTGCAATTCGCTAAAATTAAGTTGCTAAATTCATGCAAAGAAACAATAGTAAAAAAAAAATAAAAAATTGTATTTTACTAATTGAATAAAGTGTCTGAAACAGCACTCATATTATAGACAGTTCAGTTCATATACTGGAAATCCATACTGTTTCTAAGGCTAGTTTCACACTAGCGGCAGGAAGGATCCGACAGGCTGTTCAGCCTGTCGGATCCGTCCTGCCGCTATTTCGCAGGACGAGTGCACGGAGAGAGGACGCCGGACTGAAACTACGACATGTCCGACATTTAGTCCGGCGTCCTCTCTCAGTGCACTGCCGTGTTGCGCCTGAACTCCGCCCCCGCCCCTGTTATAGTCAATGGGGACGGAGCTGCAGTCTGGCGGCACGGCGAAATAGCGGCAGGACGTGAAACTGCCGTCAAATTTTTTCTGCACAGAATATTTCTGGTTTTAGTAGACAAGGTAGAACATAACAGTAATGTACAGTAAGAGTATTAACATATTGCTATAATTGCAGACATTCTGTTTTAAAGGGTTAGGAATCAAGCTAAGTTTTCTATTACTTGAGCTGAAAATTGATTTTGGTGCCCTTTCCCACAAAGTAACACATACAAATCCCTGTATGCTGATGTGTATACATAGATTTAGAATAAGCATCCTGGGTGACTAACCCGCTTTCCGCCATCATGGAAAGTGATACTGCTTTAAAAAAAAAAAAATGTTTTATTATTACAAATTTACTTATCAATCGTTGCTGCCATTGCCAGTTGCGCCCAGCCTTCCCCCCTCATCCAGCACCTGTCCCACATGCCCCCAGCCCCCCTCACTATGGACCTGTGATTAACCAGAGCAGAATTACAAAGAACGATTCTAGTTTGGGAGGACTGTATGAACCCTTACATTATATGGATAGTCCATGGCATAAGAAAGTGGTACAGTTTTAGAATGCTCATCTGTGTCTGCGCAGATTATGCCATACAGGTGCATAATGTCTCTACTGTATATCCATACTGTATGTGTCTGCTTTCAAACAGAGACATACAGAGTGGTTTTTTTTCCCACCCGGTTTGTATATATAAAAAATTGTGGCATCCTCCATTGGACTCCATATGTAAAGAAGCATCGTAATTACTTTAAGGGGAGAATGTCTCTGTAGATACCTATACTGCTGGAACAGAAGTACACATAGCTGATCAGCTCCAAGCATTGCCATACAGGCTTTGTGCCAGTGTGCATGAGCACTTATTCTAACTAGAAACAGTGCTAATATTGTGTTGATATTGATATTTTTAAGAGTATTTACTGATGACACTGACACTGTCAATGTGCTTGCACAATCGCACCTACACAGCCTGGATCCTGCTGAAATGGCTAGGATAGGAGATAACTCTGATCCTGGATGTTTACCATCATGGATGTTCTGATCAATAGCGACTGCTGAATTTAAATGATTTGACAGAGGGAGGGGGACTCCCTCTGTCACTAAACCGGTTATCTGATGATACGTACATGGAGTACTTATCATTGCTGTGGAAAACGGGGCCCCCAGTTCTGCCATATACACAGAATTAGAACTAATAGGATGCCTGTCAGTATAACACTGACAGGCATAGCACACTGCAATACAGAAGAATTGCAGTGTATCATATGAGAGATGGAGCTAAAGTCCCCAAATGGGACTAATATAAGAAGTGAAAAAGAAAGGAAAAAAATAAAAAAGCATAAAATACTTTATTAAGTTAAATTATCGGGGAAATGATCATGTTGTATAAGTAATTAGGCGAACACCATTAAAAAATATAATAATGCCTGTTATAACTCCTGTTGAAACATTAAAAAAATGCTGTGTCCTAAAAGCCCAAACAATCCTGGTTGTTAAGGTGTTCCATCTAATTGACATGCCATTTATATAGTTTGTGCTCTTATTATTTTATTTGTAGTTATTTCATTATTTCACTTAATTACACCTTATTTTTAAGATTTCCATTTTTGTTTTGTTATGGTTCCTTTATTTTTACTTATTTTAAATCCTATTTTATGCAAATGCCCACCTATTGAAATCTATGTGGTCTTCTTGTCTTCACATGTGGAAGCCACCTGCTATAAGAACCATTCAGCCCATGCCAATGATCGGCTAAAAGTTTCTCAATGTATACATTCTCTTACTATGTTAGAAAATGAGCTTTGTTAGAATACAGCTGCTAATAGTTGCATAGCACTGAATAACCCAAGCATAGCTCCAGAGTGTTTATACAGCAAGTAATATAATGGGTAGATGTTCATTTAAACATTTCACAATCTGCTTTACTGTTGTTCTTGTTGATTTTGTTTTTAAAATGATAAGGGTCCAGATTTATTTTACATGGGTTATACTTACCACAGATTGATCCATTTTTTTCTTTTGCAGATTCTTTATTTATTAATTTATTTAAACTGGGTAAGAGGGGATGGGGTAAGGAAGGAGCATAATGGAAAAAACTGGGAGTAAGAACAATACTACACAGGTATTATACTGTGGCGTAGCTATAAGAGTCACAGTTGTCACAGTTGCAACCAGTCCACTAAGCCAGGAGCGCCCCACAGGGCCCTCCTTGCCAGTGGCGTACTGCAAATGATCGTATTTTTCACTTTATAAGATGCAGTGGTCTTATAAAGCTAATACTAGTGAGTGGAGATGAACGAATTTACAAAAATATTCGCTTCGCGATGAATTACTTCGCACAAAGTGCTGCGATAGTGCCGCCCCCCGTCATTGTACCCCTCAGATGCCACTTTCATACATGATCGCGGCATCTGAGTGTAAAAACTGTATAAAATTAACATTAAAAAAAATAATCAAACTTACCACCTCCATTTGCTCGCGGCGGGCTGGCCGTCGCCATCTTGCTTGAGGATCTGGCGCTAAATCTTGCCAGGACAAGATTACATCATCACGCCAGCAGGTGTGGTGACGTCATACGACACTGCGCATGGGATTTCGGCTGAGATCTTCAATCAAGATGGAGGCTGGCGGCCCGTCGCGAGCAAATGGAGGAGGTAAGTATGATTTTTTTAGTTTTTTTACACTGTTTCAGGTTAAATCGATTTGCCACCACGAAGCACTAGGAAATTCAGCTTTGAGGCAAATCGAATTGATCCTGAAATCCGGATCGAATGGGATTCGTGGGATTCGATTTGCTCATCTCTACTAGTGAGCGCTTCCATTATGAAAGAGCTCACTAGTCAGCAGGGGGAATTAAGCACTGTACTCACCCTCCTCTCTGGGTTTCTCCTGGCCGTGTAGCACTGTTCTGACAACGTCAGGACGTAGCGCGCACTATGACGTGACACTGCAGACAGTAAGGTGACACTGCAGCCTGGGCCCAGAGTAGATCAGGGAACGAAGAATACAGAAAGAGAACGCGGGAACGGCAGATTAGCGGCAGAGTGGGAGATGTCCAGATATAGCATGGTTAACACTCAAACTCTTAACTCAAATTTCTTAACTCATCGCGTTATCTTGAAACGAAAGCCATTGAAAAGCAATTGAAGGTGTTTGCTTAACGCATTTAATTTGATAACATATCTCAAAGCAAGTGTCACGATGGGGATTGGGGGAAACCCCGACCATACAATGTCTGTGGCTGCTGCCAGGATGCAGGGAACAGGGAGCAGGTCACCTCCTGACGAGTCCCTATGACTGCCCCTAGACTCCTAATGCATGAGCCACCTCAGATGGTAAGGAGGCTCATGCCCACGAACCTGGAGCCCTACGAATCCCTGCATAGCCCTAGAAACAGAGACAGGGCAGAGACCACACGCTCATCCTAGACCACGGATGAGTGGTGTCTCCAGAGGCCCAGCAGCTGGCCACCAACTAGACAGGGTTCACAGCCAAACGGCAGGTAAGGACAACAATGCAACAGACAACATAAGTTATCAACACTTGCCTGCCGCCACCGAGATGGACCGAAACGCACTGTCTAGTTGTTTGCTTAAACCCCTCCGGGAAAGCAACCCCCTTCCGGAGGAGTCACACCACAACACATACAGGCAAATGTCTGGCAGCCATGAAGGTAACAAACAACACAAACCAAACATGGTACAACAAAACCAGACATAACATACCCCAACATAACCCACACCTAAACAACGAACAGGTGAGGATGGGAACACAAGGGGATGACGAACTATGAACAACAAGGGTGGCTCACTCAAGTAACAACATTCAGCCAGGGAGCAGAGCTCCTACACAGACTGACAGACAAAACAGAACTGACCTCAGGCTCCATCACACCAACATATAAGGAGACATGAGGCCACACCCAGCACACTCCAAAACATTTAACCCCGTGCACACCAAGGAGGGGAAAGTGCTCACAAAGGGGAATGTGTCTCGCATACCAAAAACCACTGAGTTGCCAGCGGCAACCGCACCTGAGTCTACCCTGAAACAGCCCTCACATGCGGCAACCAAGAAACCATGCCGCTGGCAAGAGCATTCGACGAAACTGCGTCACGGCCTCACGAAGAGTCGTGACAGAATGTGTGTTAACTCTACTACATCTGTATGTTAATTTATTTATTTTAAGGTTTGATCTGAGGTCTAATACTTGGGGGGGCTGACATGGAGGTTTAATGGGAGTCTGATCTGCAGGCTGATATTGGGGGGTTTCACATGGAGGTCTAATGGGGTCTGATCTGAGGTCTGAAACTGGCGTCTGTTCTGAGGTCTGATTTTGGGGGCGTCTGACATGGAGGTCTAATGGGGGTCTGATCTGAGGTCTGAAACTGGGTTCTGATCTGAGGTCTGATATGGGGGGTCAAAATGAAGGTCTGATGGGGGTCTCATTTAAGGTTTGACATGGGGTCTGATCTGAGGATCTGAGATGGAGGTCTGATTTGAGGATCTGATATGGGAGTATGATTTGACGATCTAATATAGGGGTCCGATCTGAGTTGTGATATGGGGGACTGATCTGAGGATCTGATATAGGGCTCTGATCTGTAGATCTGATATGGGAGTCTAATTTGAGGTCTGATATGGGGGTCTGATCTGAGGTGTATTACGGGGGTCTCATCTGAGGATCTGATATGAGGGCCTGATCTGAAAGGTAAGGGGTACTGGTGCACATTATAAGGTGGTATGTTCATACTGGCACGTATTATAAGGGGTTATTTTTTGTACTGGCACACATTGTAAGAATAATTATTACTACTGGGAGACTATGGAGAACATGATTACTAGTATTGGCACAATGGGGGAATTATTAGTATTGGAGGCACTGTTAACACTATGCAACCTGGGAGATAATTATTTATATTGGTGGGACTTTGGAAGCACAATTACTGTGTGAGGCACCCTTGCACAGTAACAGCTTAGCACAATTATTTTTGGGGGACATTATGTTTACACTTGCTGCAATTATTTTTAGGGCAGAGTGTGCCAATAATTCTTGATGGGGCCACTATCTGTGTGATAATAGTATTTTCAGGGGGACTGTTTCTGCAGTATAGTATTGGGGAGCACAGTGGGCACAGTATTGGAGGTGGCAGGATGGGGTGTTGAAAAAAGTGTGAGGATGATAGAAAAGTAGGAAACTAAGATGTCTGCTGTAAATTTTACAAATCAGACCAGAGTTTGCAGTTTTTCTCATGTTTAAGATCTAATGATTATCTGTTTATTTATAAGACTGAATTATTCTGGTTCTCCAGAGTCATAGGAGAGTCTGTATTTCTCCATTTTCTTGCTATGAAAGATTTTGGTGAGTTCAACAGACATGGGATGATAGACTAAAAATGTATGAGGTGGTAGGGGGTTTGACTCAGTGTAAGGCCCTATTCACACGTCCGCAATATTCGTCCGCACCCGTTCCGCAAATCTGCGGAACGGGTGCGGACCCATTCATTTTGAATGGGGACGTGATGGATGCAGAGAGCACACACTGTGCTCTCCGCATCGGCATTTGCGGATCACACCGCCGATCTTCCGGACGGCGGTTCCGCAAAAATATAGAGCATGTCCTATTCTTGCCCGCAATTGGGGACAAGTATAGGCATCTCTATAGGGCTGGTGGCAAGGTGTGTTGCGGACGTGTGAATAAGGCCTAAGACTGAGACAAATAGACCAAGTAATTGCATGGGGATAGAGAAGCCAAATTCCAAAAAGGGTTGTCCAGCTTTTAAACCCTTTGGGCAGATACCTCCCATCCACGCTGGACCTGTGGAGGAAAGCATACTTACTTGCTTCCCACTGCACAGTTTTTAATCCTTTGGTTCCCACACTCCCGTTCCCTGGACCAAAGTCATGTTTGCCACTGCAGCCAATGACCGGTCTCAGAGCTGATGTGTTCTCCAAGTGGCATATTCACCAGGTGACCCAGTATAGCCCAGGATTAACTCTAAATTATTACACACAAGAGTGGCAAAATAGCCACAAAAAATCATGTTTCTGGCTTAAAAAGTAACTTTTATTTCAATTTTAATTAAAAAATGATGGCATACCAACAATGATTAACTATATATTAAAATAAAACCCTGACCCAAGGTATGTGTTGCTTCAAATCCTTTTGTATTGCACTTTGCACATACTGAGATCACACCGTCATGTGTTTCACTCCACACAACCGGGGGTTATGTTCCCTGCCTGTATCTGGGTGTGTTTTAAACTCCACACACACCCAGCGTGTTGCGCTTGCTTATATTAGCTGAATGTGTCTACATTTGTATCTGACTATCGCAATCACAGTCACTTTTAGTGCCAAAGATACATTTGTTTCAATTTCCAATACTACTTATCAGCAGGACGTCTGCAGAACGTCCGTGCCCTTAGCCCTAGGTCTTGAGCATTATTAAAACCTAACTCCGCAACATGTTTCACCACTATTTGGCTTCTTCAGGGTATGGAGTATACTCTTAGTTAGTTAGGTATATAGATTTTTTTTTCATTACGCCATTCACCACATGGGATACATTTTTAATAGTATGTTTATTTTTTGGATGTGGTGATGGCTATAATGTTTATTTTTTATTGTTTATTTTTATTTTGGGGAAAGGGGAGTGATTAGATTTTTTAAAGTTATATTTTATATCATTTTTTGAATATTTTTAAAACTTCATTTTTTTTTTTTTACTTTTTTAGGCCCCCAAGTGGACACCAACATTTTATCATTAGATTCCAATTTTTGCAAAGTAATGGAATTTTATCCACTACATTATACAAACATTGGTATATTCCAATACAGTGCTGCCACCTGCAGGTCTGAATTGGAATATACCAGTAATAAGCCTAGAAGCCTAGTAAAGGTTCTGGCTTATTATTGCAATGGAAAGTGTTTCTCATTCTCTACCCAGGGGAAGTGTTCCTGCTTGGCAAGTATTAGTGCCAATCGCAGACATGAGCCCTGGGTGCCTGCTGTGTAAAAAAGCAGGCACCCAATAACTATGGTGCTCGCTGCGCTCCAGAGCAGGCAGCATCTTTTAAAGACCCAACATGTACAGCGGATGTCGGGAAGGGGTTAAAAGGGTTGCTTTCTTTGGGCTATTGCTTTTTGATAATGACAAGCTAATGATCAAGTGTCCATCTGCTGGAGACCCCAGTCATCAACTGCAATCTTTTGGAAAACCGAATCAGAAGTTTTCAGTTTCCAGGCGGTGTCACCATAATGGAAAATATGCATTGCACAATGTCTATTTATAGCAATGTCCATGTAATGCTTGGATAGGCTTATTTTTTCAGAGCAAGAGATGCAGGGTTTCAAGGGCCATAGATGACTATGCAAGTCATAGCCTTGGCCCTGTCAATCAAGGAAGAAAGAGGGGCTGGCAGAGGAAGCAGGATAGACAAAGATGCACAGAGTGGCTTTGTCCTGCCCTCTGTGCACTTAACTGGTGTTTTGCATATGGCTCAAAAGTACTTTTTCTCCAGAATGAACCGAAAGATTGCTAAATGAAAGATATCATTACATGAAACTGAGCTAGCCCTACAAGGCATTGTACCTGATTCATCAGTGAGTTTCCTGGTGACGTTACCTATAATCTACACTTATGCATGAATTGACCTTAAAGTGGTTGTGCAGACAGTCTATATTGATGACCTATCCTCAGCATAGGTCATCAATATCTGATCGGTGGGGTCCGACATCTGGCACCTCTGCAGATCAGCTGTTCTGAAGAGGAGGCAGTGCTCCATGTGAGCTCTGCTTCCTCTCCATTACACTACGCATCATCTCCCTTGCTGGGGCGGCATAGATTAATTACAAGTACTCGCTCCATTCAAGTGAGCGGAGTGAGTACTTGTCATTACACTGCACTGCAGAGACTACTGGCAGTGTAATGAAGAGGAAGAAGCGCTGACGTGGAGCGTCGTCTCCTCTTCAAACAATTTGAGGCCAATATTATATCACAATAGGCTTGTACTTAGGCTTATTACTCACCCGGCATGTTGCTAGGAGTAGATTGAAAGTGTAAACCACAGAGGGAAATAATCTGAACAGAGCCTCTGTTTGCTGGAAAAAAAATACAAACATTTTTAAATTTCATTCAAACCTTAAGACATTTAAATAATACAGCTCCGTGACATTAGCCCCAAAATCACTTAGGCCTCTTTCACACGAACGTGTGAGCCCTGTGCCTGTGCTGCGGACCGCAAATTGCAGCGCGCAATGCATGGGCACTGACCGTGGGGCAGCCGCAGCGGATCGCGGACTCATTCACTTGAATGGGTCCGCGAACTGCCCGTTCCGCAAAAAGATAGGACATGTTCTATCTTTTTGCGGGACGGAAGTACGGAACGGAACCCCACGGAATCACTCCGTAGTGCTTATGTAGTGTTCCGTTCCGCATCTCTGAAGTTGCGGACCAATTGAAATGAATGGGTCCACATCCGTGTTGCGGAATGGCCACGGAACGGTGCCCGTGTATTGCGGATTCGCAAATGCGGTCCGCAATACGGGAACGGGGCGCACACGTTCGTGTGCAAGAGGCCTTAATCAGATAAATAACACCTAGTCAGAACTGACCAGCAACTTTTTTCTCATTTTTTTTTGTTATGGAAAACTGTCGGCTCCTTGTTTTATACATGATATATCGGAATATGATCAAATGTGGGATGTGCTGCTAATATACACTCACTGACAAAAAAAACAAAAAACAACCATATAGAAATGTCAGATTGCTGCAAAACTCGGCATGCAGTTATGTCTCAGGAAGATTTGTAAATGATTACAGGTGTGGTTTGATTAGACACTGGGTCTTGCCACAAGAAGGAGTAAAAATGCTTCCCCCTTTGCCCTATAAAAAGGGTCTCCGAGGCTACTTTTGGATAGTATACCTCTCGGTGTGAGATTATTGACTACTAGACATGTCTCTATGATGCACTTGAAGACATTTTTCCCAGATGACAGACTTGGAGAGAGGGTGCATCATTGGAATGTGGGAAGCAGGATGGTCATTTTGATGAATTGCCTGCCATCTACTCATCTACTTTTGATGAATTGTCTGCCATCAGACCTAGCTGTTAGGAGGTGTTGGGAGCAGTAGTTAATGTGAGGGCACACACACATGACAAACAGCTTTGGGATGGCCCAGACAGACCACTAGTTGAGAGGATCATTTGATCCGCCAACAAGCATGAGCAGCTCCCACAATTTTGTTGTCCACCATCCAGACACAGGTAGTACCTTCATTACACACTCCTGCAGGACTGTAACTACCACCATAGCAGCCAAAGTGGCTGTTATGGGTCTCAAGGGGTCATGGGGGCCCAAATGCAAAGCCTGGCCTAGTAGAGGAGGATGTGCAGCATTACTTACACTGTATGCAGTGCATCCTCCAGAGTCCTCTTGTACCAAGAACGTCAGCCTGTCAGGTCAGATAGAAAAGGGAGAGGCAGGGGTGGTCTCACAGTATGAGCTTTAGGACAAGGAAATCACTAGTACAATCCTGTCTGTATTGTGTCCTCCTCCACAGTCACCTGCCGCTGCTTTAAGCGGCGTCTGTCAGCACATAGAGCCAAGAAGGTCCCCTCTTTGCATGGTCATGGCTTTAAATTGCTGGCCGAGCAAAGTGCTAGCGCTGCATCCAATTGAAAACAAAGTGAGGCAGACACCACACCTACACGGCCAGAAGTTTGGTGGCATAAACCACTGTGTGATTGAGCCCAAAGACTGGATGGGACCACCATATTGTTCACTGTGGAACGACAGGTAATTTTACAGGTGATTATTGTTTTATTTTATCACATTCCCTACTGTTATGCTCATGACACATATGCCCATAATTTTCATACTCAAGATGGGTGTGGGCCTATTCACTAATTTTCCCAGCTTTTCCTAGTTATCCCCCTGCACCCCTGTCTCTGCTCGGACCTTTTCCAGGTGCTTAGCAGAAGGAAATTTGGTGTCATGGCCCGCATGTCCTGTCATTGACCGCCACCTTAACATTTGATTGGAGTAGTGTCATGAACGAGAAACCTGAACTGCAACAGACTGGTACTGTACTGTACTTAGTGATTAATACAGGTTCTGTTTTGGATCAGACGATAGTCGGGTTGGAGTATGGAGGCATTGTGGTGAGCGCCTTAACCCCACCTTTACTGTGGTGTGACACACTGCCTCAACTACTGGTGTAAAGATCTTGGGAGCCACTTACACCTAGTAGTGATATGAGGTACATTAACAGCTCAGCGATATGTGCAGGATATGTGCAGCCGCATGTGTTGCTTCCAGGGGCAAGCTGGGCAAGGGGGCTAGGCTATGCCCCCCAGGGCCAGTAGATGTTTAGGACCGTTGGTTTCTACAGGACTTTTGTCTCTGCTTCAAAAATCTTCCTCCGAGCGGTAACCCAACGGACCCCATTATAGTCTATGGGGTCCGTAGGCTCCGTTTGGCTCAGTTATGTGCCGAATCCGTCCTTTTCGTTCTCCTGCTCCTATAACAGAGCAGGAGAATGGAAGGGCTGAATTCTGTTGTGAACTAAGCCTAACCTATACTGCCTTTATATGGTAGTCGGAGTTAAACAGGTTAAGGATGGGCCACTACACATGGGCCAGTTCTGTGTGCTTGCCCCCCAAGCTAAAATTTGCTAGCCAGCCCCACAGACAGCAAGGGTTTCCCAGGAATGTCTCCACCAGATTGCAACACTTCCTTGGTCTGTTTGGTTGCCAGATTTATCGCCAATCCAGCATTTATGGGACCAGTTGGGACACCAGCTTCGTCAATCTACATGTGTGCAGTATCTGTAGGCCAATGTGTAACGTCTTTGGGCAAATGTGCCGCAATATACCACACAGAACCTGTATGCCTCCATGCCCAACCATATCTCATGCTGTATCCAGGCTAGAAGTGGCCCAACAGAGTACTAGAGCCTCATTTCAATTGTACAGCTTTCCGAAAATAAAATTATACCTTTACTCTAATATTCTAATCACTGACATACAGGTATATCATTCAAACAACCACCTAGTGCGTTGTTATTTTTTTTTCTTACTGAGTGTTGTAGGCAACCACCATGTATGGAGCGAGCTCAGCATGTGAGTTCTCTCCAGCCCTATTTACTAGAACGTTTTCTGAGATGTAATCCCAGACACAACCTGTGGGCAGGTTGGCTTCAGTGTTCCTGAGAAAAAAGCATTTTATTCTTTATCAAAGTGACAGTTTCAGTGCACCAAGGGTTGTGGCCTAACCCCTCTGTGCATGTGGCGTGTTGCAATGTCAGCCTCATACAATCACGCATCTGTGAGAGAGCAGCCTCTATGCGCACTGAGGTGACTTGTTGAATCAGACATTCTCCACTTACAGTTTACGCATCAGACACCCAGTTAGCTCTTCTTCCTGAGGTTATCACAAGACCAAAGCATGTTCCTAGGGTGTAGTGTGTAGTTTCTCCCTCAATCCTGAACAGATCAAAGAACTTAGTGCTGGCTAGCGAACGATTACTTTGGTCATCTAGAATAGCATACATTCTTATGGTCTTTTCTGGTTGTGCAGTAGGAAACACATCTACAAGGCAAATCTTAGAACAAGACTTACCGCATACAAGTCCTTCTCCGAATACTTTTGTGCATCTGGGCGTGACAGTAGTGGTTGGTCGGTCGGCATTCTTCCCCCCATGACTCTCCTTGCCTTGATCGCAATGGGGCTTGTGCCAGCTAACTGGTTCTAGGTTCCGCCTGATTGGTCCCGGAAGAAAAGCGGACACATGTACATCACTATTACATTCAGAACACTTGAATGGAACCTTACAGTCTCTGGCGAAGTGCTCAGTGGATGCACAGCATCTGAAGCAGATATCATGACTCCTTCGGAACTCCTTACATTCCTCAAAGGGCTTTGCTATGAAGACACGGCATTTCCTTAAAGGATGTGGTTTATCATGGATAGGGCAATGATGATCGGGTTCCTTAGGGCTTTCATTTCCACTGTTAGTAGTGGGCACAACCCCTGTCTTTTTTACTGAAATTAGACTTTTAGGGTTTCTCTGTCTGGGACTGAAAGTCTCGTGTCTCTGTTTAGTAGAGCCAAAGATGTTGGTTCCCAAGGTGTTGAAGCTCGGATCGTTTTTAGCTCTAGCTAAGTCCTTGATGAACTTACAGAAGAATGAAAATGGTGGAAAGGGAACACGATGTTGCTCCTTGTATTTTGAACCACTTGTTGCCCATTGGTCTTGAATATTGAGGGGTAAGTTCTCCACGATCAGGCCCACACCATGGGAGGTATCAAGAAAGCTGAGACCTTGTAGCTGCGGGTCTCCCTTGACGATTTCAAACTCAAGAAGAAGGTCGCTTAATTCCTGGAACCCTTGGTGGTCTATATTGGATAATTCAGGAAAGTCATATAGTCGTTTAAATAAGGCACGTTCAACTACTTCCGAGCTGCCGTATGTCTGCTCTAATCTTTCCAATGCGAGACGAAGGCCTTTGACTGGTTTGTAGATAGGAACGATTTTGAGTCTCTTAACACAGTTTGACGACCATGGACCTAGCCATCTAATTAGTAAATCAAATTCTTGCATAGGCGGTACACCAAGGGTTTGAACTGTTGAAGGTGGCCTTCCAACTTCTATAGTAAGAAGGTACGTAAGGTAAGTAAGACTAGTACTAATGAGGTCCCTGAGGGTGAGGTACTTAGCGATTTTTGATGTGTCATTTCTTTCCTGCATCATGGCGACGGGAACTTCTCCCTCTCTGGTGTTGTTAGCACCATCTGATACCCTATGTTTGGGGGTTGGAAGATGGAATGCAGTGGCAGCTGGGTTGAGCATAAGTGAAGGCTTCACATCTGGTAATCTTGGTGCCAGTGTCTTGGTTGCTATGCAAATAGTCTCATGAGGTTCTAATGTGATTTGATGAGCTTGAAGCGGCTTAGTCTCTAATGGCGCCTGAAATACTGTGTAAGGTGCCAGTGGTTTGAAAGAAAGAGAAATGTCCACTGGACTGGGGTCAACTGTATAGTTATCAGCTGCCTCTTTTTCTACTCGCATGAGTTCAGCAGGCTGGCGTGCAGAGGCCAATTCTTCTGGTGCAAATGCATTGACTTTGCTTTGGTCTAGGACAAATTGTAGGGTACGCCCTTCTGAGTCATTAGATATCTTGGACATAGGATGATAAGCTTCTTCTTCTTCAGCAGCTTCTTCAAGAACTCTGAGTTCAGCAATGGCTGCTGCTTCTTCCCTTTCCTTCTGAAAGACCTCCAACTCAGCTTCAGCCTTGGCTTTGGTCACTTGCGTCTGAGCCTGTATAGCTGCTTGATTAGCTTGAGATTGGGCTTGTATAGTTTGTGCTTGACCCTTTATAGCTGCTTGATTAGCTTGAGATTGGGCTTGTATAGCTGCTTGATTAGCTTGAGATTGGGCTTGTGTCTCTGCGACTTGTGCCTTAATGGCTGCTTCCTTTCTAATGCAGTGAGCTTGTACCTTCGCTGCTTCCACTTTTGCGCGTGCCAGCACCAATGAGGTACTCAGTGAAGAGTGCTGTGAGCGAGACCTTAGTGATGAGGACTGAGCAATAGATTTCGAGGAACTGGATGAAGCCTTGGAGTGCCTTGAAAAGTTAGAATGGCGGGACGCAGTTTCATATTGTTGTGATATCTTGTCCTCTAGCATTGACTTGACTGCCATAAATCTGCGATATCTTTTATCATTAAGTGCAATGTGGGTCTTTAATTCTAGGATGAATTCCTCTGAGTCAAGACTTGATAGCAGAGAAGAATATTTTTCAGACAATATCTTATAACTTTCATAGGTCTTATTGAATTTTGTACACATGGCCTTTAATTGATCTTCGTTATAGTGATCCATGAGCTGCATCTATACATTGTTTAGTCTTTTCCCACAAACTGGATAAATAATTACACATCTTCATTTTGTCTGTTAGAATGGCCTGTTTATTTTTAATGAGGGCTTAGAAATCCTTCTAGCTGTGTCCTGCATTTCCATCTGTAACACAACAGTGACCTTTAGTGGTGGTTCAGTCTTTTAATAGCTTACAGCAGGCAGACGATATTTACCTCAGAAAACAGGCTGAATACAGTTCCTAGCCTATATGAAACTGCAATTGCTAGAAGCTTCTGCGATCCTAGTGAATGCAATACTTAGCAGTATAAGATATTACCCTCCACTGCAGCATAACAGGAGACAAATGATGATGGCTATTACTTGGAGGAGGAGAATATTATTTCCTTAGTGGGAGAAGGCGAGTACTAAGACAATTCTTTTACTGTGGTGTTTCGAAATGTCAGCCTTATACAATCACGAATCTGTGAGAGAACAGCTTCTATGCACACTGAGGTGACTTGTTGAATCAGACATTGTCCACTTACAGTTTACGCATTAGACACCCAGGAGTTAATCAAGTATCTTTTAATGCAGAGATTGTATTACAAGATGTGCAGGGAATCCAGATGGTAAAAGAATTATGCCAACAATATCTCCTTGCCGAGAAGATGGAGATTCTCCTCTAGTTAAGCACACACTAATAGCAATGCATGACTGGGAAAACAGGAAAACAGGAAGTGGCTAGGCTGAACAAACTAGAAGCTGAAACAGAGGGGGGGGGGGGGGGAGAAGAGAGGAGCATACCAATACACAATGCAAGATACTGAAACAGAACTGTGCACCTGTCCTCAGCTCCCCAGCTTTACAGAGCTGCCAACACCACACAGTGCACTGAAGCCATCACTTGCTTAAAGAATAATGGGATCATTTATCAAACTAGTGTAAAATAGAACTGGCTTAGTTGTCCATAGAAACCAATCAGATTCCACCTTTCATTTTCCAAAGGCGCTGTGAAAAATGAATGGTGGACTCTGATTCAATGCTATGGGCAACTAAGCCAGTTCTACTTTACACCAGTTTGGTAAATGAGCCCATAAAAGTCTTTTTTTCTGGAACACCACAACCATTTTTCACAAGCAAGGTATCATTTTAATCAGCAAGAGCAATTCTACCAGATAGAGTGCCTGGTTTAATAGGGTTGATCCAGCTGACAGTTGCTCTTCAAAATCTGTGTGTATGCAGAGGGTTTTGAACTCTGTATCAGAAAAGGCAAAGCTCCAACCAGTGTAAAGGGAGATATGACTCATGAAAGGTTTTGACCTATCTAGATGAATAAAAACAAGAGTGGACATTCCCTTTAGAGGAGTATTCCAGGATTTTAATATTGATAGTCTGTCCTCAGGATAGGCCATCAAAATTTGATTGGTGGGGATCCGACACCCTGCACCTACACTGATCAGTTGTTTACGAGTAGCTCTGAACCCTGAAGTAAATGGGAACAGCACTCTAGTTAACAGCTCCATCCACATTTTAGCTCCGGCAAGTCCTGGCCCCGATTGGCTGAGGTGCAGCTTGACAGATACCCACTATCTTATATTGATGGCCTATCCTGAGAACAGGCCATCAATATTAGAATCCTGGAATTCTCCTTTAAGCAATTATCTCATATATAAAAATGAATTTCTTTTGTCTGTCTGTCTGTCTGTTTTTTGTGCACAGCCAAATAAATGGACCAATCTGCACCAAATTTGTCACATAGGGGAATCAGGTGCTTATAAATGTTTTATACCAGCTAATGGATGCACGATTTTGAGATATTCACAAAAAAGTAAATATGCCATATCACATGACCTGTATTAGCCAATAAAAGCTTGCAGGCCCTTTATTCTTTGCCTCATGCACACGACCGTATGTATTTTGTGGTTCACAAAAAACAGATTCGCAAAAAATACGGATGTCTGTGTGCGTTCCTTATTTTGTGGAAATGAACAGCTGTCCCCTAATAGAACAGTACTATCCTTGTCCGTAATGCAGACAATATTAGGGCATGTTCTATTTTTTTGCGGAATAGAAATATGGACATATGGAAATGGAAAGCACACGGAGTAACTTCAGTTTTTTTTGCTGACCAATTGAAATGAATTGTTCCGTATACGGTCTGCAAAAAAAACGGAATGGACATGGAAAGAAAATACGTTTGTGTGCATGAGACCTAACTGACATACACAAATGACCCTATTGACCAATAGAAGCTCACAGGTTCTTCACTCTAAGCCTCACTGATATACACAGTTTTACACAAGGTTTCCATAGCAACCCAGATATTTATGACCTTTGTCAGCCAAAAGAAATTCACAGGTCCTTAATTCTTACTTTCACTGACATACATTCATATTCCATACACACAGTCGCTAGTGATGTCGCGAACATAAAATTTTCTGTTCGCGAACGGCGAACGCGAACTTTCGCAAATGTTCGTGAACGGGCGAACCGCCATAGACTTCAATAGGCAGGCGAATTTGAAAACCCACAGGGACTCTTTCTGGCCACAATAGTGATGGAAAAGTTGTTTCAAGGGGACTAACACCTGTACTGTGGAATGCCGTAGGGGGATCCATGGCAAAACTCCCATGGAAAATTACGTAGTGGATGCAGAGTCGGGTTTTAATCCATAAAGGGCATAAATCAACTAACATTCCTAAATTGTTTGGAATGCCATGCTTTAAAACATCCAGTGTGTGTATACGATCAGGTATGATGTTGTATCGATCAGGTAGTGTAAGGGTTACGCCCGCTTCACAGACATTGACAGACCAAACTCCCCTTTTAATGCACCGCAAACAACTGCAAACAGTCCATCTGCACAACTGCAAACTCCCCATTTGCACAAGGTTGGATACCAAGCTAGCCATGTCCCAGTGATGTCATTGAAGGTTTCTTCCTCCACCCAGCCACGTACAACACCAAGGGTCCCCGAAAGGTGAATTGAATTGATTTTTCGAACGGGAAGATGGTTAAAAAAACGCTGGCTCCCTCCCCTTTGTTTTAATCCACGGTGACTGCGTCTGCGTCGTGCAATTTACTGTCACACCCGATATGAGTGGTATTTTCTGTAGTACTATTGTCATCAGTTTAATCCCTCTAACGTCCCCAATCTGGAGTCCATTTATTGAATTGATTTTTCGAACGGGGAGATGGTTAAATAAACGCTGGCTCCCTCCACTCTGTTTTAATCCACGGTGACTGCGTCTGCGTCGTGCAATTTACTGTCACACCCGATATAAGTGGTATTTTCTGTAGTACTATTGTCATCAGTTTAATCCCTCTAACGTCCCCAATCTGGGGTCCATTTAGTGAATTGATTTTTCGAACGGGGAGATGGTTAAAAAAACGCTGGCTCCCTCCCCTTTGTTTTTATCCACGGTGACTGCGTCTGCGCCGTGCAATTTACTGTCACACCTGATATGAGTGGTATTTTCTGTAGTACTATTCTCATCAGTTTAATCCCTCTAACGTCCCCAATCTGGGGTCCATTTAGTGAATTGATTTTTCGAACGGGGAGATGGTTAAAAAAACGCTGGCTCCCTCCACTCTGTTTTAATCCACGGTCACTGCGTCTGCGCCGTGCAATTTACTGTCACACCCCATATGAGTGGTATTTTCTGTAGTACTATTCTCATCAGTTTAATTCCTGTTACATCCCATATCAGGGATTGCCCTTTGTGAAAAAAAATTTAGGCCGTGTACCTTCGACTGCCTTCACATTGACAGACCAAACTCTCATACACCAAACTGAATTGATTTTAGGAACCGGGAGATGGAAAAAGCAGCTTGGTCGGTCCTCTTACTCACAAATTGGGGCACTGCGCGTGCACAGAGCAATGTGCTGTGACACCCTATATGAGTGGTGTCTTAACTAGTACTATTCCTATCAGTTTAATCCCTGTTACGTACCCTATCCGGGGACGTGTGTCGAATTGATTAAACATTGTTGAATTAACGAACCATTACGACATCATGAAATAATTTAGTTCTGAGCTCTGTACTTGCTTTGTATTGGAATTGATAGGGATTTTTTTAATTGTCTGCATTATTTCTAATAAACTATTAAGAGACTTTATTATGATTTTTTATTTTATGAATTAAAAACGCATACAACTTTAAAAAAAAAAAAAAAAGGTAAATTAATGTTTTTTCTATGAAATATTATGAAATAGCATTGTTGCAGCCGCTATTGCAGCAGCTGCCGGAAAAATGATTTTTTCCAGGCAGAAAAGTGACTAAAACATTGCGGCTTGAACCCTAGTTGGTGGTGGAGAATTCACGAAAGTCATTCGGTATGCAGACATTAAATACAGCAGCGTGGGGACCATTTTGAGGCCAAGGCATGTAATCAGGCCTTTTGTTAGTCAAACGTATCCCCCACTGTCAGTCCCTTCGGGATCCATGCCTCATTCATCTTTATAAGGGTGAGGTAATCAACACTTTTTTGACCGAGGCGACTTCTCTTGTCAGTGACAATGCCTCCTGCTGCACTGAAGGTCCTTTCTGACAGGACACTTGAAGCGGGGCAGGCCAGAAGTTCTATCGCAAACTGGGATAGCTCAGGCCACAGGTCAAGCCTGCACACCCAGTAGTGAAGGGGTTCATCGCTCCTCAGAGTGTCGATATCTGCTGTTAAGGCGAGGTAGTCTGCTACCTGTCGGTCGAATCGTTCTCTAAGGCTGGATCCCGAAGGGCTGTGGCAATGTGTAGGACTGAAAAAGCTCTGCATGTCCTCCATCAACAACACATCTGTAAATCGTCCAGTCCTTGCCGCCGTGGTAGGAGGAGGATTACACTCACCTCTTCCCCTGTTAGATTCCCGTTGTGCTGTGACATCCCCCTTATAAGCTGTGTAAAGCATATTTTTTAGTTTGATTTTGAACTGCTGCATCCTTTCTGACTTTCGGTAATTTGGTAACATTTCTGCCACTTTCTGCTTATACCGGGGGCTAGTAGCGTGGCCACCCAGTACAGGTCGTTCTCCTTCATCCTTTTTATACGAGGGTCCCTCAACAGACATGACAGCATGAAAGACCCCATTTGAACAAGGTTGGATGCAGAGCTACTCATTTCCTGCTCCTCGTCCTCACTGATGTCATTGACGGTCTGTTCTTCCCCCCAGCCACGTACAACACCATGGGTCCCAGATAGGTGACAACAACGATCAACCTGGGGTGCCTGCTGTGGTTGGTCTTCCTCCTCCTCAAAGCCGCCACATTCCTCCTCTGACTCCTCTTCCTCATACTCCTCTTCCAGCGTTGCCGCAGGTCCAGCAAACGATGATGACAAGGCTGTTTCTGGTGGTGATGGTGACCACAACTCTTCCTCGTCACGCTCATCTACAGCCTGATCCAGCACTCTTCGCAGGGCACGCTCCAGGAAGAAAACAAATGGGATGAGGTCGCTGATGGTGCCTTCGGTGCGACTGACTAGGTTTTTCACCTCCTCAAAAGGACGCATGAGCCTACAGGTATTGCGCATGAGCGTCCAGTAACGTGGCAAAAAAATTCCCAGCTCCGCAGAGGCTGTCCTAGCGACCCACTCATACAAATGCTCGTTGACGGCTTTTTCTTGTTGGAGCACGCGGTCGAACATTAGGAGTGTTGAATTCAAACGTGTCGGGCTGTCGCAAATCAAGCGCCTCACTGGCATGTTGTTTCGCCGCTGAATATCGGAAAAGTGCGCCATGGCCGTGTAGGAACGCCTGAAATGGCCACACACCTTCCTGGCCTCCTTAAGGACGTCCTGTAAGCCTAGGTACTTAGACACAAAGCATTGTACGATGAGATTCAACACATGTGCCATGCACGGCACATGTGACAACTTGCCCAAATTCAATGCCGCTAACAAATTTGTTCCATTGTCACACACCACTTTGCCGATCTCCAGTTGGTGCGGGGTCAGCCACTGATCCACCTATGCGTTCAGGGCGGACAGGAGTGCTGGTCCCGTGTGGCTCTCTGCTTTCAGGCAAGTCAACCCCAAGACAGCGTGACACTGTCGTATCCAGGATGTGGAATAGCCCCTGGGGAGCTGGGGGGATTCAGTTGATGTGCAGCCAGACGCCGCAGCAGAAGAGGACTCAGCCGAGGAGGATATCGAAGAGGATGGAGTAGGAGTAGAGGAGGTGGCAGTAGGTCTGCCTGCAAGTCGTGGCGGTGTCACCAACTCCGCTGCGGAGTCACGCATTCCATGCTTGTCAGCCGTCATCAGGTTGACCCAATGCGCAGTGTACGTGATATACCTGCCCTGACCGTGCTTTGCAGACCAGGTATCAGTGGTCAGATGGACCCTTGCCCCAACACTGTATGCCAGAGATGCCATGACTTCCTTTTCAATAACATTGTAAAGGTTTGGGATTGCTTTTTTTGAAAAAAAAATTCGTCCGGGTACCTTCCACTGAGGTGTCCCAATAGCGACAAATTTTTGGAGGCCTCAGACTCCACCAGCTGGTATGGTAAAAGCTGGCGGGCTAAGAGTTCCGTCAAGCCAGCTGTCAGTCGCCGGGCAAGGGGGTGACTCTGTGACTTTGGCTTGTTACGCTCAAACATTTCCTTAACAGACACCTGACTGTGGGCAGATGAGCAGGAACTGCTGAAGGTGAGAGGCGGAGTGGCGGTTGGTTGAGAGGGGGCAGGGAGGACAGCAGTGGTTGACGTGGCTGAAGATGCTGGACCAGGAGTAGCATGGTGGCTTTGAGTTTGTGTGCTGCTTGTACTCATGTGTTGATCCCATAGGCGTTTGTGATGTGAGATCATGTGCCTTTGCAAAGCAGTTGTACCGAGGTGGGTGTTGGACTT
Organism: Bufotes viridis; assembly: GCA_033119425.1. Taxonomy (NCBI): domain Eukaryota; kingdom Metazoa; phylum Chordata; class Amphibia; order Anura; family Bufonidae; genus Bufotes; species Bufotes viridis. The sequence goes on along the minus strand of CM065593.1, from coordinate 318,963,426 downwards.
CCCATGAATCAGTTTCTTTTGGCACAGGTTGCAAATGGCATTGGTTGCAAATGGCATTGCTGTTATCAGAGGCAGACACACAAAAAAAATGCCACACCGCTGAGCTTTGCAATGACGGCATTCTGGTGGTGGCAACAGCATGCGTTGACTGGCGTGCTGTCTGGCTGACCCCGGGTGCCGATACATGCTGTCTGACTGTGCCACTAACTCCTTGCGACGACCTCCCCCTGCTTCCAACTCGTCTCCTCCTTCTCTCTGTCTCCCCTTCTGAACTTTCCCCCTCTTCTTCTCTTCGAGAATGCACCTACGTGGCATCCGTGGACACATCGTCATCATCAACCGCTTCACTTGTATCTGACACCTCAGCAAAGGAAGCAGCAGTGGGTACAACATCCTCATCATCATCATCACACTGTACGTCCATATGTGTAATCCTGCCTGACTGAGACATATCCCTGTAATCTACATCATCTGGCAATAATGGTTGCGCATCACTAATTGCATCCAACTGATGTGTAAATAACTCTTCTGACGGATCAAGTGAAGCGGCTGTGGTGGCTGTGGTGGTAGTGGTGGTGGTGGCGGCGGGCGAGAGCGTGGTAACTTGAGAGCAGGTGACCGAAGCTGAGCTGGAGGAGGACGGTGTGTCAAGGTTCTTAGCGGAAGCTGTTGAAGATTGGGTGTCCTGTCTAAGCCAGTCAACTATGTCCTCAGAATTTTTCGGGTTCAGGGTACGTGGCCTCTGAACACTAGGCATTATTCCAGGGACAGTGGAAATCACAGCACCACAACCACGACGGCCCCTGCGGGGTGGCCTGCCTTTGCCTGTCATTTTTTTTTAGATAAGTGGTACTACGCGTGCTAGGTACTGTGCCACCCGGTATGAGTGGTGGGCACTGGCAGTGGGCACACTACAGTCTGTGGAAGTGGGCCTGACACACACTGACAGCAGGCAAGCAACTGAAATTAGACTAATGTGTAAAAATTAAATGCCTTATTTATCGGCAAGCTACTGTGCCACCCGGTATCAGTGGTTGGCACTGGCAGTGGGCACACTACAGTCTGTGGAAGTCGGCCTGACACACACTAGCAGGCAAGCAACTGAATTTAGACTACTGTCTAAAAATTAAATGCCTTTTTTTTTTTATGCAAAGTCCTGTGCCACATGGGATGACAGTGGTGGGCACTGGCAGTGGGCACACTACAATCAGTGGAAGCGGGCCTGACACACACTGGCAGCAGGCAAGAAACTTAAATTAGACTAATGTGTAAAAATTAAATGCCTTATTTATCGGCAAGCTACTGTGCCACCCGGTATCAGTGGTTGGCACAGGCAGTGGGCACACTACAGTCTGTGGAAGTGGGCCTGACACACACTGGCAGCAGGCAAGCAACTGAATTTAGACTACTGTGTAAAAATTAAATGCCTTATTTATCGGCAAGCTACTGTGCCACCCGGTATCAGTGGTTGGCACAGGCAGTGGGCACACTACAGTCTGTGGAAGTGGGCCTGACACACACTGGCAGCAGGCAAGCAACTGAAATTAGACTACTGTCTAAAAATGAAATGCCTTATTTATCGGCAACCTACTGTGCCACCCGGTATCAGTGGTTGGCACTGGCAGTGGGTACACTACAGTCTGTGGAAGTGGGCCTGACACACACTGGCAGCAGGCAAGCAACTGAAATTAGACTAATGTGTAAAAATTAAATGCCTTATTTATCGGCAAGCTACTGTGCCACCCGGTATCAGTGGTTGGCACTGGCAGTGGGCACACTACAGTCTGTGGAAGTGGGCCTGACACACACTGGCAGCAGGCAAGCAACTGAAATTAGACTAATGTGTAAAAATTAAATGCCTTATTTATCGGCAAGCTACTGTGCCACCCGGTATCAGTGGTTGGCACTGGCAGTGGGCACACTACAGTCTGTGAAAGTGGGCCTGACACACACTAGCAGGCAAGCAACTGAAATTATACTAAAGTGTAAAAATGAAATGCCTTTTTTTGATGCAAAGTCCTGTGCCACATGGGATGACACTGGCAGTGGGCACACTACAGTCTGTGGACCTGCAGCTCCTCACACACGGGCAGGCCAGGCAACTGCAATATATATATGGAGAGAAAAAAAAAAGCAGACTAATGTAGCAGCCCTAAAAAGGGCTTTTTGGGGTGCTGTCAGGACGCTGTCCTTACAGCAGAGATCAGATGAGTCTTTCAGGACTGGAGTGGACACTGAATACACTAGCCTAGCTATCAATTTCCCAATTAAATCAGCAGCTACACTGTCCCTCCTCTCACTAAGACTGCAAATTCCGAATTAATCTAAAATGGATGCTGTTCAGGAGATGGGAGGGTCTGGGAGGGAGGGTATGCTGCTGATTGGCTGGAATGTGTCTGCTGACTGTGAGGTACAGGGTCAAAGTTTGCTCAATGATGATGTATAGGGGGCGGACCGAACTAGCTATGTTCGCTGGGAACTGTTCGCCGGCGGATAGTTCGGGCCATCTCTAACAGTCACATGACCCCCATTGGCCAATAGAAGCTCATAGGTCTTAGCCTCACTGACATACATACAGTTTTGCACCTGGTTTCCATAATAATCCAGTCATTTTTATTCACTCTTATAGGGACTCTGTGGATGTCACTGTTATGGGAAGCACTGTGGATGTCAATGTTATTGGCATACTGTAGATGTCACTGTTATGGGCCCTCTGTGGATGTCGCTGTTATGTAACTGGCACATGGGGGGGTAAAGAGGCACTTGTTACTGGCACATGGGGTGAAGGGGCTTAAAGAGGCACTTGTAACTGGCACATGGGGTGGAGGGGGTTAAAGAGGCACTTGTAACTGGCACATGGGGGTAAAGAGGCACTTGTAACTGGCACATGGGGTGGAGGGGGTTAAAGAGGCACTTGTAACTGGCACATGGGGTGGAGGGGGTTAAAGAGGCACTTGTAACTGGCAAATGGGGGTAAAGAGGCACTTGTAACTGGCACATGGGGTGAAGGGGGGTTAAAGAGGCACCTGTAACTGGCACATGGGGGGTAAAGAGGCACTTGTAACTGGCACATGGGGGTGGAGGGGGTTAAAGAGGCACTTGTAACTGGCACATGGGGGGGTAAAGAGGCACTTGTTACTGGCACATGGGGTAGGGGGTTAAAGAGGCACTTGTAACTGGCACATGGGGGGGTAAAGAGGCACTTGTTACTGGCACATGGGGTAGGGGGTTAAAGAGGCACTTGTTACTGGCACATGGGGTAGGGGGTTGCACAGCTCTTCTTGTTATTATTTTTTGTTATTATTTTTGTTGTTTTGTATTTTGTATCTTTAGATAGACTTATATAGCTGAAGAAGGTCCAAGTTTACCGAAATGTCCGATTGTATGAGCAATTATTAGAAAATATGATTTTACTTTTGTCTGGAGCTAATTGAATCAATGTGCATTAAAAAAAAAGCTTTTCTCTAAACGCAATTTTGAGTGCCATGGAACTTCCATTTCTATCCTCAGGATAGGTCATTAATATCAGATTGGCTGGGGTGCAACTCTGGTGACTCCCGCTGATCATCTGTTTGAAGAGAATGCAGTGCTAATGTGAGAGCTCCACTGACTTCTCTTCACTATTTACCTGCTTGCCATTGACATGACAGTAGTGAGCAGGTGTAATTGCAACTCCTCTGTCTCCACTCACTTCAATAGGAAGGACCATTTACACTCCGTCTGCTCTTTCATATTGAAGTGAACGGGACGGAGGCTGCATTTACACCTGTTCACTTCTGCGATGTCGATGGCAAGCAGGTAAACAGTGAAGAATAGTGTTAAGTGCAAATATTTGAATCGTGAATTTTAATCGCGAATATCGCCATTTCGAGAATTCGCGAATATTTAGAATATAGTGCTATATATTCATATTCGGGAATAGTGTTGATCACGAATATTCAAATCGCGAATTTATCGCAAATTTGGGGGTCTGATTCCCTTTACGATGCATTACAATACTTCTGTATTGTGATGCATTGGCTGTAATGCATACATACTGTAATATACTTACAGCCTGCGGGCCTGTGAGATCCAGGGGGCAGGATCTCACAGGCTCTCCTGAAGGCAGCCACGATGCCTAAGGAAGGCATTGGGCTGCCTTCTCTACCATCAGGCCCCCGTCACAGCAGCGCGGGGACCCGATGGCAGCTCCGATCCTCACACGGACATCGCAAGTGCCGCGGTCAGCGCTGACCGTGGCACATCAAGCGTTAATGCGCCGGCATCGGTGTTTTCACCAATGCCGGCGCATACAGCAGGGGTTCGGCTATCAGTGACTACTGAACCCCTGCCGCGGATCGGGTGAGCACAGCTCCTGCACCCGCCCGATCAGCGCGGCGTACATGAACGGCACTGGGCGTTAAGTCACGTCCCGTTGCGCCATACATGTACGGTGCTGGGCGTTAAGGGGTTAAACAATAGATTATTTTCTGATGACACATTCCCTTTAAGCCAGTAGCTGCCATATCCTAGTGGATTATTCTCAAAAAGAAAGGTTAAAATGAACATCAGGCATCTGTAAGTAATAAATGAAAAATAAAAATGAGTAGCTTAAATAAAGCTGATCTAGATGTTTATAGACATGATACATCATATACACATCTTATTTTCATTTAGGAGATGTTCCTAGGAAGGCTACAAGCAGTGTCGGACTGGGGTACCTAGGGCCCACCAGTAAAATTTATTATGGGGGCCCACCGTACGGATACATTCAAATATAATAAATAATCTAACAAGTTTTGTATATGAACATAGGCGGACTGAGGTGCTGTACATTGAATATATGTATGTAGTGCAGTAAGTCTACTGTGTTATGTGCCAATTGTGCAGGGGGTGGGAGACAAGGGGCCCACCTTGCTCAGGGGCCCACCGGGGGATTCCCCTGTACCCCTGTGGGCCAGTCCGAGCCTGACTACAAGATCCACCGTACATTGAACCAATTGAATCTTTCCACATAAAAAAGGAATTAATCACTTAAAGGGGTTGATACAAGGCTCTTACTAATGTATTGTTATTATCCATATTGCTTCCTATGCTGGCTGGATTCATTTTTCACATTATACACTGCTCGATTCCATGGTCATGACCGCCCTGCAATCCAACAGTGGTGGTCGTGCTTGCACACTATAGGAAAAAGCATTAGCCTATATGAGTTCCCATGGTCCCGGCCACCTTGGTCCTTTAGTGTTCAAGCACGACCACCACTGATGGATTGTAGGGTGGACGTAACCATGGAAATGAGCAGTGTATAATGTGATGGAAAAATGAATACAGCCATCAGCCAGCAAAGGAAGCAATATGGGCAATCTCAATAAATTAGTAAGTGGCTTGTATTAACTTTATTTGCATGATAAAAGCCACTTGCTCAAGTGAGACAACCCCTTTAAGCTTCAATCTCTATGAAGAACAATGTCCCTCAGTTGTCCTGATGTCTTGTCTGCAGTCTCCGTTTCAGGTGGTGTTCCATGCCCCTCTCCTAGGAGAAAATCAGATTGAAATAAAAGGCGGATTGAAGGTAGGCTGACATTGTATAACACTACAGCATGCTTGGGTGATAATCTGGAAGCTATCAATACGGAAAGAAAACACAGCTGGTGTTTTTTCTTTAGAAATAGCTGACGTTTTTATGCTAGGTGAGATGTGACAGTAATTGGTCTAAGAAATCAGGAGACCACCATTTTTTTGAGAACTGCTTTAAAACACAATGAACAGGACATGGCAGGTCCCCTTAAGACACGTATACACTAACATGCCCGCTTGATGTTCTTGACAAACTTATAATTGAACAAGTGCAGCAGTGGTTAGAAATTTCCAGACAGTAGACTGTAAGACTCAGTTCACATCTGTGTTAGGAATTCCATTTTTATGTTCCTTCCTAAGAGCAGAAAACAGAATTCAAGCTGTGATGGATTCATGACATGATGAACAACAACAGTGCCCAAACAGATCCCGGTAACTTATTAAGGGGGTGCATCAGGTTTTGCCATACTATCATTTTACATGGAGCCTTCAGCACAGATGTGCAAAGAGCCTTAGAAAATTGGATTCTACAGCAATGATTTGTTAGACTTGTATAGGGAAAGAACAAACAAAAATCATGAGACCGAGTGACCTGTTGCATGTGCGCTTGGCATCTAAAGACATCTGTGTTGGTCCCATGTTAATTTGTGACCGCATTGCTGATAAAAATGACGTTTTAATATGGAGCAATGGGGGCTGTTACTTCTAGAGACTCATTTCTCTCTGAAATGCCCTCTGCACTTTTATTAGCAGGTCCAGGCAGTGTACACATGCTATCCCCTGGCCCTGACTTCTCCTAAAGTCAAAGTACAGAGGGCAAAGGCAGTTGCAGAGAGACCTGAGCCTCTAAGAATAACGGCAGAAGAAGTGAATGGAGCGGTGGCTGTGCTTGTGCTGTGCACTTCCCATTCAATTCAATGGGACTTCTGAAAATAGCCAAGTGCGTAGATCGGCTATTTTCGGTGCTCCCTCAGGAATGGATGGAGGGCAGCTGCACATGTGCAGTACGCCCTCCGGCACTTTTGCAGGCTCCTTTCTAAGTATAGGTGGGACTCGCACCTATCAGACACTTGGGGTCATATCCTAGTGATATGCCTCCAATGTCCAAGATAGGACAACCCTTTTAAGTGCTGGCATTAATGGAAAGCGCTGCACGCTTCTTTACACGTTACATGCTCCTTGTTTGCTGCTGGTCAGCTATCACATCTTGTAAGGTATGTGACAAGCTCCAGGGAGTAAACAATAAGTGGATAAAAAGTAGATAGGGTAGATATAGAGTAGGTAAAAACAAAATAGATAAAAACAAATAGATTTTTACCCATTCATTGTTCTGATGCCTAGATGGGAAAACTGATCATTCTGGAGATGGTGCTCGTCTGCACCTACAACTGTTCAAAAGTGATCAAATGTTGTACATGGTAAATAGGTAATTGCAGAACTCCCTACAAACACATTTTTTTTTGTTTTTGTTTTTTTATTTGTAGTGGCATTCTAAGACAGTTTACTGCTATTTATTGCCCCCTTCGCTTTTTTATTAAAATATGCTCTGAGCGTGTCTGACAAGGAGAAAAAGTCTAAATAAAAGCAACAAAAAGTGGTGGTGTTCTGTTGCTTTCGGGCCAGTTTTGGAATCCAGCTGAGAAATTAATGAGCTTTTTGCTGTACTACAAAGGAAAGCACTCATTAATAACTGCAGGTGCCTGTCACATTGGCATAGCATTTAACTACTGTATGTGACAGGCACTTGTATTACCCAGTGAGTGCTTTATCCTGGACTAATACAAAGTGTTCATTGGCCCAGATTTACTAATGTGTCTGTACTGTACCCCAGACCTGGGTACTTGCAAATTATTTTTCATGTTATTTGATACCATTTATTGTGATTTAAAGTGGTTGTGTCACTTCAGCAAGTGTCATTTATCATGTAGAGAAATTAAATACAAGGCACTCACTAATATATTGTGATTGCCCTTCCTTTGCCGGCTTGATTCATTTTTCGATCACACTATATATGCTTGTTTCCATGGCTACAGCCACCATGCAATCCATCAGCGGTGGTCATGCTTGCACACTATAGGAGAAAGAGTCAGCCTCTCTAGTGTTCGGGACAGTGGGAGTGTACATAGGCTAGTGCTTTTTCCTACAGTGTGCGAGCATAACCACTGCTGCTGGATTGCAGGGTGGTCATATCCATGGAAATGAGCAGTGTATAATGTGATGGAAAAATGAATCCAGCCAGCAAATGAGGCAATATAGACAATCACAATACATTAGTAACTGCCTTGTATTATCTACATAATAAATGCTTGTCACATTCGGGTGTGGGAGGGAAACACCACACCGAAAATAGGAGGGAAAGGGGTGAGGGAATAAGGCCTGGAAACTAGGGAAAGAAGATGGACACCTCCTAGTAAAACCCTAATAAAAGTCCTGAGTAACTATCTGTATGAACAGACCACAGAGGTAGGTGAGTTCATACACAGGAATACCTAATGTCCTAATTCACCCTATAGGACCCTGGTACTAATGTCAGGACTGAGACAACCTGTTCCTCCAAAAGGAAGGATGAACAGGAGTCTCCCTCGGGTCTTAATACAAATGACAGGGAAGTGCAACACACTAAACTCAAACAAAATACAAAGAGGGAAAGGAAAGACTTAACTTCAAAGGAGCTATGGAAGCACCAGGAACTCCACCGAGATCCACACAACAGCAATCCACAACTCAAACTGAAGCTATAAACTGCACAGCATAGTAAAAGAAGCAACTATAAATAAGGAAGGTTAAATGACCACATAAGCAACACCTGAGGCAAGGGGTGTGGCCATTACCAGAAACAACACAGACGCCTATTGATCCACAAGGAAACCTGTCAGATCAAACCACGTGTTGCCAGTCTCTCCGATCTCCTGCCACCTGTTGCGGGAATGTCTGTGACAGTACCCACCCTTCCATGGGTGACCTCCGGGCACCCAGGACTGACCTTATCCGGGTGAGACCTGTGAAAAGCTTTCACCAAACTACTGGCATTCACGTCAGATGCCGGTACCCACATCCTCTCCTCTGGTCCATAATCCTTCCAGTGAACAAGATACTGAAGAGATCTACGGAGAACTCGAGAGTCAATTATCTTGGCGATCTGAAATTCCAAACTACCGTCCACCATGACAGGAGCGGGTGGCAAGGAAGACGGCTACAAAGGTTCAACCTATCTCTTCAACAAAGATTTATGAAACACATTATGAATTTTCAGAGGAAGTTCAAGACGAAAAGCTACCGGATTAATAATGGCAGTGATCTTATATGGACCAATAAACCTTGGACCCAACTTCCAAGAAGGTATCTTCAACTTAATGTTTCTTGTGGACAGCCACACAGAATCACCCACTCTTAGGTCCGGACCATTCATACATTTCCTGTCAGCCACAGGTTTATACTTGTTGCCCATATTCATCAAGTTATTTTGAATTTTCCGCCATATGGATGACAGTGATGACGAAAAACGTTCCTCCTCAGGGATACCAGAAGTATCAGAACCAGAAAATGTGCCAAACTGCGGCTGAAACCCACATGCCCCAAAAAATGGTGACTTGCCAGTGGACTCCTGTTTACAATTGTTTATGGCAAACTCTGCCAAAGACAAAAACAAAGACCACTCCTCCTGATTCTCAGAGACGAAACATCTCAAGTAAGTAACATTAGTGCGTTCCGTCTGTCCGTTCGACTGAGGATGAAAAGCCGAAGAAAAGGACAGTTGTATCCCCAGTCTAGTACAGAACACCTTCCAGAATCTGGAAACAAACTGTGTCCCACAATCCGAGACCACGTCAGAGGGATTGCCATGGAGTTTCACAATGTTGTCAACAAACACTTGTGCAAGTGTTTTAGCATTAGGTAGGACCGGCAACGCTATAAAGTGCACCATTTTACCAAAGCGATCAACTATCACCAGAATAACTGTCTTAACTGAAGAATTAGGTAGATCAGTGATAAAATCCATGGATAAGTGAGTCTTTGTGCTGGATGGGATGGGCAACAGAAGTAGAGATCCAGAAGGCCGAGTATGTGTCACCTTAGCACGTGCACAGGTACTACAGGCTGACACATAGTCCTCAACACACTTACGCAACCCGGCCACCAGAATCTATGAGAGATGAGGTTGGCTGTGGATCCACTCCCAGGGCGTCCCGTAAGAACTGTACAGTGATGTTCCTCAAACACCTTGTGATGCAATTCCTATGGCACAAACAGTTTCCCTGAGGGAGAGGAATCCGGTTCATCTCCCTGGGCCTCTAACACCTTCACCTCTAGGTCAGGGTAAAGAGCGGATATCACCACCCCTTCCGACAGTATAGGACTCGGATTTTCAAAATCACCACCTCCAGGAAAACTACGCGACAAGGCATCTGCCTTGACGTTCTTAACCTCAGGACGATAGGTGACAATGAAATTGAATCTGGTGAAAAACAAAGACCATCTGGCTTGTCTCGAGTTCAGTTGTTTAGCCGACTCCAGGTAAGCCAGGTTTTTATGATCTGTGAACACCGTGATCGGATGAATCGTCCCTTCCGACCGATGACGCCATTCCTCAAAAGCCAACTTAATGGCCAGTAACTCTGTTACCCACATAATAATTTCTCTCTGTGGAAGAAAGTTTTTTAGGGAAAAAGGCACATGGACGCCATTTACCAGGTGATGGGTCCTGTGATAAAACTGCTCCTACCCCCACTTCGGACACGTCCACTTCCACAATAAAAGGTTGTGATACATCTAGCTGCACCAATATAGGGGCAGAAGTGAAGCATTTCTTAATCGCAGAAAAGGCAAATACAGATCACACTGATAAAAAAAAAGTCATAGTACATGTCAGTAATGAAAGCCCGGATGAATGGGCCTTACCTATAAAGAAAAGTGATGGCCAAAGAATAAGTGACTAGAGAGATATGTCACTATTTGAGAGAAAATAAATAATAAAATTATTCACTTCTTCTTTGGCCATCACTTTTCTTTATACAACTCCCACCATGCCCTGCTGTAGGCTTATAGCTGTAGGTAGTCTGGGCATGCTGGGAGTTGTAGTTTTGCAACAACTGGAGAGGCTCAGGTTGGCCATGCCTGGTCTAGTGCTTTGGAGTACATGGGGTGTGGATATTTGATGATGAATAAGGTTCAGAAGAATGATGATGAAGCGGGTGAATGGAGAGGAGTTAGGAGTTAGATCAGGAATGTAATGGGCTAACCTAAAAAGATTTGCTTTTAGGGAGCGCCTAAAACTTTGGATATTGTAAATTAATGCTTGGGGTAGGGCTTTGCAGAGAACTGGTGTAGCTCGGGAGAAGTCTTGGAGACGGGAATGAGAGGTTCAGATTACGGTTGATGTTAGTTGTGAGTCATTGGCTGAACAGAGAGCACAAGTAGGATGGTATACAGAGATAAGAGAGGAATAATATAAAACAAAAGTATTAGGTCCGCGCTTTACTTTCAAAATAGGAGATTGCATAAAAACTACCGACTCTTCGGGTGGCTACTCCACTTGATTTTCTTTCAGTCCTCACTACCTCATCAATCTGTATACCAACCAGCACCAAATATGTTTCTTTCCTCCACAGTATACAGATAACCAGCAGTATCTTTCCTTTAAAGAGGAAAACAACATAGAGCAGACCCATGTATAAAAGTGCTCAAAATGCTTTATTGTACTCACAAGAATATCTCACATATATGTTAAAATTGCTGCCCTTGTTTTAAGGACTGCTGCTAATAGAGAGGCTTTTAAGGATAACACCAATTTAAACAGAGATAAGGGAGGCGATGTAGGGGATGTAGCACTGTGGAGAGCTTTGTGGCTGAGAATGAGCAGCTTAAACTTAATCCTATACTGTATGGGCAACCAGTGCAATGACTGGCACATGGTGGAGGCATTGGAGAGGAGAAAGTCTGGTAAAGGGGAGAACAATTAGTAATGAGTTACAGTAATCGAGACGGGAATGGATCAAAGCAACAATAGGAGTTTTTGTTGTTTCAATGTAAGAAATGGGTGGATTATAGAGATGTTTTTGTGATGCAGGTGGCATGAGCTGGCAAGCAATTGAATATAGTGGGTGAAAGAAAGATCACAAACATAACATTGAGACAGCGGGCGTGCTGCTTAGGCATGATGGTAGTGCCACACACTGAAATGGAGAGAACACAACTAGTTCAACCTTTTTAAAGATTCAGTTTCAGATAGAGAGAGAACATGATGTTAGAGACAGAGGGCAGACAGTCACTGGTGTTCTGTAATGCAGTAGGGGTGATGTCACGGGTGTATAGTTGGGTGTCATCGGCATAGAGATGGTATTGAAAACTAAATCTGCTTATAGTCTGTCCAATAGGGTGTGTATATAGAGGAAGAAACGAACACCTAGGAATGAACCCTGAGTAACTCCAACGGCAAGAGGGAGAGAAGGGAAAGTAGAGAACGGTTAAAGAGATATGAAGAAAACAAAGAGATAAGGTTGTGCTTAAGGCCAATGGACTGGAGCATGGTGAGGAGGAGATTGTGGTCTACAGTGTCAAATGCTACAGAAAGATTGAGGAGCCTTAGTATAGAGTAATCACCGTTGCATTTAGCTTTCAGGAGGTAATTTTCACTTTGGTAAGGGCAATTTCTGTAGAATGAAGGGTGTGAAAACCAGATTGTAATGGATCAAGGAGCGAGTTAGAGAAATAGCGGATGAGGCGAAAGTAGACCAGACGATCCAGGAGTTTAGAGATGAAGGGGAGATTAGAGACATCTCTGTAGATAGTTACCAGGACACGTCAAGAAAAGTTTGTTTGTTTTTAATAATGGGGTTATGACAGTCACAGAATGTTTAAAAGAAGAGGGGAAGATACCAGAAGAGAGAGAGAGGTTGAAGTGCATGTGGTAGGGTGAGAAGAAGAGAGCAGTCTGGAGACTTCTTCCTCTGTGACTGGGTCAAATGTGGAGAATGAGCCAGAGGATATGGGCGGGGGCAAGGCGATCAATAACACTTAGAGGCTGGGAGCAAATTTCCTGCCGGACATTTTCAATTTTGTCTTTGCAATAGATAGATAGATCTTCAGCACAGGGATCTGTAATAGGCGCCTTAATTTTGGATTGAGGAGGGAGTGAAGAGTGCCAAAGAGTTTTTTCGGATTATTGGATAGTAAGGAGATCAGGGTCATGAAGTAGGTCTGTTTGTCAAGGTGGAGGGCAGAGTTATAAGTTGTCAGCATAAATTTGTAATGGAATCTTGTGGTGTGTGAGCTTTTCTCCATGGACGTTCAGTATTTTTGGAGTATCGCTGGAGAAAGCGAGTTTGAGGTGTTGATCCAAGGCTTTCATTTCTGAGTTATGATCCTTTTTCCTAATAAAAGGACTGCAAAAAAGGACTTTAGTGCAATGAGGGCATCACCACTGTTCTTGTTGCACCCAAGCTCCACTCCTTTCTGTGGCCAGACCCTCCCTGGCTACTTTAATTGACAGGGCCAGGCATTGGCAAAACAGTTAGGGAGGGACTGGCCACAGTAATGAATGGAGCTTGGGTGCAACAAGAGCAATGATGATGCCCTTATTCACCAAAGGCCTAATTTGCATACTAAGAAAAAATATCATAACTCGAGAATAGAGCATCGGATTAACAAAACAAAAATAGCATTTTTATCAAGTGAACCGCAGCTATGTGTCTATGCAAACCGTTTGATATACTCCCTTGATATAGTGTATATTCTGGGAAGTACCAGTATAGTTGGTTCTACCAGAACTTTCCTCTGCAAAATGCATTTAAAAAATACTGAAATCTAACTACCCAAAAGTTGCATGGTTCTCATAAATCTAGCACATACATATAAAGTGATATAAATCAATGTATTAAAATTGGTGTTTTGTCCACCAATCTTAATTCAAGGTTTGTTGCTATCAGATGCATCACAATTATTAAGAGGTGCACTGGACACATCTCCCGCAGTTTATGTTCCAGAACTGAAATATAATCTAGCTAGAAGCTGGCATAGATTTCAGGTATAATTAATATAGTGCCCTGGAGCAAGGTTCTTTGGACTATGGACATTTGTTGACATTTTTCCCTATTACTACTATGCAAAGCCATCAACTCCCTACTTCATTGCACTATGAAGGGTTAACTTGCACTGTGATTTATGCTTTTGTGTGAACTTATATTGTTTCATATTGTTAAACTTAATTTATATGTATATTGTAATATATCCTGTCCATTTGGACTGCTATTACACTATAGCTGCCTGTGTGACTTTCTGCCTATGCAAAGTTTTGGAGAGAAAAACACAGACAAACTGACCTCCTGACTGATTTAACTCTGTTTATGAAGACTTGGTTATGTCTTAAAAAAACTGCTTAGTCATTCCTATAGACTTGCATTGAAACTGTATACAAGTCTATGACAGACTAAAATTGTAACATGGTTTCTGTATGGGTCATGCTTCTCTACTTGACCTCTCCCACTAGAAGGTTCTAGTTCAGATAGAAACTGTGTATAAGGAGAGCAGTCAGAGCCCTTAGTTATCTGCAGATAGGGATCAGTATTTAGAAGGAGAGGTTCCACCAGTTTGCAGATAAAGAGCAGTTCTTAGAAGAAGTGACTCTGCCAGACTGCATGAGTGACCAGAAGAAGATGCTGAGATGGGGATACTGACCCACAGACCCTAGGTAACCAGCCCTGAAAAAAGAGTGCCAGCCGGAAGACTTAGCCACAGACCCTGGGCCAGGATATCAGGTTTCTGAGAGAGAGAAGAACAGCTAGCTGAGGCCTTTCCTCAGCATGAACCTTTCTTCTGCCCGGGAGGAGACTGTAGAAGCCAGCTCAGTGCCTTTACAGTTTGCACCTAAGTTCCTCCAGTAAAGAAGCACATTCTTTTAACTACAGACCTGGAGTCCCTGGACTTATTAACCATTAGGGTGCCCAATCCCATACCAAAATCGCTTCTGGAGAGCAGCAACACGTGGTTATACCTCAACGGTGTCGGGCGGGGGGGGGGGGGGGGGGGTTAGTATAGTGTAAAGAGTGGACCGCCCCAAACCCCAGCTCTGCATTTTCTCTAATTATGATAAATGTTCATCAGGGCTGACTTGGAATTTTTGAAAAAGTGGCAAGCATGGCACTAAGCCCCTAACAAGTCATAAATGTCCAGAGTCCATATTCCGGATGTGGGTACTGGCCCGACTGCGGGTTTAGTGATCGGGCTGGGACACACATCTGGAATATAGACTGGAAAAAGACATGAATCTGGCCTGAAACATATTCTCTGATTTTATTGACCATCACGTTATAGATATAAATCATATACCCTTTATTAACTCTTGGGCATAAAAATGCAAACAAAAGAACCTATAATAAATAGCCATGTACATTATATGATAAATGATAATCCCACAAATAATTTCTCCAACAGCGGCACACGACTTGATAGAAGCAGAGAGGACTACAGCACTGATCGATCCTCACTTAATCACTCCATCAGACCAGCTTTACATCAAAGTCTGGATGGCTGAAGCCAGTGCTAGTTTGGCTACACTCTGCAGAGGACATCTGCAAATCATTGGGAGAATCAGTGGAGTACAAATTCATCGCAGTAATGCTCTCTCGAGTTGTGGTTGATATTTCCTGTTTTTTTTGGTTTCCTTGGTATCTGACACATTGGACTGCTAAACGCCAGCTGCTCCAACTGAGTCACATTTACAAGGCCTTTGATCAGTTATCTTGTCGTGATTAACCAATTTTTAGATAATTGTTGGAAAAATATGTTTTTTTTGTAAACATAAAGCTGAATAAACATTTTTATACAGTTTTAATTTAATTCATAAAAGTGAGCTACAGGCTATGGACTATAAAGGAGAATTCATTTTCATCCGATCTATTCCTCAATGATATGGGGAAAATATAACTAATTGCACACGCATGTGAAAACCAGCACGTTACAAGTGAAGTTTAACCCATTAATATATAGTTATAAGACCTCAATTACAGCATTTTCACAAGACTTTATCAAACAAATCAAAAAAACTTTGGTAGCGAACTTCAGTGGGGCCTTGTATACAGTACATCTGTTTGAAAAAAAATATGCAGCATGCTTCATCACATGCCACATATCAAACCTAGTTTTTCCCTATAAGAAGTATTTCTAGGTCTACAATTACAAAATTTGGTCCAAACAACAAGAGTGTCAGCATTAAATACTATGGGGGGAATTTATCACAAGGGGAATATTTGTCCGTTTTGCGTGAGTCTTCATTGGCATACTTTATCAGATGTTGCATGTTGCTTGATAACTTTGTCTTATCCTTAAACCAAGCGCTTTTGTCTGGTTTAAGCCCTTCAGTGAGATTGTGACTTATTTTGTAATAGATCTGAAGTGAAACGTATTAGTATAGCTAAACATGACATGTTTCCCGTTCATATTTCAAAACTGGAATGAGTGGTAAAAATGCAAAAAGTCACAAAAAGTTTTGCACAAGTGAGCCCCCAAACCACATTTTGAAACTTTTTGAATCCAAAATTCTAGAGTAAAGGCATGTTAAATCAAGGCCAATTACTTTTTTGGCTGTGGACGTCTCTAAAAGGTGTGTTTTTATTACTCTCCTTCTCCTTCAATCACATAGTCTGTAGGATGCTGTAGGATGAAAGATCCTATTCTGCAAATCAACCCTCTACACACTTTTCCCAGCTTTTTCCCTTATATGTTTTTCTGTTTGAGGTCATACCTGGTATACTAAAACCATCCGATCTCAGTAAACTGCGAGCCTTGTCATAGTTGACAGATCTTATTAAGCTTGTCCTGTAACTTAGCAATATGACATACAAGTTTCTGTTATCATTGAAATTGCATTCAGTTTTTTATTCTCTGTAACTCATCCCAATATGGTGCTTTTTCCATACCAAAATAGCTCACCTTGAACAAAAACAAACGTAAAAAAAATCAAAAATGAGAAAAAAGTCATAAAAAAAAAAAATTCACTGAATTTAGAATGATAAAAAGCAAGTGATTTGGCCCTGTGCAAAAAGTCCATCCTGACTTATCCTGACCTGAGTTCTTAAAAAGTAGCAGCAAAAACTCTGTAGGAGACCAGTGCGGCTAGTCAATTTTTTCAGCCTTGGCCCTTTTTACAACAACCTCTAAAGATTTTATTAGGTGTCCCTTATTTGAGTTGCTATTTCCATGGCTGCTTTCTGATATCACCTAGATTTATTTGCCGTGTGTTTCTCCAAATACTGTTATTGAGCTGCTCTCTTAGTCTGGTTTTGAAGATGCTTAGAACTTCAGTTATCTTTATGTCTACATAAATTAACGGGCTAATGGCATGGTTCCTGTGCTAGAAATTTACGTGCTTTGTGTAATGCATGGGAATTGCATGGTTCTGCAGGATTGTGACTGGCATACTGATCCTGCACCATGACAAGGAACGGAAGTTACCTGTCACAAAAACCAGGGGCGGACATACCGCTTGTGCAGCCGGTTCAGCTACACAGGGGCCCAGCATGGGAGGGGGCCCTCCAGCTCAGCTGTCTGTGAGTCCACAGAATGCACAGACAGCTGATTGTACTGGTGAAGCAGGGAGCCTCACGCTCTCCGCTTCACCATTCATCATCACACCATCCAGCATGTAGAAGGGGCCCACCTCACTATCTGACTTCAGTCTCAGGAGGTACCGCATCCACAGCTCTGAGGAGCAGGGCCTGGGCAGCACGTCCTGGGCTGAATCTGAGATCGCCCCACCTTACAGCTCAGTCCTTTAGTGTAGTGGGCAGCGTCATGAAGAGTTTGACACAAGCTCAGCCAGGCCTGTGCTGAGCCACTTCACTGTGAGGGTAGCTCCGCCTCCCGTCTAGCAATGTCAGTAGCTCCGCCCCATCCAGTGGTGCGGTAGCCCTGCTCCCGGTGGTAGCCCCGCCCACATCTGGTCCTCTCCTAGCGCTCCTGGTGCTTAATGTGTGAGGCCTGCAGCAACTTAGGAGGAAGTGAGGGAGGACTGGAGGCTGCCCCAGTGCCCACTGTCCCTGCCAGACACTCAACTTGACTTGGTATGTTATTTTTTTTTTAACCCACCCATCCCCCCTGTCACCCTCTGGCCCTCCTGTGACTGACCCGCACCCACATACTGTGAGGCTACATTAACAAGATCTAATGTATTTTGCGGTCTGCGGATCGGCAAGGTATGGATGCGGTCTATGTGCGATCCATATATTTTTGCAGACCCATTAACTTAAATGGCTCTGCAGTCCGCCTTTTTTAGGTTTCCCTTATTTAATTACATTAGATAGTTAGCTCATAGATATATAATACAGATAGTTGTGGGAGATAGTCAGTGTAGGTTAGATAGTGATATAGTGTAGCTGATATAAATAATGACTGGAGATCACGAATTCTAGAATTTGCAAATTTATGATGAATATTAGGCTAAAAATTTGCAAAATATCGTGTAAACAAATATTGCCTATGCTACTCATCACTACTGACCTGCTGCATGTGCACTTTGCTGCTGAAGGGATTAGTGTTGGTCCTGTGTTAATAAATACCCGCATTGCTGAAAAAAATGTGAAGTGGAGTAAGGTCACATACCATGCATCTCCTCAACGGTTGGCCCTCAATAATAGTCACTGACATTGGTGATAAACTTTATCCTTCTAGAATCCAGTTGTTTTCTGAGCATCACTGGTTTTCCTCAGTAGATGTCTGGCTCACACATTTACTATCCTGTTTGCTCCTTCTAGTTACCATTCCTGGCTACATTTTAGATCTACACCTAATTCCTTTGGCATGTTGTTCTAGTCTAATTACATCTTGATTAGGCAATTCTTTGCTTTATTTAACTCTGAAGCCAGGGATCCCTAGTAATGCATGCTCCAGTACTTGCATCTCATTATATGCTTGACTATGCTCCTGTTTTAGTACCGCATCTAGTCATGTCTTGTCACTTTAGATTGGCTTATTTATAGTCTATTGATAGTCTATTCTTGTAGTCCCAGTTAATGATGGACCAAACTTGGAGGCCAAGACCTGCTGGGTACTCAACCAAGTCCATTCCTCTTGCTTGTCGCCATTTGTTTTAGTCTCAGAGGAGCTATGTCTATTTCAGGAGTACAAAGCATCAGTAGTACAACCTGCCCTTTAGGAGCAGCTACCTCTTTGATCCTTGATTAAAAGCTCATAAAATAACATTAAAGGGATTTTCCAGGTTCTACATATAGATGCCCTATTCTCACGATAGGTCATTGATATCAGATCAGTGGGAGCTTGACATCCAGCACCCCTACTTATCAGCTCTTTGAAGTGGAGTCGGTGCTCATACAAGCATGTCTTCCTCTTCAAGATTATCTGTGCTTCGTCTCACTTGCAACATGTGCTCAGTTTCATTACAAATGCCCATCTCATTAAAGTGAATGGAACGAGCGGGTGTAATTACTCTGCGCTGTTTCTACAATTGAAATAAAGCACAGGTAATCTTGAAGAAGACGCAGCGCTTGCATGAGCACCGAGTCCTCTTCAAGCAGCTGATTGGCATGGGTGTTGGGAGTCAGACCACACCCACCCATCTAATATAGATGATCTATCCTGAGGATAGGTCATCAATATAAACACACTGCACACCCCTTTAGGGCACCTTTCACATATGCGGTACAGCCTTCCAGCAGGTTGTTGACGTAGAATGCCGGGAATCGGTCAGACAAAAAACGCTGTACATATCAGTTTCTGTTGGGCCAATTATCCGTTGGACCCTATTAGCTAATGAGATCCATTAATGGGACCGGCGGGCATTATGGTAGCATCCAGCAATGCCGAATCTGGAGAACTTCTCTGCTGGAACAGCCTGCCAGAATGATGTGCTATGAACTAGCTTAACTAATTAGATGTTAGTATGTAGAAATGAAATAATAGGGCCAATTCACTACGACTGGCATTTCACATGGGCCAAATTTAAGAGGCCTAGGCCGCCAGCAACACAATAAAGCCACCTCCCTTGACAGGTCCACTGTAAATACATGATTTCTCCATATACTAACAAGCCAGGGGTATCTTTTCTTATAGCTCTGTGTTGTGCTGTTCCTCTATTATCCATTCTCTATTCTCAAAGAGGTGTGTTACTACATAGTCCAGTACTGTCACCTCTGATTAGACAATGTCAGGCGTGCACTCCCAACTGGTAACACCAAGTCATCAATTTGGTAATACATTTCTAGTTGAAAGGGCAGAGGAACAGTACAATGCAGCATTATGAGAAACAATGCGCCAGAATTGTTATATTATATAGGCAAATACAATTATTTAGATGACAAATTTCAGCCTTTCTATATATAGTTACAAAATGTAATTTAAAGGGGGTCTGTCACCACAATTTGACATTATTGACTGCTTACATAGCGCTGTAGCATAACTATACACAAGCCAAATGATACCTTTGATGTTTTGTTCTGAAGTTTACCAGAGGCAAAAACGCTGTTTTATTCATATGCAAATGAGGGCTCGCAAGTGCCAATCGGCGGCGTTCGGGCTGTAAGTGCCCAGGCCACTCAGTCGTATTCTCACATAACCCCACCCCAGCCTGTTGCTTGGCCCGTCCAGTGTACTGGCCGAGATCCCACGAGTGCGCAGTTCACCGCCGGCCCGGGCATGCGCACTGTGATGACCATTATGGGCAGTGGCTTCGCTCCATGCAGTGCGCATGCGCCGGTGTGATCTCGGCGGTCTATAATGTCAAATTGTGATGACAGACTCCCTTTAAATGATATTATGTCATTTGCTGATGATTCATTCCCTTTACTCTGAAGGTTTAGTGTATTGTTTTGTCAAAAGCATGGCTATAGTATAAAGTAACTTACGTACGACAAAAATCATTATACTCCAGGGCATTCAGAGAACAAGTTCCACATGATCACAGACACATCCCATCAAAGGTTAAAAAATAACTCACATTAAACATGTAAAGAATGAGACAAATGTAATTTCCAATAAGAGAAAATAATATTGCAAAGACTAGTCAACATTTAAAGGGAATGTGTCATCAGAAAATTAACTATTGTTTAAATAGTTTTTATGGTAAATATTTTTTTTTACTTTTTTTAATCATCAAATCTCTATCAATATTAAAAAAAAATCCTAAAATCATGCAGTTTCCACACTGGCCACTAGGACTAAAATATGTTCCTTGAGAGCAGCCATATGGGCCACAGAATAGACAAGAACTGACATCACTGACTTCTATAGAAGAGTTTTCTAGGCATGGTCTGTGACCTGTGCAGAGGGAGTAATTAAGCTGTCATAGCACATATTGTGAATGGTGGATTCTCTGTTATCTATATATAGAGGTGTTATCTGTCATTGCAATTCTGATTGTGATAATAATGAGATGACTACTTAAAAGTTACCTGTATAGAACAGGAAGCCTCAACCTATTATTAGTTCTAGTGGCCACAGCAAAATTCAACTACACTAAAAAAAAACATAGATAGTTACATGGCAAAATAAAACAAAAATTAACCAAATCACAAACTCTAAATAATATGTTTAACATAAAAACGTGAGATAAACAATAGGTCATTTTCTGATGACACTTTCCCTTTACAGTGCACGACCATAGCATTCGAAATACAGGACTAGCTAGCGTAACAAAAAAAGCTATTAACCATTACTTCCTATTGATAGCAGGCAGTTATATTTTATATTTTATGGTACTGATCGTGTGGTAAGTTCATGGCAACATACATTAAAAATACTAATTCATTTCCTTTGTTACATTCGTGTATTTCTTTAGTGAAACATACAAGTAAATTATTGGGACCCAACATTCACTTTAAGAAGGAGTTGGAAAACAGTTAATTTTTTACTTTATTCTTTCAGAACATTCTTTTCTGCTGCATAATTAACTGGTTGAGCTGTAATTGCAGGGGGACATATGGAAAACATACTATAACTGGAAGGAACAAAATGTTTATGAATTATAGTCCTTTTAATACCCCATTAATTTCATTCAGATTGGCCGTGATGAAGACCAGCTTTACAGAAGTTATCATAAAGTTACTTGAGGTTAGGCTGTGCATGTTTACTTTAATCTTATAAGGTGTGAGGGTTTAGGGTCAGTTTCTCATATATGGCTGCAAAGGCAAAATGTACAACAAATAGGCATGTTAATAAAATACAAGAGGTTAACCTGTTTTTTGTTACTGTTCCCCACGTATAAGAAAAGAAGAACAATAAAAATTCCGAGTACTTTTGTGAGGTTGTGTGAGAATTTACATGTGTTGGAGTTTTTTTCCTTGGTGCAGCTATAGCGGCAGATGCTTATCATATTTACCCTATGGATGCAGGTATGAGTACGGTAGAGTACGGTTTTTAATTGCATTAATGGGCATAAATCATGTGACATACATTATATCATATAGATACGGAAGCTTAACAAGGAGTCATTAGGCTTTATGGCAAACCTTGAAATGGAGTCTCACTCCTCTATAATCAACTTCAGCAACAAGTTCAAAGCTGAAAAGCTTATTAAACATGAGCAAATCAACTTGAAACAAACAGAATTTGACCCAAATTTTCAAAAAAATTCAGGTCAATGCCGAATCTGAATTTTTGGCAAATCGATTCAGGTGATGTTCTCAAAACAGCATCAGCTATTTTTCGGAAAGATGAAGATAGAGGATGACCCCAGGCAGTGTGTGTGTATACACACCGGCAGCTATTTAGCACCAAAAATTGGAGATTTGATCTAAATCTCCTGACTAATTCAGCCAAATCAAGTCCAAATTGAGTTTCAAATTCGCTCATCACTACTTATGATAAGGTTGGTCGCCATTCTGTGCCATGTGTGGTTTTCTAATACACTGGCATAATACACAAAGTGATGACACAATGCAGGAATAATGCAGCAGTTGTGTACATAGCACTCGACCCATCATTAGGGTGATGTGTTTTGCCACCCAAGACATAAGGCCTGGTGTTTCCATGATACTTGTTTGCTGGCAATGAAGTTCTGACCACCTTTATAGAAAAAAGGGATAAACCCAACCAGGAGTCCCCTTTATTCAAATGCTCTACAGAATCTGCATAGTCTGCCTCTATCATTTATATGTCTGTGTCACAGCATATTGACAATTGACAGTAATGTCACAGTAAATTAATAATAAACTAAATAGAGACACAGCACAGGAATCATGCACACAGTAATTGTACAGGTTTGGGGTGATGCCACATACTCCAGAATCCTTACAATGTGCCAAAGAAGGAGTGCACGTCATGTGCAACAATTGCTTATTTCCCAACAATCGACTGCAGACCGTGTAAACTGGCCTTTAGGCCTTATTCACACGTCCATAGTGTTTTGCAGATCCGCAACACACCTTGCCACCAGCCCTATAGAGATGCCTATATTTGTCCGCAATTGCGGGCAAGAATAGGACATGCTCTATATTTTTGCTGAGCCGTCGGCGGTACGCTTCGCAAATGCGGTTGCGGAGAGCACAGTGTGTGCTCTTCGCATCCATCACGTCCCTATTCAAAATAAATGGGTCAGCACCCATTCTGCAAATTTGCGGAATGGGTGCGGACGAAGATTGCGTACGTGTGAATTAGGCCTATTACAGATAGCAAGATGCTCCAAAGAGATCACAGAGGATAAATGATTGTGATAAATTTGCCACATATTCAGACTACTTCATCTGTTATGCCTCCCTTTGACGTATATGTTAGGAGAAAAAAAAAAGATACAAAAACGCAGCACACCACGTTCTTGTATCCTGCACAGTCCAGTAAAAAAAAGTATATGTTTTTTTACCAATGGAACTCTATGGTGAACGGATGCCACTGTACGTTACTGCATCCGTAACATATACGTTTTTTGTATACGTTAAACGGACTAGAAAAACGTGATGTGAACCCACCCTAACATCACAGGTATAATGCACATTATGATATCTTAGCACAGGAATAATAAAGACAATAGAAAAAAAATACCAAGTACAGAATAGTACAAAATGACTACAAACTTCCTTTTAGCTGATTCGGTGGACTGATTTGATTCTGATCTGAATCAATTCTACCTGAATCGAAAGTATTCCAATTGGCCTGGAAATTTGTGTATGACACGCTGAGATCTCAAACGACTCGTTTTTTTATGGTTTTATTAATTTGTCTCCTGCCAGAATTCACCGAATCAAATCACCCAAAATTTGTGTTTGGATGCAATTCAAATTTTTAAACAATTTGGATTGAATCCAGTTTATTTAAAATCAATTCACTCAAGTCACCTAATCTATCAATAGCAACCAGTGACTAGGTAACATAGAACAAGGCGATTCTATCAAGCCACCACCCAATCCAATATATTAGGTACCACAGTTACAGTTACATCTATTCCTGAATTGAAATAAAAAAAATACTGTAGAAATACAAGAAGCCATAAAAAAATTTTTTGAAAAAAGTGCAAAATGTGAAATTTTAATGTCTAGATGCTTTATTTCAAAAAGTTTGAACTAAGCCTTTTAAAACTTTCCTAAACCTTCCATGGATCTACAGAATGATCCTCAAAATGCAAGAGGCTTTCACAAAGTGCTGCAATCAATGGAGGGTCATTAACCATATCATTTTCACATTAGCTAAAATGTTTTCATGAATAGAAAGCTTCATGCAGGTGTACACAGCATGAGCGGAGACTAAATGATGGAAAACAAACTTCAGCACAGAAAATGAAAATGGCCACCACAACAGCGTTAACCAAGGTAAAACATGACTGGGGCTGCGTCGCCTCTCCAAACACTAGATTATAAATGTCAAGCTTGTACACTTGTTCTGTCATAGCCCTTTTCTAGTTTCTTCCCGGACCACCTGTGTAAATAGCTAGGACACTTAAAATTCCCGACATAACTCAGGAGAGATGGAAATCACAGACAAAACCCCGACTTTCTAAATTGTGCTTTATTGTGTTGAAACTGATATTACTTCCAGTTGTATTAGGTTCTTTTCATACTCCATAAAAGTGGTAAATTGACAGAGTGCAAATGAGCACAAAAGGAGAGATTTATCAAAACTGGTGTAATGTAAAATTAGTTTAATTGCCCATAGCAACCAATCAGATGCCACCTTTAATTTTTCAGAGGTCCTTTAAAAAATGAAAGGAGGAATCTGATTGGTTGTTATAGGCAATTAAACCAATTCTCCTGTTCACCAGTTTCGATAAAACTCCCCCTTAAGTGAGAAAGGTGCCTAAGGGATTTCAATAAACTATAATTCCCTAATATATTGAATACTTCATGAAAAAAAACATAAAATAACATTAAAAGACTAATGGCAGCGAGTTGACACTACACAAATAAAAGCCTGGGGCAACAGCAATCCATATATGCCCAATTCCATAATTAGTTGCTATCTGAGATATTTTCTGAAAGCCATCATATACTAGAAGGTTAGTGGTGGAGTATATATAGAGAAGGGGTCGGCAACCTTTTTCAGACGGAGTGCCAATTAAAAACAAAAAATGGAAGTGGAAGCGCTCGGCGTGCCGAGCAATACAGGAAAGTCATATAATACAAACTGTATGTGACACAAACCTAACTATCAGTTTGACTTACCATTCAGTGTGATCCCTGACTTTCTTAGATTTGGTTCATACGAGGAGACTTTGAGCTAGACACAGGTTCCTCTGCAGTAAGCCTGCTTCATGAGGGCCAGAGGACGCCATTCATAGGTGAGATTTGTCCACATAAATCCGTCAACCCAAATGCAATCTTCCAACAGTCAAGTTTCTCTAGAAGTGATTTCTAACACATGAAAAGGGACTGTGAGAATTTATCAAAACTGGTGTAAAGTAGAACTGGCTTAGTTGCCCATAGCAACCAATCAGATTTCACCTTTTAGTTTTCAGAGCTCCTTTGTAAAATGAAAGGTGGAATCTGATTGGTTGCTATGGGCAACTAAGCCAGTTCTACTTTACACCAGTTCTGATAAATCTCCCCATGTGTTCTCCTTGGATGTTTCAAGTGATGTATGTAGCTTTTCCCTGCTCGTTTGAATCCACCTAAGGGTACTTTCACACTAGCGTTTTGGATTCCGTTTGTGAGATTCGTTTCAGGGCTCTCACAAACGGTCTAAAACGGATCAGTTGAGCCCCAATGCATTCTGAATGGATAAGGATCAGTTTAGAATGCATCAGTTCGGCTCCGTTCCGCTTCTATTCAGTTTTGGAGGCGGACACCAAAACGCAGCTTGCAGCATTTTGGTGTCTGTCTGAAGAGGTGGAGCCTAACGGATCCGTTTTGAATGACAATGTAAGTCAATGGGGACGGATCCGTTTTCAATGACACAAAATGGTGCATTTGAAAACGGATCCGTTCCCCATTGACTTTCAGTGTAATTCAAAACGGATCAGTTTTGGACTTTGTCATTTTTCTTTCAACTAATGCAAACGGATTCGTTCTGAACGGATACAAACGTTTGCAATATAGGTGTGGATCCGTCTGTGCAAATGAACAGACGGATCCGCACCAACGCAAGTGTGAAAGTACCCTAAGAGACAATATATGGGGCACTAACACCGAATATCATTGGACACAGTACACCGAAGAATTTAGAAAAAATTATACAATTATACTTTATTTCATACATAATTGGAATATAAAAAGATGGTAAAAATTGTGGTAAACAGAACAACAATGAGGAAACAAAAAATGGAGGAGACCGCAGGGTCAGCACATAGAGGGCACACACATAAAAGTGCATAAAAAATATATATATAGGTAGCACCACTCATAAATTATATCAAAGTATTGGGGCCCTGGGAGAGGAAATCCCAGAAAAACAGGCCTATCCACAAAAAATAATAACAATATAGTGATGAAAATATAATGTCATATACCCTCGTAATGTGCTGGATCCTGCGGTCGCCTCCTCCCAACGCCGTTTCGCCCTTACAGGCTTCTTCCGGGGATTAATCATGCTGTTACTGCCCCTCCCTTATAAAGGGCTCACAATCCAGATGGAATGTTACACAGGTGGAAAGCTAAAATCATGGAACCAATCAAATAGTGAACTTGCCATACGGTGTCATCAGTGGGTGCCGCAACCGTCATAGCACTGCGACCCATATCCACACCCACCTCATTAATAATATGCGTCACTAGTCCACACTCACGTCCGGAACCAAGAGCTGGCCGGCGTCTCCTACGTCATTTCCCTGCGCCAGTATCTTGGTCATGTGATCGCAATAGCGGTCACCTGATCTATGACGCGCAGCCTGTAGTACAGTCATGTGACTATCTAATTGACATATGCTGGTAAATACAATTTCACCTTCTAAATTCTGATACAGGACCAATCTATAATATAATATATATATATGTACCGATCATATCGCATATCTATCTATTTTACAAACAGCAATATTAATCTCTTATAAAACCATACATAGCAACCATTATCCCATCGTACTTGTGCAAAGCGTATGAAAACCCTTATACATAAAAAATCTTTTATATCACATTATAAAATCAGTGTGAACACATATCCCATATTAATACTCAATATATATATATAATCAAAAAAAGAATTACGTACACATGATTTGCCAATAGTAATTGATGAAATACATAATTAATTTGCTATCAATTTATAAAGTGCGATATGCTGAAGAAAGAGAAAAAACTAAGTGAAGTGCACGTGAAGAAAGGTGAGCAGAGTGAGAAAAAAGTGAAAAAAGGCAGGTCAATATATAACCTGATGGAAGGAAAATCATAATAAACTATTTTATGCCGTTCCGTATGTTTTCTCAACAGTACATATACTAGTAATCCTGGTAATTTGTTGTTTCCTGACGTTCCATTGTTACGTAATCATCCCATATACTGGTACTACTACCGACGTCCACCAAATAGATCCGGACAGGTGTAAACAGTCCTGGTTCCACCATTCCACCACTAGAACCTAAAAACATATAACATAATGTGAGGGATAAAGACATTTAAAAACAAAAATTAGGATAACGGACGGACGAGCAGGATCAAGGAGCAATCTCAATAATCCAAGGGAGAAGAGAGGGAGAAAAAATAATAGATCATAAGAAAGGTGAAAAAGACATGTCCTCATTTAGGCCTCTTGGGGATACACTTTCCAGCTCATAGATCCATTTCACCTCCTTTTGTGCCAATAGTTTTTTCCAGTTTCCACCTCGTGGAGGGATCAAAACCCGATCAATACCTCTCACTCGCAGTTTTGCACCATCACACCCATGCAATTCCTTAAAGTGTCTGGGTATAGACTTCAACACTGTCACATCCTTTTCTTCCTTAGCTGCCTCTATTCCCCTTACATGTTCTCGTACCCGCTTCTTAAATGCCCTTGATGTCATGCCCACGTAGACTCGTGGGCATGGGCAGGTTGCCATATAGATCACTCCAGGTGTATCGCATGTAATGTTGTAAGTGATCCTATATGTCTTTTCTTGTTTGATAACATAGAAATATATGGGGCACCCCTCCACCAACCATGCACTTACTGACAGTGGTGGGGAGGGCAAGCGTCACTCAGTCATTTTAAATGAGGGCTCACCACTGTCAGTAAGTGCATGGTTGGTGGAGGGGCCCCCCAAATACTGACATCCAATACACTGACCCCCCCTTCCCCCCAGTAATAATCAGAGCTTAGCCCCATGCAGGCTTACTATCCTCCCCCTCAGTTGTCAGAATCTTGCATCCCATCATCCCACATGCCCCCCCCCCCCCCAGCAATCAAAAACAGGTTCTCCACCCCCCCAACAATCAGGCTAACCATCTACCCCCACCCCCCAAAATAGTTAAAAGCTTGCTCCCCATTGTCCCACCGCGCCCCCTTACCCCCCAAATTAGTTACCATGCTCCTTTACCATATCCCCAAGCTCACCAGCTTCCTTTAATCTGCCTACTGCAAGGTAACAGATAACAGCAGCAGCGCTGCTCAGCCAGCCATGAGGTAGCAGCAGAATGCATTTTGGTGGCTGGCGCAACTGAAAGCATGAGGGGCAGGCCTAGGAGACGTGCCCTGCATGGCGTGTCTCATATTTCTTCATTTATTAAAGGCACAGCGCAGTGTATCGCCGCACTACACAGCCAGTCAGCCCATGAGGTAGCAGAGTCTACTCTGCTGGCTGGCATGGAAGGAAACATCAGGGGCGGCGGGCCTGGCGCGTCTGACATTAATTTGTTTATTAAAGGTGCAGCCACCACAAATTGCAGTGGCGTGCCAGTAAAAAGCAGCCTGCGTGCCATCTTTGGCACGCGTGCCGGGGGTTGCCGAACCCTGATATAGAGTGTAAGAAGCATAATACCCTTTTTACAACTTTTTGTATAGTTGACCATACACAGAGAACCACTGTGACCACTACTTCCACAACCAAGGACACAAGTACATGGAGCTTATCACATTGGCACTTTCCTCCAGTCTTAAGTAACACAGTAGGGAAGGCGGTGTCCTGCACAGATTCACACATAGGACACAGAATGGGACCAATCTTGACTGTTGCCAACCTCTTCATGGATCTCATAGAAGCAACATGAGCTGCCTTTGTCATGTATGTTCTCTCAGGTAAATATATTTTCCTCAGTCAAGTGTTCCAATTTTTTGGGTAAAACAGTATATTAATGCTAATTTAATTAGGGTATATATGAAAGAGTTATTTGCTGCTTCCTTGTTTTTCTTAAACGGAGTCTGTCACCTCCCCCCAAGCCCTGCATGAAAAGTACTGCTGCCCCTGACTCCAGATCACTGATCAATATATGTATTCTCAACCCTGTTCCTTCACTGTGCACCTGCAAACTGACGTTGAAATACATTGCAAGGACTTATGAGCATACACATACATTAGAGAGGACTCCAGAATGCGTCCTCTCAATGCATTCCAGTAGGGGTACCATTACTACAGGGAGTGCAGAATTATTATGCAAATGAGTATTTTGACCACATCATCCTCTTCATGCATGTTGTCTTACTCCAAGCTGTATAGGCTCGAAAGCCTACTACCAATTAAGCATATTAGGTGATGTGCATCTCTGTGATGAGAAGGGGTGTGGTCTAATGACATCAACACCCTATATCAGGTGTGCATAATTATTAGGCAACTTCCTTTCCTTTGGCAAAATGGGTCAAAAGAAGGACTTGACAGGCTCAGAAAAGTCAAAAATAGTGAGATATCTTGCAGAGGGATGCAGCACTCTTAAAATTGCAAAGCTTCTGAAGCGTGATCATCGAACAATCAAGCGTTTCATTCAAAATAGTCAACATGGTCGCAAGAAGCGTGTGGAAAACCAAGGCGCAAAATAACTGCCCATGAACTGAGAAAAGTCAAGCGTGCAGCTGCCAAGATGCCACTTGCCACCAGTTTGGCCATATTTCAGAGCTGCAACATCACTGGAGTGCCCAAAAGCACAAGGTGTGCAATACACAGAGACATGGCCAAGGTAAGAAAGGCTGAAAGACGACCACCACTGAACAAGACACACAAGCTGAAACGTCAAGACTGGGCCAAGAAATATCTCAAGACTGATTTTTCTAAGGTTTTATGGACTGATGAAATGAGAGTGAGTCTTGATGGGCCAGATGGATGGGCCCGTGGCTGGATTGGTAAAGGGCAGAGAGCTCCAGTCCGACTCAGACGCCAGCAAGGTGGAGGTGGAGTACTGGTTTGGGCTGGTATCATCAAAGATGAGCTTGTGGGGCCTTTTCGGGTTGAGGATGGAGTCAAGCTCAACTCCCAGTTCTACTGCCAGTTTCTGGAAGACACCTTCTTCAAGCAGTGGTACAGGAAGAAGTCTGCATCCTTCAAGAAAAACATGATTTTCATGCAGGACAATGCTCCATCACACGCGTCTAAGTACTCCACAGCGTGGCTGGCAAGAAAGGGTATAAAAGAAGAAAATCTAATGACATGGCCTCCTTGTTCACCTGATCTGAACCCCATTGAGAACCTGTGGTCCATCATCAAATGTGAGATTTACAAGGAGGGAAAACAGTACACCTCTCTGAACAGTGTCTGGGAGGCTGTGGTTGCTTCTGCACGCAATGTTGATGGTGAACAGATCAAAACACTGACAGAATCCATGGACGGCAGACTTTTGAGTGTCCTTGCAAAGAAAGGTGGCTATATTGGTCACTGATTTGTTTTTGTTTTGTTTTTGAATGTCAGAAATGTATATTTGTGAATGTTGAGATGTTATATTGGTTTCACTGGTAAAAATAAATAATTGAAATGGGTATATATTTGTTTTTTGTTAAGTTGCCTAATAATTATGCACAGTAATAGTCACCTGCACACACAGATATCCCCCTAAAATAGCTAAAACTAAAAACAAACTAAAAACTACTTCCAAAAATATTCAGCTTTGATATTAATGAGTTTTTTGGGTTCATTGAGAACATGGTTGTTGTTCAATAATAAAATTAATCCTCAAAAATACAACTTGCCTAATAATTCTGCACTCCCTGTATTTGTGTAATACTGCATTTCACAGAGCTCAAGGGTGGTGACAGATTCCCTTTAATTGTTAAATCGATTATCCCATGACTAATATAAAAAAGGAAAATCAGACATATAGTACATGATAATCTCTTTCTAACAAAGATAGAACCAACGCTGTACCTCACATGGATCCAGAGATCTCCCCATTCATTTCTCTGCTACATTTATATCAAGCTGGCAGCTCAGGGGAGGGTCTTTTCTGCTACAGCTCAGGGGGCGTGTTCATGCTCTCCCTATCACAGTTCAGGAGGCAGCTGAAGGATAAAACTGAGCATGTGCGGCCTTCTCAGTGAGCAGGACAAAGAAAAACAAACAAACAGCAGGTGGCGCTAAACAGATACATTTTATTGAATAACTCAGTGGCTAAGCTACATGTTAAATTATATGCAATTACCAAAGCATTCAGATCCAGGTGAAAACTGTCGTATATTTTTGGTGGGACAACCCCTTTATTGTTGGAGAACATGACTATTAACTTAAAATAGCTTTTCAGATTTTTTTTTTATAGACATCCAAAATGATTGTATAACTATAGATGTAAAAGGGTTGTCTGAGTTCAAATCTTATTATTTCAATCTGATGTGGGGCCAGTAAAATAATAACTTACTATAAGGTAAACTACGGAGGTCATCATCTGGAAACACACACAGCAAATGGACCAGAACAGCGGCCGCTGGGTAGAGAGACAGACACCGTCAGATCATGGCCAGGTAAGTCAATGACACTAACCTTACTTTCATCAACCTTTCCGATCCTGCATTGCTGCTCCTTCTTTTTGCCCAGGGATGTATTGTTAAGGTTGCAATGGTGATACCTTGCATACCCGCTACAGCCAATCACTGGCATTAGTGGGCTTGGGCTGTACATTGCTGAACCCACTGGCTGCATCCTAGGGAAGAGAAAGGAGCAATAGAACGGCATCTGAGGGGTTGGTGAAGGTGAAGTAAGTTATTTTATTATTGTACCAGCCCTACAACACATTAGTATAATAAAATTAACTTGGAGAAACCCTTTAAAGATTATCTCTCTCTTCATTTCCTGAAAGTGTGGAATGAAGTGCCCTGCCTTCAACATGCACTTGAATGGCTTGTTTAATACTGGAATGCATGCGTTTTATTTTATTGCTCTGCCCGGTCAACGAATCAATAAATCTCACCGGTTTGGATGTGCTAAACAAAAAGCACTCACAATAATACAACATAAGAAATGAAAAGTAGCAGAACAGATGTTCCACACCTTATGTAAACAACCAGTGGTGGGAGTTGCAAGTGCATAAAAATCGAGTTCCTATAAAGTTTCAGCAAGTAACATGAGGGTACAGCGTAAGTTTTAACAAGGGTGAACTAAGCCAAATGTTGCTGGCTGCTTCACTGGTCACTGTTATTCATCGTTAGTGCAATACATCAACAACTTGTTCAACTTTACCATTTGGAATAATTTAGGCCAGGGCTTTGGCTTTTTTTGTTCAGTTCAACAAACATGGATCTATTTTATACACCAATTCCTGCATTTCTAAATGTCTCACAAGAAGGGTAGGTTACTAGTTAAAGTGGAACTCCACCCAAGAAAAATAGAATTTCAGGTTTGGCTACAACAGATCCAGCAATTAAATGAGAAGTTTGAGTTATGAGTTCAGAAAATATTGTTCCATTTCAGATGTACTGTATGAGGCCTTATAAATGCTGCTGTCCCTTAAATTTGTGGAGAGTGGGAGTAGGAAAGTCGATGGGAAATACTTTTCTTATGAATAATTAGATCCATAACTATCCAACATAGCCTATCTACAGGGCGCCAGGAGAGGGAAAAGAAAAACTTTGCACGCTGCTCATCACGGTGAACAGTAATAGTATAGAGGTGTGCAGGTTTAACCTTATTTGATGCCAGAATAATGCATTTCGGGGCCAAACAAGCTCCTTTGTTAGACAGGGTGGAAGACAGTGCACCCTGTCCATCCATAGACAACCATTCATATCAATGTCCACCATGTAATCTTGTATTTCTCCACCAGCAGCTATGATGGCAACGGGCAGACAGTAACAACTGATCCAGACTTGCAGTGATCAGCTGTTGATGCCCAGCTTACATATGTTGTCTTCATGATGTACGTGGAGGTGTCTAAATTTTAAGGACGTCTCTCTTATGTGTGATTTTCATTAAACTTTTAGGTAATGTTCTTATTTTGTTAAATTCCATATTAAGGCTGCCATTTTTTCAAAGATACCAAGATGGGACATTAAAATAATTACAATAATTAAAGGGCAGGGCACCTGTTACTCAGAGAATCCGGTTTACATGAGGAAAAGGATAATCCAATAAGGGTAACCGATAGGTTCTTTTGTTTGGAAGAAGCCAGAGGAGCTACAGAGATATGGCTTGCAATTTTAGATTATGCATGTGTGGAGAGGGGGAGGTTGACTTTGATAAGAGATCTTATAACTGCTGGAAATGCCTTGAAATGGATGGGTTTTTAACTAGACAACTAATTGTTAGGCCTTGCAAAGTATTATAAGGTTTAAAGCCAGCCAAACACATAAGTGTTGGCAGGAATGTCACAGATCAGTCGTTGATAGGCTAAAGTGGTAAATCAGGTACTAAAATAAAACTAAAACAATAGCGTGGGTTTGTGCAAAGTGGCAAAATGATTGCATTTAGATGATCATGGCACACACTAGCATTTTCATAATGGGCAAAAAAAATCTAGCCTAACGGATCAAATTTTTGTCAGGCAACAGTCTGCCAGTGGTCATCATAAACAATTGTCCGTGAGTAATTTCTAAAAGACCGTTGCAGTACCCCAGAACTGGTGGTATCTACAATTGTTTAATGTTTTATATGTAATATGTTAAGGGAAATATTAATTATTAATATTTTGTGTCAATATTATTATTTAATATTCATAAATAGGCGTGAGTCATTTATTGATGACTCCGCCTATTTATACCTTAAATAAAAACTACCTGATTGCCCTTACACTACACTGAACTATACTATATGCGGCTTACTGCTACAATAAAAGACTATACACTGTAATAAAAGACTATACACTGTATGTTATGAATAAAGAAATATTTATTACACAGTACAAATACAGTCTATTACGCCATATCCATATATATATTAATATATCAATGGTCATAAATATATATACATATAGATGCACACACCATAGTACATAGATCAATGCGCCGCCCGGACCTGTGACATCATGAACGAGCGTCTGGAGGCCGCAGCGCAGGTAAGTACACTGCTGGGGAGTACTTACCATGGTAGCCAGGACTTCAGTAGCGTCCTGGCTGCCATGGTAACCGATCGGAGCCCCAGCTTACACTGGGGCCCCGATCGGAACTGCTGCTGTGCATGCGCAGAGCTAAATGTGGGATCAAGCATTGAGCATTAATTCCGGATCCGGCGTTACGGCATGTCTTCCGGATTTTTGGACGGAGACAAATCCGCAACATGCGGCGGTTTTGTCAACTCCAAAAAACGTTCACATACTGAACGGAAGACATCCTGATGCATCCTGAAAGGATTTCTCTCCATTCAGAATGCATTAGGATAATCCTCATCAGTATCTTTCCGTCCTAGGGGCCTAAAAAAATATATATAGAAATCTTATGTGATTAGTAAATTCCCTTTATTTTGCACCTTGGCACAAAACCAATAACTTTATGTGTATTTTCTACATGAAACTTTCCAACCTACTTCAGTGTGACCTACATGCCTGCCATAAAGTCTACCCTGCCCAAATTTTTTCTCCATATTCTTTAATATATTTTGAAATTATCTGAATGTTCTTTCCATGTTTAAAAAATTAACAATCCGTTCCTTGTGTCATTTATCATGGAGAATGATATTATTTTCACAGGAACTTGATAAGATTTATTAGGTATAAATTTACATTTCTATGAGTTGATGGTTAGAATACAATGTGCAATTCTCCAACTTTTTGGACACTGGATTATTGATTTAGAGCCAAATCCCACACCTGGAAGAATTCAGAGATAATACCGGCTGAAGAGAGCCCAGTGACAACTTAATGGACTCCTGCTGTGGTATTTGTAGAATAAAAGATGCTGAGGCAAAAACCGGAGCATTTATTTTCAAAGCAGGAGGCCGATATTATCCCATCACAATGCAATGACACTCTAAATTTTTTACTTCTGTGTCAATTTATTAACAAAATATATTTAATGAAATGTTGTGAAATGTCTATACAGAGCTGACTTTTGCTCTTGTCACTAAATGAAATAGCGTATTAAACATGTCAAATGTAAGAGCATATGAAATCATTTAATGTACAAACTAGAGCCAAGAATACTCTCAAGACTTCTAATGGCAAATCAGTATAACAAGAATTTCAATACACAGAAATGCAGATCTGCAGAGCTTGGAGCATTATTGCTGTCAATGTATATTATACTTTACAATGTGCTACTTAACTTATTAAGAATTTCTTCAAAAAATCAAAGCTAGAATATTCTCTAATGGGTTTGTATATTTGACCCTATATATTAAGAGTAAAGGTAGATGGGATGTTGCATCCTCAATTAAAGCTGCAAAGATCAATTAGGACACGCAGGCATGAATTCAATCTATGGAAACAATTTCCCTAAGGGAGGAAATCTATGACATACAGTGGTGGGCAGTCCATTTAGTTTCTGCTGTAAAGCAGTCAGTCCTTTAATATTTCGGATCTTTTACTATCTGCAGCAAATATAAAGGGCAGACAGGCTTATACACACAGTTAGACTGATTTACTAATACAGTCTACCAGTGTCGGACTGGGTTATCTAGGGCCCACCAGTAAAATTTATTTTGGGGGCCCGCCGTACGAATACATTCAAATATAATAAATAATCGAACAAGTTTTTTGTATGAACATAGGCTAGTTGATGTGCTGTACATTGAATATATGTATGTAGTGCAGTAAATCTAATGTGTCATGTGCCACTTGTGCAGGGGTTGAGAGACTAGGGGCCCACCTTGCTCAGGGGCCCACCGGGGGATTCCCCTGTACCCCTGTGGGCCCGTCCGAGCCTGCAGTCTATGATTTAAACAGTGCAAATTGTGGCTGATGCTATATTCTCCTGTAGGTTTGGTAGCGCATAAAGACCAGCCAGGATGTTGAGGCAGTGAAACGGTGCAGGTGGTCGCAAATTGACGACATCATCACAACCACCTGTGCTGTGACTCAGGCTGTGTGATGATGTAATTGCCACTGCTTGCGCCAAAAGCATGTGGCCTCCACCCCAGTCGGCGGTGTCGAGTGAGTGAATATTAGATTTGCTACTACTAGTGTCATTAAGACATTTTCAGTACTGTCAGTCCTATAAGGAGTACTGGAGCATTTTAACACATGGTCACTATACGGGTTATAACTGAAGGCACTGGGGGGATTTTTAATACTGTCGGTCCTATAGGGAGCACTGAAATATTTTTTATATGGGGGCACTATAGGGGTTACAACTGAAGGTACTGGAGGCATTTTAATACTGGAGGTATTTACTCTACTTGGGCATTTTAATACTAGGGTTGCTATAGGAGTCATTAATGGGTAAATTGGGGGGATTTTTAATAGTGGGGGCTTTATAGAAGGCATTACTGGGGAAAACTGGGGGTATTTTAAGACTGGGGGCACTAGAGGGGACATTAGTGGGGGCACTATGGGAAACTTCCTAAAAGTGAGGGCACAATAGAAGACATTAGTGGGGGAACTGTGAGCAGTTTTAATACTGGAGGCACTATAGGGGGAATACTGAAGGTACTGGGGACATTTTTATTACTTTAGGTACTATAAGGCCCACTAGTAAAGGCACTAGGGCATTTTAATATTGGGGTTGCTATAAGGGACATTACTGGGGGAATTGGGGGCATTTTTAATAGTGGGGGCACTATATGGGGCATTACTGAGTAAACTGGGGACATTTTTAAGGCTGGGGGCACTTTGAGAGAATTATTTATAGTGGTGACATAATAGGTGGCAGTAATGGGGGAACTGTGGGCATTTTTAATACTGGAGGCACTATAGGGGGCAGTACTGCAGGCACTGGAGGAAGTTTTAATACTGGAGGCACTATAGGGGGGAGACTGAAGACACAGGAGGCATTTTTTATACTCAGAGCACTGGAGCCATTTTTAATACTGGAGGCACTATAGGGGAACTAGTGAAGGCACTGGGGCATTTTGATACTGGGGTTGCTATAGGGGGCATTACTGGGGGAACTGGGGGCATTTTAATGTTGGGGGCACTATAGAGGCCATTACTAGGGGCATTATAGGGGAATTTATAAAATTGGAGCACTATAGGGGACATTACTGGGGGAACGTGTGTATTTTTAATACTGTGAGCATTATAGGGGCATTACTGGGGACACTTTATAGGAAGTTCTAATAATGGGGGCACAAAAGGCAATTATTGGAGGTATTTTTAATACTGGGACACTATAGGAGGCTTTACTGGAAGTACTGGGGGCATTTTTAATACTGGGTGACTGTAAAGGGCTTTGCTGTGGTCACTGAGACATTTTTGAGGGAACTATGGGGAGATTTATATTACTGAGGGAACAATGAGAACATTATTATTACTGGGAGCATTATAGAGGACATTATTACTAGTGGTGGCACTATTGGGGGCATTATTACTACAAGGGTCACAATGTTTTCTGCACTATAGTATTTGGGGGCATTGGAGCACACAAGGGGCTTAGTATTGAGGTGACAAACTATTATAGCTGAAATAAATCATTATGGCAGTCGGAACCAAATGGTTAAGATGAGGAAACAGAACTTTTACATTAGAGAACACGACACTGAATGTAAGAGTTATGCAGTAGTGTTGATTGAGCATGCTCGGCTGAACACCAGTTCGGCTCGAGCATCTCCATGCTCGGTACATAGCAGTACTGGGCCGAGTACCGCATGTGCTCGAACGCAGTGCTCGAGACTCCTCCCCGCACGTTTCTTGGCTGCTATGCAGCCAATAAATGTGCAGGGGGTGTAGCTGGCCAGCTCAGACCTATCCTAGGTTGCTAATATGGCTTATATGTTTATATAGCTAGACCTGCCAATTACCCTTTATATGTTAAAGACAAAAGCAGAGTTATTTGCATTGACTTCATGTTTCGGATGTCATATAACAGTTATATATTGTGTTCACAGAAGCAGAAAGATAATATGCCTTTAAGATTCATTATATGAATGTAAGGTAAGCTAAATGACACAGCAGAATTAACAGAAAGCATAGAGTTAAATTGTTGTTACTGCCCAGGAGTCTTAACCAATCACATCTAGCCTCACACTGAGCAGGAGTCTTGACCAATCACAACCAATCTTACACTCAGCCTGTGTGGAAAATTCCCTAGCAGAAGTTCATAGAATCATTGCACCAGAGGAGAAGAGCTGAACAGACATTTACTCTACTAAGAGCTGAGTTTTATGGAAGCAAAGAGGCCAAAATAGGTATCTAGAACAGTTATGATATGTTCCTATTGTTAGTATTGTGGTCAGAGCTGTATACTGAAACTAGTTATATATGTTTACTTACAGTTCCACCAAACTACGTACAAACTACGCAAACTACGTACAATCTGCAATTATATAGAACAAACTGCTCAAAGCAATTATATAGTATAGAGCAAACTGCAAACCAAGTAGAGCAAGTAGAACTATTGGTTAAACCTCAGTTATACCTCTGAAAGAGATCATAAAGTGCTTAAATAACTTAAAGTGAGAGTACAGATACTGAAGAGAAAAATATATCCACCATTTTATGGTGAATGACAAGATTGAACAGTTGAACCGCCATTTTGTGATACTTTTTTCAACACGTGTTTTGTACATAGACTATCTGCTGTGGAGGTGGCAGTGTTATATATGAAGAAAAGTTGAAGTTAATAAAGAAGTTATCTTAAGCATTTGGTGTGCTATTTAAGCCTACTGTTTCCATAGAACGGTGCTAGAAGAATTACAGCAGAGTAACAGTAACAGGACTAAAAAGTTAGAGATTTCAAAATTCTTCTAATGCCACAGCGCATAAGGCACTTCATAGTGCTGCGCCTGCCACAGGAGGTACTGGCACCACTGTAATGCTGTAGCCATTTTAGCTACTGGCATTACAGTGATTGGCTGGCCGGAACGCGTCATCGGGTTCTAAATAGCACCCGATGACACGTGTTTGGCTCAGTATTAGTCAGGGAGAGCTGTGCATAGGAAGGAACAGACAGTGTAGGGAGTGTTATTGGAAGATTTTTATTAGAAAAACTTTTCAGAGACCCAAAAGTCCTTTTAAGGTGGAGACAGCAGCAGTATATATTTTTAGCACATCCTGCGCTAAACAGCGTCTAATAGGACGCTGCGGACAGTTAAATTATCCGCGCCACATCTCCTGTGTAAAGTGTGTGCATCCCAAAAATATCTGTGACATCCAGTGAACTTTATCCATTGACAGTGTTCACTGCGGACAGTGCCATTAGCTGCGCAACATCTGCAGTGTAATGTGTGCGCTGAAAAAATTTATCAGTGACATACAGTGTACCTTTTCAAAAGACGGTGTTCGCTGCGGACAGTGACATTACCTACGCCACACCTGCAGTGTAACGTGTTCACTGAAAACATTTCTCTGTGACATACAGTGTACTTTTTCAATAGACAGTGTCCACTTCTGAGAGTGGCATTAGTTGCACCATATCTGCAGTGTAACATGTGCTCTGAAGAAATTTATCTGTGACATACAGTGTACCTTTTCAATAGACGGTGTCCGCTACGAACAGTGACATTAGCGCACAACATCTGCAATGTAGCATGTGAGCTGAAAAAATTTCTCTGTAACATACAGTGTACCTTTTCAATAGACGGTGTCTGCTTCTGAGAGTGACATTAAATGCGCAACATCTGCAGTGTAACGCGTGCACTGAAAAAATGTCTCAGTGACATACAGTGTACTTTTTCAATAGACAGTGTCTGCTGCGGACAGGGACATTAGCTGCGCTACATCTGCAGTGTAACGTGTGCGCTGAAAAAATTTATCAGTGACATACAGTGTACTTTTTTAATAGGCGGTGTCCGCTGCAGAGAGTGACATTATTGCGCAACATCTGCAGTGTAACATCTGCGCTGAAAAAAATGTATCTGTGACATACAGTGTACCCTTTCAATAGACAGTGTCCGCTACGAACAGTGACATTATGGCGCAACATCTGCAGTGTAACGTGTGCGCTGAAAAAATTTCTCTGTGACATACAGTGTACTTTTTCAATAGACGATGTCCGCTTCTGAGAGTGACACTACCAGGGGTACATCTAAAGTGTAACGTGTGACATACAGTGTACTTTTTCCGTAGACGCTGCGAACAGTGACATTACCTGTTGGACCTCTCCTGTATAAAGTTTCTTCATCCTAAATACCTGTGACATTAACTGTAATTTTTTATTAGCCGCTGGTGACAGTATTGACATTATCTGAGGGATATCTCCTGTGTGACGTTTCCACATCCCAAATACCTTTTTACATTTTTTTGCGCACACACTTCCAAATCCTACGCTACTGTATGTGTGACATACTTTCAAGCATATATAATATTGAAAATGAAGAAGGCAAGCTGTAAGGGACAGGGAAGTGGCCGTGATGCTGATGGTGACGCAGAGGCCGTGGCCCTGGGCACATTGAAACTGTGCCTGCTGCCAGAGCACAAGAAAAACAATCATCCACTATACCTAGCTTCATGTCCCAGTTTGCAGGGCGGCACAGGACACCACTCTTGAAGTCACACCAGTGCAACCAGGTGGTTGGTTGGATTGCAGCAGATAATGCTTCCAGTCAGTTAAGCACCACCCTGTCTTCCACCAAGTCCAGTCTCAGTAGCCAACAGTCTGGTCAACACAATCCTCACCCTGATCCTCCTTCCTCCCACCATGGACAGTCTGGGCAAACAAGTGATCCCAGACTCGGATATTCTGAGGACCTCTTTTCATTGCCATTCCTATCATTTGGTCTTCTTGACAATCACGCTTGAAGAGGGACAGATCGTGTGCCCTGATTCCCAACCTCTTGAGCATCCACTAGTCACAAGAAGATGGCGGTGGGGAATGGCAATTACTGTTTAATGAGGTGGGTGATGATGAGACACAGTTGCCAATAAGTCAACGGCAATTACTGTCTCAAGAGGTCTGATGAAGAGGATGAGCACACAGTTGTCAATCACTGAGGTTGTGGTTAGATCAACAAGTCAGGAGGATGAGCAGAGTGAGGAAGTGGAAGAGGAGGTGGTG
Source organism: Bufotes viridis (assembly GCA_033119425.1). Lineage (NCBI taxonomy): Eukaryota > Metazoa > Chordata > Amphibia > Anura > Bufonidae > Bufotes > Bufotes viridis. The sequence continues at coordinate 318,922,095 of CM065593.1, read as the reverse complement.
GACGATGAAGTCACTGACCCAACCTGGGAAGGTGGAAAGCCGAGCGAGGACAGCAGTACAGAGGGGGAGGGATCTGCAGCACGCAACAGGCTGAAAGAGGCAGTAGGGTGGCAAAAGGGAGAAGGCGGGCCACACCAAACAGGCCCCCAACTGTTTCACGGAGCACCCCCTTGTGGAAATCTCCCTTGCCAAGGGGTTGGTGTTCAGCAGTATGGCGCTTTTTTGAGGAAAGTGCAGACGACAAAAGAATAGTAGTTTGCAACCTGTGCCGTACCAAAATGAGCCAGGGCGTGAACACTAGCAACTTCACCACCACCAGCATGATCCAAGCATGGTATCCAAGCAAACTAATTAGTGGGACAAACGCCTGGGTACACAATCTGTGTCTGAGGGTCACACCACAGCCTCCTCTTTTTCTATGTTACGTGCTGCTAGCCAATCCCCGTGTCGAAGGCGCAGGCCTGGATGCCTCCCGCCCTGCATCTGGACCTTTGCAGCCACCAACAGCAGCCACATCCACTTCCCTGTCCCAGCACAGCGTCCAAATGTCCTTACCCCAGGCATTTGAACGCAAGCGCAAATACCCAGCCACCCACCCACAGGGAATAGCACTAAATGCCCAGCTTTCAAATTACTGGCCCTGGAAATGTTGCCTTTTAGGCTTGTGGACACTGAGGCCTTCCGCAGCTTGATGTCGGCATCCGTCCTGCGTTACCCACTATTTTTCAAGGTGTGCCATGTCCACCTTACATCAACATGTGTCCCGTAACATCACACGTGCCTTGACCAACTCAGTTACTGGGAAGGTCCACTTAACCACGGACACATGGACAAGTGCATTCGGCCAGGGACGCTGCATTTCCCTGACGGCACACTGGGTGAACGTTGTGGAGGCCGAGAGCGAGTCGTACCCTGGGATGGCACAGAAGCTACTGACGCCAAGGATTTGCGGGCCCTACATCGATCAGGGTTTCCACCAGCACCTACGTTAGTGGCTCTAACCCCCACTTCTCCTCCTTCATCTCCTCCTCACTTCTACCTCCGAATGATCTGCATGCAGCACCAGTCAGCCATCAGTCAGTAGCTGGAAGCAGTGCAGCACTGCAATGGGGAAGCGGCAACATGCCCTGCTGAAGCTGATACGCTTAGGGGATAAACAGCAGACCACTGCAGAGCTATGGCAGGGGATAAGAGACCAAACTGAGCTGTGGCTCTAGCCACTCAACCTACAACCAGACATGGTTGTGTCTGATAATGGCTGTAACTTGGTGGCGGCATTGGAACTCGGCAAGCTCACACACATCCCATGCCTAGCCACGTCTTAAACCTAGTGGTTCAGCGGTTTCTCAAAACCTACCCCAACTTGCCTGGGCTACTGGTGAAGGTGCGCCGCGTGTGTGCACATTTACACAAGTCATCGACAGCTTCAGTGCTGTCAATGCTGCAGCAGCGCTTGAAATTGCCAGCTGACCGGCTGTTATGCGACGTGAGCACACACTGGAACTCGACGTTCCACATGTTGGCCAGGCTTTGTGAGCAGCAGAGGGCAGAAGTGAAATACCAGCTGCAACATGGTCATCGCCTTTCCAGTCAGCTTCCGCTATTCACAATCAAGGAGTGGGCATGGATGTCTGACCTCTGTGAGATTTTAAGAACCTTTGAGGAATCAACACAGATGGTGAGCAGTGATAACGCTATCAGCGTAACCATCTACTCAAACTCTCGCTGCTCACTATTAAGGATGACGCTTTGCATGTGGAAGAGGTGGAAATGGGAGAAGAAATTACACAGGGTGATAGCCAGACCATCAAAAAATGTGGTGATAAGAAAGCAGGATGCGCTCATACCCATATGCAGTTGTGCATTTCTGTAGGGGAGCACATCCTGCACTTGTAGTCCGTTGCTAATGGCAATCACCAGCAAAAAATGCATACAATGGATGATGCCAGCAACGGACTACAAGTACCACAATGGACATCCTACATAAGATGAAATTTATGTGGATGTGGCAAGAATTCAGAACAAACACAGAACCAGAGATAGGTGCACGCTGCCGTCACACTAACCCTCACACTGATGTTAAAAATTGAGAGTTAGTTCGACATATCCTACTAGGAGGACGTGTCTTAAGCCTCGGGCACCAGCGTCAAGGTCTCTCAAGTAGCCGTGGGCCTAACACTCACCTACCTGCGCCATATGGGCGATATCAGGGCCAGTGGGCAATTACAGGAGCATTAGGACGACTCACAAACATCTCCTCTGTTACCTCCAGCATGTGGCCATGCTTGCAATGGGAGGTGGGAGGTGTCTATGAGCCCTACCCAAGACTGACTGATATAGCCCAAGGCCAAGCAGGTGCACCCAAATGTGACCTGAAGATGAAAAACAGGCACATTAAAATGGAGTTTGTACACCTCCATACATATATATAAAACCATCAAAAATGTGGTGATAAGAAAGCAGGATGCGCTCATACCCATATGCAGTTGTGCATTTCTGTAGGGAGCACATCCTGCACTTGTAGTCCGTTGCTAATGGCAATCACCAGCAAAAATGCATACAATGGATGATGCCAGCAACGGACTACAAGTACCACAATGGACATCCTACATAAGATGAAATTTATGTGGATGTGGCAAGAATTCAGAACAAACACAGAACCAGAGATAGGTGCACGCTGCCGTCACACTAACCCTCACACTGATGTTAAAATTGAGAGTTAGTTCGACATATCCTACTAGGAGGACGTGTCTTAAGCCTCGGGCACCAGCGTCAAGGTCTCTCAAGTAGCCCGTGGGCCCTAACACTCACCTACCTGCGCCATATGGGCGATATCAGGGGCCAGTGGGCAATTACAGGAGCATTAGGACGACTCACAAACATCTCCTCTGTTACCTCCAGCATGTGGCCATGCTTGCAATGGGAGGTGGGAGGTTTCTATGAGCCCTACCCAAGACTGACTGATATAGCCCAAGGCCAAGCAGGTGCACCCAAATGTGACCTGAAGATGAAAAACAGGCACATTAAAATTGGAGTTTGTACACCTCCATACACATATATATAAACCATCAAAAAATGTGGTGATAAGAAAGCAGGATGCGCTCATACCCATATGCAGTTGTGCATTTCTGTAGGGGAGCACATCCTGCACTTGTAGTCCGTTGCTAATGGCAATCACCGGCAAAAAATGCATACAATGGATGATGCCAGCAACTAACTACAAGTACCACAATGGACATCCTACATAAGATGAAATTTATGTGGATGTGGCAAGAATTCAGAACAAACACAGAACCAGAGATAGGTGCACGCTGCCGTCACACTAACCCTCACACTGATGTTAAAAATTGAGAGTTAGTTCGACATATCCTACTAGGAGGACGTGTCTTAAGCCTCGGGCACCAGCGTCAAGGTCTCTCAAGTAGCCCGTGGGCCCTAACACTCACCTACCTGCGCCATATGGGCGATATCAGGGGCCAGTGGGCAATTACAGGAGCATTAGGACGACTCACAAACATCTCCTCTGTTACCTCCAGCATGTGGCCATGCTTGCAATGGGAGGTGCAGGATGTGCTCCCCTACAGAAATGCACAACTGCATATGGGTATGAGCGCATCCTGCTTTCTTATCACCACATTTTTTGATGGTTTATATATATATGTATGGAGGTGTACAAACTCCAATTTTAATGTGCCTGTTTTTCATCTTCAGGTCACATTTGGGTGCACCTGCCTGGCCTTGGGCTATATCAGTCAGTCTTGGGTAGGGCTCATAGACACCTCCCACCTCCCATTGCAAGCATGGCCACATGCTGGAGGTAACAGAGGAGATGTTTGTGAGTCGTCCTAATGCTCCTGTAATTGCCCACTGGCCCCTGATATCGCCCATATGGCGCAGGTAGGTGAGTGTTAGGGCCCACGGGCTACTTGAGAGACCTTGACGCTGGTGCCCGAGGCTTAAGACACGTCCTCCTAGTAGGATATGTCGAACTAACTCTCAATTTTTAACATCAGTGTGAGGGTTAGTGTGACGGCAGCGTGCACCTATCTCTGGTTCTGTGTTTGTTCTGAATTCTTGCCACATCCACATAAATTTCATCTTATGTAGGATGTCCATTGTGTACTTGTAGTCCGTTGCTGGCATCATCCATTGTATGCATTTTTTGCTGGTGATTGCCATTAGCAACGGACTACAAGTGCAGGATGTGCTCCCTACAGAAATGCACAACTGCATATGGGTATGAGCGCATCCTGCTTTCTTATCACCACATTTTTGATGGATTTATATATATGTATGGAGGTGTACAAACTCCAATTTTAATGTGCCTGTTTTTCATCTTCAGGTCACATTTGGGTGCACCTGCTTGGCCTTGGGCTATATCAGTCAGTCTTGGGTAGGGCTCATAGACACCTCCCACCTCCCATTGCAAGCATGGCCACATGCTGGAGGTAACAGAGGAGATGTTTGTGAGTCGTCCTAATGCTCCTGTAATTGCCCACTGGCTCCTGATATCGCCCATATGGCGCAGGTAGGTGAGTGTTAGGGCCCACGGGCTACTTAGAGACCTTGACGCTGGTGCCCGAGGCTTAAGACACGTCCTCCTAGTAGGATATGTCGAACTAACTCTCAATTTTTAACATCAGTGTGAGGGTTAGTGTGACGACAGCGTGCACCTATCTCTGGTTCTGTGTTTGTTCTGAATTCTTGCCACATCCACATAAATTTCATCTTATGTAGGATGTCCATTGTGGTACTTGTAGTCCGTTGCTGGCATCATCCATTGTATGCATTTTTGCTGGTGATTGCCATTAGCAACGGACTACAAGTGCAGGATGTGCTCCCCTACAGAAATGCACAACTGCATATGGGTATGAGCGCATCCTGCTTTCTTATCACCACATTTTTTGATGGTTTATATATATATGTATGGAGGTGTACAAACTCCAATTTTAATGTGCCTGTTTTTCATCTTCAGGTCACATTTGGGTGCACCTGCTTGGCCTTGGGCTATATCAGTCAGTCTTGGGTAGGGCTCATAGACACCTCCCACCTCCCATTGCAAGCATGGCCACATGCTGGAGGTAACAGAGGAGATGTTTGTGAGTCGTCCTAATGCTCCTGTAATTGCCCACTGGCCCCTGATATCGCCCATATGGCGCAGGTAGGTGAGTGTTAGGGCCCTCGGGCTACTTGAGAGACCTTGACGCTGGTGCCCGAGGCTTAAGACACGTCCTCCTAGTAGGATATGTCGAACTAACTCTCAATTTTTAACATCAGTGTGAGGGTTAGTGTGACGGCAGCGTGCACCTATCTCTGGTTCTATGTTTGTTCTGATAGCCAGACCACCCTCAGTTCGTCTTCTCAGCGCAAATTGGACGATGAAGAGGAGGAGAAGGAAGAGGAGCAGGAGACAGTTTCATTTCTCTGGTGGAGAGGACGAGCAAAATGGTGCAATACCAGGAGGTCCTTGTTGAAAAATTGCTCCAAAAATGTCCATCTGATAATGCTGGCGGCAGAGTCCGTAGTTCCTTGGGCGACCGAGGAGGGGAGACAAAAGAAAAACACAGCAGTATCAACAGAGGCAGGGCAACACTCTCCAAAGCCTGGAACTATTTCATGACACCCCGCCAGCATCCTCATCCTGATGCACGGACTACTGTCACAAGGAGGGAAAATTTTTGGAAGATGGTGAAGGAGTACATAGCAGACCGTGTCAGCGTCCTCAATGATCCTTCAGTGCCTTGCAACTACTGGGTGTCAAAGCTGGACACATGTAACGAACTGGCGCTCTACGTCTTGGAGGTGCTGGCCTGCCCTGCCGCCAGCGTTTTGTCTGAGCGGGTATTTAGTGCTGCTGGTGGCTTTATAACAGATAAGCGTATCCGCCTGTCAACTGAAAATGCTGACAGGTTGACTCTTGTCAAAATGAACAAGGTCTGTATTGCCCCTGACTTCTCGACTCCACCAGAGGAAGGCTGGTGAACATAAAGGCACTTTAAATGTGTTGTTTATAATGTACTGAATACACTGTATTCCCATGCACCACTTCCATCACAAAAAAGAGTATATGGTTGAATCTTCCTTTTCTCATCTTCGTCCTCCTCTACCATCATATTAACATGCTTATTCATCACATATAATGCCCTTGCATATAATGTTTTATAGGGTCAGCTCACCTGCAGGCCCGCGCATATAATTTTTTTCAGGGTCAGCTCACCTGCAGGCCCTCGCATATAATGTTTTACAGGGTCAGCTCACCTGTAGGCCCTCGCATATAATGTTCTACAGGGTCAGCTCACCTGCAGGCCCTCACCTATAACCTTTTAGAGGGTCAGCTCACAAGCAGACCCCTCACCTACAATCTTTTACAGGGTCAGCTCACCTGCAGGCCCTTGCATATAATGTTTTACAGGGTCAGCTTACCTGCAGGCCCTCGCACATAATGTTTTACAGGGTCAGCTCACCTGTAGGCCCCCACCTACAATCTTTTATATGGTCAGCTCACCTGCAGGCCCTCGCATATAATGTTTTACAGGGTCAGCTCACCTGCAGGCCCTCACATCTAATGTTTTACAGAGCACCCAAGCATCCCAATGTGTTCGATCAACACTGCAGTGCTGTATATCCTGTGTTATGGTAGCGCTAAAAAGACCAGGAAGGAGCTGAATAAAAAGCAGGCTCTCTGCTTTGGTCCGTGTCTTACCTCCTCAGACCCCTCCTCTATATCTTAATTAGGGATGACTGGAGGACGAGGACAGAACGTGGCAGCTGTTGCAGGCCACCACAGAGGGGCAGCTTCTGGGAAGATATTTTGTGCTGCTTGCACAATATTTTATGTTGCACTATGTTATTTGGTTCCTCAGGGGCAGTATTTTGTGCAGCACTACAGTATAGCTACACTTGCCTACATGTTTTAGCCCCACCTGCAACATGAAGCCACTTTTAGTTTTTTCCAGAGCCACTTTAAGTTCTCAGTATGTACCTGGTGGCCATAACAGTTTTGTCAGTAACAACTGAGCTAAATTTTACAGACAAGTGCCTAATTTAGGGTACTTTCACACTAGCGTTTTGGATTCCGTTTGTGAGATCCGTTTCAGGGCTCTCACAAACGGTCCAAAACGGATCAGTTAAGCCCCAATGCATTCTGAATGGATAAGGATCTGTTCAGAATGCATCAGTTAGGCTCTGTTCCGCTTTTATTCTGTTTTGGAGGTGGACACTTAAACGCAGCATGCAGCATTTTGGTGTCCATCTGAAGAGGTGGAGCCTAACGGATCCGTTTTGAATTACAATGTAAGTCAATGGGGACGGATTCGTTTTCAATGACACAATATGGTGCATTTGAAAACGGATCTGTTCCCCGTTGACTTTCAATGTAATTCAAAACGGATCTGTTCTGGACTTTGTCATTTTTCTTTAAACCTAATGCAAACGGATCTGTTCTGAACGGATACAAACGTTTGCATTATAGGTGCGGATCCGTCTGTGCAAATAAACACACGGATCCACACCAATGCAAGTATGAAAGTACCCTTACTAGATGCTGGAGTTGGCTTACCTAACATACTACACAAATGTTGCAAAATAAAAGAAATTGTAACAATCACACACATTATAAATCCAGAGTAGATATTAAACCATGATACCAAACTGTGGCATAAGATGGAAACCTGGGAAATCTGACAGAAAAACTCTTCATACATATCATACACATTTTCAAGCTTTGGATTTATTCCAAAACGTTGTTTGTGACTGTTTTTTATATTTGTCTCTTCTTGTATTTCTATGTAGTTAGCAAAGGTTAATCTCTGATATAATGACCCACATTTGCCATGATCTGTACAGGACCAGTAGTAGCTTCTTTTAATATAGTGCCCCCCAGTAGTGGCCTCTTTTATTTCACAATATTTTTATTGAAAAAAAATATAGGTATAACCATACAGTACAAGTGATACAGCATACCAATCTTGAACATTAGTTTTTGTATAAGAGGTTGGATTGAGTAGGGAAGGAAAATAGGGAGGGAATAAAGGAGTGTGAGGGACATAGGAGATAACAACAATGGAACATCAACAATAAGAACAGCAACATAGCCTTGGATCAGAGTCAGTTTCAGCATCAGTACATTATTGCATATCTAACTTTCAAGTGTATTATACGTAATGTCACTCATAAGGTTGGTGGTAATGGCAAAAAGCACATTGAAACATCAGATGGCAATCTAGTTGATTTCCAACAGTTATATTATGTCACGTAATCTCAAAGAAAGAGTATGATCCTGATTTATTTTACAAAGACCAAACGCCAAATTTCTAATTTCTTAAGATAGTTGTTGAATGAGCCTGAGCAGGATGCTATAGTGCTTTCCATTTCACAATGATAGGAGACCCTATTAATGACCTCAGAAATAGATGGGACCACTGTGGACCGCCAGTGTTTTGTGATAAGTATTTTAGCAGCTGTCAATACGTGAAAAGCATCTGTACGGTGTTGCTTAGGAATCATATCTAGGCCATTGAGTAAAAGAAACATATCAGGGGTGTAAGGTATCCCTATCTGGAGAGTGAATAATAATAGTTTATACACCTCCCTCCAAAAACACCGGACATTTGGACAGCCCCAAAATATATGTAACATATCCCCAACTGACTTTTTACACCTCCAACATGTGTTAGGAACATCCGGGTATATCAATGATAATCTTTCCGGTGTCCTATACCAGCTATATATTATTTTCCTAGAGGCTTCTAGGTGATTAGAACATTTAGAGTGTTTTTGGGGGGCCAAGAAAATTGATTGCCATGAAATTTGGTCTGTTGGGATTTTCAAATACGTCGACCACCTTTCCAATCCTGAAGGTACGGCCACATTACAGACATCTAACATAAATTTATATAATGTAAAGATATGCCTTAAGGCTGAGCGCGTGCCCCCAAAAAATATTTAGCAAAGGGAGAAGCAGTATCTTCTGCGTCCTCCGGTAGCAAGGTCACCAAGGATCTCAACCTCAGGTATTTAAAGAATTCCTTGTTGGAGAGACCAAATTTTTGAGTAATTTCAGAAAAGGGTATTAATCCATTTCCATCCCAGATGTCACGCACTGTGGATATACCTTTCTGTACACATATATCAAATGTTATATCTGGAATCATATATTCCAAAGCTATAATTGGAATTCGGGAACGCTGCATTGTAACTAATTTCTAAGTTATTATCATGGATTTCCACACCATAAGACTAGCCTTTATTAACGCATATTTTGGAGCATGTCTCAGTGGATCAATGAAGGGACATTGAAGAATATCCTTGATACATTCTACACTCATTGTGCATGTTTCCATAGCAACCCATATGGGAGGGTCCGGTTTCGCAAACCAGCATCTCATTTGGTCCAGCAAGGATGCATAATAATATAACAACAAATAAGGAAAGCAAAGGGCTCCCTGTGTTGTAGGAGTATATAAAGTGGAAGCTGCAACTCTATGTCTGGCGTTTTTCCATACAAAATTTGTAAGTAACGTCTGAAGTCTATTAATATATCTCTTGGACAAGGGAATCGGGATATTCCTAAACAGGTAAAGCACTTTTGGTAAAATCATCATCTTAGTCGCAGCTATTCCCCCGACTCAGGATATTTCCTGTGATGAGAATAGTTTAATATCTTCTGAAATTGTGGTGAGCAATGGTAGATAGTTCATCTTATATAGATTTTTAGAGGGATACGTCAAAGTAATGCCAAGGTACAAGATCCCTTCAGTTGCCCATTTAAACGAAAATTGGGAGGATATCGACGATGTAATAGGAATAATGTAATAGGAGATATCACTAAACTCTTTAAGTTTTAGCATGACCGCCGGGAGAGATGCTGTGGGGTTAGATAGAGCAATAAGCACATCGTCAGCAAATAGACTAATTTTGTGTTCTGTGCCACTAACTTTAATGCCTGCAATATCAACTGCAGAGCTCCATGACTAAGGTAAAAATCAGGGGGGAGAGGAGGCATCCCTGGCGTGTGCCGTTCGAGATCGGAAACGGCTTGGACATAAATCCAGTACATAAGACTTTGGCGGATGGCTTAGTGTACATTGCTAGAATAGCTACTTTCGCCTCTCCCACTATTCCAAATTTATCCAGGATTGTCTCTAAATATCCCCAATGGACCCTGTCGAAAACGCCTTCTCCGCATCCAGGGAAAGGAGCAGAGAAGGCGTCTGACGGGTTTCTACTTCTTCCACTAGGCTCATAAACCTTCTGGTCCATCCACAGATTGGCGACTTTTCACAAATCCCACTTGGTCTTTGTGGACCAGGTCCGGAAGTATATCAGCAAGTCTAGAGGCTATAATTTTGGCATAGACCTTCAAGTCCGTATTTAGCAGTGAGATCGTACGAAAATTCCCTGGCCTATCCGGAGATTTTCCCGGCTTCGGGAGTGTAACAATGGTTGCCTCCAACATTTCATCCGAAATCACCCCAGTAAAACCTTATTTGATTAAAAAGCTTTTTAAGAGGGGCGACTAAAAGATCCCTAAACTGCTTATAATATCTATTAGTAAGCCCGTAGTGGCCTCTTTTAATATAGTGACACCCCCCCCCAGTAGTGCCTCTTAAGATAAAGTGCCCCCAGTAGTGTCCCTAAACCAAAAAAATAAATAAAATACTCACTTCGCTCCTGCTGTCTGTCCACATCATTCTTGCACCCTGCTGCTACTTCCTCTCCAGCTGCCTGCATTACGGCAAACTTCCAGGCACTCTACCCCGGGTCTGGTGGCGTGACCCAGCGCAGAAGGTTGCGATGATGTCATTGCGACCTCCTGCAAATTAGCACTGCCTCATAGGCCTGAGGCTAGCGGCCTTCAGCGACCAGATCGGTGGTTGTCGCCCCAAAATTCTGCTGTCTCAAACTAAAACTACCAATAGTTGGCATGAAGCAAAACAAAAGTGCCTTACCCTGCACCAAATTTATCATCCAGTCTGAGCCTCTGTGATGTCTAGACAGCCTCTCTAAATTTATGCCAGCTACATAATTAGAAGACCCTCACTGTCTTTTTTCCTTAGTAAGCTTTACCAGGGTATAAACCAACATAAAGTATGCTTGTGCACACTTCTGTGCATGGGCATAACATGCTAACCTACAGAATTAGGCCACCACATTATTAGCTAAAAAAATCCTATGAGACTATAAATAAATAAATAAATGTAAAAAGTACAATTTTATAGTAAGACTATGTTCACATGTAGTGAATACATTTGGATATCGGATGAGATTTTAACAAACTGTATCTGCATGTGGCAAACAAAAATCTATGCGAAAATAGACCTGCAGTATGGATTTCAAATCTGCAGCATGTCCTCAGCAACTTTGCTATAAATTTGACATGTTAAGCATGCAGATTTTGCAGTGGATTCTGCATCAAACCTGTGATGGATTTTTTTCCATTTAAATTATGTTGAGAGTGAACGTTGCTTGTTATCATTTTATGACCCTCCTCTCTGCTAGGTTTAGGCAGTCTCTGCAACATGACACGAGAGAGGAAAATTAAATTGCACAGAGTGTTTCAGGTAACACGGGGTTCATTTTCCGATACGGTGCTAATCTTAAACCCATAAATTCTGTTACGCAATCTACAAAGTGGCTGTGTTTTATTTTTTCAGACCAGATGTACATGTGTTTTCACAAACGATCCCACTTAAATATGGAACAAGAAATAGAGCCATTCAGTCCTCGCACCAGAGTCAGGTGTGTTTTATTTCACAACATTCTCATGAACCAAAAAAACGTTCAATTATTACCTCTTAAAACTTTTAGATAGTTAACTCAACATTTTGTTTTGCCTTTTTTTTTTATTTTACAGTGTTTTTCGCAGGCTCACCTCTCATTGGAATGCCTGTGTGAGAATAAACACATCATTGTTCATAAATTGTAAGGTTGATCACTTTCCTCTTATTAATTAAATGGCAGGATCTTTATATAAACGCAGGGTTTATAAATATACAAATTAGTACATAAATGTACATTGTTGTTTGCCTTCATTTATTGTGCATAAGAAACTGGGATTACTAGAACGACAATGGGCGTGGGGGTAAACCACATTGCCATGGTACAGTATTACAGCTATGTATTGTATGAAGCCATGATAGGGCTTCCACAGAGGTGCACTATACTGCTGCAGCATTTGCCTCTGATTTCATGGTGAAGCATATGGAAGAGTTTTTTCTGGATTCCATACAATCTTAAAGAAAACATTGTGGCATGTTCCATGGGACTTCATATGTACTCTCAGGGAAAATATGTATATTTGGTGCCCAATGAGCCTGTAGGGCAGTGCTAAGGAGCCATATGGGTTCTAAACCATATGCCATAGCCACCGTACCCATGTGCATTAGAATTCTGAGTTCATAGAGGTGGTGTTAATGTAAAGGGGTTATGCCAAGTTTTGAAGTTATCCCCTATCCATAGCATAGGGAATAACTAATTGATCACTGGGGGTGTCCCCCCCCCCCCTGATCTAATGGAGCACAGGTTGAGGATGTACCCTTCCCCTCCACTCATTTTCTACTGGAAGGCTGAAAATAGCAGGGCACTGTATTTGGCAGCCCCATAAAGAATGCATGGAGCAGCATGGTGCATGCTCAACCTGCTGTTCCATCAGATCGGGAGAATGGCACTCATCTTCTCAGGATCATTAGGGGTCCCAAAGGTTAGACCCCTACCGATCAGTTAGTAATCCCATATCCACCATACTTTCATAACTTGGCACAACCCCTTTGACATAAAAGATAAGTGTAAACTTACTTGTAAGCTGGTGAGGTGTTTAGACATACTGATGATCTCCATGGTAAAAAAGCTTTAGCAAAAAGAGATTATCCAAAAAAGAGAACCCCTTTAAAAAGGGAAGTGGCTAATAGGGATGAGCGAACCCGAACTGTATAGTTTGGGTTTGTACCGAATCTTGGGGTGTTCGGGACACGGACCCGAAAATTTTCAAAAAAGTTCGGGTTCGGGTCCATTGATCGGCAATTTCTTCCCAGCTTTCTGAAGGGCTGCACAGCAGCCAATCAGCTAGCGTTTTACTTCTTGCCCTAAGAAGCCATCACAGCCATGCCTACTAATGGCATGGCTGTGATTGGCCAAGTGCAGCATGTGACCCAGCCTCTATTTAAGCTGGAGTCACGTAGCACCGCACGTCACTCTGCTCTGATTAGTGTAGGGATAGGATGCAGCTGCTGTAAGGGCGAGATTAGGCAGGGAAAACTAAGCAAAAACACCTAATGAAGTGATCGATCTACAGTGTGAATCATTCAACTTTTGCTAATTAATTGCTCACTGGTTTTTAGGCTACACAGAGCGTTTTTCGGTCACTTTTTTCTGGGGTGATTGGCGGCCATTTTGTGTCTTGTGGTGCAACAGCACAAGCTGCCAAAACGTCCATCAATCCATCAATACTAGGGGTTGTTGTTTTTTTTTGCTATATCCTACATCAGGGGCTTGGCTGTGCTTATTGTCACCCCTAGAAACTCAGGATAGAAATTTCTATATTTTATTGAGGGGTTAAATTCAATTGGCAAAATAGCAATCCCCTAAATCTGGTGTTCCAGCTGTGGCTAGCCAAGTGTAATACTGTCTGCTGTCTGGCAAAGGATAGATTTTTTTCTGTGGTGAAATTTAATTGCCAAAATAGCAATTTCCTAAATCTGTGGTTTCAGCTGTGACTGGCCAAGTTTAATAGTGTCCGGCAAAGGATATATTTTGTTCCGGGGTGAAATTTAATTGCCAAAATAGCAATACCATAAATCATTGGTTTCAGCTGTGACTGACCAAGTTTAATAGTGTCCGGCAAAGGATATATTTTGTTCTGGGGTGAAATTCAATAGCCAAAATAGCAATCCCCTAAATCTGGTGTCCCAGCAGTGGCTGGCCAAGTTTAATAGTGTACGCCAAAGGATATATTTTGTTCTGGGGTGAAATTCAATAGCCAAAATAGCAATCCCTAAATCTTGTGTCCCAGCAGTGGCTGGCCAAGTTTAATAGTGTACGGCAAAGGATATATTTTGTTCTGGGGTGAAATTCAATTGCCAAAATAGCAATACCATAAATCTGTGGTTTCAGCTGTGGCTGGCCAAGTTTAATAGTGTCTGGCAAAGGATATATTTTGTTCTGGGGTGAAATTTAATTGCCAAAATAGCAATACCATAAATCAGTGGTTTCAGCTGTGGCTGGCCAAGTTTAATAGCGTCCGGCAAAGGATATATTTTTTTATGGGGTGAAATTCAATTGCCAAAATAGCAATCCACTAAATCTGGTGTCCCAGCAGTGGCTGGCCAAGTTTAATAGTGTACGGCAAAGGATATATTTTGTTCTGGGGTGAAATTCAATAGCCAAAATAGCAATCCCCTAAATCTGGTGTCCCAGCAGTGGCTGGCCAAGTTTAATAGTGTACGGCAAAGGATATATTTTGTTCTGGGGTGAAATTCAATTGCCAAAATAGCAATACTATAAATCTGTGGTTTCAGCTGTGGCTGGCCAAGTTTAATAGTGTCTGGCAAAGGATATATTTTGTTCTGGGGTGAAATTTAATTGCCAAAATAGCAATACCATAAATCAGTGGTTTCAGCTGTGGCTGGCCAAGTTTAATAGTGTCCGGCAAAGGATATATTTTGTTCTGGGGTGAAATTCAATTGCCAAAATAGCAATCCACTAAATCTGGTGTCCCAGCAGTGGCTGGCCAAGTTTAATAGCGTCCGGCAAAGGATATCTTTTTTTCTGGGGTGAAATTCAATTGCCAAAATAGCAATCCACTAAACCTGGTGTCCCAGCAGTGGCTGGCCAAGTTTAATAGTGTACGGCAAAGGATATATTTTGTTCTGAGGTGAAATTCAATTGCCAAAATAGCAATATCATAAATCAGGGGTTTCAGCTGTGGCTGGCCAAGTTTAACAGTGTCCGGCAAAGGATATAATTTGTTCTGGGGTAAAATTCAATTGCCAAAATAGCAATACCATAAATCTGGTGTCCCAGCAGTGGCTGGCCAATTTTAATAGTGTCCAGCAAAGGATAGATTTTTTTCTGGGGTGAAATTCAATTGCCAAAATAGCAATCCCCTAAATCTGGTGTCCCAGCAGTGGCTAGCCAAGTTTAATAGTGTCCGGGAAAGGATATATTTTTTTCTGGGGTGAAATTCAGTTGCCAAAATAGCAATACCATAAATCAGTGGTTTCAGCTGTGGCTGGCCAAGTTTAATAGTGTCCGTCAAAGGATATATTTTGTTCTAGGGTGAAATTCAATTGCCAAAATAGCAATACCGTAAATCTGGTGTTCCAGCTGTGACTGGACAAGATTTATATTGTCCGGCAAAGGATATATTTTGTTCTGGGGTAAAATTCAAGAGCCAAAATAGCAATCCCCTAAATCTGGTGTCCCAGCAGTGGCTGGCCAAGTTTAGTAGTGTCTGGCAAAGGATATATTTTTTTCTGGGGTGAAATTCAATTGCCAAAATAGCAATACCATAAATCTGGTGTTCCAGCTGTTGCAGGTCAAGTGTAAATCTGTCCGTAAAAGGGTATATTACACTCAGCGTGCATCTCCAAGTGTATTTCTTTCCGTTAAAGGGTATATTACACAAAGTGTTAAAATACAAGTGCTGAAAGCATAATCCTATATATTTTTTTACACGCTACTGTGCATCTCAAAGTGTAAATCTGTCCGTAAAAGGATACCTTTCATCAAGGGCCTAAATACTAGGCCTACAATTGATATTCCCCTAAATCTGTGGTTACTGCTGTGCCTGGATTAGTGTAATACGGTACATAAATAGATAGCCAGATAGTGTTAGGTGCCTGTAAAAAAAAGCCTAAATTTGAATTCAATACATTGGGCCAAATAATTTTTTTCATATTGTGGTGAACGGTAACAATGAGGAAAACATCTAGTAAGGGACGCGGACGCGGTGGTGGTGTGGTTAGTGGACCCTCTGGTGCATAAATTCCCACCTACCCACCCTCGAGCCCTGGGCTTGAATGCCAGCATTTCTAAACTACTGGCCTTTGAAATGCTGTTATTCAGGCTGGTTGACACAGACAGCTTCAAACAGCTGATGGTGATGGCTGACCCACAGTATGTTGTTCCCAGCCACCACTACTTCTCCAAGAGAGCCGTGCCTTTTCTGCACAACCAAGTATCCGATAAAAACAAGTGTGCACTGCTCAACGCCATCTGTGGCAAGGTGCACCTAACCACAGATACGTGGACCAGTAAGCACGGCCAGGGACGCTATATCTCCCTAACTTCACACTGGGTAAATGTAGTGGTGGCTGGGCCCCAGGCGGAGAGTTCTTTGGCGCACGTCCTTCCGCCACCAAGTATCGCAGGGCATCATTCTTTGCCTCCTGTAGCCTCCTCTTCCTACTCGGCTTCCTCCTCCTCTTCTTCCACCTGCTCATCCAGTCAGCCACACACCTTCACCACCAACTTCAGCACAGCCCGGGGTAAAAGTCAGCAGGCCGTTCTGAAACTCATATGTTCAGGGGACAGGCCCCACACCACGCAGGAGTTGTGACGGGGTATTGAACAACAGACCGACGAGTGGTTGCTGCCGGTGGGCCTCAAGCCCGGCCACGTGGTGTGCGATAATGGGCGAAATCTTGTCGCAGCTCTGGGACTAGCCGGTTTGACGCACATCCCTTTCCTGGCGCATGTGCTGAATTTGGTGGTGCAGAAGTTCATTCACAACTACCCCGACATGTCAGAGCTGCTGCACAAAGTGCGGGCCGTCTGTGCGCGCTTCCGGCGTTCACATCCTGCCGCTGCTCGCCTGTCTGCGCTACAGCGTAACTTCGGCCTTCCTGCTCACCGCCTCATATGTGACGTGCCCACCAGGTGGAACTCCATCTTGCACATGCTGGGGAGACTGTGCGAGCAGCAGCAGGCCATAGTGGAGTTTCAGCTGCAGCACGCACGGGTCAGTCACACTGCGGAACAGCACCACTTCACCACCAATGACTGGGCCTCCATGCGAGACCTGTGTGCCCTGTTGCGCTGTTTCGAGTACTCCACCAAAATGGCCAGTGGCGATGACGCCGTTATCAGCGTTACAATACCACTTCTATGTCTCCTTGAGAAAACACTTAGGGCGATGATGGAAGAGGAGGTGGCCCAGGAGGAGGATTTTTAGCACTTTCAGTCCAGTCTCTTAGAAGTGGCTCAGAGGGAGGTTTTTTGCAACAGCAGAGGCCAGGTACAAATGTGGCCAGCCAGGGCCCACTACTGGAGGACGAGGAGGATGAGGATGAAATGGTGGAGGAGGATGAGGATAAAGCATGTTTACAGCGGGGTGGCTCCCAACGCAGCTCGGGCCCATCACTGGTGCGTGCCTGGGGGGAAACGGAGGACGATGACGATACGCCTCCCACAGAGGACAGCTTGTCCTTACCTCTGGGCAGCCTGGCACACGTAAGGGACTACATGCTGCAGTGCCTGTGCAACGACAGCAGAGTTGCCCACATTTTAATGTGTGTGGACTACTGGGTTGCCAACCTGCTGGATCCCCGGTACAAAGACAATGTGCCCACCTTACTTCCTGCACTGGACTAATCACGTTCCGACATGTCAACCGTCAGTGGGTAAGATAGAAAGTGATAATGTAGTTAGAGTGCATCACCGAGAGATTATCACTAAAATAACACTTTTAATTCAGCTTAGTAAAAAATAGTACAAATGATAGAGTCTCCAATCCGATTAGGGAGGGGAGTAGGCAGTGGAGGGAAATGGCTATCCCTAGTCTGTCCACTACACACTTACGTCCCTGCCTAAGAACGGAATAGCCGCCCCGATAGGGGCGATCCCGTGTCAGGAACCTCCTAGTGTCCCTAGTAAGGCCCTGACACAGAAAAATACCCACCACCTAAATATAAGTGCAAGAAGTCAAAAAGCGTCTGTCAGACAGTCAAATGTAGTATATTTACTAAAACAGACTCAATAGATATCATATCATCGGAATCAAAGATGGCGGTTCCTTCCTGATATTCCAAAAAAAATCCCAACGCGTTTCACTGCAACCATGCAATGGGTTGCAGATCATCAACCAAGTATCCGATAAAAACAAGTGTGCACTGCTCAACGCCGTCTGTGGCAAGGTGCACCTAACCACAGATACGTGGACCAGTAAGCACGGCCAGGGACGCTATATCTCCCTAACTTCACACTGGGTAAATGTAGTGGTGGCTGGGCCCCAGGCGGAGAGTTCTTTGGCGCACGTCCTTCCGCCACCAAGTATCGCAGGGCATCATTCTTTGCCTCCTGTAGCCTCCTCCTCCTACTCGGCTTCCTCCTCCTCTTCTTCCACCTGCTCATCCAGTCAGCCACACACCTTCACCACCAACTTCAGCACAGCCCGGGGTAAACGTCAGCAGGCCGTTCTGAAACTCATATGTTCAGGGGACAGGCCCCACACCACGCAGGAGTTGTGGCGGGGTATTGAACAACAGACCGACGAGTGGTTGCTGCCGGTGGGCCTCAAGCCCGGCCACGTGGTGTGCGATAATGGGCGAAATCTCGTCGCAGCTCTGGGACTAGCCGGTTTGACGCACATCCCTTTCCTGGCGCATGTGCTGAATTTGGTGGTGCAGAAGTTCATTCACAACTACCCCGACATGTCAGAGCTGCTGCACAAAGTGCGGGCCGTCTGTGCGCGCTTCCGGCGTTCACATCCTGCCGCTGCTCGCCTGTCTGCGCTACAGCGTAACTTCGGCCTTCCTGCTCACCGCCTCATATGTGACGTGCCCACCAGGTGGAACTCCATCTTGCACATGCTGGGGAGATTGTGCGAGCAGCAGCAGGCCATAGTGGAATTTCAGCTGCAGCACGCACGGGTCAGTCGCACTGCGGAACAGCACCACTTCACCACCAATGACTGGGCCTCCATGCGAGACCTGTGTGCCCTGTTGCGCTGTTTCGAGTACTCCACCAAAATGGCCAGTGGCGATGACGCCGTTATCAGCGTTACAATACCACTTCTATGTCTCCTTGAGAAAACACTTAGGGCGATGATGGAAGAGGAGGTGGCCCAGGAGGAGGATTTTTAGCACTTTCAGTCCAGTCTCTTAGAAGTGGCTCAGAGGGAGGTTTTTTGCAACAGCAGAGGCCAGGTACAAATGTGGCCAGCCAGGGCCCACTACTGGAGGACGAGGAGGATGAGGATGAAATGGTGGAGGAGGATGAGGATAAAGCATGTTTACAGCGGGGTGGCTCCCAACGCAGCTCGGGCCCATCACTGGTGCGTGGCTGGGGGGAAACGGAGGACGATGACGATACGCCTCCCACAGAGGACAGCTTGTCCTTACCTCTGGGCAGCCTGGCACACGTAAGGGACTACATGCTGCAGTGCCTGCGCAACGACAGCAGAGTTGCCCACATTTTAATGTGTGTGGACTACTGGGCTGCCAACCTGCTGGATCCCCGGTACAAAGACAATGTGCCCACCTTACTTCCTGCACTGGACTAATCACGTTCCGACATGTCAACCGTCAGTGGGTAAGATAGAAAGTGATAATGTAGTTAGAGTGCATCACCGAGAGATTATCACTAAAATATAACTTTTAATTCAGCTTAGTAAAAAATAGTACAAATGATAGAGTCTCCAATCCGATTAGGGAGGGGAGTAGGCAGTGGAGGGAAATGGCTATCCCTAGTCTGTCCACTACACACTTACGTCCCTGCCTAAGAACGGAATAGCCGCCCCGATAGGGGCGATCCCGTGTCAGGAACCTTCTAGTGTCCCTAGTAAGGCCCTGACACAGAAAAATACCCACCACCTAAATATAAGTGCAAGAAGTCAAAAAGCGTCTGTCAAACAGTCAAATGTAGTATATTTACTAAAACAGACTCAATAGATATCATATCATCGGAATCAAAGATGGCGGTTCCTTCCTGATATTCCAAAAAAATCCCAACGCGTTTCACTGCAACCATGCAATGGGTTGCAGATCATCAGGGGACCAACTTTACAACGATGGTGTCTCAAATTATCACAAGCACCATCCAACAAATGAATACGCTCAATTTGGTGGATCACAAATTCAGCGATCAACTTGCATTATTTAAAGACCAACATTAACATTCACATTCACTATCCCTCACACACAAGATAAGTGTGAAATGCGACCGGCAAGGGAATAGTTAATGTGTATATCAATAGTGCATGCTATAAGGCTATACTCTCATATTGCAGAATATGCCAAATGGGGTTAACTTCAACCCAGAGGGTAAAAGCTGGCAAATAGATCACCAATGCCTAATATAGCAATGCAATGACACGGCTAAAGATGTCTCGATAACATATATAAAACACTGGAATGATCTAAACCAGTATCAGACAATAGGTGCAGTAATTCAAGATTACTTCCCTTTTCTGGGTCAGCAACCAGATGAGAAGGCTGGCCAGAATAGATGTATAGGCTGCATCCTAATGTCTCCGTGCCGCTTGCAGTGATGTGCTGTGTTGTCCCCCGGCACTACCAACACAGCACATCACTGCAAGCGGCACGGAGACATTAGGATGCAGCCTATACATCTATTCTGGCCAGCCTTCTCATCTGGTTGCTGACCCAGAAAAGGGAAGTAATCTTGAATTACTGCACCTATTGTCTGATACTGGTTTAGATCATTCCAGTGTTTTATATATGTTATCGAGACATCTTTAGCCGTGTCATTGCATTGCTATATTAGGCATTGGTGATCTATTTGCCAGCTTTTACCCTCTGGGTTGAAGTTAACCCCATTTGGCATATTCTGCAATATGAGAGTATAGCCTTATAGCATGCACTATTGATATGCACATTAACTATTCCCTTGCCGGTCGCATTTCACACTTATCTTGTGTGTGTGAGGGATAGTGAATGTGAATGTTAATGTTGGTCTTTAAATAATGCAAGTTGATCGCTGAATTTGTGATCCACCAAATTGAGCATATTCATTTGTTGGATGGTGCTTGTGATAATTTGAGACACCATCGTTGTAAAGTTGGTCCCCTGATGATCTGCAACCCATTGCATGGTTGCAGTGAAACGCGTTGGGATTTTTTTTGGCATATCAGGAAGGAACCGCCATCTTTGATTCCGATGATATGATATCTATTGAGTCTGTTTTAGTAAATATACTACATTTGACTGTTTGACAGACGCTTTTTGACTTCTTGCACTTATATTTAGGTGGTGGGTATTTTTCTGTGTCAGGGCCTTACTAGGGACACTAGGAGGTTCCTGACACAGGATCGCCCCTATCGGGGCGGCTATTCCGTTCTTAGGCAGGGACGTAAGTGTGTAGTGGACAGACTAGGGATAGCCATTTCCCTCCACTGCCTACTCCCCTCCCTAATCGGATTGGAGACTCTATCATTTGTACTATTTTTTACTAAGCTGAATTAAAAGTTATATTTTAGTGATAATCTCTCGGTGATGCACTCTAACTACATTATCACTTTCTATCTTACCCACTGACGGTTGACATGTCGGAACGTGATTAGTCTTTTTCTAAATAGTTGTACTGTCTATATTATGGCCCAGTCCTTAAGTTCCTTGTTTGACAAAACCAAATGGCTCACCGAAGCTAATCAGGTTTTCTCTGACAGAGAAATTAACTTTAGCACACCAGTGCATACGTCCATTAAAACAGCATTTAAAGATTTGTATCTTGCACACAAAGAATGTGTTAAATCATGGTGGGAAGCACAATGTTTGGAAAATTATATTAAAAATTCGATCGTCCCACGTGGTTTGAGAATTTTTATACGTCCAGCCAAACGGGTCACTACCCCAGAATTCCTGAATAAATGGGAACAGGAAGCCACAGATAGCTCCATTAGATTTATGAAATTACTGCTACTACAGGAGCATAATAAACTTCCTGAACTTGAAAAACAACTAGGAGAAGCAGTGAAAATTGCAGAAAAATTCAGTGATCATACAGAATTCTCTAATAGACAATCCGAACTATTAAACAATATCGAGAGATTCAAGAGCTCTCTAGTTGAAAGGAAGCATAGACAGTTCTTAAATGATCTAACTGAATTTAAGAATAAAACAGCCTACAACACAGAACCTAAGGATTCAGCAACCGAAACCTCTGCTTCGAACCTGAACACTCGGATAGTGACTCCAACACTTACCGAGGACGACCAAATCAGAGGTCTCAGTATAGAAGTAGAAGACGAGGGGGACGATTTGGAAATAGAAACTATTCGTCCGCTAGAGGTGAGGCCAGGGGCCAACAACAACCCTCTAAACCAAATTCACAATCATGGGAAGAAAATGTGAACAGGGACTATGCCTCTTCCTCCTTTGCTTCTTCCTCTGCTCGATCAGCAAGAGTGAATACGGGGACGATCAGCCTTTTTAGACCAAGGAGACCGGAATCCATACGGACTACGGAATCGCCCGCAAAAAACTGATATTGGGGATGATCCCATGATTGTGAATTTATCGGGCAAAACGCTGTCTGAATCTGAAAAATCCATCATATCTAAAGGACTGACTTTTGTTCCTACTAACAAATATGACTGTTTTGACTGGATCAAGGATCTTAACCTATTTATACGTAAGATTAAGTGGCGAAAAACTTTTATCCAGCTGGATAGGCTTAAGTGTAGTGAAACAGGTCTGGAGATGTCGGACCTTCAGGGTTATAAGGAGCTATTGAGCCTCTTAGAGGATAATGAAAGAGCACCTGGCTTAGGCCCCTTTACGAATTTGGGGAATAAAAGTACTAAAAATCCACCGAGGGGTAACGAGGCGCACATCGATTTGTTTTTGAGTTCAGTTACGAGAGATTTACAGAATCTCACGATGACACCTGGGTACAAAAACTATACCTTTTCAGAAATGGAATCATTAAATAACCTTAGTAGAAATAAGGAACTAATTGTTAAACCTTCCGATAAAGGGGGCAATATTGTGGTGCTGAACTACAAACAATACAAATCGATGTGCATGAGCCTGCTATCTGATAAATCAAACTATGAGGTGTTAAAATATGATCCTACCCCACAGTACTGTGGGGAACTTGAACAGATCTTAAAAGAGGCCCTTGTTGATAGACTAATTAGTAAAAGGGAATATGAATATCTTTTCCCTGAACATCCTAGGATCTCCACTTTTATTGTTTGCCTAAAACACATAAAGGCCTGGACCCATTAAAAGGTCGTCCAATAGTCTCAGGCATTGGGAATTTGACCCAACATCTGGGTACATACATAGATCAAACATTGCGACCCTTTTTGCTCACTTTGCCCTCATATCTACGGGACACAACTGACCTGTTACAGAAACTGGAGGGCTTGCACGTCGAAGCGGATGCGTATCTGGCATCGATCGACGTGGAAGCCCTATACACGTCCATACCCCATAATAGGGGATTGAAGCTGCCAAATATTTTCTTAATTCTAGGAGTATTGAATTCAAAAATCATAATGATCTTGTCTTGCGCTTGCTTCACTTTGTATTAACACATAACTATTTTGTTTTTGACTCCAAGTTCTTCCACCAGCTCAGGGGCACGGCCATGGGTAGTCCCTGTGCGCCGACATATGCCAACCTGCTCCTGGGCTGGTGGGAGGACACTATAGTCTTCACCGATGAGATGTTGGAGTGGACCCAATTTATCCCCCTGTGGGTTCGGTTCATTGATGACATTTTGTTGCTTTGGACCGGCCCCAGGGAGGGATTTTTGACCTTTATGTCTCTCTTGAATCACAACCAAATAGGTCTCTTCTTTACATCGGAGATCCATGAATCATCTATCTCCTTTCTGGACGTTCTAATCAGTAAAGATGAAAATCAGTCCTTGAAAACTACCTTGTTTCGCAAAAGACTGCGAGCAATAGTCTCCTGCGATGGGGCAGTTTCCACCCAAAACCCTTACGTAAAGGGATCCCTAAGGGTCAGTTCCTTAGGGTTAGACGGAACTGCTCCTCTCAGGAAGACTTTGAATTTGAAGCGGCCAAACTATATGATAGATTTAAGGCACGAGGATATCCTGACTATTGCCTCAATCAGGCTTTAGATTATGCTAGGGGTAAGGAGAGATCTACCCTACTGCAAATTCAAAAAGAGAGAAGATGATGTCATACGGATCATAGGAACATACGATCTGGCCTCAGACCAGATAAGGGAAATAATTAATCGATATTGGTCCCTTTTAAAATCCGACCCGGACTTGAGGGACTTTCTCCCGGAATATCCCTCAATCACGTATAGAAGGGGCGTAACATCCGAGATTTTGTGGTGCAAAGTCACTTTGAATCCCCCAGAAAGAATGCTGGCTCCACAATAGATCTAATGGGAGCTTTAGATGTGGACATTGTAAGGCGTGTAAATTTATTAGGCTAGGCAATTCCTTCTCTGATGCACGAGGCCTAACTTCATATAGACAAAGGGGCTTCGCAAATTGCAATACGAAGGGAGTCATTTATTTGATGAGATGTAAGTGCGGTAAAATGTATGTTGGCAAAACATGCAGAGAATTCAAGATTCGGATATTAGAACATGTTGGGGATATCCGCAATAAACGGGATAAACCTATCCCCAAACATATCCGCCTTGAACATAAGGATGAGACATTGGACATCTCCTTCTCTGCTATCGAGTTGTGCGACCCTCAATTAGAGGAGGAAACTTAGATCAAATCCTAAAACAGAAGGAAGCTCGTTGGACGTTTAAGCTGGAGACTCGGGCTCCCTGGGTCTCAATGAACAAATCGACTATACATGTTTTATTTAAGTGACTGGGTCTTTTGTTCTATTATCTAGATTGGGGTATGACAGTCCTGCGCTATCTGCTGGACTGTGTGTAGCATTTTGGGACATCCAAGTTGGGTGTCCCTTGACGCTCTGTACAAGGGTATAGATTTCCCCCCATTCATATTCTCTCTGATCGTGGAGATTCAATGTGGACATATTTATATACTTACATTGTCTCATTAAGTTTTTGTCCTTTTGTACTGGTCTCCATTAGTTAAAGAACTAATATTCTAGGTTTGGTGCCCCTTCCCTTTGAATATCTAAGCAGGTGGAACGCATGTGTGGCGTCCGTGGAACGCAGGCTGACGTCACTGCCTGCCGCCCCTGGCTCACTATACATACGCAGTCATCTGGAGCGCACCATGAGTGCTTGTGGAACGCAGCATATCGCGTCGAGCCGATCATGTGACCATTCTTGATCACCTGACCGGAACTGGTGTATAGAGAGCGCGCGCTATTTAAACCCAGCGGCAGTCAGCGTTCATGCCCGGCACTACCAACACAGCACATCACTGCAAGCGGCACGGAGACATAAGGATGCAGCCTATACATCTATTCTGGCCAGCCTTCTCATCTGGTTGCTGACCCAGAAAAGGGAAGTAATCTTGAATTACTGCACCTATTGTCTGATACTGGTTTAGATCATTCCAGTGTTTTATATATGTTATCGAGACATCTTTAGCCGTGTTATTGCATTGCTATATTAGGCATTGGTGATCTATTTGCCAGCTTTTACCCTCTGGGTTGAAGTTAACTCCATTTGGCATATTCTGCAATATGAGAGTATAGCCTTATAGCATGCACTATTGATATACACATTAACTATTCCCTTGCCGGTCGCATTTCACACTTATCTTGTGTGTGTGAGGGATAGTGAATGTGAATGTTAATGTTGGTCTTTAAATAATGCAAGTTGATCGCTGAATTTGTGATCCACCAAATTGAGCGTATTCATTTGTTGGATGGTGCTTGTGATAATTTGAGACACCATCGTTGTAAAGTTGGTCCCCTGATGATCTGCAACCCATTGCATGGTTGCAGTGAAACGCGTTGGGATTTTTTTGGAATATCAGGAAGGAACCGCCATCTTTGATTCCGATGATATGATATCTATTGAGTCTGTTTTAGTAAATATACTACATTTGACTGTTTGACAGACGCTTTTTGACTTCTTGCACTTATATTTAGGTGGTGGGTATTTTTCTGTGTCAGGGCCTTACTAGGGACACTAGGAGGTTCCTGACACGGGATCGCCCCTATCGGGGCGGCTATTCCGTTCTTAGGCAGGGACGTAAGTGTGTAGTGGACAGACTAGGGATAGCCATTTCCCTCCACTGCCTACTCCCCTCCCTAATCGGATTGGAGACTCTATCATTTGTACTATTTTTTACTAAGCTGAATTAAAAGTTATATTTCCTGCACTGGAGCATGATAGGAAGATGCGCGAGTACTAGCGCACGTTGGTAGAAGCGCTACTGAGAGCATTCCCAAATGTCACAGGGGAACAAGTAGAAGCCCAAGGTGAAGGCAGAGGAGGAGCAAGAGGTCGCCAACGCAGCTGTGTCACGGCCAGCTCCTCTGAGGGCAGGGTTAGCATGGCAGAGATGTGGAAAAGTTTTGTCACCACGCCACAGCTAACTGCACCACCAACTGATACGGAACGTGTTAGCAGGAGGCAGAATTTCACTAACATGGTGGAACAGTACGTGTGCACAACCCTCCACGTACTGACTGATGGTTCGGCCCCATTCAACTTCTGGGTCTCCAAATTGTCCTTGTAGCCAGAGCTAGCCTTTTATGCCTTGGAGCTGCCCGACATCCAGCGTTTTGTCTGAATGTGTATTTGGCACGGCAGCTGGCGTCATTACTGACAAATGCAGCCGCCTGTTCACAGCCAACGTGGACAAGCTGACGTTCATAAAAATGAACCAGGCATAGGTCCCACAGGACCTCTCCATCCCTTGTGCAGAATATACATTTATAACTGCCCCCCCCCCCTCAACCATATATTCTTGTACTCCAGGGCACTTCTTTATTGAATCCTCTTTTTAAAATTTTACCATTATTTTGCGGGGCAACCCAAAGTTGAATGAACCTCTCCTCCGTCTGGGTGCCAGGGGCCTAAATATCTGAAAGTGGCCCTCTCCATTGGTGGGTGACATATAGCCTGATTCTCTGCTTTGGGACCTCTCTCCTCTGTCTAGGTGCTGGGGCCTAAATAACTAAAAGTGGCCTTCTCCGTTGGTGGGTGACATGATGCCTCTTTTGCTGCTATGGGACCTCTCTCCTCTGTCAGGGTGTCAGGGGCCTAACTTTCACGTATTTGCTTGCTGTCTTGGTGGCAGACATTTAACTCTTTTTACTGTCTAATGACCGCCCCATTGTCTGGGTGTCAGGGGTCTACATAAATGATAATGGCCTGTTCCATTGCAGGTTGACCTGAGGCCTGTGTTTCTGTTACGGGACCCTCTCCTCTTTGTGGGTGCCATGGTCCTGAGTCTGTGAATGAGGCCTGTGGCACTGCAGGCAGACATGAATCCTTTTTGGCTGTGATGAGAACATCAACTCCCATAGCATTTCCACCTGATGCCACCATAACCTCCTATTCCACCTCCTCCTCCAAGTTGCCAATTGATAATTGCTGCCTTTTGCAGCCCTCTAGCCCTTTCCTGGGCTATATTACAG
Source organism: Bufotes viridis (assembly GCA_033119425.1). Lineage (NCBI taxonomy): Eukaryota > Metazoa > Chordata > Amphibia > Anura > Bufonidae > Bufotes > Bufotes viridis. The sequence continues at coordinate 318,894,623 of CM065593.1, read as the reverse complement.
CCTTTTTAGTGCCCAAAAGTTCGGGTCCCCATTGGCTTCAATGGGGTTCGGGGTGAAGTTCAGGTCGAGTTCGGATCCCGAACCTGAACATTTTCGGAAAGTTTGGCTGAACTTCTCGAACCCGAACATCCAGGTGTTCGCTCAACTCTAGTGGCTAGTAATACCAAATTGGCCAGTATTTCATTCTAGTTTCTCATTGTTTCATATGGAAATCTGCAAAATATTTACAGAACTGAAGTCTTATAATTCTTTCCTATATAGCAATAGGTGTACTGTACTTATAAAACCAGGATCATACACAAAATCTTGGTGCAATGCTTATTGCTTTCTTGCCAAATTCAAGACTGGAATGGAAAGACATACTTTTCTTGTAACTTTTGTTTATTTATAGTATTACATGCTGGTAAATAAATCAAGACAAATCATAGTATAATAGAGTTACATCACTCTAATTAAACTGTAATAGTACAGTTTAGGGATGTCCCGATACCATTTTTTTAAGACCGAGTACGAGTACCGATACTTTTATTTAAGTACTCGCCGATACCAATTACCGATACCTCGTATAAACAGCGCCGCAGTTACTGATAGCAATGAAAAAAATTAAAGCTGGAATTTTGTTGCTGTGGCTTTTCTTTTCCTTTGTACAAGTGTTAATAAATTAATAAATGGGAATATAATAGTGTTTTACAACCAATGTGCATCCAGGGGGATCTGTTATGGGGGCGCTGTGGATGTTACTGTTATGGGGGCGCTGTGGATGTCACTGTTATGGGGGTGCTGTGGATGTCACTGTTATGGAGGATCTGTGGATGTCACTGTTATGGGGGCGCTGTGGATGTCATTGTTATGGGGGGATCTGTGGATGTCACTTATGGAGGATCTGTGGATGTCACTGTTATGGGGGCGCTGTGGATGTCACTGTTATGGGGGGATCTGTGGATGTCACTTATGGAGGATCTGTGGATGACACCGTTATGGGGGTGCTGTGGATGTCACTGTTATGGGGGATCTGTGGATGTCACTGTTATGGAGGATCTGTGGATGTCACTGTTATGGAGGATCTGTGGATGTCACTGTAATGGGGGATCTGTGGATGACGCTGTAATGGTGATCTGTGGGTGACACTGTTATGGGGGAGATCTGTGGATGTCACTGTTATGGGGGATCTGTGGATGATGCTGTAATGGGAATCTGTGGATGACGCTGTAATGGGGGATCTGTGGATGATGCTGTAATGGGGGGATCTGTGGATAACACTAATGGGGGGGGATCTGTGGATGACACTAATGGGGGGATCTCTGGATGACACTAATGGGGGATCTCTGGATGACACTAATGGGGGCTCTCTGGATGACACTAATGGGGGCTCTCTGGAAGACACTAATGGGGGCTCTCTGGATGACACTAATGGGGGCTCTCTGGATGACACTAATGGGGGCTCTCTGGATGACACTAGTGGGGGCTCTCTGGATGACACTGTTAGGGGGCTATGTGGATGACACATATATAGCATATTATGCTATATAAGTGTCATCCACAGATCCCCCATTAGTGTCATCCACAGACCCCCCATAAGTGCCATCATAGTGTGTGTGTGTGTGTGGGGGGGGGCAGTTTACACTCGCAGGGGCCGGTGTAGCTTGACTCTTTCATACACCGGCCCCACAGCTCCTATACACTATTGACGTAAACCTAATCTCTATTAATGTGCCCAGAATTACTAATTACTGATGCGCAGTCTCCCTCAGCTTAGGCGCTCAGTCCCTCCATTCTCCTCCTGCCCCGCGTGCCTTCTACATTCATAAAATGGGCGGAGCGCGCAGGAGGGACGTGAGGTGCTTGGAGGAATCGGGCAGCTTGAGCTCTCAGTTCCTCCATGCGCCTCATGTCCCACCTGCCCGCTCCGCCCACTTTTATGAATGAAGAAGGCAGGCGGGGCAGGAGGAGCATGGAGGGACTGAGCGCCTAACCTGAGGGAGACTGCGTATCAATAGTTAGTAATTCTGGCCACATTAATAGAGGTTAGGTTTACTTCAATAGTGTATAGGAGCTGCCGGACCGGAACTTCCGGTATCGGCAGCGGTATCGGCGGCATTTTCACGAGTACAAGTGCTCGTGAAAATGCCGGTATCGGTCCTGATACCGATACTGGTATCGGTATCGGGACATCCCTAGTACAGTTGTGTGATACTTTTCTAGTTTCCATCTACTCTTGATGGAATTCATTCTATCGGTTTGATTGGAAGCTTTATACAGTCTGGAGTGAAAGACACTCTAAGCCGTTGGTCTCCAATCTGTGGCTGCTCAACTGCTGCAAAACTACAGCTTGAAAATGCCATTGTGCCATTTGTGGCAAGCACACTTATATAGGGCAGCTCTGGCAGAAACAATGTTAAGGGGGTATGCATAGCAGGCACACTGTTGTGGGCTATTTGTGGGTAGTGCACTCTTATGGGGGTATTTATATCTGGCACTAATTGCTCTGGGTGCATGTGGGGCATTTAGATGTATTATTGTGGGTGAATGGGTTGTACCTACAATATATCAGATTTCCAAATGTCAGAGAGCAAGAGAAAGCCACACTTCACAAAACTTTGTGGAGAATTTATCATGAGGGGAATATTTAAAGTCCGTTTTGCTTGGGTCTTGGGTGTACTTTGCAACAAATGTATCAAACATCGCACATTATTTGCAGCATTTTTTAGACTATAAGGCACATTTTCTTTCAAACAAAATGGGGGGGAAATGGTAGTGCTAATGACTGTTTCCATTATGGAAGTGGTCATCAGTATGCAGGAGGGCTGGGAAGCAGTAAGTGTAGAGCTGCGTTGTACTCACCACTCCCTGATCTTCTTCCAGATGTCACACTACACATGTCTTGACTGCATACAGTGCTGGGATGTAGGTGTGCACGAAGAACTTACACTTTGTGATGCCAGATGTGGATGGCGAGTACAGCCAGTGCAGCACTACACTGGCAGTAGAGACCACTGAAACTGCAGAGTGGCGACGGAGCAGGAGAGGTATGTTCATTTATTTATTTTTATTGTCTGATAGGGCTTGGGGGTCTGTCTGAGGTCTGATAGGGCTTGGGGGTCTGTCTGAGGTCTAATGGAGCATGGGGGTCTGATCTGATGTCTAAGAAGGAATTGGAGTCTGATATAGAGGTCAGATGGAGCTTGGGGATTTGATACAGAGGTCTGATGGAGCTTGGGGGTCTGACTTGAGGTCTGGATGGAGTTTGAGGGTCTGATGGGGGTCTGGTCTGAGGACTTATGGAGGTCTGATCTGAGGTCTAAAGAAAAAAAATTATCCTAGGTGCATCTGTGTGTCTTATGGAGTGAAAAATACTGTAATTAACATAGCTAACCACAGCCACTTCTCATCTACTTTTCAAAGCTGGAGTGATGTAAAAATGCAAAAGATCACAAAATAATTGTGCAAGTAATCCCAAAAAGTAGCAAAAGCCATATTTTTTTTACTTTTTGACAGCATTCTGGAGTGCAGGACGTGATAAATTCCCTATATGTGTTTGGACCTTACAATGTAAAGTGGAACATGCAGTATACAGTATTCTACCTTGTACATTTTACAGCTTTATTCATGTTTTGTATAAAAACTACTTTGCACACTGTAAATGTGTTACCCCGATTAAACGTTACATTTATCTGGTAGATCAGGCAAACAACAATTTTTCAATGGGAAAAAAAGCTCCTGTGTCCAGATATTGCTGTAATGGCGCATCCTGGCGTTTTATAAAATTCCTTATGAAAACATTCACCCCAGTTGTATGGTAGGTAAACCAAAGTCACACTCCAATTCTGACTCCTTCATAAATGGCCAATTATTTAGTAACAAATTTACTGTAGTAAAATGATAACATCAGGATTTTTCCCGCTGTCACATAAGTGATCATGCTTCTTAAATAGATCTTATCCATATTTATTGAAATACAATTTATGAAAGTTTTTTTAAATTCCTCAAAGTAAATATGCAATGCACTATGCATTTAATAACTGAAAAACACTGTTTTACACGTAAAAATTGTAAGAAATCTATGAATTTGTCCTCAAGTTAGAAAAGCACTATATGTAGGTCCTGGAAATGCAGGGAATCCTGTGCAAGTCTAAATTGGAATAAAAGAAACATGTAAAAAGTGTAGCTGCTATATTCAGTGCTTGCCATAAAATGAGTTGTCTGGGAATAAAAAACTGTTCACAAGTGCTGCTGCCTGCCTCGACCATGAAAAGACCCACTTGCTATCCGCAGCTCCTGTCCTGAGCACATGCTCGCATGTGTCCACCATCTGCTCTGCGGCTTGTTTACTTCCTCACCAGCATGGACATGATCATCTCCACTGCTGAGGCCAATGACTGCTGTCCACAAGAGACACATCACTACTGAAGTCAGTCATTGGCTGCAACGGAGCAGGTGACCAAGCCCATTCTAGTGACAAGTTAAACAACCTGCAGACCAGAAGAGTGACACAGGACCTTGTCGGCGTGGAGTAGGCAAGTATGATTCTTTGCATAGCAGAGACAGTCTACGGCATCTGTGAAAAATAACTAATTCCCAGACAACTCCATTTAATATTGTCTTCTTGTTCTGTCTGGCAGTTCTGAGATGACTGCAGGAATGCCCAGTAGTGAACTTCCTTCTCTGGTCTTCACTACTGCACATGTGCAGCACAGTTTTAGGCACATACCTAGTAAAAGGGACAGGAGAGAACACAGAACATGAGAACTGATTTTCTACCATCTCTAGAACACCCTGCTTATCACTGTTTATAGTATAAGGACATGAGAGAACACAGGAGAGGATAGACCTTATTTTCTTTCATCATTAGAACACCCTGCTTATCACTGTTTATCATATAAGGACAGTAGAGGTAAGAACTGATTATCTATCCCCACTACAACATCCTGCTTATCACTGTTTATAATATAAGGACAGGAGAGGTGAGAACTGATTATCTATCCCCACTACAACATCCTGCTTATCACTGTTTATAATATAAGGACAGGAGAGGTGAGAACTCATTATCTATCACCACTAGAACACTCTGCTTATTACTGTTTATAGTATAAGGACAGGAGAGAATACAGGAGAGGATAGACCTTATTTTCTATCACCATTAGAACACCTTGCTTATCACTGTTTATAATATAAGGACAGGAGAGGTAAGAACTGATTATCTATCACCACTAGAACACCCTGCTTATCACTGATTATAGTATAAGGACAGAAGAGATGAGAACTGATTATCTATCACCACTAGAACACCCTGCTTATCACTGATTATAGTATAAGGACAGGAGAGGGGAGAACTGATTATCTATCACCACTAGAACACCCTGCTTATCACTGATTATAGTATAAGGACAGGAGAGATGAGAACTGATTATCTATCACCACTAGAACACCCTGCTTATCGCTGATTATAGTATAAGGACTGGAGAGATGAGAACTGATTATCTATCACCACTAGAACACCCTGCTTATCACTGATTATAGTATAAGGACAGGAGAGATGATAACTGATTATCTATCACCACTAGAACACCCTGCTCATCACTGATTATAGTATAAGGACAGGAGAGATGAGAACGGATTATCTATCACCACTAGAACACCCTGCTTATCACTGTTTATAGTGTAAAGACAGGAGAGAACACAGGAGAGGTGAGAACTGATTATCTATCACCACTAGAACACCCTGCTTATCACTGATTATAGTATAAGGACAGGAGAGATGAGAACTGATTATCTATCACCACTGGAACACCCTGCTTATTAATGTTTATAGTGTAAAGACAGGAGAGAACACAGGAGAGGTGAGAACTGATTATCTATCACCACTAGAACACCCTGCTCATCACTGATTATAGTATAAGGACAGGAGAGATGAGAACGGATTATCTATCACCACTAGAACACCCTGCTTATCACTGTTTATAGTGTAAAGACAGGAGAGAACACAGGAGAGGTGAGAACTGATTATCTATCACCACTAGAACACCCTGCTTATCACTGATTATAGTATAAGGACAGGAGAGGTGATAACTGATTATCTATCACCACTGGAACACCCTGCTTATTAATGTTTATAGTATAAGAGACAAAACACAGGACAGGCGAGAACTGATTCTATATCACCACTAGAAGATTTTGATAAATAAGGGCCTTAGAGTGATAGAAAATAAAATATTTGTTTGGTTAACATCTCTAAACGTTTCTAAATTCCTATGAAAGTTAATAAATTAATCACACAATATTAATAACTGATATTTTTATGCTGGAGTTGGTACATTATCGACTAAAAACTACCTTTAACTCCACAGCCCTGGGTGAGAAGAAGCCTCTTCTAGTGTGACCAGTTAAATCACTGGGACTGAACTTCGAGACACATGTCCACCAGCACTGCATACTGGCCGTTCTGTGTGGGAATCAAATAATAAAAACATATTATATAATGAATGTTCATACACTTCAGCAAATGAGCATTTATGAAATATAAAGCACAGAGAAGATGCAACAGGCTGATTACAGACTTGGTTAGTGCGGTGTAGTTTATAAAAATCATTAGCAGGCTGTAAAGACATTCAAAAACAAACAGGAGATTACAGAATTATTCATTGGTCATCATTTGGTGACTTGAAGCCTTATATTCACTTGCTCCTGCGTGGGGAGAATCATTTAGCATAATTAGCTACTGTATCAACATTTGCACTTTTGTGGTTTTTGAGGGATGTTTAGGAAGTATTAAGAATTCTGCAAAGTAAATTTCAAGATGGTAAAACGACTTGCACAGGAAAAGGTAGGCTAAAAGTGAAGACAGTTGTTTTCAGATTTTACTAGATTTAGTATCACTCTATATCATGTATTATTTATAAGGATTAAAGGGCTTCTATGGGATTAATATTTAGTGCTCATTGTAATGCACATCTAGAGAATGTCTACTCATGATGGAAAATACAGAAAAAAAGTCTGCTGCACATCTAGTCATGAATCTGATGCAAAACGGCATGCTTTACAACTGGCTGTGGATTTCACCCTCTCCATTGCAAAGAATCAAATCTCTAGTGAAGATCTGCAGCATAAATTGACACGCGGCAGTATTTAAATAGGTCACTCTACGCAGTGGATTTTTTAGGCAGAGTATGGATAGGATTTCTAAAAAATCTCATTCGGTGGTATACCTAAGGTGGTTGGCACCTGGGGCAGGTCCTTTCTCATGCACCCCCTCATACTTTAAAATATTGTGCACCCTCATAGTAGTTATGGCCCATTGTGCCCTCTCACAGTAGTAATTCCCTCATTGCGCCCCTTCACAATAGTTATTCCCTCAATGCACCCCTTCATAGTAGTTATGCCCTCATTGTGCCCCCCTCAAAGTAGCTATGCCCTCTATATGCACCTTCACAGTAGTAATGCTCTCAATGCACCCATTTACAGTAGTTCTGTCCACATTTTGCCCCCTCACAGTAGCTATACCTTCTATATGCCCCTTCATAGTAGTTATGCCTACATTGGTCCCACTCACAGTAGTTATGCCCTAATTGCACCCCTTCACAGTAGTTATGCCCACATTGTGCCCCCCCTTACAGTAGCTATACCCCCTATATGCCCCTTCACAGTAGTTATGTCCTCAATGCACCCTTTCACAATAGTTATGCCCACATTGTGTCCCCTCACAGTAATTATGTTCTCATTGTGTCCCCCTAATGTTGGTTATGCCCTCTCTGTACCCCCTTCACAGTAGTAATGCCCTCATTGTGCCCCACTCACACTAGTTATGCTCTCTCTGTGTCCCCTTCAGAGTAGAAAGGGATGCAAATGAGCTCTTAGAAAGCTCTGCCTCTAATTACACCTGATGTAAGCCAGTACTCTCTACTCTGCACTGATGAGTTGGTACATTATTCACTCAAAACTACCTTTGACTTTGACTCCACAGCCCTGGGTGAGAAGAAGCCTCTTCTAGTGTGACCAGTTAAATCACTGGGACTGAACTTCGAGACACATGTCCACCAGCACTGCATACTGGCCGCTCTGTGTGGGAATCAAATAATAAAAACATATTATATAATGAATGTTCATGCACTTCAGCAAATGAGCATTCATGAAATATAAAGCACAGAGAAGATGCAGCAGAGGGAAGGAGCGCGGGGAGCCCCACCCCCACCCTTGACAAGCCACTGATCTCATCGACTTTGCTGATTCTGTACAATGCTGAGAATTTGCAGTGAGAAAATCAGCAAATACAAATCCATAGCATATCCATTTTGTGTGAAAATACCTTAAGGATTAATTCACATGGGGCAGACTGTCCATAGACCCTTCCAGAAGAACATTTTGCTGCACTGTGGCTTTTGGTTCTGCTGGGGTTGTATTTTCTGCTGCACTGTTGTATTTTGTTCTGTTGGGGCAGTACTTTGTGCTGCACTGTTGTATTTGGTTCTTCTGGGGAAAAAGTTTGTGCTGCACTGTGGCATTTGTTTCTGTTGGGGCAGTATTTTGTGCTGCACAGTGGTGTTTGATTCGTGTAGGCTATTATTATATGCTGCATTGTAGTATTTGGTTAAGCTGGGGCAGTACTTTGTGATGCACTGATGTATTTGGTTCTGCTGGAGCTGTATTTTGTGATGCTCCGTGGCTTTTGGCTCTGTGGGGCTGTATTTTCTGCTGCACTGTTGTATTTGGTTCTGCTGGGGCAGTGCTTTGTGCTACACTGCTGTATTTAGTTCTACTAGGGCAGTATTATGTACTGTACAGTGGTATGTATTTGGTTCTGCTGGGGCAGTATTTTCTGCTGCACTGTAGTATTTGGGTCTGTAAGGGACATATTTTTTGCTGCAATGTGGTATTTGGTTCCCCTAGGGTAGTATTTGGTTCTGCTAAGGCAGTATTTTGTGCTGTACTGTGGTATTTGGTTCTGCTGGGGCAGTACTTTGTTCTGCAGTGTTATATTTTGTCCATCTGGAACTTTATTTTGTGCTGCACTGTGCCATTTGGTTCTGCTGGGGCAGTATTTTCTGCTGCACTGGTGTATTTGGTTCTGCTGTGGCAGTGCTTTGTGCGGCACTGTTTGTATTTGGTTCTGCTAGGGCAGTATTTTGTACTGCACTGTGGTATTTGGTTCTCTTAGGGCAGTATTTTATGATGCACTGTAGTATTTGGTTCTGCTAGGGCAGTATTTTGGTTCTGCTGGAGCTGCATTTCATGCTGCACCACAGGATTTGGTTTTGCCAGGGCAATCAATTCTGCTGCCCTGTTGTATTTGGCTCTGCTGGGCGAGTACGTTGTGTATTTGGTTCTGTTGGAGTCGTATTTTGTGCTGCACTGTGGTACTTGGTTCTGCTGAGGCAGTATTTTCTGCTGTACTGTTGTATTTGGTTCTGCTGGGGCAGTATTTTGTGCTGCACACAAATCAGAAACCGGAAAGACCAAGAATCTGATTTTAAGATGCAGACAACCTGATGACTGCAGTGTCCTCAATGGACTGTTGATAGCCCTGTCCACTTTATTATGTTTAATTAAATGCATTACAATAAACATTGAGCCTAAAATGCACATTCAAACAAAATGGTTACACACAAAAACAATATATCAAGGTGTGAAACCTCATATATATAAACCACACATGTATACATCAACAAGATTGTGTGCTGCCAGAAAAACTCGAGGTTACATAATATTTAGATATTAAAAATACAGCTGCTATGTTGACAAAATCTACATTTAATGAGCACACACAGCATACCATGTATAAAAACACAACATAATAATGAATGCATACAACTATATATATATATATATATATATATATATATGTATATATACATATATATATAACCAGTTGTATTACAGCACAATGTCCTTTGTATATTTGTGGAATTCCCATTATATAAATAGCATTATCTAAGGCAGGGTTTCTCAACTCCGGTCCTCGTGAGTCGTGACCCACCTACCAGTCATGTTTTCAGGATTTCCTTAGTATTGAGTAGGTGATATAATTAGTGTCCATGCATCAGGACTTACCACAGGTATTCATTCTGTGGGATATTCTCAAATACTGGCCTGTAGTTGGGTCCCAAGGCCCGCAGTTGAGAAACCCTGATCTAAGGTAACCAGAAAAACAGCAATAAATTAAAAGTATTAGGCCCCTTTCACACGGGCGAGTTTTCCACGCGGGAGCAATGCGTGATGTGAACGCATTGCACCCGCACTGAATCCTGACCCATTCATTTCAATGGGTCTGTGTACATAAGCGTTTTTTTTCACGCATCACTTGTGCGTTGCGTGAAAATCGCAGCATGTTCTATATTCTGCGTTTTTCACGCAGCCCTAGCCCCATAGAAGTGAATGGGGCTGCGTGAAAAACGCATTGCATTCGCAAGCAAGTGCGGGTGCGTTGCGTTTTTCACTGATGGTTGCTAGGAGATGTTGTTTGTAAACCTTCAGTTTTTTATCACGCGCGTGAAAAACGCATCAAAACGCATTGCACCCGCGCGGAAAAAACTGAACAACTGAACGCAATCGCAGGCAAAACTGAATGGCTTTGCCTGTGAAATCGCACAGTTTTCACTGAACGCATCCGCAACGCATCCGGACCTAATCCGGACACGCTCGTGTGAAAGTGGCCTTAGTCTTCATTCCTGCAGGATACTTCTAATGAGGATGCTCTACCTCAGTTTTGGATTTCACCTTATGACATCAACCCTCCACTTTTTTTGATACTTGATATCTGAGATCCAGATCTAATTGATTAATCACCTCTGCACTCTTTTGTATATTTTCGACCTTTAGTCCATTGACACTGATTACACTATATCCCACTTTATTCACTCCATCAATGGTTATTATGTTCTGTTGTCTGTGTCGTGTTGCTGGTGATTTCCAAATTAAATACATTTCAATTTTACCAGATCTACCAAGTAATATGGATAAAAGAGCCATATGGTGATGGTGCTTACTGGCCTACAATGACATATGAAATTCAGGGAGCAAGGTGGCTTCTTTTTTTAGCACTAGCGCCTTGCAGCGCTGGGGTCCTAGGTTTAAATCTGACCAAGGACATCCGCATGGAGTTTGTATGTTCTCCCAGTGTTGTGTGGATTTCCTCCGACAATCCAAAGACATACTGATAGGGAACTTAGATTGTGAGCCCCATGGGGGATAGTTGGATGCTAATGTCTGTAAAGTGCTGCGGAATATAGCAGCGCTACATAAGTGCATAAAATAAATAAACGTACATTATAAAGTAGGAAAAGTAAAGCAGAACAACAAACACACACTATATAGACAAAAGTACTAGGACACGCCTTTAGATCATTGAATTCAGGTTTTTCAATTAGTCCTATTGCCACAGATTTATAAAATCCAGCCCCTAGCCATGCCAGCTGCCTTTACAAACGTATTAAAGAATGGTTCGCTGTAAAGAGCTCATTGAAGTACTGTGATAGGACTATTGCTACAAGTCAGTTTTTAATATTTCTTCCTAGATATTCCACCATGAACTGTGAGTGGTATTATTGCAAAGTTGAAACATTTAGGAAGCACAGCAACTCTGCCACAAAGTGGTAGACCATGTAAGGTTACAGAGTGGGGTCACTGGGTTCTGAGGCACATAGTGCATAAAAGTCACCAACGCTCTGCTGACTCAATAACTGCAGAGCTCCAACCCGCTTCTGTTGTTAAAGGGGTTTTCCCATCTCCCTAATTCGTCCTCACCGGCAGCCTGGCTCTTCTGTTCACTTTCTGGTTTTGGCTTCCAAGGCTGGGCGGGCATAGGCAGTTTGAGTGAAGCCCTGCCCACGCCTCTCTGACATCACTCTCCCTGCATGCTCGATCATGTTTCCACCATTGGCCACCGCTTCCCTCCTGAATCCCTGTGCCACGCTTGCACATAAGACACTTTTTTTTCACCCAGCCGGCCACTCATTGCAGTCCTGAATGCCCGCTTATGAGCAAAGCTTATTTCTTTAGTGTCGTGTCTTATACAGAGCCACGCTGCATACAGGGCATGCGTGGCTCTGTATGAGACGCTGCACTGAAGAAATAAGGTTTGCACATGCGTGGGAGTGTGCTCGTTCAGGACTGCAATGAGCTGCCGGCTGGGTGAAAATAAAGTGTCTTCTGCGCAAGCGCGGCCCCTGAATCCCTCAATTCGGGAAAGAAGCGGTGGCCATATATATTGGTTACATTCAAACAACAATGGGGTAGGATGGAAGGCATTTTTTCAAAAAGGGTGGGAATTTGACAAAACAATATATTTACAAAAATGATCACTGGCACATCATTAACTGGTTAAACAGTGATCACTGTGATGGGAATACCCCTTTGACATAAAGACAAAAACTGTGCCCCGGCAGGGGTTTCCATGGCTGAACAGTTTAATGGATGACTCTAGGTTTGGCAAATGCTTGGAGAATGTTACCTGCCTAACCGCACTGTGCCAATAGTGTTGATCGTGAATATTTTAATCGCTAATTTTTATTGCGAATATTGGCACTTAGAAAATTCGCGAATATCTAGAATATAGTGCTATATATTCATAATTACTATATATTCTAGATTTTTTTCCATCAGTACCCATGACCCCTCACTGCTTCTTGCTTGTGGGCCAATGAGAAAACTGCAATATCTTTGACTTTAGGAGTAGTGGGAATTTTCGTATTGCGAATTTTTTATCGCAAATTTATTGAAGAAAATAATGACTGGAGATTACGAATTCTCAAATTTGTTCATTTATGGCGAGTATTCGCCCCAAAATTCACAAAATATCGCGAATTCGAATATTGTCCATGCCGCTCATCACTATGTGCCAACTGTAATGTATGTTAGAGGAGAGATAACGTTTTTCTGGGGTAGCCCTTAGTTCCAGTTAAAGGGCTTCTCCCATGATTAATGTAAAAAATGAAATTCGGACATCTGATACAGTACATGACAACCTCTTTCTAACAAAGCTAGAATCGGCCCTGTACCTCACATGGATCCAGAGATCTCCCTATTCATTGCAATTTGTTCTACTGCAGCTGGTGGCAGCTGAAGGATGGAACTGAGCATGTGCTTCCATCTCAGTGAGCAGTACAAATAAATGAGAAAAAAACAAACAGAAGGTGGCGCTATACAGATAGATTTCAGTGAATGGCTCACTGCCTAAACTATATTTTTAATTCCATGCAATTCCAACAGGGGCGGATTTTTTATGTAAATTTTTTTCTGTATGAAGAGGCTGTGGTGTTTCGTGAGTGCCACAGTCTCTTCCTCGGCCATATGACATCACATTCATCGTTCACATGCCGAGGTGCAGCTCAGTCCCATAGGAGTGATTGGAGCTGAGCTGCGATACTAAGCACAGCCACTAACAAATGGACAGCGCTGTGCTCGGTAAGGAGCAATAAGGCTGCGGTGCTCACTGGAAAATCGCGGTCTCCTCAAACAACTGATTGGCGGGGGTGTCAGGAGTCAGACCCCCACCATCTCATAATTCTCTGAGTAAAGATGTCATAGACATTGCCTGCAGTCCTATGTAACACCCCACATAACATAGTGAATTATTGTTTTATGACTGCAGGTACCATCTACTACAGTACACTGCCCCTATATAATAATTTCCCCCACACTGCCCCTATATAATAATTCTCCCCACACTGCCCCATATAATAATTTCCCACACACTGCACCCGTATAGTAATTTCCCCCACACTGCTCCCTATAGTAATTTTACCCACACTGCCCCATATAGTAATTTCCCCCACACTGGCCCATATAGTAATTTCCCCTACACTGCCCCCATGATTAATTTGCCCACATACTGACCCCATTAAGTAGTTTTCCCCCACACTGCTCCTATGAAGTAATTTTCCCCTACACTGCTCCTATGAAGTAATTTTCCCCCACACTGCTCCTATGAAGTAATTTGCCCCCACACTGCTCCCATGAAGTAATTTTCCCCCACACTGCTCCCATGAAGTAATTTGCCCCCACACTGCTCCCATGAAGTAATTTGCCCCCACACTGCTCCCATGAAGTAATTTGCTCCTACACTGCCCCATGAAGTAATTTGTGCCCATGTAATAATCTGCCCCCCATAATGTTATTTGCCCCGTGCAAAAATCTGCCCGCACACTGCCCCCGCTAAAGTGATTTGCCCCCACACTGCCCCATGTCCTCCTCTGCACCCCAAAGTTGGCACACACAGAAAAAAACAACTAAAAGCTAATACTTACCTGTGTCTGGGATTGTTAGGGCAGGCTGTAGGAACGCAATCTTCATTGTCCTGCATCCTGGCACAGGCGTGCGATGATGTCATCACGCACGCCTGCGCTGGGATTATACTACCACATAGGCCTCAGGCCTACTAGGTCTGAAGCCTATGGCGGTGATTGGCGGCGGGGCAGGGAACTACGTGCTCCCGTGCCCCGCTGTAGTATGTGGGCGTTCGGGTCAGCATTGGGCCCTCCAGTAATGCCAGGCCTGGGGCTGCCGACCAAAATGCCCCCATGTTAATCCGCCATTGAATTCCAAGTGTATTCAGATTCAGGTGTTGGTTTGAAAACTGAAGAATATTTTTTGTAGGACACTTTTAAGGGAAATCAGACATTTTAGACAAATGTATGCTTCCAACTTTGTGATAACAGTTTGGCTTCTTTCACACGAGCGTGTCCAGATTAGGTCCGGATGTGTTACGGATGCGTTCAGTGAAAACTGTGCGATTTCACAGACAAAGCCATTCAGTTTTGCCTGTGATTGCGTTCAGTTATTCAGTTTTTTCCGCGCGAGTGCAATGCGCTTTGATGCATTTTTCACTCGCGTGATAAAAAACTGAAGGTTTACAAACAACATCTCCTAGCAACCATCAGTGAAAAACACATCGCACCCGCGATGCGTTTTTCACGCAGCCCCATTCACTTCTATGGGGCCAAAGCTGTGTGAAAAATGCAGAATATAGAACATGCTGCGATTTTCACGCAACGCAGAAGTGATGCGTGAAAAACAACGCTCATGTGCACAGCCCCATTGAAATGAATGGGTCAGGATTCAGTGCGGGTGCAATGCGTTCACGTCACGCATTGCACTTACACGGAAAACTCGGTTGTGTGAAAGGGGCCTTTGGGGAAGGCCCTTTTCTGCTCCAGCATGACTGTGCCCCAGAGCACAAAGCAACGTTCATAAAGGTATTTGTGTGGAAGAACTTCACTGGCCCAAACAGAACCCTTACTTCAACTCCATCAAACACTTTTAAAATGAACTATAACTGTGATTGCACGCCAATGTTTGAAACTTTATTACATCAGTTTCTGGCATAGAGGGGCATAGTAAATGGCTGCCAGTGTGAGCTGAGACTTCCCTCCATATGCAAGAATATATACATGCATACAATATACAGTATATATATATATTTGTAAGATAAAAGAATTACAAATCTCAAAATGCGGAACATTTTATTTCCATTTTTTTTTTTTGTGGTAAACTGGAATAATGCCTACCAGGATTTCCCAAGATCTGCTGAGGTCAGCAAATGAATATAATTATCAATTAAGCGGCACAGAGCGCAAATAAAAGAAATAGAGTTAAGACTGTTAAGTGAGTCCTGAGTCTGGTCAGTATGAACAAAAGAACACAGGCTAATATTACCAGTTTACAGCCTCATTATCTGACCTAACATGGGGATAATCATATCGGGGAAAATACAGTAACTACACATAAGTCACATAAATGTCTCTCTTAAGGCACAAGGCTTGCTAGGAAAACATTTCAAGTGACTACTTTCTTGTGGATTCCAAAGGTCATTAATTTAAAATAGGAATTTCAGCTTCTTTGTAGTTACAAAGCAGTTAGCGTAATTAGTGTCAGAAAATATGAAGTGTTACTCAGTTTACAATGTAAATACCTGCAGCTAAACCCATGGAGGATTCATGTATGCCCTTGGAACATGAAACCCGATATTCCACATCAGTACACCGCTTGCTGAAGTTCCACTGCTTGGTATGATTAAAACCCAAGACCCTTGTTTGTTGGCGTAATTCATTTGTAGAGATTAAACTCTGCACAGTGCGGATACCCAAGTACTTTGCAGTTGGCAATTACATCATTAAATGGATTATTGAGTCTAAGTTGTTCAGAGAAACTTTGTATGGTACTTGGTTGGAGAATGGACATTTATATAGTCACCTCCATATTGTCCCCTTAACATAGACCACTGTAGTTTCTAAGGCTTAGCGCACATCTGCCTTGGTTATCCCCATTGTTCTGCTCCATTGTAGAGGCAGAATAAGGAACATGAAGGAAGTGCTGGATCCCTGACATGATGGACTTCAATGGCTCCCAATGGACCTCATTGACTATAAAGGGATCTGCTGGGTTTCCATCATGGTGCCTGTCATTGTGAACTACAGTATTTTGTCTGGCATTTTTAACAGAATCTGCAACAGTGGCTGCGAACACAGCTAAGGCTACTTTCACACTTGCGTTGTTGTTTTCCGGTATTGAGATCCAGCAGAAGATCTCAATACCGGGGTAAAAAAACATTTCCATTTAGTCCTCATGTATTCTGAATGGGAAAAGTGCATCAGGATGTCTTGTGTTCCGTCAGCATTCCGTTTTGTGGAAACGGAAAAAACAGATCCGTCACTGAAAACAATGTAAGTCAATGCTGACAGATCCATTTTTTAGAAGCCTAAATCAGTTTTTTTCTGTTTTGTTTTCACACAACCGCATCCTAACAGAATGGATGCATCCTAATGTGCAAAATCGATCAGTTTTATTCCGGTATTGAGATTCTCTGCCGGATCTCAATACCGGAATTAACAACGCAAGTGTGAAAGTAGTCTAAGATATGCACGAAAAACTACATCAAATGTTCTATAAGTCTTTGCAGTTTTGGGAGCAGATTTCATTTGAATGCGGCTGGATTGCAGATTTCTGCACATTGCGTGTGGAAAACCTTACAGAAAAAATTGTGAAGGGGAAGAAGTGTCTTTTCAATCTCAAGATCGATTCTCCGCAGTCGTCCTCCATTGATAAGAAATTGATTGACTTTTCCTATGATGTGCCCTAAGTTTCTCTGATGGGAAAACTCATTTAAAAGAACACCTATATGCATAGAACACCTTAAAAAACACCACACCCAGATCATGAAAAGAAAGTGCCATGGGGATGGGGATGGAGGGGGGGGGGGGTCAAAAATAGCACACAAAAAAACTTCAAACAAAAAATTAAAAGATTGAGGACTTCATATTTTCATACTGACTATAAACATCTAGCGACACTATTTTATTAAAAAACTTCACAATTCTAATCCTATAAAAATGCCAAAAAGAAATGACTTAAACGCTGTATGTAAATCCAGCCTACAGCCAGCTATACAATGGCAGATTTGTCGCCGAAATTTCTGCATCTCCACCATAGGTCTGAAAGGGACTTGTAGAAATAAATCTGTTTTCTGACAAAAGAATCCCATTCACATGCATGGAACAGAGTTCTAGTTACATTATTTTGAAGCTGGAAAAAAAAAATGCCATTAATAAATTAACAAACATGCCCTGCATTCAATATTTCCCATAAACTTGCATCTGGAGCTGGTGTTGTTTGCCTATTAAACTTGGTAGAAAAATGGTAAAAATGAAAATGCCACAAGGATGCAACCCCCCCCCCCCAAAAAAAAAAAAAAGTAACTGAGACACCACCCTTAGGGCTTATGCACGGATCCACACAAAAATACGGATGACATCCATGTGCATTTCGTATTTTGTGGAACGGTACAGCTGGCCCCTAATAGAACAGTCCTATCCTAGTCCCTACTGTGGACAATAATAGGACATGTTCTATTTTTTTGATATACAGATATACGGACATAAGGAAACAGAATGCACATGGAGTCATTTCCGTTTTTTTGCAACCCCATTGAAGTTAATGGATCCGCATAAGGGCCGCAAAAAAACTGAACTGATATGGAAACAAAATACGTTCATGTGCATAAACCCTTACGGGGCAATCTCCCCTAGAATCAATGTTTCATGTAAGCAGTACACTTCAGCACACAGACAAGCATGGGCTCTATGCACCACCTAGAGCGATCAGCAACCTTCGGCACTCCAGCTGCTGTGAAACTACAATTCCCAGCTTGCTCAGCTGTTCTCACAACTCCCATAGAAGTGAATGGAGTATTATGGGAGTTGTAGTTTCAGAAAATCTGGAGTGCCGGAGGTTGCTGATCCTTGACCTAGAGCCCTTATCATGGTTTTTCTATGATGTAGCTTAGTTAGTAGTGTAATTCCTTTTATCCCCTTAAACGGGTTGTCCAAGTTATATTTATTGATGACCTATCCTTAGGATAGGTCATTAATATCAGGGGTTAGAATAGCAGGGGTCCGACAGCCGGCATAGGAACGAGCTGCCCCATTGAAATGAATGGGACGGCTTAGGTGTAATTACACCTGCTCATCGCTGCAGATGCGACAGCGAGCAGGTTAGCAATGAAGAGGAGGTAGCGCTGGCACGGAAACGGAATGCATACAGAGGACATTCAGTTTTTTTTTTTTTGGACCACTGAAATGAATGGTTCCGCATATGGACCGCAAACGGAACCCGCAAAAACGGAACGGAAACAGAAAAAAAAACACGTTTGTGTGCAAGAGGCCTAAGGGCTCATGCACACGACTGTATGGCCAGGGTGCCCATATTGGGAAACAGTGTGTACTTCATGTCAAGGATGTGGACCCTTTGACTTTAATGGGTCCGCAATCCGCAAGATACGGAGAGGTGTTGAAAAAAAAAACATGTTCAATTTTTTTGCGGTGTGGAACATATCTTGTGGATCGTGGGTGAACGGGTCCGTATCCACAAATGGTGTGCACTCAGCCAATATTGGTGCTATTTGCGGTCGGCAGCACGGGCACGGTGCACACATACTCCTGTGCATAAGCCCTAAAGGGAATGTGTCAGAAAATGACCTATTGTTTTAATCAATATTTTATGTTTAACATATTTTTAAATTATTTTTAATGATGTTATTTTAAATTTGCCATGTCCCGTGAATACACCTAGACTATTAAAATTTAAAAATATTTATCCCATACAGCAATAGTGAAATGAAAAAAAATAATAATTGAGAGACAGAGATTCGCCATTTTTTGGATGCTTCACCTCCCACAAAATTTTTTATAAAATGTGACCAAAAAGTCATAACACCCCAAAATAGTATCAATGAAAATAAAAGATCGCCCAGCAAAAAACGAGCCCTCACACAGCTACCAAAAGGTTAGATGGGTCAGAATATGGAGATAAAAAGAAAAAAAAAACATTTTTTCTGGGTTTTAATTTTTTCTCAGTATTAAAAGGCAAGAAAAACTATACAAATATGTTATCGCCATAATTGTACTGACCCAGAGAATAAAGCGTGCAAGTCAGTTTTACCTCATAGTGAATGCCGTAAAAACAAAAACCATAAAACTGTGGAGGAATTGCATTGTTTTCCAATTTCACAACATTTGGAATTTTTTTCCAGCTTCTCACTACATCCTACACAATATTAAATGGTACTATTAGAAAGAAGAAAAAAGTTATGGCTCCAAGAAGTCAGAGAGTGAAAAATGAAAACGCAAAAACAGAAAATTTCTCCGTCAGCAAGGTGTTAATAAATGCCCCACCGCATAAAAGAATATTTTCTGTTAATGTTGTTGCTTCAAGCCATGTAGTTTCGAAAATTAGAGAGTGTAGGAGAGTAAAATCCGTAATCATCTGAATTGGCTTTTTATCATCATTATTATTACTATTGTTTTAGAGCTTTTATTGTTTTTAGCAATGTACCGGTAATTGGTGAAGGTCTGACATCCAGGAACTTCACCATTTGTGATGAAAAGAGATGTTCAGGCCACCTACACATGTTGCGGAATACGTGCAGTTATTCTGCGTGGATTCCCGTGTGGAAAAACTGCAGCGTATTACAATACCAGCAAAGTGTGTTATATTACACAGATTTCATGTACACTTTCAGATTGTTTCCGTGCAGAAATTTCTAAATTTGCAGCATGTCAATAATGCTGGCGCTTTTAGCTGCGGATTTCACCCTTATTAATGGAAGGGTGAGATCTGCAGCAAAACTGCATCTAATCAGCACCAAAATCCTCAATTAGACATTGCAGAATCTGGTGCGGATATGCTGTAGAAACACACACAAATCCACACATAAAATACGACAAATGGTTTGGATTTAGGTGCATTTTTTACAAGGTTTTGGTGCAAGCACCCAAAAAAACGCTGCAGTTTTTCCTGTTTCCACAAAAAAAAAAAACACAACAAAACTGCACATATTACATACAATCTTCTGTTGTGGAAAAGCCAGCAAATTTCACCGTCCCTATTGAGAAGGGTGAAATTCGCAAGAGAAATCCGCTGGATCTGCTTTTTTAATGCAGTGTGTGGCTGAGAATTCAGAAATTCTCATCCAATTTGCTGCTACTGTTCAATGCTGCGGATTTGCTGCATAAAAACCTGCGACAGCAAAGCCACAGGTAGTCAGTCACATGTGACCAAGGCCTAAAACAGCTTATGCCTCATTCACATGTTAGTGTTCAGTCAGTGATTTCTATCAGTGATTTTGAGCCAAAACCAGGCGCGGCTCTAACCACAGAAGACGTGCAGATCTTTTCCTTCTATCTTATCTCTGTGGAGGCTCCAATCCTGGTTTTGGCTCACAGTCACTGATGGAAATCACTGGCCAAAACACTGACGTGTGAATGAGGCTTTAGAGTTGTTCCACATGCACATTGTGCATATTACATGCAGATTTTCTCACAGAAAATCCACAGTGTAAGGTCTCCTGCAGTCCACAAATCACAGATCCGCAAAATACAGATGCGGTCTATGTGCATCCCGCAATTTGTAAAAAAGCCTATTCTTGTCCGCAAAACAGACAAGAATAGGACAGGTTCTGTCATTTGTAGCTTGGCTGCACATATGTAATCCGTGTGCTGTCCTACAGAAATAATAATTTTTTGCAGCTCGCACATGGACCAAAAATACAGTTGTGTACATAGCGCCTAATACAGTAGTGGCTTTTTTCAAAATCTTATGTACATGGTGAAGAAACGGTGGAAGTCATCATGGCGGTCTGGTCCGAATAGAGAAAATAAAGAAAGAGAATATCTGCATCAGTGGAGATGTCACTGGATGTAAGAGGTATGTGGGGCTGTATTACCCTGCATGTTTTGTAATAAGGTAATGTTCATCTAAATATGTCTTTAGCAGTGTGTGTGTGTGTATGTATGTGTGTGTGTGTGTGTGGGGGGCATTTAAATTTTTGCCTTAGGCAGCAGAAAACTTAGAATCGGCCCTGGTGGTTCACTGCTTACATAGAGGATCCTTCGGTGGGCCCAGATTGTGATACCATAGTGGGCCCCAAAGGTCCAGGAGAAAAAAAACATTTGGAGCTGTCTTTGGAGCCAATAACCTCTCACTAGGGTCTATTTTCAATTTTAACAATTTCCTCTGGTGGGCCCAAGGAACCTCAGTCCGACCATGTTTCTATACCTTCTATCTTTACCCAGAGGCCAGGAGCCAGAGAGCTATACCAGTCCTGTGGACTTAGAACAGCCAGCAAAAGAAACCGTAATAGGTACCAACCTCTGAGAGAGAGAACTACATCTTTACAGAAGGTAGAGGGCCATTCAAAAAGAAAATTGCATGAACAAGAAGTCAGTGAAAGTGATACACGTTCAGGTTGTGGACTTCACTGCATTTAGTTGGGTTAGTGGTTTCCAGCACCCTTCCATACGCATGAGACAGACTAGCCAACCGTTAAAAGACTACACCCCACAGCTAAGCATTGTAGTGCTACTGAGAATTTGTACTCCTTTGGCCAAATCGGGAAGATTGTATTGCTAGAAAGGGACTCAGAGAAGGCCTTAATATTACTTCACTTACCCGATACACATCTTTGGAAGAACTGTTTTGTGCAATTCGAAGAGATTATGCTTACTCTTTGCAAGTGCATGTACCTAAGAACTGCTGAAATCTACAGTAAAACTGTTCAGTGGAGGCACCCACATCCAGCTCCATCATTGTGCTGTAATGCTGCAGCATTGCTTTGTGCTGCACTGGCAGGGATCCTTTGCACCCCATGATGCACCAACCCGAAAGCACCAAACCACCACCAGCAAGGAACCCCGTCACTAGAGTGTGCCCCAAAGTGAAAAAAGAGTGCATCCCTCCCTTCACTGCTTGGCTGAGCAGAGCTCCGAAGTGAGGACCAACACCACTGTCAGCACTACAATTACCAACCTCCATACCGCCACCTCCTCTCCTGTCCTCTTGCTCTCCCCTCCAGGGCCTGCTAGATGCACTGTTCAGGAAAGCACCAAAATTACTGTATTTTATGATGTTATGGTGACATTTTATACATTTTGACTGGGGGTCTAGATGCTGAGATGCCCACAAATCGTCAAAACACAGGGGCAGAAGAACTCAGCTGAGCAATGTGCTCCTTCATTCCTGATCAGCTCTGCTCTGGTTGGAGAGATAAGTCAGCGATGTACAGATTTTCTATGAGCCATACTTTCTAGGAGCTCATAAACTTTCTATGAGTCTGTGCACTGCTTGCTCCGCTCTCCATGGGGAGCTGAGCAGAGCTGATCAGAATAATCCAGGCGGCGATCAGCATTTTTTTACAGTTAAGTAAGATATTGTAGTATCCAGAGCAACCTCTTTACTCCATATTAATGTTCCCCTGGTTGAATTCCAAAACCAAGACCCTGGTGCTAACCACAGAGCCACTGTGAAGAACGCCCTGTAAATGTGATTGTGGTTTTAACATACGTTTTTGCATGTTGTGATTTTTTTTTTCAATAGAAGTCAATGGGGCATAACCATAATATAAAAAAACCTGAGGATAGGTCAGGCTGTGGCTTAACAAAACGCAGCATGAGCTAATATCCAGCCATTTGTTTTTGTGGAATAGTGTGTACTAAAGTTTTGAAAATCATGTTTACTAAGGTCCCTTGCAGACGAGTGTGAGCGGATTAGGTCCGGATGCGTTGCGGATGCGTTCAGTGAAACATGCGCGATTTCGCAAGCAAGTACATTTAGTTTTGTTTGCGATCGCGTTCAGTTGTTTCGTTTTTATCGCGCGGGTGCAATGCGATTTATTGAAACAACATCTCTTAGCAACCATCAGTGAAAATCGCATCGCACTTGCTTGCGGATGCAAAGCGATTTTCACGCAGCCCCACTCACTTCTGTTAAAATCGCTGAATATAGAACATGCTGCAATTTTCACGCAACGCAAAAGTGATGCGTGAAAAACATCGCTCATGTACACAGCCCCATTGAAATGAATGGGTCCAGATTCCGTGCGGGCGCAATGCGTTCGCATCACGCATTGCACCCGCGCAGAATACTCGCTCGTCTGCAAGGGGCCTAAACTACTACACAGACTGGCCAGAAGGCACAAAAGATGTGAACAGACCTTTAACTCCTTAGTGACCAGCCTGTTTTGGGGCTTACAGACCAAGCTTTTTTTTCCTTTTTTCATCGTCGCATTCCAAGAGCTATAACTTTTTTATTTTTCCGTCAATATAGCTTTATGAGGGCTTGTTTTTTTCTGGGACAAGTTGTAGTTTTTAATGGCGCCATTTTGGAGTACACATAATTTTCTGATTAACTTTTATTAACACTTTCTGGGAGGGAGATGGGAAAAACAGCAATACCGCCACTGTTTTTTTACGTTAGAAATTTTACGGCATTTATTTTTCGGGATAAATAACATATCTTTATTCTCTGGGTCAGTACGATTACAGTGATACCAAATACATATAGTTTTCTTTACAATTTACTTTAATTTGCAAAAAAAAAACTCTTTTTAAAAGAAAAAAATGTTTTTGCATTGCCGCTTCCCAATACCCGTAACTTTTTTGTTTATTTTTTCTATGGAGTTGTGTGAGGGCTTGAGTTTTGTGGGACGACATATTTTTCATTGGAATCATCTTGGAGTTAATAGTGCTTTTTGATCGCTTGTTATTATGTTTTTTCGGTGGCAACTAAGAATAAATTAGCAATTCTGTCTTATTTTCTTTTTTTTTACGGTATTCACTGTAGGGGATAATTTACATGATATTTATGTAGCCTGGGTCGTTATGGAAGCGGCAATACCAAATATATGGTATATAAATATATATATTTTTTTTTTAGCAATTTTTTTTATTGAAAAGTGTATTTTCAATGGGAAATAAGCATAATATTTTTTATGTTTTTTTTAAATTGAATAAATTAGTTTTTTTCCCTTTTTTTTTTAACCACTTAATAGTCCCACAAGGGGACTATAACAGACAGTATTTTAATTGCTTTTATCCCTATAGTGCATTGCATTTTAATAGCAATGCTATTCTGACATTGACCAGCAGGCTGCGCCAGAGAGGCGCATCCTGCTGGAAACTACTCAAGGCTGGTCTAGTGCCTACATCAGACCCCAAGCAGCCTTAACACACATCGGAACCCCACGATCGCAGGGTCGCGGCTCTCATGTGACGGGGGACCAGTGCAGCTCCTAGATTGGGCCGCCGTAAAAAAGTGCCAGCTCAGCCTAAGGCCCCTTAGTGACTGCCGTAAAAACGCCGTAAAGTATGGGTGGTCACTAAGGCGTTAATACCTGACAACTCTGGGGGCATTATTCCCCCTACAATTTTTTTTTAGCACAGCTAGAACGTTATTCCTTTTGTGACCAATCTCTCAATGCCATTTGGATTGTAAGCTCTTATGGGCAAGGACTTCTCTCCTCTGTATCATTGTTTGTTCATTTGTAAAGTGCTGTGAAATATGTTTAAGCTATAAATGAAAAACTTACATATGGACAATGGAAAAAATTATTAAGATGGGCTGGCACTCTGTATGTGTGGATATGGGTTATCGCAATCAATAAGTTTGGTTAGACAGTATACATTTATTATAAAATAAAAATAAAAATAAAAACAATCTGAAATAAAACAAGCAAATATAAAACAATTTAAATACAAAAATAGAACTCGCAATGATGTCAATGAAATCTCTGCAGTTATGCAGAGAACGTATGGAAAAGTCCTGAGTATATATATGGAGCAGTCTTTCACATGATCATCAAACTTTTTCACACTGCGCAGTAAATGTAGCTGGTATTTGTATTCATCACTCTCAATATATATAAAGAGACTTTTGTTAGTTCTATTCTGTTGGATCTTGAAAATCCTATAGAAAAAGTCTGATCGTCTTGGAAGTTCTCAGGTAATATACACCAATATGTTGCGCTTACCTCCTCTTGTTTTCAGGGGGTTGGCATACCTGGAGTTCTCTCCGCTGTCTCCGCTGTACTCGTGCGCTTCTAGGTTCAGCGCTGGCGTCTCACGTGACTTGCAGCGGGATCACGATGTATGTCACGTGATCAAATCTCGCGGGAGTTGGTTCACTATTAGTTGTTTCCAAAGTTTTCTTAGTTTCTTCCAATATGTGGGAACATTAGATGTATTAGTCCATTCGGAGGCCTCCTTAGATCTTATAATTAGATGGGAAATGTAGCTCAACGCCAGACGCGTTTCGGGGACCTCTTTCCCCTTCCTCAGTGGCAGCTATTTTCCCATCATTCCACCTTCCTATTTATAGCCCATCCCGGTTACATATAAAAGATGGATTGGAATGTTCTTCTTGAGAGTTGGAATTACTTTTCATCCATTGCGGTATAGATGCGGTTTTGTTGCGTTTTTTTTTTATATATACTCATGCGTTTTTTTCATATAATGTATATTTTGAGTGATAGATGATACCCAATAAAGGAAAAAGTGCTACTTGATTGCTACAATTCGAAAATGTATAGAATCTGAAATACAGAGCTTGATTGCTATTTTTCTTTTAAAATACATTTGGCTATAAAAATCTTACTGTATAATCATTTAATATCAATATGAGCTGTGTATATGTAAAATAAAAAACATGATAGAATAATAAAATTCTTTGATATATAATAAACATATTTTATAATTCAAAGCTGTTTGTGAGTAGTACAGGGCTGCTTGCCTGACCTCAAGGGGGAGTCATAGTGCTGATAGACAGCCGGACATATGACTCCACATTGAATGAAAGGCAAGCAACCCAAGGTTAGAATCACAGAAACCCAAAAATTTCTAATTCGGCATTTAGTCCCATAGGGATCAGACTCCCAAAGTCAAAAATAAGTCTTGATTCGGCCCTCGACATTCTCTCTACATGTTTACCCCCTCGCCAATGTGTGTTCACTTTTTGTAGTGCCATAAAAGTTAAGCCTTTTGGATCTTGATTATGGCTCTCTCTGAAATGCTTTGAAAGTGAATGCTTCATATAGCCATTTTTGATGTTCCTTAAATGTTCAGCCATTCTTACTTTTAATGGTCTTTTTGTTCTACCAATATACTGCCTATGGCAGGGACACTGAATCAAATAGATTACACTAGATGTATCACAATTCAAGAAGGTTTTTATCTTCATAGAAAAATTATTCTGGGTGGAGTTTACTTCAGATGTTTTTCTAGGAAATTTAGTAATTTTACAAACTTGGCATTTGCCACATCTGTAGAACCCTTTTAGGCTCATCCAATTTTGGGTAGTAGAGGGATTTTTTACTTTATGTTTAATAGATGGTGCTACCTGTAATCCTAAATTTGATGCCTTTGTGTAGGTGATTTGTGGTTTTGTTGGTAACAACATTCCAATTATTTTATCTTGCATTATAAAGTGTCAATGTTTCCTAATTATTTGTTCAATTTGTTTATATTGTGTAGAAAAAGGCAAAATTATCCTAAAAACTTCTCTTTCTTTTTTGTTTTTTTGGGGGGATTTAGTTTGTTCTGAGAAGAGAGACCCTCTAGGTAACTCTTCTACCCTACATAATGCCCGTTCAAGGACTGGTAGGGGGTACTCCTTCTCAATAAATTTTCTTTTTAGCAGTTTAGCCTCTTCCTGGAATTGCATATCTTCGGTAGTGATGTCGCGAACATAAAATTTTCAGTTCGCGAACAGCGAACGCGAACTTCTGCAAATGTTCGCGAACGGGCGAACCGGGCGAACCGCCATAGACTTCAATTGGCAGGCGAATTTTAAAACCCACAGGGACTCTTTCTGGCCACAATAGTGATGAGAAAGTTGTTTCAAGGGGTCTAACACCTGGACTGTGGCATGCCGGAGGGGGATCTATGGCAAAACTCCCATGGAAAATTACGTAGTGGACGCAGAGTCGGGTTTTAATCCATAAAGGGCATAAATCAACTAACATTCCTAAATTGTTTGGAATAACGTGCTTTAAAACATCCAGTGTGTGTATACGATCAGGTATGATGTTGTATCGATCAGGTAGTGTAAGGGTTACGCCCGCTTCACTGACATTGACAGACCAAACTCCCTTTTAATGCACCGCAAACAGTTCATTTGCACAACCGCAAACTCCCCATTTGCACAAGGTTGGATACCAAGCTAGCCACGTCCCGGTGATGTCATTGAAGGTTTCTTCCTCCACCCAGCCACGTACAACACCAAGGGTCCCCAAAAGATGAATTGAATTGATTTTTCGAACGGTGAGATGGTTAAAAACGCTGGCTCCCTCCACTCTGTTTTAAACCACGGTCACTGCGCCTGCGCCGTGCAATTTACTGTCACACCCGATATGAGTGGTATTTTCTGTAGTACTATTCTCATCAGTTTAATCCTCTAACGTCCCCAATCTGGGGGCCATTTATTGAATAGATTTTTCGAACGGGGAGATGGTTAAAAAACGCTGGCTCCCTCCACTCTGTTTTAAATCACGGTGACTGGCGCCTGCGCCGTGCAATTTACTGTCACACCCGATATGAGTGGTATTTTCTGTAGTACTATTCTCATCAGTTTAATCCTCTAACGTCCCCAATCTGGGTGCCATTTATTGAATAGATTTTTCGAACGGGAGATGGTTAAAAACGCTGGCTCCCTCCACTCTGTTTTAAACCACGGTGACTGCGTCTGCGCCGTGCAATTTACTGTCACACCCGATATGAGTGGTATTTTCTGTAGTACTATTCTCATCAGTTTAATCCTCTAACGTCCCCAATCTGGGGGCCATTTATTGAATAGATTTTTCGAACGGGAGATGGTTAAAAACGCTGGCTCCTCCACTCTGTTTTAAACCACGGTCACTGCGTCTGCGCCTGCAATTTACTGTCACACCCGATATGAGTGGTATTTTCTGTAGTACTATTCTCATCAGTTTAATCCTCTAACGTCCCCAATCTGGGGGCCATTTATTGAATAGATTTTTCGAACGGGGAGATGGTTAAAAACGCTGGCTCCCTCCACTCTGTTGTAAACCACGGTCACTGCGTCTGCGCCGTGCAATTTACTGTCACACCCGATATGAGTGGTATTTTCTGTAGTACTATTCTCATCAGTTTAATCCCTCTAACGTCCCCAATCTGGGTGCCATTTATTGAATAGATTTTTCGAACGGGAGATGGTTAAAAACGCTGGCTCCCTCCACTCTGTTTTAAACCATGGTGACTGCGTCTGCGCCGTGCAATTTACTGTCACACCCGATATGAGTGGTATTTTCTGTAGTACTATTCTCATCAGTTTAATCCTCTAAAGTCCCGACTTCCCAATCTGGGGGCCATTTATTAAATAAATTTTTTGAACGGGAGATGGTTAAAAAACGCTGGCTCTCTCCACTGATATGAGTGGTATTTTCTGTAGTATTATTCTCATCAGTTTAATCCCTGTTACGTCCCATATCAGGGATTGCCTTTTGTGAAAAAATTTAGGCCGGGTACCTTCGACTGCCTTCACAGTGACAGACCAAACTCGTACACTAAACTGAATTGATTTCAGGAACCGGGAGATGGAAAAAGCAGCTTGGTCGGTCCTCTTACTCCCAAATTGAGGCACTGCGCGTGCACAGAGAATAATGTGCTGTCACACCCGAGCAAGGAGTGGTGGTTTTCTGTGGTACTATTTCACTGTTAATTCCCACGCCTCACCCAAGCCATTTATTGAATAGATTTTTCTAACGGGGAGATGGTTAAAAACGCTGGCTCCTCCACTTCATGTTAAACCACGGTCACTGGCGCCTGCCGCGCAATTACCACGGTCACATATGAAGGGTATTTTCTGTAGTACTTCACATCGTTTAATCCTAATTCCCCAATCTGGGTGCCATTATTAAATAGATTTTCAACAGATGGTTAAAAACGCTTGGCCTCACTCGTTTTAAACTGAGACAGACTGCGCCTGCGCCGTGCACTTACTGTCACACCATGAGTGGTATTTTCAGAAAATATTTATCAGTTTAATCCCCAAAGTCCCGACCCCACCCAGCCATTATTTATTAAATAAATTTTTTGAACGGGAGATGGTTAAAAAACGCTGGCCTCCTCCACTCTGATATGAGTGGCCACGGTGACTGCGCACTGCGCCGCTAGTTTAACCGTCTGTCACAGCCTCCATATCAGTGGTATGTTTGTAAAGTAAAAAATTCTCAGGCCGGGTACTGGATCTGCCTCTACAGTGACAGACCCAATCCTCGGGGCCATTCAAACTGAATAGATTTTTCGAACCGGGAGACATGGAGGCTGGCCCTCCGCTCGGTCCTTCAACCACGTCACTACGCCTGCGCCGTGCAATGTGCCAGTCACACCCGATAGGCGAGTGGCTGTCTGTAACAGTACTATTCTCATCAGTTTAATCCCTGCTAACGGCCCCAATCTGGCGGCCATATATTGAATCGATTATTGTCGCCCGGGGACATCCCCTTAAAAGCGCTAGGCATATTCCTCCACTCTGGTTTTTTTGAAACCGCGGTGATCCTGGTCCGACTTCTGCGCCGGTGCACATTTACTGTCGCACTCCGATATGGCACTGGGGTCTAGCAGCGTAGCACCCGGGACGCTTCTGGTCAGATCATAATCCCGCAACGGCCCATTTATCTGGGGTATGTCAGATTACAACACATCTCAGGAGGTATTGATGATTGTTTACAGATACTGCAGTTCCCTTCTTACCATGCAATAAGGTACCACATCATTTAAGGGGAATTGACACTGTATGTACTTTTTTTTGGGTTTGTTTTTGTAAGTCGATATTGCAAAAGATAGACAGAAAAATTAGGTACACACATGCCTGAAAAAGGAGATTTGTAATGCTGTAAGTCGCTGACAGAAGGCTGTTAGAAAATTATGTTTTCCAGCAGAAAAGTGACTAAAACATTACAATGAACCTCTAGTTGGTGTGGAGAATTACCAAAGTCGTCCGTATGCAGATTAATACAGCAAAGGTAGGACCATTTTATAAATATGAAGGTAATCAGGCCTTTGTTATCAAACGTATCCCCATCAAGGTCAGTCCTCTTTCGGATCCGCCCGGCCCATCTTTATGAAGGTGAGGTAATCAACACTTCTTTGACCCAGGCATTTTTCGAACGGGGAGATGGTTAAAAACGCTGGCTCCCTCCACTCTGTTTTAAACCACGGTCACTGCGTCTGCGCCGTGCAATTTACTGTCACACCCGATATGAGTGGTATTTTCTGTAGTACTATTCTCATCAGTTTAATCCCTCTAACGTCCCCGACTCCCCAATCTGGGGCCATTTATTAAATAGATTTTTTGAACGGGGAGATGGTTAAAAAACGCTGGCTCCCTCCACTGATATGAGTGGTATTTTCTGTAGTATTATTCTCATCAGTTTAATCCCTGTTACGTCCCATATCAGGGATTGCCTTTGTGAAAAAAAATTTAGGCCGGGTACCTTCGACTGCCTTCACAGTGACAGACCAAACTCGTACACTAAACTGAATTGATTTCAGGAACCGGGAGATGGAAAAAGCAGCTTGGTCGGTCCTCTTACTCCCAAATTGGGGCACTGCGCGTGCACAGAGCAATGTGCTGTGACACCCTATATGAGTGGTGTCTTAACTAGTACTATTGCTATCAGTTTAATCCCTGTTACGGACCCTATCCGGTCGAATTGATTAACCATTGTCGAATCCCCCATTGACATCCCCCTTATAAGCTGTGTAAAGCATATTTTTAGTTTGGTTTTGAACTGCTGCATCCTTTCCGACTTTCGGTAATTTGGTAACATTTCTGCCACTTTCTGCTTATACCGGGGTCTAGTAGCGTGGCCACCCGATCGCTTTTGGTCTGATCATAATGAAGCAACGGCCTTATCATCTGGGGTGTGGCAACATTGCCAACACACTTATAGAGGTGATGATGATTGCTTCATTGTGATACGCAAGCCCCTTCACCACAACAAGGTAACGATCACGAAGGGGAATTGACACTTGTATGTGCCTTTTTTTTTGGTTTGTTTTTGCAGCCACAGTGCTGCACCATAGACAGAAAAATTAGGCATGTACACATGCCTGAAAAATAATTGCACTGTTGCAGCCGCTTATTGTAGCAGCGGCCGGAAAATTTATGTTTTCCAGGCAGAAAAGTGACTAAAACATTGCGGCTTGAACCCTAGTTGGTGGTGGAGAATTCACGAAAGTCATCCGGTATGCAGACATTAAATACAGCAGCGTGGGGACCATTTTAAGGCCATGGCATGTAATCAGGCCTTTGTTAGTCAAACGTATCCCCACTGTCAGTCCCTTCGGGATCCATGCCTCATTCATCTTTATGAAGGTGAGGTAATCAACACTTTTTTGACCGAGGCGACTTCTCTTGTCAGTGACAATGCCTCCTGCTGCACTGAAGGTCCTTTCTGACAGGACACTTGAAGCAGGGCAGGCCAGAAGTTCTATCGCAAACTGGGATAGCTCAGGCCACAGGTCAAGCCTGCACACCCAGTAGTGAAGGGGTTCATTGCTCCTCAGAGTGTCGATATCTGCTGTTAAGGCGAGGTAGTCTGCTACCTGTCGGTCGAGTCGTTCTCTAAGGCTGGATCCCGAAGGGCTGTGGCGATGAGTAGGACTGAAAAAGCTCCGCATGTCCTCCATCAACAACACATCTGTAAATCGTCCAGTCCTTGCCGCCGTGGTAGGAGGAGGATTACACTCACCTCTTCCCCTGTTAGATTCCCGTTGTGCTGTGACATTCCCCTTATAAGCTGTGTAAAGCATATTTTTTAGTTTGGTTTTGAACTGCTGCATCCTTTCCGACTTTCGGTAATTTGGTAACATTTCTGCCACTTTCTGCTTATACCGGGGTCTAGTAGCGTGGCCACCCAGTACAGATCGTTCTCCTTTATCCTTTTTATACGTGGGTCCCTCAACAGACATGACAGCATGAAAGACCCCATTTGAACAAGGTTGGATGCAGAGCTACTCATTTCCCGTCCTCGTCCTCACTGATGTCATTGACGGTCTGTTCTTCCCCCAGCCACGTACAACACCATGGGTCCCAGATAGGTGACAACAACGAGCACCCTGGGGTGCCTGCTGTGGTTGGTCTTCCTCCTCCTCAAAGCCACCACATTCCTCCTCTGACTCCTCTTCCTCATACTCCTCTTCCAGCGTTGCTGCAGGTCCGGCAAGCGATGATGACAAGGCTGTTTCTGGTGGTGATGGTGACCACAACTCTTCCTCTTCCTCTTCACGCTCATCTACAGCCTGATCCAGAACTCTTCGCAGGGCACGCTCCAGGAAGAAAACAAATGGGATGAGGTCGCTGATGGTGCCTTCGGTGCGACTGACTAGGTTTGTCACCTCCTCAAAAGGACGCATAAGCCTACAGGCATTGCGCATGAGTGTCCAGTAACGTGGCAAAAGATTCCCAGCTCCGCAGAGGCTGTCCTAGCACCCCGGTCATACAAATACTGTTGACGGCTTTTTCTTGTTGGAGCAGGCGGTCGAACATTAGGAGTGTTGAATTCCAACGTGTCGGGCTGTCGCATATCAAGCGCCTCACTGGCATGTTGTTTCGCCGCTGAATATCGGAAAAGTGCGCCATGGCCGTGTAGGAACGCCTGAAATGGCCACACACCTTCCTGGCCTGCTTGAGGACGTCCTGTAAGCCTGGGTACTTAGACACAAAACGTTGTACGATGAGATTCAACACATGTGCCATGCACGGCACATGTGACAACTTGCCCAAATTTAATGCCGACAACAGATTGCTTCCATTGTCACACACCACTTTGCCGATCTCCAGTTGGTGCGGGGTCAGCCACTGATCCACCTGTGCGTTCAGGGCGGACAGGAGTGCTGGTCCTGTGTGGCTCTCTGCTTTCAGGCAAGTCAACCCCAAGATAGCGTGACACTGTCGTATCCGGGATGTGGAATAGCCCCTGGGGAGCTGGGGGAATCAGTTGATGTGCAGCCAGACGCCGCAGCAGAAGAGGACTCAGCCGAGGAGGATATTGAAGAGGATGGAGTAGGAGTAGAGGAGGTGGCAGTAGGTCTGCCTGCAAGTCGTGGTGGTGTCACCAACTCCGCTGCGGAGCCACGCATTCCATGCTTGTCAGCCGTCAGCAGGTTGACCCAATGCGCAGTATACGTGATATACCTGCCCTGACCGTGCTTTGCAGACCAGGTATCAGTGGTCAGATGGACCCTTGCCCCAACACTGTATGCCAGAGATGCCATGACTTCCTTTTCAATGACATGGTAGAGGTTTGGGATTGCCTTTTTGAAAAAAAATTTCGTCCGGGTACCTTTCCACTGTGGTGTCCCAATAGCGACAAATTTTTTGAAGGCTCTCAGACTCTACCAGCTGGTATGGTAAAAGCTGGCGGGCTAAGAGTTCCGTCAAGCCAGCTGTCAGTCGCCGGGCAAGGGGTGACTTTGTGACATTGGCTTCTTATGCTCAAACATGTCCTTGACAGACACCTGACTGTGGGCAGATGAGCAGGAACTGCTGAAGGTGAGAGATGGAGTGGCGGGTGGTTGAGAGGGGGCAGGGAGGACAGCAGTGGTTGACGTGGCTGAAGATGCTGGACCAGGAGGAGCATGGTGGCTTTGAGTTTGTGTGCTGCTTGTACTCATGTGTTGATCCCATAGGCGTTTGTGATGTGAGATCATGTGCCTTCGCAAAGCAGTTGTACCAAGGTGGGTGTTGGACTTCCCACGACTCAGTTTCTTTTTGGCACAGGTTGCAAATGGCATTGCTTTTATCAGAGGCAGACACACAAAAAATGCCACACTGCTGAGCTTTGCAATGACGGCATTCTAGTGGTGGCAACAGCATGCGTTGACTGGCGTGCTGTCTGGCTGACCCCAGGTGCCGATACATGCTGTCTGACTGTGCCACTAACTCCTTGCGACGACCTCCCCTGCTTCCAACTCGTCTCCTCATTCTCTCTGTCTCCCCTTCAGAACTTTCCCCTCTTCTTCTCTTCGAGCAGGCACCCACGTGGCATCCGTGGACACATCGTCATCATCAACCGCTTCACTTGTATCTGACACCTCAGCAAAGGAAGCAGCAGCGGGTACAACATCATCATCATCATCATCACACTGTACGCCCATGTGTGTAATCCTGCCTGACTGAGACATATCCCCGCAATCTACATCATCTGGCAATAATGGTTGCGCATCACTAATTGCATCCAACTGATGTGTAAATAACTCCTCTGGACGGATCAAGTGAAGCGGCTGTGGTGGCTGTGGTGGTAGTGGTGGTGGTGGCGACGGGCGGGTGCGTGGTAACTTGAGAGCAGGTGACCGAAGCTGAGCTGGAGGAGGATGGTGCGTCAAGGTTCTTAGCGGAAGCTGTTGAAGATTGGGTGTCCTGTCTAAGCCAGTCAACTACGCCCTCTGAATTTTTCGGGTTCAGGGTACGTGGCCTCTGAAAACTGGGCATTATTCCAGGGACAGTGGAAATCACAGCACCACGACCACGACGGCCCCTGCGGGGTGGCCTGCCTCTGCCTGTCATTTTTTTTAGATAAGTGGTACTACGCGTAGCTAGGTACTGTGCCACCCGGTATGAGTGGCTGGCACTGGCAGTGGGCACACTACAGTCTGTGGAAGTGGGCCTGACACACACTGGCAGCAGGCAAGCAACTGAATTTAGACTACTGTCTAAAAATTAAATGCCTTATTTATCGGCAAGCTACTGTGCCACCCGGTATCAGTGGTTGGCACTGGCAGTGGGCACACTACAGTCAGTGGAAGAGGGCCTGACACACACTGGCAGCAGGCAAGCAACTGAATTTAGACTACTGTCTAAAAATTAAATGCCTAATTTATCGGCAAGCTACTGTGCCACCCGGTATCAGTGGTTGAGCACTGGCAGTGGGCACACTACAGTCAGTGGAAGCGGGCCTGACACACACTGGCAGCAGGCAAGCAACTGAATTTAGACTACTGTCTAAAAATTAAATGCCTTATTTATCGGCAAGCTACTGTGCCACCCGGTATCAGTGGTTGGCACTGGCAGTGGGCACACTACAGTCAGTGGAGGTGGGCCTGACACACACTGGCAGCAGGCAAGCAACTGAATTTAGACTACTGTCTAAAAATTAAATGCCTTATTTATCGGCAAGCTACTGTGCCACCCGGTATCAGTGGTTGGCACTGGCAGTGGGCACACTACAGTCAGTGGAAGTGGGCCTGACACACACTGGCAGCAGGCAAGCAACTGAATTTAGACTACTGTCTAAAAATTAAATGCCTTATTTATCGGCAAGCTACTGTGCCACCCGGTATCAGTGGTTGGCACTGGCAGTGGGCACACTACAGTCAGTGGAAGCGGGCCTGACACACACTGGCAGCAGGCAAGCAACTGAATTTAGACTACTGTCTAAAAATTAAATGCCTTATTTATCGGCAAGCTACTGTGCCACCCGGTATCAGTGGTTGGCACTGGCAGTGGGCACACTACAGTCAGTGGAAGTGGGCCTGACACACACTGGCAGCAGGCAAGCAACTGAATTTAGACTACTGTCTAAAAATTAAATGCCTTATTTATCGGCAAGCTACTGTGCCACCCGGTATCAGTGGTTGGCACTGGCAGTGGGCACACTACAGTCAGTGGAAGTGGGCCTGACACACACTGGCAGCAGGCAAGCAACTGAATTTAGACTACTGTCTAAAAATTAAATGCCTTATTTATCGGCAAGCTACTGTGCCACCCGGTATCAGTGGTTGGCACTGGCAGTGGGCACACTACAGTCAGTGGAAGCGGGCCTGACACACACTGGCAGCAGGCAAGCAACTGAATTTAGACTACTGTCTAAAAATTAAATGCCTTATTTATCGGCAAGCTACTGTGCCACCCGGTATCAGTGGTTGGCACTGGCAGTGGGCACACTACAGTCAGTGGAAGAGGGCCTGACACACACTGGCAGCAGGCAAGCAACTGAATTTAGACTACTGTCTAAAAATTAAATGCCTTATTTATCGGCAAAGCTACTGTGCCACCCGGTATCAGTGGTTGGCACTGGCAGTGGGCACACTACAGTCAGTGGAAGTGGGCCTGACACACACTGGCAGCAGGCAAGCAACTGAATTTAGACTACTGTCTAAAAATTAAATGCCTTATTTATCGGCAAAGCTACTGTGCCACCCGGTATCAGTGGTTGGGCACTGGCAGTGGGCACACTACAGTCAGTGGAAGTCGGCCTGACACACACTGGCAGCAGGCAAGCAACTGAATTTAGACTACTGTCTAAAAATTAAATGCCTTATTTATCAGCAAGCTACTGTGCCACCCGGTATCAGTGGTTGGACACTGGCAGTGGGCACACTACAGTCAGTGGAAGTGGGCCTGACACACACTGGCAGCAGGCAAGTAACTGAATTTAGACTACTGTCTAAAAATTAAATGCCTTATTTATCGAGCAAGCTACTGTGCCACCCGGATATCAGTGGTTGGCACTGG
Organism: Bufotes viridis; assembly: GCA_033119425.1. Classification (NCBI taxonomy): domain Eukaryota; kingdom Metazoa; phylum Chordata; class Amphibia; order Anura; family Bufonidae; genus Bufotes; species Bufotes viridis. The sequence continues at coordinate 318,857,834 of CM065593.1, read as the reverse complement.
CAGTGGGCACACTACAGTCAGTGGAAGTGGGCCTGACACACACTGGCAGCAGGCAAGCAACTGAATTTAGACTACTGTCTAAAAATTAAATGCCTTATTTATCGGCAAGCTACTGTGCCACCCGGTATCAGTGGTTGGCACTGGCAGTGGGCACACTACAGTCAGTGGAAGTCGGCCTGACACACACTGGCAGCAGGCAAGCAACTGAATTTAGACTACTGTCTAAAAATTAAATGCCTTATTTATCGGCAAAGCTACTGTGCCACCCGGTATCAGTGGTTGGCACTGGCAGTGGGCACACTACAGTCAGTGGAAGTGGGCCTGACACACACTGGCAGCAGGCAAGCAACTGAATTTAGACTACTGTCTAAAAATTAAATGCCTTATTTATCGGCAAGCTACTGTGCCACCCGGTATCAGTGGTTGGCACTGGCAGTGGGCACACTACAGTCAGTGGAAGAGGGCCTGACACACACTGGCAGCAGGCAAGCAACTGAATTTAGACTACTGTCTAAAAATTAAATGCCTAATTTATCGGCAAGCTACTGTGCCACCCGGTATCAGTGGTTGGCACTGGCAGTGGGCACACTACAGTCAGTGGAAGTGGGCCTGACACACACTGGCAGCAGGCAAGCAACTGAATTTAGACTACTGTCTAAAAATTAAATGCCTTATTTATCGGCAAGCTACTGTGCCACCCGGTATCAGTGGCTGGCACTGGCAGTGGGCACACTACAGTCAGTGGAAGTAGGCCTGACACACACTGGCAGGCAACTAACCTTAGATTAAAGTGTAAAAATTAAGTGCCTTTTTTTAAGCAAAGTCCTGTGCCACACGGATGACAGGGGTGGGCACTGGCAGTGGGCACACTACAGTCAGTTGAAGTCGGCCTGACACACACTAGCAGCAGGCAAGCAGCTGAAATTACACTAAAGTGTAAAAATTAAATGCCTTTTTATGCAAAGTCCCGTGCCAGCCGGTATGAGTGGTGGACACTGGCAGTGGGCACACTACAGTCAGTGGAAGTCAGCCTGACACACACTGGCAGGCAACTAACCTTAGATTAAAGTGTAAAAATTAAGTGCCTTTTTTTAAGCAAAGTCCTATGCCACACGGGATGACAGGGGTGGGCACTGGCAGTGGGCACACTACAGTCAGTTGAAGTCGGCCTGACACACACTAGCAGCAGGCAAGCAGCTGAAATTACACTAAAGTGTAAAAATTAAATGCCTTTTTATGCAAAGTCCTGTGCCAGCCGGGATGAGTGGTGGACACTGGCAGTGGGCACACTACAGTCAGTGGAAGTCAGCCTGACACACACTGGCAGGCAACTAACCTTAGATTAAAGTGTAAAAATTAAGTGCCTTTTTTAAGCAAAGTCCTGTGCCACACGGGATGACAGGGGTGGGCACTGGCAGTGGGCACACTACAGTCAGTTGAAGTCGGCCTGACACACACTAGCAGCAGGCAAGCAGCTGAAATTACACTAAAGTGTAAAAATTAAATGCCTTTTTATGCAAAGTCCTGTGCCAGCCGGTATGAGTGGTGGACACTGGCAGTGGGCACACTACAGTCAGTGGAAGTCGGCCTGACACACACTAGCAGCAGGCAAGCAGCTGAAATTACACTAAAGTGTAAAAATTAAATGCCTTTTTATGCAAAGTCCTGTGCCAGCCGGTATGAGTGGTGGACACTGGCAGTGGGCACACTACAGTCAGTGGAAGTCAGCCTGACACACACTGGCAGGCAACTAACCTTAGATTAAAGTGTAAAAATTTAGTGCCTTTTTTAAGCAAAGTCCTGTGCCACACGGGATGACAGGGGTGGGCACTGGCAGTGGGCACACTACAGTCAGTTGAAGTCGGCCTGACACACACTAGCAGCAGGCAAGCAGCTGAAATTACACTAAAGTGTAAAAATTAAATGCCTTTTTATGCAAAGTCCTGTGCCAGCCGGTATGAGTGGTGGGCACTGGCAGTGGGCACACTACAGTCAGTGGAAGTCAGCCTGACACACACTGGCAGGCAACTAACCTTAGATTAAAGTGTAAAAATTAAGTGCCTTTTTTTTAAGCAAAGTCCTGTGCCACACGGGATGACAGGGGTGGAGCACTGGCAGTGGGCACACTACAGTCAGTTGAAGTCGGCCTGACACACACTAGCAGCAGGCAAGCAGCTGAAATTACACTAAAGTGTAAAAATTAAATGCCTTTTTATGCAAAGTCCTGTGCCAGCTGGTATGAGTGGTGGGCACTGGCAGTGGGCACACTACAGTCAGTGGAAGTCAGCCTGACACACACTGGCAGGCAACTAACCTTAGATTAAAGTGTAAAAATTAAATGCCTTTTTTGATGCAAAGTCCTGTACCACACGGAATGACAGGGGTGGGCACTGGCAGTGGGCACACTACAGTCTGTGGGCCTGCAGCTCCTCACACACAGGCAGGCCAGGCAACTGCAATATGTATATAAAGGAAAAAAAAAGCAGACTAATGTTGCAGCCCTAAAAAGGGCTTTTTGGGGTGCTGTCAGGACGCTGTCCTTACAGCAGAGATCAGATGAGTCTTTCAGGACTGGAGTGGACACTGAATTCACTAGCCTAGCTATCAATTTCCCAATTAAATCAGCAGCTACTACACTCTCCTTCCTCTCACTAAGACTGCAGCTTCAGAATGAATCTAAAATGGATGCTGTTCAGGAGGTGGGAGGGTCTGGGAGGGAGGGTATGCTGCTGATTGGCTGGAATGTGTCTGCTGACTGTGAGGTACAGGGTCAAAGTTTGCTCAATGATGATGTATAGGGGGCGGACCGAACATCGCATATGTTCGCCCGGCAGAGGCGAACGCGAACAAGCTATGTTCGCCGGGAACTGTTCGCCGGCGGATAGTTCGGGCCATCTCTAATCTTCGGTACAGTTGCGTTTTATACGACGAAACTGACCGAAAGGTATATTCGTTAGCCAGTTTGGTAAATGGCAACTGGAGTACAATATGTACCCATTTTTGGCTGTTGTTTTTTGAAAAGTTCTACATATATATTTATTTTCTTTTTTAGTGATATTTAAATCCAAAAATTCTGTCTCCTTCTTATTAATATTTGCTGTGAAGGTTAGGTTATATAAATTACTATTTAATTCCAAAATAAAAGATTGTAAAGAATCTTCTTTACCTTTCCAGATCAGGATAACGTCGTCGATATACCTACGCCAGAGCACCAGGTTGCCCCCTCTTTTGGGATTAATATGGACATCTTCCCATTGTGCCAGAAATAAATTCGCATAGCTGGGGGCAAACCTGGTGCCCATGGCGGTTCCCATGATCTGGAGGTAATATTCATTATCAAAAATAAAATAATTATGCTCCAATATATGCCTAATCCCTTCTAATATGAACTCTATTTGTTCTTGTTTGAGTTCTCGATTTTTTCAAGTTGTATTTTGAGGGCCTCTACACCTTGATCGTGCTTTATTACTGTGTAGAGGGATTGAATGTCTAATGTGGCTAAAATCCAATCTTCTTCTACAGTTAATTTTTCTAAAACTTCTATAATTTCTGTAGTGTCCCTCAAATATGACTCTGTTTGCTTCACCAGAGGTTGTAACCACATATCAATATATTTTGAGAGATTTGCTGTTAGGGACCCAATACCGGATACTATGGGCCGGCCGGGGGGATTGAATGGATCTTTATGTACTTTCGGTAAACAATATAGTACCGGAAGTCTCCCCGGTGTTCCCATGATATAATTGTACTCTGTCTTGGTTAAAATTCCTCGTTGCAAACCTCTATTGCTATATTCTTGGAGTTTCTCTTTGAAGGGAATAAATGGATCTCCTTTTAATCTTCTATATGTAGTATCCACCGATAACTGTCTATGACACTCTATATTGTATTTAGTTGTGTCTAGGACTACTATTGCACCACCCTTGTCTGCGGGCCGAATAGTTATATTTTCTTTGTCTTGTAATTCTCTTATAGCTAATATTTCTTTATTTGTTAAATTCTTTCTATAAAACCTTTTTTCTTTTAACTTTCTTAAATCTGTCTCTACACATTTTTGGAAACTGGACAATTCAGGACCTATTTCATTTCTGGGAAATTTTTTTGATTTATTTTTCAGATTTGTATGTGAAAATTCACTAACTGTTTGTTCCATTGGACTTATGGGATTTTTTAAAAAGTATTTTTTCAAACATAATCTTTTTATAAACTTTTGGATACCAATGTATGTGTTGAATTTATTTAATTTGGTACATGGGGCAAACTTTAATCCTTTATTAAGGAGAGATACTTGTGATGGTGTCAAGATTATACTACTTAAATTTATAATGTTGTTTTGTTGTTCTACATCTAATAATTCCTCCTGTAATCCCTGTGTTTTCTTTCTTCCTCTCCGTGTTTTCTTGATTCTCTCTGTTGTTCCGTGTAGTGTTGTTTGTGAATTTGTGTTGTCCTTTGGTGATCCATATACCTTGGTGTTTGTGGATACCTTGGTTGATAATAATTTTCCACATGTCCCAATTGTGAACTGTTGTGCCTTAAATTGTATTGGTGTTTTGGTGGAGTCTCTTTGTGGATTGGGGATTGTGGTCGTTTGTGTTTTATTGGTGGTGAGTGGTGTGGGGGAGTTCGATCTAAAAAAGGTTGTTCTGTGAGGTTCTCACATCGGTTCTTTACTGGTATATTATACCGTGATTTATCTGTTAGATCAATATGATCGTTATGTGTTAGTTTTTCTTCAGTAAATTTGTCTGCTTCTTGTGTTTGTATTTTTTCTGGTTTTTTTAATTTTCTACTTTTTTTGGAGATGATCTCCTGTTCTGTTCTATCCAAACTTTTGCAAATTCTTTCTTGCCAATTTTTATATGTTTCATCTTTAGTCATGTGTTCTATATTAACTTTAATTAAATCTATTTTTTCTGATTGGGTTCTCCGTTTTATAATTAATTCAATTAGTGCTCTTGATTGTGTATTTAAAAGGGTGTCCCATTCTTTGTTAAATTCATCACTCCATAAGTCTTGTGCTGGTGTTTTTGATAATTGTAACCCTTTTGGTATCATATTCTGGTTTAAATATTGTCGTAGAGATCTTATTTCCCAATATTGTCTAAGTTTTTTTAAAAGTAAATTTTCCAATTCCCTAAAGGTTTCAGATACAGATTTCTCCCTTGATTGTGACATTTCTGTATTTTCTGATATATCAAATAAAAACGATTCTGCTTTATGTAATTTATCTTCCATATGGTTCCACACATCCATGATCCTATTAGGAGGAGCTAAATTCCACACGTGGGTGAATTTGAAAACCTACATATGGACAATGTTTACAAAGGGCAATGATAAGGAAGGAATAAGTAGTGGTGTCGAACTTTTGTCATTCTCAACCTATATCGATTACATTTTCCAGCAGCCACCACTAGGGGGAAGTCAGTGCAATGAGATTTTTACAACTTCTATTTAGTTCAATGGTAACTGTATACACTCCTATGCACTAAACTCCACCTAGTAGTGGCTGCAGGCAATCATTTTTATCACCCCAGCCGGCACGATCCCTCATGTATGCAAACTACTAGCCTGATGAAGGGCTATTCTTGTTAAGCCCGAAACGTCGCTAATGCCTGGCTGAATAAAATTTAATTGCATCAAAAATACAAAAATTGGTGTGCCGTCTCAAATATATGTATAAATCATTTTTATCATGTTCTAAAGGGAAGCAGGAGATTTACAGTTGTAAAAGGGAGCTTTATGTATTTATGGCAGTTGTCAGGTCAAAATACATTAATGAATATAGTGAGCAGACCCCCACAGATTAAAACCTTTGATATGTCTCTATGATATATCAAAAGTTTTATAAAAATGCAGTGCTCCTTTCAGTACAGTCATGTGAGATTGTTGTACATCACCGGGAATGAGCATTTGAAGGTAAAATCATCGCCCCATCCTAATGGACCTGAAGACACACAACACTTTACAAAAATACTGTAGTTTAACAACTCATGTGTAATAACCCAGAAAATCTATCTGCAATTTTTTATTATATATTGTAATGTCATATTATGTTTATTGTAGCTGCCATATGCTTCAGAATGATTATCTGTTATGGTTGGCATTAGGAATGGAACTTACCATTCAATTCCTTCCCTCTTGGTGGGAGTGTGCTGGTCCTGCTTCCTGCCAGGAGGAGGAGCTCTAGAGAGTGCTAGGAAGAGTTAGCTTAGCAAGCCCAGAGTGAGGGAGCACATCCATTTGCTCTTGCTCCAAGGCCTAGGGACTAAAGATACAGTTCTACTGTGAGGACCACTACTCCAGGGAGGCTGCCAAGTACCAGGCCAGCGAAGATCTGCAACCCAGTGAGCAGAGTGATCATCCCTACAGCTATACAGACTCTGCTGCAGGTGAAGGGATAACAAGTTAGGACACCCAGTTCAGAACAGGCACCTATAGCCACAAGTGAAAGCTTAGTGCTATTTTAGCAAAGGGAAATCAGGAGAGAGAGAAGGACTACTCTAGAATTATATTGTCTGCCATCAAGCCTGCTACCATACCTCATCATCTGAGAATAAAGACATTGCACCTTGTATTGGATGTACTGTAACTCATCCTTTGCACTCAGTATAGAAAAACATTTTTCTTTCACATCTGCCTGATTCCTTCATATCACCTTTTCACTGCACTGAATCCCAGCGGCGGCCTTAGGAAGTACACTATGACTCATCTCATCAAGGCCACTACCACTCCCATCCTCTGCATCGGTTTCTTAGGGGCTGGGCGCATATACATTCTATATTATACAGATAAAAAGAAACATCACTCTATAGGACAACTCCTTTGTATAAAGAACAAGAAAAGAGTGGCCCCAGGAGTTATACCCCCCACAGTAGGGCTGCTCACCTTGCAGGGTTATGTTTAAGGTACAACACCTTTATGGGATTTAAAAATAATCCAGCTGCTGCCTGCCTTCACCAAGTCACTTGGTAGTGTGCAGATTTAGGAAATAAAGAAAATAAGGAATCTTTCTTGGTAGGGCTGTTTCCAACAGAATTCCAGTGGACACACATAAGTGGTGTATTAGGCCTCATGCACACGGCCGTTGTTTGATTCCGTGTCCGTTGTTCCGTTTTTCGTGATTTTCTGCGGACCCATTGGTTTTCAATGGGTCCGTGGAAAACTCGGCAAATGCACCGTTTGTCCTCCGCGTCCGTGATTCCAGTCCGTCAAAAAAATATAACCTGTCCTATTCTTGTCAATGGGACCGTGAAAAAATGGGGATGGCCATCCGTGTGTCATCCGCGTTCCGCGTCCGTTTTTTTTGCGGATCCCTTGGTAGGCACTTGGCAAAAATTGTCAGCCTGTCTTTTGGTAAAATCTTTTGGGTCATGTCCGCTAAAAAAAACGGAAGACACACGGAAACACAACGGAAGCAAAAACTGACACGGATCACAGAACAACAGAACCCCGTTTTGCGGACCGCAAAAAAATACTGTCGTGTGCATGAGGCCTTACACTGATGATGCAGTTTTATAACCTACACAGTAGATGTATTTTCACTCCACAGATTTGAGAAATATTCCAGATCCACTAGAATTCTTCTAAAAGCAATATGACAAGAAGAGTTATTCTGTAAATTCTTTATTTATTCAGAATTTTGCATAGTTTGTAAAGCAACAATTTTCTTTACAATGTGAGAAAAAATAAAATCAATGTAGCATACAGTAAATAAATACGTTATACATAGCATTGAATGCCATGTCATGTATCATAACGAAATCATACATAAAGAAAACAGTCAAACTCTTAATAAGTTGTCGAGCTTATATCTTATCAATTGCCGCTAAGATAGGAAAAGTAATCATATGAAAATTAAGGACCGAAGTCTTTATTAACTGCACAATAGAATGATTACTAACAAGAAGAGTTATTGATGGCAGGTACTTTTCTCTCATAATCCTGTCCTATGTGGCTTAGGCTCCTGGGAGTGCCCAGTTTGTAGTGGAAAGCTTTCCTGAGGTGGCTTTGTGGAAAACCCGGTATAGGGCCTGGAGTTTTGGACTGGGGAAGAGTTGGGCAGGTTCCCCAATCCACTTCTGGGAGAGGTCTAACCTGCTGCCTTTTACCTGCACCTGCAGCAGTTGCATGAAGAGAATCCAGGCAGAGATCCTAGCGTCTGAGATCTGGCTGATGTCTGGAAGAAAATACGATGCTTGTTAGTAGCTTGCTGTGGATCTTCAGTGTCGGCAGTATGGCACCTAGTACAGTTAGAAAAGTACTGTCTAGTTAGGGCTCTGATGAGCAGGGTTTATTTTGTTCTGTTTTGCCTGAAATGTAAAGACCATTTATTTACTGATGTTGAAACCACAATAAAGTGGAACTTTTTGGGACTTTCTCCCGAGTGTCACTGTCTCTGACTGTCCACAAGCCGGCCAATCCTGCCTCTATCAGAGCTTACTCCCAATATATATATATATATATATAATTTATAAAGTGTAAGTTATAATATGTAGAATAGTTCCTGTATCACCGAAGGCCCTAGAGGGGGAGTGATGACAACGACAGGCTGTGATCTTTGTTTCTGATGTCACTTGCAGTTTAATCACCTCCCACCCTTCTTTTACATACACTGAACCAGTTAGAAAAACTTTTCATGCTGCTCCCTAACAACAAATGAGTGCGGTGGTTGAATATTGCACCTAGAGCTTTGATCCTGGTACCATCTAAAGGGTAAGATCTAGGCTTTATATTCTAGTCATATAAAGTGTTTAAAGTCATGGCATATTACGCAGTAAAATGGTTCCGTTTCAAAAAACACCCTTTAAAAATTGTGTGTTTGCCCCTGCTGTTCCAGCTTTTTCTCTCAGTGAGACACCTCTAGTTTAGAGATGAAACAGGATACTCACACTATATGGACAAAGGTACACATTACACCTGTAAGAGCTTTTATGTCATTCCATTGTAAATACAAAGGCATTGATATGGAGTTGACAACCCCCTCCTTCCCCTAGCAGATAAAACGTCTTCTACTCTTCTGGGAAAGCTTTCCACAAAATTTTGGAGGGTGTCTGTGGGAAGTTTTGCCCACTCATCCAGAAGAGCATTTATGAGGTTAGACACTGATGTTGGATGACAGGGCCTGGCTCCTAATCTCCATTCTAGGTAATCCCAAAGATGTTGGATGGGGTTGAGGTCAGGACTCTCTACAGGCAAGTCAAGTTCTTCCACACCAAACCCACCCAACTATGCCTTTATGGACCTTGCATTGTGCTTTGTCATGTTGGAACAGAAAAGTTACTTCCCCAAACTGTTCCCACAAAGTTGGCAACATACAATTGTCTAAAATGGCTTGGTATGTTGAAGCATTAAGATTTCCCTTTACTGGAGCTAAGGGGTCTAGGCCAACCCCTGAAATACAACCCCATAGATATAAACTTCCTGCACCAAACTTTACAATTGGCAAACTGCAGTCAGGCAGGTAATATTCTCTTGGCATATGCCAAACCCAGACTTGTCCATCAGATTACCAGATAGAGAAATGTGAGCCAACACACTTGGCATTGTGCTTGGTGATGTAAGGCTTGCATGCAGCTGCTCCACCGTGGAAACCCCGGCCATGAAGCTCCTGGCACATGGTTTTTATACTGATATTTATGCCAGAGAAAGTTTGGAGCTCTGCAGTTAATCAGTGAGCTGAGCATTGGCAACTTTTGTGCACTTTCCTCTCAGAACTCGATGACCACACTTTGTAATTTTAAGTGGTCTCCATTTTGAGTTGCTGTGGTTCCTAAACGCTTCCACTTTGCAATAATACCACTCATATTTGATGATCTGACTTGTTGCAATGGTGGCATCCTATTACAGTACCATGATGGAATACAGTGAGAACTTTAGAATGACCCATTCTTTCAAAAATGTTTGTAAAGGCAGACTGCATGGCTGGGGGTTGGATTTTATACACCTGTGGCAATGAGGCTTAATGGAAAGAAGGGATGAAAATGAGCTCTTAGGAAGCTGCCTTACAGCTGGTGGCATTAGAGGAAGAGCTTGTTAAGAACTCAATTGCATCCCTTCATCCCAGAGTTCCAGAGGGCATGTATGGCCTATAAGCCTTCTCACGCTGATTAAGGTGCTCTCCGTAAGGAGAGATAGTACCCCCCAAAATGAGACTGAATGAAACACCTGAATCAGTGATTATCAGCTGTTCCCCAAGAACGTTCTCCATGTAGTGTATGTGGTACCAGAACAGAGCTTTGCCTCCCTTAGGGGGAAATTTGTGTCTGTAAGACATCCAATGGAACATACAATAATCATTTTTCGTGTGTCAGCATGCAGAATTCCATATAAACGTAACTGCACAAAATATGGCATCACATATGGTAGGAAACCACCATAGGCTAACACATATAAACCAAATCAGATATCAGAGAGTTACAAACTAATACACAATCCAAACGCTAGGAATGATGAGGGCCCTGCTCGCAAGAAGGATGACAAAAAAAGTAAAATTCATTGTTTTATATATTGGTCCGGCCATCTTTGTAGTACTGAATAGAGTTACATGAGTGTGAGGCTTAGTGTTGGCTGAAGACATCTGATTCTGAAGAATGAAGGGGAGGTGGGGGAGTTAACAATAAAGAGTCAGATTAGGGAATATGGTAATGGTTTACACCGTTTGTTAGGCAGATTATCGGGGATGAATGTTCTTATGGAGTTGCAGCCGATCACCTGAGGAACAAGCAAAATGCCCGTTCATTGGATGAAACTATCATTCATGCAGGCAAGTAAATTATCATTTCTGGGCAGTAGATCGTGCCCTCTAAACAGCACTCTGCTGCTCAGAAACAATGCAGCTGTATGAGGACAAGCGATTGCAGTAGCCATTGCTTGTTCTCATACTGTGGAGTTGATCGCTGTATGTAAACGCACAGCTTCACCTCTGCTGAACGAGCAACGAGTTGTCAGGAAGGAACGCTTCCTGATAGACAACTTTTCCTCTGGCCATGTAAATCCACCATACAGTAAGTCTGCCTAGAAATATGTTTTTTCAAAGCACAATTAAAACTTGGGATTTAACCTGTCTGGAATAGGGCATTTCAGAGTGCCGATGCAGCTCCAGACAAGTACTAAAGACAGGAATGGGAGGTTTTGAATTACGGATGATACTAATCTTAGACGGAACATAGAGCATGTTTAGGGTGGTAGAAGAAATGTGGGGGATATCATGCTTTCAGAAAGTTTTCAGGTCCTTTCTGTTTTTTTATATTTTGTTAAGTTGAGGCCCAGAAGCGTGCCTAGGATGTTTAGCACCCAGGGCGGGTCCTTTCTATGTCCCCCCCCCAATACTTAAAAAAAATGGTACCCCCTCACAGTAGTATTGCCCTCATTATACAACCTTCACAGTAGATGTGTGCCCCCTCACAGTAGTTATGCCCACATTCTGCCCTCTCACAGTGGTTATGCCCTCTTTGTGCCCCCTTCATCAGTAATAATGCTCTCTGGCTCTGTGCCCCCTCCATACAGTTATAATGCCCTATTATGTCCCCTCCATAGTAATAAAGACTCTGTGCCCCTCCATTGTTGCCCCCTCTCATAGTAATAATGCCCACTGTGCCCCCTCCATAGTAATAATGCCCATCTGTGCCTCCTTTCCACAGTAATAAAGTCCATCTGTGCCCCCTCCACAGTAGTAATGTCCACTGTGCCTCCATGTAATGCCCTCTGTGCCCCTACCATAGTAGTAAATGTCCTCATTGTGCCCCCTCCATAGTAATAATGTCCTCTGTGCCCCCTTCATCAGTAATAATGTCCCCTCTGAGCCTCTGTGCCCCCTCCATACTAATAAAATGTCCTCTGTGCCCCCTCCATAGTAATAAAGTCCTATGTGCCCCCTCCATAGTAATAAAGACCTCTGTGCCCCCTTCATAGTAATAAAGTCCTCTGTGCCCCCTCCATAGTAATAAAGTCCTCTGTGCCCCCTCCATAGTAATAAAGTCCTCTGTGCCCCCTCCATAGTAATAAAGTCCTCTGTGCCCCCTCCATAGTAATAAAGTCCTCTGTGCCCCCTCCATAGTAATAAAGTCCTCTGTGCCCCCTCCATAGTAATAAAGACCTCTGTGCCCCCTCCATAGTAATAAAGTCCTCAGTGCCCCCTCCATAGTAATAGAGTCGCTCTGCAGTACTGTGTTTGCGGAGCTTATGCAGATTCCCGGACTGCAGGCTCTGCCCACACAGGCCAGCAGCACGCAGAGCTGAGTGGTGAGGGACACGACCACAGCTCCCAGTAATGAGCGCTTCCATCTGTATTGATAGAAGCGCTCATTGCTTCTGGCATCCCCCTAAGAGCTGGCAAGCGGGGCCGACCACCCCCCACAGTAGGCCACTGTTGAGGCCTTATGCTAAAAGGAAAAAAAATGACGTTTTCCCCTATCAATTTGCACTAAATACCCAATAATGAGAAAGAAAAACAGAATTTTAGAATTGTTTGTAAAGTTATTAAAAGGGAAAAACTAAAAAAAACTAACATTTTGCATGGACATAAGCAGGGCCAGTTTTAGTCAAAATGTGGCCCTGGGCCAAATCAAAAGAGGGGGCCAAATCTTGTAATAATGTGCTAAAAACAGTCTGACGTCCGACAGCTCCGCTGATCAGCTGTTTGAGCAGATGGCCCGTGCTGTTCACTGCTGCTGTACCATAGACATACAGCAGCAGAGCAGGAAGAGAGAAGGGAGAAAGCACGTGCGCACAGCGCTTGCCATCTCCTCACACAGCTCATCGTCGGGAGTGCCGGGTGTCAGACCCCACCAAACTAAAATTGATTCATTAATATGAATAACCCGGAAACTTCTTGAAGCTACCCCCAATACTGTGCCTGTTCTGCTCCCACCCATGTCCACAAACACAATACACCCAGACTGCCCTCATTAGTAATAATGCCTTACAATAGTGATAATACTTCCCAAGAGTGCCCCCATTAGTAGCAATGCCCTCCATATTGCGTCAAATAATAATAATTCCCCTACAGTACTCTAGTAGTAATAATGTAACCATAATGCTCCCAGTGGCTCTGTAGTGCCCGCCACTAGTTCCAAAATATAATGCTCCCCCCATAGTGTCAATATATATATATATATGTCATGCTCCTCCATTCCTCCCCAGTAGTGCCAGGTATATAAAATGATCTCCTTCCCCCATCCCTGGTGCCCCCAGCAGTGTGGACATTTAGTATAAAAAAAAAAGAAAACTGTCTCCCTCCCGTCCCCCCGCTGCTGTCTACGATGCAGACCACAGTTTTATCTGGGGCTTGTGTTGCTGCTTCCTGATGCATGCAGTCCCAATTACATCACCACTCCTGCTCCGGGTCTCATGTGATGATTTCAGGTTGCAGTGATGTCATTTCGGCTTCTTGCTCTGTTCTAATGCCTCATAGGCTTGAGGCCCAGTGGCCTGAGGCTTGTGAAGTTGGACCGTGCCCCCCTCCTCCTTTATGGGGCAAAGTGGCACCCTAGGCGGATGACTACCCTCTCCTATCCATTGTCCCGGCCCTAAGGCCTTATGCACATGGCCGTCGTGCAGTCGTTCCGTGCATTGGGGACCACAATTTGCGGTTCCCAATGTATGGGCAACGTCCATGCGGCAGCCGGGACGGATCGAGACCCATTCAACTTGAATGGGTCCGTGATCCGTACGCACCGCAAAAAAATAGAACAGGGTTCCGTGCCTCCATTAAGCATGGCAGGTCCGGATTGCTGACCCATTCAAGTGAATGGGTCAACATCAATGATGCGCAGAGCACATGGCCGGTACCAGTATATTGCGGGCCACAATACGGTCACGGCTGGGCAACGGCCGTGTGCTTGAGGCCTAATTCAGAGAACATTACAGCAGGAGGTACAACAGAAGAGGACTATACCTCCCAACATGTCTAAGCCATGTTTTAATATCAGAGCATATTACAGGGGGAAGTATAAGAGGATGTGACTACAACTCCCGGCATGTCCAAGCCATTATTATGTAATATCAGAGTACATTATAAGAGGAGGTATACAACTCCCAGCATATCCAGGGTGTTGTAATGTACCCTGATATTATATAATAATTGCCGGGACATGCTGAGAGTTGTAGTCCTCTCCTGTTATAACTCCTCTTGTAATGTACTCTGATATTACATAACAAGCTGGACATGCTGGGAGTTCTAATCTTCTCATACCTCCTCTTGTAATGTACTCTGATATTACATAACAGTAGGTATAAGAGGAGAGGACTACAACTCCCAGCATTTCCCTTGAATCCATAGTTCTTCCCATGCATCACTGGTCTTCTTCTTTACTGCACTCCTGAGCTCCGCCTCCTGTTCTGGTGACATGATGGTGAGGTCATCGTAGGTGCCTCATCCCCTCTTCTCTGCTGAGCTCCGACTCCTGTTCTGGTCACATGATGGTGAGGTCAGAGCAGGTCCTTTATCCCCTCTTCTCTGCTGAGCTCCGCCTCCTGTTCTGGTCACATGATGGTGAGGTCAGAGCAGGTCCTTCATCCCCTCTTCTCTGCTGAGCTCCGCCTCCTGTTCTGGTCACATGATGGTGAGGTCAGAGCAGGTCCTTCATCCCCTCTTCTCTGCTGAGCTCCGCCTCCTGTTCTGGTCACATGATGGTGAGGTCAGAGCAGGTCCTTCATCCCCTCTTCTCTGCTGAGCTCTGCAGGTCCTGTCAGCCCTGTAGTAACGATTTCTTTTATACAAATTTTAGTTGAAAAGTCCACTAAAAGCAGCAGCACAGTTCCGCAGGAATAGGTCAGCTTCCTATGGATATAGTTTACAAAATAGGGGATGGAACGAGCGCTTGCAAAGATCCTAGTTCTTGTATAACGGTGTTGTCCACATCTACGTGTTAATACAGCATCCACCTCCGCGTCACAAGTCTGAGCGTCCTAATATCCTCACACTTCACAGATCGGTTCCTTCAATAAGCACCTTTACAGACGAAAAAAACACCATAGCGTAGAACCATAGGGATAAAATAAGTATAGAAATGTATTATACTCACAAACATCCGATAATATGCACACACATATACGCATGTGTGCATATTATCGGAGTTTTTTTTTTAGCTACATTGCTAGACCCTCTATTTGTTATTATTTGGCTGAGGTACTGGTTGGTTTAATTGCCAGATAGATGAGCCTGGATGCTGCATTTAGTATAGATTGAAGTTGGGGGGGTTCTTGAGGTGCAGATGACATGAGTATGCCTCTGACTGAGTATAGGGAGCAAAGGAAAGATCTAAGTTAAAATTACCCCCAAGACAGCAGACATGCTGCATAGTAGATATGGTAGCACTACAGACTGAAATTGAAACAATCAAGTTTAGGTAGGTTAGTAGATAGAACAAAGACAAAAAGTTCCGTTTTGAGAGATTCATTTACGGATAGAGGACATAATGTTAGAAGAGACAGCAATCACTGGTGTTTTGTAGTAGCGCTGGGGTGATGTCACAGGATAAGGTATATAGTTGTGTGTCATTAGAATAGAGTTTGTACTGAAAACTTTAATCTGCTGACAGTCTGTCCAATAGGGGCTGTGTAGAGAGAAAAGAGGAGAGGGCCTAGGACCGAAGGCCTAAGGAACCCCAACAACGAGAAGAGAAGAAGAACCAGCAAATGATACGTTGAAGGAGCGGCCAAAGAAATAGAAAGAAAACCAAGAGAGAGAAATGTCTTTGAGGCAAGTAGAGTGAAGCATGCTGAGTAGGAGTTGGTGGTCTACAGTGTCAAATGCTGCAGAGATCCAGAAGAATCAGTTATGAGTAGTTGCCGCTACTTTTTGCTGTCAGATCATTAGACACTTTGGTAAAGACAATTGCCCAGATTTACTAATGTTTCTGTATCAAAAAGCTGTCAGAATGGCACAACTTGGTGTATCTTGGGTTTCTGCACTTTTTTCCACCATGTCAGACAGAGGTGGGGCTTAACTGAAAGGGGTGGGGCTTTTCCAAAAGGGGCATATCATATGATATGCCATCATGCCAAAATTTGGTGAAATATTTGTCTCAATGTAAGCCAATAGTTGGCTTGGGTCAGATAATAGTGTTGATCAACATATTTATCATCCAGCCTGAGTCCCTGTGATAAATCTGGTGCAGGTCTAGACAGACAGCCTAAGCTTATGCTGTCTGTAGGATGAATAAATCTGGGCCAGTCTCTGAAACCAGATTGCAAAGCTGGATTTAGAAGGCCCAATATTCAGGATAATTAAAGGTAACGAGCGTTACTACGAACGCTTGTTCCCAATAATCTATCCACCTAAAGGTACTGCAGAACACCCGATGATCGAGTGAAACGCTCGTTCATTGGGTGAAGTGATCAGAGGTGCGAACAACTTAATCATGGTTCTCGAGCATCAGATTGTGTTGTCTAAACAGCACTCTACTGCCCAGGAGCAATGATTTTGTATGGGGATGAGCGATAGCAGCAGTGATTGCTTGTCCTCATACTGTGGAGGTGTATCGATACATGTAAATACAGAGATTCACCTCCTCTTAACCAGCACCTGACTGTTGGGAACACTTCCTTCCCGACCATCTGCTGCTCATCTAATAGTCTAAGTGTGCCTCAAAGGATTGAGTAAGCAGAGGTAGCTTATTAGGCAAAGCCCATAAAACTGACCTGTTCTCTTAATGCTCTGGTTCAGTATGAGTACAGTGATACCACATTGATAGAGTTTTATGGGTTTTGTTTTTATGGTGTTTCCCATGAGATAAAACTGATCTATTCTTTTGGGAAGATGAGGCGGCAAAAAGTGATTTTGATGTTTTTTTCCATTATGCCATTCACCGAGATACACTATTGTAATAGTATGGGAGTTTTTACACAAAATGATAGGTATGATGTTTATGGATTTTAATTTTGGGAAAATAGTGTGATTTGAATTCATATAATTTTTTTTTTTTTTTTACTTTTTAGCCCCTTCAAGACCAAGCCAGTTTATAGCCATAAGGACCAGGCCACATTTTGCAAATCGGACATGTTTCACTTTATGTGGTGATAACTCTGGAACACTTTTACTTATCCAAGCCATTCTGAGATTGTTTTCTCATATTTGTTTGTTCATGTTACTGGTAAATTTGAGTCAATATGTTTTACCTTTCTTTATTAAAAAAAATGTGAATTTCTTTGCTTTTAAGACAGATAGCGATTCCTCATAAAATAATTATGTAATATTCCACTCAAATTGCAGATCCGCAAAAAAAAGGATGCCACCTGTGTGCCTTCTGCAATTTGCGGAACAGAACTTGCGGCCCAATATAGAAATGCCTATTCTTGTTTGTGGACAACAATAGGACATGCTCTATATTTTTTGCAGGGCAGCAAAATGGAAGAACAGATGTGGACAGCATACGTTGTGCAGTCCGCATTTTTTGCGGCCCCATTGAAATAAACGGTATCCACCCAATCCGCAAAATTGTAAAACGGATGCGGACCTATTCATACTTTCGTGTGAATGAGCCCTTAGGCCATTGTAGACGTCTGTGTCTATCTCTATGCACAGCTACAAGCTCCTAGAAAACAGAAAAACGGCAGCAGAGAGTTACTTAAAAAAGAAAAAATTTTTTAAATAAATATAAAAAAATGAACAGAAATATATAGAAAACATTTTTTTGTAGAAAATATATATAAATAAATATCAGACACGGAGACATGATAACATATTTTATTCAGTAAAACCATATAACAAAGTGTGGTCGCCCCGTACAGATAGCAGCCTGTATGTCACATATAGAGATGAGTGGATTTGCGTTTATGAAATTCGTTCACACTTCGTTTGTTGGTAAAGCAGAATTGCGTTATGGATTCCGTTACCACAGACCATAACGCAATTCTATAACGGAATGCATAACGGAATACCTTTAGAGGCATTCTGTTATAATAGAAGTCTATGGGCTGCAAAACGCATTCCGTCCCATTTCCGTTATGTAGGGGAGGACTCCCCTGCATAATGGAAACAGGATGGATCCGTTTTGCAGCCAATAGACTTGTATTATGACGGAATGAATAACGGAATGCCTCTAAAGGCATTCTGTCATAGAATTGCGTTACGGTCCGTGGTAACGGAATCCATAACACAATTCTGCTTTACCAACAAACGAAGTGTGAACGAATTTCAAAATATGAAATTCGCTCATCTCTAGTCACATACAATGTGCTCACCCGTACAGATAGCAGCCGGTATGTCACATACAGTGTAACACACCGTCCGCATCATGGGCACGGTGGCAGCACAGAAGTGTGAATGTAGCCTCACCCATAGTAAACTCACTACACCGCACTGCAGGCACTTCACACCGATCCAGAGTATATCCGAAGTCACTTCGTACAAAACTTCTGAATAATACTGTATGGAGATCCGTCTCTGTACAGTATTAGAATGTATCCAGAAGTTGCACGTGACTTCATTGAATAACTTCGGTAATTGATTTTTAAAGCGGAAAAACACTTTGAAGCTTGAAACCGAACTCGGGTTCGGTTCTGACTGGTACCTTGGAGCCAAAGTCGAGTTCGGTTTCAAGTTTTAAAGTGTTTTTCCGCTTTAAAAATCAATTACCGAAGTTATTCAATGAAGTCACGTGCGACTTCTCAAATAACTGACTTCGGCTCATCGGAGCCCATACATTCTAATACTGTACAGAGACGGATCTCCGTACTGCATTAATCTGAAGTTTTGAACAAAGCGACTTCTGATATAACATCCAAAGCTCGCTTCACTCATCTTTATTACACGCCCCCCCCCATATGAAACATCCGAAGTCGATTCGCATAAAACTTTGTTTCAATACTGTACGGAGCGAGCTCTCCGTACAGTGTTAGAATGTATTGGCTCCCATGAGCCGAAGTTATTACTTCACGAAGGTACCACTTGGAACCGAACCAGAGTTCGGGAAATGTTTTTTTACAGTATAAATCAATTTATGAAGTCATTATGCGTAGTCTCGCGAGACTTCACAAAGTAATAACTTCGGCTAATCGGAGCCAATACATTCTAATACTGTACGGAGCTCCTGGTCTGTACTGTATTGAAACAAAGTTTTATGTGAATCGACTTCAGATGGTTCATCCAAAGTCGATTCGCTCATCCCTAAATATTACACAGCCCCTCCCTCTACATACAATATTACACACCCACCTGCATACAATATTACACAGTAATCCCCCTCTCCATACAATACTACACTCCCCCCCCCGCATACAATACTACATGCCCCCCCCCGCATACAATACTACACGCCCCCCCGCATACAATACTACATGCCTCCCCGCATACAATACTACACGCCCCCCTGCATACAATACTACACGCCCCCCTGCATACAATACTACACGCCCCCCTGCATACAATATTACATGGCACCCCCCATCGCCCTTTGCATACAATATTCAACGGGCATCCCACCTCTATAAAATACACGGCCCCCGCCCCTTGCATACAATATTACATGCCCCCTCCCCCTTGCATACAATATTAGGACCCCCCTCCTCTCCATACAATACTACACGCCACCCCTGCATACAATATTACACGCCACCCCTGCATACAATATTACCGCCCCCTGCATACAATATTACACGCCCCCCCTGCATACAATATTACATGGCACCCCCCCCTTCGCTCTTTACATACAATATTACACGGCATCCCCCTCCATACAATTTTACACCCCCACCTTGCATATAATATTACACGGCATCCCCCTCCATACAATATTACACGCCCCCTTGCATACAATATTACCGCCCCCTGCATACAATATTACATGGCAGCCCCCTTCGCCCTTTACATACAATATTCAACGGGCATCCCACCTCTATAAAATATTACACGGCCCCCGCCCCTTGCATACAATATTACACGCCCCCCCTTGCATACAATATTAGGACCCCCCCTTCTCCATACAACAGTAGGACCCCCCCCCCCTTCTCCATACAGTATTAAGAGCCCCCTCTCCATACAATATTACACTGCCCCCCTGCATACAATTCTCAGCCCTCCCTCCCAGTACACACACGTCTCCCGCACTGACACTTTCTATCTCCGACCGACCCTTCTGTGCCGCACACCGGCTTCAGACCCGGGAATGTCACGTGCTGTTGTGACGTCAGCAGGTCCGTACGGTGCCTGGAGTTTAGACACTACCGTACAAAGCTCCGGAGCAGTACCGGCGGCTCCCTGGCTCGGCCCTGCTGTTACAGGCGGCCTCCCCTATCCCCGGGCTCCGGTCCCACATGAGTCAGCCCCCAGCAGCTGAGCTACAGCTGAGCGGGCTCCACCAGCCTCCAGGGGGGTGTGTCCGCCAGCCCCCGGCCACACCCCCTCCGCGCCATGCTATGATTTAGAAGTTCAGGAATCCCACGTGACGTCACCAGGGGATGATGTAATGCTGCTCTAAATAGAACGTATTGTAATCTTCCTTCAGTCCAACGTGGTTCTTTTGTAGTACATGGCACTGTGTCTTTAAATGTGTGTGTGTGTATGTGTGATGCAGGGGGAAAGTCACTCCCCACTCCAGAAAGAAGCCCGGAGTCTTTAAGCAGCCTGTGAAGAGTTAGCTGCTGCTCCAAGTCTTTGCACTGTACATGCTGCAGCCAAATAAACTTCTAGCGCTACTTACCTGCCTCAGCCGCGGAGCCAAGTTCCTTCCATCTTACAAGACCCCACAGTCTCCTCACATAGCTGCTGATTTCTACACTTGCTGGGTAAGTGGACCCCACTGGATACATTGAAAAGTTGTCAATGAATTAGATGCCCCATTTAAAGGGACAGTAGATTTAGACTTGAAACCTTGCATTCTAGATGCTGGTAATGTGTAGGATGTCAGATCTGGCACCTGCTGTCACGGCTACCAAAGTGTCCTGCTTAACGTGCTCTGCCTGAAAGGGTTAAATCCGCTTCCTAGCAGTTTCCTTCAGGATGACAGTGACAGTTTTTGGTGTTTGTCAGTAGATCAGGTGGATGGAGGGGTGTGCTGCTCACCTCGCCCCAATAGTTTACAACCTGCCCAGCGGCCAGGACAGGCTGACGACTGAAGCGCGCTCACTTTTTAGCACTTTTCACCAACTTTAGTGGGAGTTGGAAAACTTTTTTTTTTTTTTTTAGTCTCAGCTGATCTGGGCAAGCGGAGTACGGTTAGGTCACTAGCAAGTGGTTAATATGCTGGTGCCATCGGCCACATAGATGACAATACATTTCCCTGCCATCCCCGTCGACTACAATACATAAGACGCAGATAACTCCTGCATTGTTCCAGGGTTGTCAAGCCAACCGTGGACAGGGGGCGCTTATATTGGGACGTGTCGTGGCATACTTCTCTGGGAACTGTAGACTGTATGTCAGGGGGACTGCGTTCTCTCCGATACACAAATTGCGTGAAAGTTATGTGATAACCTATAAAAATCCTAATCTGATTTTAGTATATCATTTTTGTCGTCAGCGATTCATTGATCAATACTAAATATCGAGATGTAGCAGAGCTGATTTATTTTAATTTTTTTTGCCATACTGGCACACGTGGGGATACGTACAGATTACTTAGGACGGCGACTAGCGGCACTCCAGCTGTTCTCAAACTACAACTCCGAGAATCCTCCTTTCATTTTTACGGGAGTTGCTAGAATGGCCGAGTAAGTGCGCATGCTGGGAGTTGTAGTTTCCCAGGAGCTATATACATGACAAACTTGGCTCTGCTACTTCTGTCCAACACCTGTATTATTAATAAGGAGTTATTACCGTGTATACAGTTTGGGCTCATTCCCTTATTCTGCTCTTGGCCGCCCCTGCTTCCTACGCTTTATGTGACGACGAGCTCTGCTGCCTGCGTTGGAGGGTGCTTTGTGCGTATTTGGTTGTTAGGTGTCAGTATTTGTATGTTTTCCTCGCAGACATCCCTGGGAATAATGCTGGACACGGGGCCATTACATCATTCTGCAGCCTAGGAAGAGGGTATGATTAACAGCTTCAGATGGTGAAGGGTTCAGGGGTTAGATATGCTGACCGTGCAGTCTGCCTCCCAGATAAACACTGCTAAACATACGGACATCTTTCTTTTGTGCAGTACCAGTTGTATTAAAGCGCTGTGAGTTGGTGGGAATTTGGATTCAGACATACAGTCGGTGCTGTCACCAGACAAGCGCTGGCCCAACTGAACAGTCCCATTATAATTCCCAGTACGTAATTCATTTTACTCCATGATTGAATCTCAAGTTCCTGCCGACTCCTCAAGGCCGTGCCTGCCAGGACGTTAAAATCACACCTTTCATGGGTTCGTAAACTTTATGCAAAGTTCTTCTGTGTCTCCCCTTAACCGTGTAACCCCAAAAGTGAAAAGACAAGAGGGGTTTCATTAGGATAAAAAAAACAAAAAAACCTGGTTTCCCCCAAACCCTTGATCTTCCCTTTCCCCTCTCCACCCACCTAATGCATGAATGAAGCAGAAAGCGTGAGAAGAAAAGGGGGGTACGTAAAGGTCTGGAGGGTCACTAGGATAGAAGGGAGATCAACCGAGACGGGCATTAATAACAGTAATAAGGACGAGCTAGCGGGAATAGTAGAGGAATTGTACGACTTGCAGGGAAGGCCAGAAAATGTTTAAAGTTTTTAGAACTTATTGTCAAGGTAGAGTTTGGAATAAATGATTTGGTGGGGGGGGCATGATAAAATGGTAAAAATACAACTTAAAATTTGTACATTAATTTCTACTGAGTGTATATGAACACTACAGACTGTCTATCTATCTATCTATCTATCTATCTATCTACTATGTATTTATCTATCTACCTATCGTCATATCTATCTATTTATCTGTCTATCTATCTATTATCTAATATTTATCTAATTATCTATATACGTCACCTATCTTTCACTCTATCTAATTATCTATCGTCATCTAATATTTATCTATCCCTATTTCTCGAATACATAATATATTGCCGTCTTAAGCTATATAATACTACTATACTGTAAGGTTACTCTATGGCACGTGCAGCGTTGTGAGACTGTCATGTAAGCCGTTTAGGTAGTAATCAGAAGTAATAAAGAGTTAAAGATGGATTCTACAAAACTGAAACTCCACACACTTCAAGCTCTTCTGGCTGTCTGAGGTGTGCTGAGTATTAGTATTAACTAAATATTAATTTCTCCTCATGCTCCGTGTTTGTCTGGAGCGACCGTTTCCTAATTATTTACATTTTATAGAATAAAAACTTTAAATTTGTCCTTGTTGTTTTTAAAATTAATTTGCAGATAATGTGAAATGAAAATGTCTGCGTTTTAAGTAAAGTGATATGTATCCTGTGAAACCATAACTACAAGAGTATAATGCGGTGGGAATGTTAATGTGCTTTGAAAGACAACGGTAAAGTATAATAGTTTTCAAACAATAGTGAAAGTGCATCTTCATCAGTCTGCACGGGTTGTAGAAACCTTACATATGCACACGGATAGATGTAGATAGATCTGTGATAGATAGATAGATAGATAGACAAACAGACATATGATAGATATTATATGATAGATACATAGACAGATAGATATATGATGGATAGATGATAGATATTAGATAGATAGATAGATAGATAGATATTAGATGGTAGGTAGATGGATATTAGATATATAGAAATTAGATGGTCGATCGATAGATAGATAGATAGATAGATAGATAGACAGACATATGATAGATAGATAGATAGATAGACAGACAGACAGACAGACATATGATGGATAGATGATAGATATTAGATAGATAGATAGATATTAGATGGTAGGTAGATAGATATTAGATATATAGATATTAGATGGTAGATAGATAGATAGATAGATAGATAGATAGACATATGATGGATGGATGGATAGATGATAGATATTAGATAGATAGATAGATAGATAGATAGATAGATAGATAGATAGATAGATAGATATTAGATATATAGATATTAGATGGTAGATAGATAGATAGATAGATATTATATGATAGATACATAGATAGATAGACATATGATGGATGGATGGATAGATGATAGATATTAGATAGATAGATAGATAGATAGCCGATAGATAGATAGATATTAGATATATAGATATTAGATGGTAGATAGATAGATAGATATTAGATAGATAGATAGATAGATAGATAGATAGATATTAGGTATATAAAAGAAAAATTCCACAGCACTTCCCAAAATAATGAAAAAAAATTATTTTTATTTACAGTAAGACGGCTGGTAGCGCAATGGCACCTTTCTCACTGCTTGAGAAAGGTGCCATTGGGCGCACCGGCGTCGCTTTTACTCGGTAAATAAAAATAATTTTTTTTCATTATTTTGGGAAGTGCTGTGGAATTTTTCTTTTATATATTTGTGGGCATAGGGAATGCCCTCACAGCTACTGGCAATCCGTATAACTATTCTTATGTGAACTTGCTGTGCAATCCATTACAGATTTTTTCTATTAGATAGATAGATATTAGATGGTAGATAGATAGATAGATAGATAGATAGATATTAGATGGTAGATAGATAGATAGATATTAGATGGTAGATAGATAGATAGATAGACAGATAAGCAGTATAATTTATTCACTCATGTTCAGTGCGACACTTCACTCCCACACTAGGACTTTATTCAGTCTTGAAAAAAGTCCCAATGTGGGACTGAAACCTTGCACTGAACTGGAGTGAATAAATTGCTGAATTCTCAATGATATCCTGGAGTGATGCAATATTGTCTGGATATTGGACATTTTACTCTGGATCAAGGCACAGATTCCTGGCACCCACCATTGAATTTTCCAGAGTTCTGCTGTGGCTCTTTTGCTTGGATGGATGGATAGATAGATAGATAGATAGATAGATATGAGATAGACGTATAGATGGATGGATAGATATAAGATAGCTAGAGATAGATAGTTAGATAGAAAAATAGATATAGATAGCTATAAGATAGATATCTGAATAGATAAGATAGATAACATATAAAATAGATAGATAAGATAGAGATCGATAGTTATGATAGATAGACAGATAATGAGACGGATCTATAGATAGATGGATATGAGACAGATAAGAAGATGTATCAAATGAAGCAATCGCACTTGATCTGTGAGTCTATATGTGCTTTTCAGTCACTGCTCAATAACTGTAATATACTTGCAGTCTGTGAGGCAGAACGGTAGCTATGTATTACATATAAAGCCTCACTGGAGCGTTTGATTAATGGCAAGTGATTAACCATATTATTTGAAGCCGTCCAGGGTAATGCTTCAGAGAATTCGCTCGCCCTCGTTACACTACAGGTCCGTAACCTTTTTTGGCCCAATCCCCTGACCTGACAGCTGATTCCAGGGCTGACGGTTTCACTCTAAAATGGACATTTGCTTCTCCATAAATGATATGCATAGGCTTACACGGGGGAACGAATGGCAAATATTCAAATGAACCCCTAGGAAATCACACGTGCTGCTAGTTAGTGACTGTCGCAAAAATAAAAATAGATAAAACTAATAGCCTTTCATTGGAATAAATGCTTTTAATGTGAACAGGCCCAATACGTTTGCTATGAAATAATTCTAAGTAACAGGAAAATGATACATAAGTTATTTTAAAATATACTTATAAGGCGAAAGTGAAAGTTATCATTTTGGGCTTATTAGGCTGATGCAGCAGTGCATTTGATATTGTGTATTTGAGAAAAATACCGTAGTTATAGTAAAAAAAAAAAAAAAAAGGATTTAAAAAAACGTCTAGGATATTTCACTATAGTAATCTCCTCTTTGTAGTCTCTATCATGGAAGTCATAGGGGGGAGAGTTCCATTGTAAAACTATGTTTGGACCAGATGTTCATAAATTCCCATTCACTTACATTGTGTATTTAAGTCAAATATTGGTAAAAAAAAAAAAATATATATATATATATATATCTTGAGTTGTCTCTATTCCATAATGAGTTATTGTTCTTCCACCAGAAAATACAGTAATAAATAAATGAATGAATGAATCTCACAATTTTGGGCAGGAGCACAGCTGTGTTACTAGGTGGCGCAGTCCCATGGCTGGTTAAGGCTGCAGGGCTTTCGAGCCGCTCATATGAATGCTTGTTTGATATCCTTCAGCACTTACAACAGAGCTGATTCTGTAGTAGGCCAAACTGTAAAACGGGTTTTTAGCCGAATTTTCCATGTCTCTCCAACATACCTGCTTATTGGTCAGTGGAAAATCTCGTATCATAACTTAACGTAAAACTGCAGTTACCTTCAAATTTCCAGGTCGTTTCACGAACGTACAGAATGTACAGTATAAGGGGCTGGAAACACACAAATCTGTTGTATATTGAATATGACTGCAGCTCGTGGAGAACATGACTTTGTCAGATACTGAAGATTGGAATATGAAACGTGCACATTAATTTGTTACTGAATTACGTATTATTTTCATCGTGCGTATCGTCTTTAGGCTGTAAGATTTATGGCTAAGACTCAATGGACGTATTAAGAGGTGAATGCAGATTATTCACATCTGTTTAATACGTCTAACGTATTACTGTACATATCCAAGTTGTTTTTCATTTGAAGAAAACCCCTCTGAACGTATCACATGCTTTTGACTTTTTAAAAAGTTTAATTTCATTTTATTTATTTATTTAGATTTGTCAATTATAAAAGCAATGCTTGTGTTCAGGACCGGATCATTAAGAGTATGTATGGATGCGGCAGTGTGGTATATGTGCATTTTCTGTGTGGATTTTTGTGCGGTTTTCACTGTGATTCCGCATCAAATCAGCACCAAAAATACGCATGGGCTATTTGCTGATTTCGTGGCAGATTAGCCCCAGATCTCACCTGTTGCTTTGCAAGGAGTGCACTGAAGCTTTGCACAAACAGCATGTTGTGGATTGCAAAATCTGCGCTGCA
This sequence comes from Bufotes viridis, assembly GCA_033119425.1. Classification (NCBI taxonomy): domain Eukaryota; kingdom Metazoa; phylum Chordata; class Amphibia; order Anura; family Bufonidae; genus Bufotes; species Bufotes viridis. The sequence goes on along the minus strand of CM065593.1, from coordinate 318,830,903 downwards.
ACTCAACTCCTGGGTGGAAAATCTCTTCTACTTACAGCAGGTACTGTATTCGCTGCGTATGCGCCACCTGTAAAATCCAGCTTGCAATAGGCACCTTGTGCATGCACCCATAGGGTGCTGGCGTATAAAGGGAAAGACTGGTACTTTTTGGATCTGTTCATTCTGCTGACTAAGGTTGGGAACACACCTAGGCGTTTTTGAATCGCGCGTATGACGCGCATTTTACGCGCGTTTTTGGATGTGCGTTTTTGTAACTAAGAAACGCGCGTCATACGCACGATTCAGTGATTCTCCCCAATGGCATCATTGTCCATAGGCGCGTTAAAACGCCCCAAAGAAGCTCATGTACTTGTTTGGGCGTGGGGCGTTTTACAGCGCGTTCAAACGCGCTGTAAAACTCCCAAATGTGAACCATGCCCATAGGGAAGCATGGCTTTTCACATGTTGTGCGTTTTACAGCGCGTTTGAACGCGCTGTAAAACGCTTAGGTGTGTACCTAGGGTAAGAGCCTAGCACTCTCTTGATGGAACAGGACTCCTCTAAAGCTTCATTTTGCGCCACATTTTTTGGTTTGTAAAAAATGGGGCCAAACATCTTCTGCGATGAGACTATTCTTGCTTTCACATGGCTTTTAACATGTTGTAAAAAAGGCCTTACTGTATCGCATGCCTGTTGATAGATAAGATATATATATATAATTTTTTGGAAATTTAGCACTTTTTTCAACTTGAACTTTTGAAGTGTGTGTACATATATATACATATATATATATACACACACTATTTATATATAAATATATATATATATACATTATATACTATCATTCTATATATGTATATACTATATATATACCGTGTGAATATATATATATACGTATATAAATACATATATGTATATATACATACACACGGTATATATATAGTATATACATATATAGAATGATATATATATATATAGTGTGTAGATAGATAGATAGATTATATATATATATATTCTAAGTCTATTATTAAGGAGGTAAAAACTGAGGAGATACTTTTATACTGTAGTTTTATAGTGTCCTGAAATCCCAGGTTGCTCCGAAGTGTTTGGAGCTGTGGACTCTTGCTGATTCAGGCACATGCTGTAAGTGATACTGTGTCAGGCGATCATATGTCTCACCCAAGTACCGTTCTAGTGTATCCCAATAAATAATTCCTGTTGGTTAATGTTCAGGGGAGCGGTACATTTTATAAGAGCAGTCATTTGTATATGCCTTTCTTGGAAAAAAGAATATACAAACAGGCCGGATCAGATGAAAGAGGTAAATTTACTGTTGGAACCGATCACTGATTTTCTTCATGAATTGATTGCTTTACAAGGAGAAATGGCCCATGTAATCTGGGCAGGGACAAGCACGTATTCACATGTGGTCTGTTTTTTCATATTTAGAATGATTGCCCTATATGCTGGTTATTTATCCAGGGGTTTCAGGTAAAGGGTCTCATCAAATGTATATATCATATATATTAGGCCTTGTGCACACGGCCGCCTCCGTCTTGTGGTCCACAAACCAAATATGGACACCGGCAGTGTGCATCCCGGACTTTCCTCGGTCCCTATTATAGAAACGCCTATTCTTGTCTGCAAAACGGACAGGAATAGGACATATTCTATCATTTGTGGAATAGGAACATGGATGCAGACAGCACGCACATCAGCATTAGGCTGATAACATCTGTGTGCTGTCTGCATTTTCGGAGGCCCCATAGAAAGGAATGGGTACGTACAATCTGCAAAAAATGCAGATCGGACGCGGGCCCAAAATCAGGGAAAATAAGCTGTCACCAGAGGTGCCTGGCAGTAGCCTTCTTCCTGCTACTAAGGCCTCATGCACACGACCGTTGTTTGATTCCGTGTCCGTTGAGCCGTTTTCAGTGCTTTTCTGCGGACCCATTGGTTTTCAATGGGTCGGTGGAAAACTCGTCTAATGCACCGTTTGTCCTCCGCGTCCGTGGTCCTTGATTACTGTCCGTCCAAAAAATATAACCTGTCCTATTCTTGTCCGTGAAAAACGGTTCGCGGGCCCATTCAAGTCAAAGGGACCGTGAAAAAATGCGGGGGCACATCCGACTGTCATCCACGTCCACACCCGTGACCTGCATATATATTCCATTATCCTGGGTGGAGATATTAAAATTACACTTTTTGGTGGACCACGGAAGTACAACGGAACCAAAAACGGACACGGATTACAGAAAAACGGAACCCCATTTTTCAGACCGCTAAAAACAACTGTCGTGTGCATGAGGCCTTATTCAGAACACGTGCACACTTGGCCAAGCTGAGCTTGCATGTGTATATGGGGGTGTCAGGAGGTTAGACGTTAGCCTAGCGATTGGACAATAGCTATCTATAGGTGTACTGTACAGATACCTGAGGCCTGACAGGCAGGCAGGATTTGTGAACAGTGTTCACCTGCACGCATAAAAAAGAATGAAAAAGACAGCTGGAACATTGTGCACATGGGTGAATAAAGTTTCCATCTTCCCTCTATGTGGAGCGCTGCTAAATTTTGGCTTTTTTATTGTATGGTCACATGGTCAGTGTCTGAAGGCATGCACCCATACTGTAGCTGTGCAGCACAGACAAGTCCTGGATTATTATGCATCCCTTTAAAGCATTTACAAGTTCTACGCAACTCGTGCAAACACGACCCCAAAACCGCTTTCCCAAGTGAATTGCAAGAATGTTTCCAATTAATTTGGTCAAATCTGATTGGGCCACATGGCAATATCGTTAATGCCTGCTTATGTTTTGAAATCTTTAACCCTATAATTAGCTCTTAACCCGCGCTGATTAAATTTATGTCTTCATGTGGTTTTTGCCTGTTTGTTTCTGGTTTGAGTTTTCTCTATGGCACTGATATAAAAGAAAGCTATAAAACTGCTCTCTCCTTTGCAAACGTTGATTCAATCTATCGTCCTTAGAATTAGGTCTGCTGTCTACGTGTCTTCGAACGCCGTGCAGTTGCGTCTACCTTGACCATAGGGCGGATGAATTGTAGAACGTTAAGACACTTTTGTCATTATTTCTCTGCAAAGAACGTCGCCTTTCGACGGTACACGGAAGTGGGTGGGTTAATGTGTGGCCTTGGTTGCCGTCGCAATCAACATCATTTGGCTGTTAGTGGTATAATTTGTTACTGTGGCTCAGCACTGCATCGGTTGCAGTCTTTTAGGCTATAAATTAAGCAGCTTATTAGGTAAAGTCAGCCTCGTAAATCTGCCAGTTAACCTCTTCGCGGTCATAGAGGGTCGCACTCCGGTACTGAAAAAGTTTTTAGTTTATGCAAAGCATAAGGAATAGCAGAAGAAATGAATCGCGTTGGAATGCATCACTTTAAATGGGGCTTAGCCTCATGGTAATGATCTTGCTCAATGGGATATTTTGTGCATTAGGGTATAAACAGCGCCATTCTACCTTCATCAATAATCTAATTGCCGTACATACTATTGAGATCAGGCTAACGCTTACCAGATGTAGAGGTTCTGATGGAGGGGTTTGAAAAAAACCATTTTATTTTATTTTTTTTACATTTTCCAACCAAGTGTACAGATATGGAGGGGTATTTAGGAACTCGCTTTTTGGAAACCGCTTCCTGTAGAAGAATATATCATAGATAAGTTTTACTATAATCTGTGATCTGTTGGTCCAACCAGGCAGAGTATTAGGACTGGGCTTACTTTTCTGTATGCATCGTTACTGGGGTTTACTGGTGATCCCTGTGGATAATATACAAAAACAGAAAAGTGCATTTTTTTCAAGGAGTTTCTCCCATTTGAACCACCTGATTTTTTTTTACAGATAACAAATTTAGGGCTCATAGGGCTCATGCACACAACCGTTGTTGTTTTGCGGTCTATTTTTCACGTATCTGTTGTTTTTTTTTTTGTCTGATTTAAGGTCCTCTTCCGTTCCGTTACATTCGGTCCACAAAACATATCCGTATGGTTTCCGTATGCGATCCGTTTTTTGCAGCTCAGAAACGGAAACAGTAATTTATTAATCACCAAACACATGAGCATTATAGGCTGGACATAGCATTTCTACAGTATGAATCCGCAAAATACGGATGACATATGGATGTGTCCCGTGTGTGTTCCGTATTTTTTGCGGACCCATTGACTTGAATGGGGCCTCAGACCGTGATTTGCGGACAATAATAGGACATGCACTACTTATTTGCGGAATGGCCATGCGGACAAACGGAAACGGATTGCACACGGAGCAACTTCTGTATTTTCTACAGCCCCATTAAGTGAATGGTTCCGCATACGGGCCGCACAAAAAACGGAACAGAAGCGGGAAAAAATACGGTCGTGTGCATGAGCCCTTACAGTATCCATAAGGAAATTTGTCATGGATCTGTACACAGAGATCTTAAAAAGGACCCTGTCTGGGGCATCTATTATTATGAATCTATGTCGTGCCATTCCTTGTTATTCCTGATAAGAGGTTTATAAGTGAGTTGCTAACGCTCAACTATAAAGGTCCATTACCAGTGGGGGTGTGTCCCTGCACAACGTGACACTATCACACTATCAGTGCTTTCACTGGCAGTCTTTGTATAGGCCCCCGACTAGTAGCACCAAGTTGAACCTTTAGGCCACCTGCATACGATATGGAATACGTGTGGTTTTTCTGCGCAGATTCCTGCGTGGAAAAAACGCAGTGTATTACAGTACCAGCAAAATATATGAGATTTCACAAATCTCATGTACACTTTGTGGATTTTTTCCTTGCGGAAATTAACCTGTTGCGTGGATTTCAAAATAAATCATGTCAATTATGTTTGCGGTTTTAGCTGTGAATTTCACCCTTTTCAATGGAAGGGCGAGATCTGCTGCAAAAACACCTAGACATTGCGGATTTTGGTGCCGATATGCTGAAGAAATGCACATAAATCTGCACTGAAATTCTGTGAATCTTATGTTCGTTCACCCGCATGTGGCCTTATGGTGGCTGCGCAAATATTGTGGATTACATGCGGTTTTTCTGCATGTGTTTTGTGCAGAAAAACCGCTGCGTATTTACAGTACCAGCAAACTGTATGAGATTAGACAAATCTCATGTCCACTTAGCTTTTTTTCTTAGTTGCAGAAATTGACTGTGCGGATCTGCAGCATGTCAATTGTTGTTGCATTTTTTTTATTGCTGATTTCACCCTTTTCAATGGAAGGATGAGATCTGCGGAAAATCTGCATCAAATCTGCACCAAAACCGCAATAAATAGCGAGGATTTATGTGCGGTTTTTAGTGTGGGTTTGGTGCAGGTTTCTTGCAGACCGTGTGCAGGTATCCTTAGATCAGCTGCCCACGTTGTGGGATTTGTGCGTTTTTTTCTGCACGGATTCCCTCAAGGAAAAACGGCAGTGTAGTACAGTACCAGCAAAATGTATGGGATTACACAAACCTCATCTACACTTTGCAGATTTTTTTCTGCTCGGAAATTGACCTGCTGTGCGGATTTCCAAATCCGCAGCATGTCAATTATGATTGCGGTTTTAGCTGCGAATTTGACGCTTTTCCAATAAAGGGTGAGATCTGTAGCAAAACCGCATCAAATCTGCACCAAAAACTGCTCTTAGGCCTCATGCACACGACAGCATGTACTTTGCAGTCCACCAAAAACGGATCCACAAAAAATACTTATGACGTCCGTGTGCATTCCGTATTTTGTGAAACGGAACAGCTGGCCCCTAATAGAACAGTACTATACTTGTCCGTAATGCGGACAATAATAGGACATGTTCTATTTTTTTGCTGGACTGAAATACGGACATACGAGAACGGAATGCACCTTCCATTTTATTATGAAATGCAGCGTTATTCTGTCCGCCATGGGGACGCAACCAAACAGAATGGAATGCATTCTGGTGCACTCTGTTTTGTTCAGTTCAGTTTTGTCCCCATTGACAATGAATGGGGAAAAAATTGAAGCGTTTTCCTCCAGTATTGAGATCCTATGACGGATCTCAATAGAGGAATTGAAAACGCTAGTGTGAAATTAGCCTAAGGCGTTCACAGGACCGTATGGTTTTGCGGTCCGTTTTTAACGGATCCGTTTTTCCGTTATTGGTTTCAGTAGTGGTTTTTTCCGCTTCCATTCCATTTCCATATGGTTTCCGTTTGTGATCGTTTTTTTGCGGATCGGAAACGGAAGCATATAATAATGTTTTAACAGTAAGTACACTGAAAAATTGGGCTGGGCATACATTTTCAATAGATGCTACCACAAAAATGAAACGGATACGGAAGACATACGGATACATTCCGTATGCATTCTGTTGTTTTTTACAGCCCCATTGACTTGAATGGAGCCACGGAACGTGATTTGCGGGCATGACTCAAAATGTAGCGGAACGGAAATACAGAAACGGAATGCATACAGAGTATTTTTTGGGGGACCCATTGAAATGAATGGAAATAGGAAGATGTCCAGCTTAGGCACAATGTTCATCTTATAGTTCAAGCGATAAATACAGTGACAGTTATGTCAGGTCTACGCTGGATCTTAGAGAGCGATCCTGATCCCTTAATCATGACCATGATCATGGTCATGATTAAGGATCAGGATTGTCTCTAAGAGCCGAACGCGAGACGCGATATAACTGTCACTGTATTTTTATCGCTTGAACAATAAAGATGAACATTGGTGCTACAAGCTGGACATCTTCCTATTTCCATTTAAAGTGAATCTTATACGTCTTGGATCCGGACGCAGTCCGTGCTGCACCACATCCCAGGTGAGCGCACCACTACCTTCCTGTTGCTTTCATTGAAATGAATGGTTCCGTATACGGACGGTATACTAAACGCAAAAAAATGGCCCGTATAAGGAACAAAAAAAACGTTTGTGTGAACGAGCCCTAACACAGACATGTCAGGGGCAGTGACAGCAAGTCCTCTTCAATTTGCAAGTCTTTACGTGGTAGGGGAATTGATATCATTATGGCATTGTATTTTATCATATTTTTTCACGCTGTGGCACACAGACTGCATATACAGAAGACCCGATGGACGTATACAGCATGCAACTGCTCAGAATCCCGACTGCTCTCCTATGCATGAGGCCTACGGCCAGGTTTACTCACAGAGGAAACTTCAGCTGTGGAAATGGCTCTAAATCCACAACAAATCGACCTGTGTTACTCATTTGCGTAAATTTTTCCACAGCTTGTAAATGAGGTTTTGTAAATCTTCACCTAAACAGATTATACTGCACTTTATTGTGGGTTTTTGGTGCCGTAACAAATACCCTGCTTGTAAACATAGCCTCATTAAATGCCCAGCTGACTAAAAACTTTCTTTGGGCCTTGTTCACACATAGGTTGGGTCAGGTGATAGTGCTGGGCCCCTACACTATTCAAAGAAAAGCCTCTAAAGAGATTACAGGGTTGTCGTTTGTCATTTAACCCTTTAATAACCGCCAAGGGTCGTTCTTTATCATTTGTAGAGCAGGTGCTCAGCTGTCCCTCTGAGCCCAGCTGTTCAACCCTTTCATTGCCGCAGTCAAGTGGTGACCTGGTGACCCAATCAGGGACTGGGAAACACATGTTCAGTTGGCCCAGAGGACCTAGAAAGGACCTCAGGACTGTCTGTATACATAAGGGTATGTTTGCAAGTGTCAGATTTGCCTATTGAAAATCTATAATGTGGACAGAGATTGTGGACTTAAATTCATTCCATGTGAATTGGCACCAAAGTCCTCATCAAATCCTAAACCTGTGAACGGCCCTAGGACTACTGTTAAGGCACACTGAGGGAGATTTATCAAAACTGGTGTAAAGGACATCTGGTTTAGTAATTTATAAGGGTCCGGCCACACTGTCAGGTTTCTGCATGCAGTTTTGGAAACCAAAACCAGGAGTGAATAAAAAAAAAAGTTGTATCTGTCCTTATACTTTCTTTCCTTTTATGATCCACTTCTGGTTTTGGCTTCCAAAACTGCATCAGAAACCTGACTGTGTGGCCGTACCCTTAAGGGCACATTTACTATAGTGCCTGTGCCTGTTTTCATGAGTAAAAAGCCTGTTTACAACAGTCTTATTTTTTTCTGTTTTGAGTGGTGAGTTGCGCCACATTTTGCCTACTTTCATAGAGACGTGCGCCTAATTTCAGCTCACTTGTGCCTCAATTTCATGCACATACTAATTAGACCAGTCTTAGTGAATATGAACCTGTTGTACAAGAAAACAACCATTATATGTCAGACTTAAAGGGAACCTGTCACCTGGATTTTGTGTATAGAGCTGGGGACATGGGCTTCTAGATGGCTTCTAGCATATTTGCAATTTACAGTCCCCATAGCTCTGTGTGCTTTTATTGTGTCAAAAAAACCGATTTGATAGATATGCAAATGAACCTTAGATGAGTCCTGCTTTTGAGATGAGTCAAGCGTTCTCTGTTTCCGGAGCCCAGGCACGCCCACTGTGAAGGAGCCAGCACCGCCCCGCATCCTCTGACTCTCCTGCCTTGCTCCCCGACGTCATAAAGCTAGATCGCCGTAATCTCGCGATGCGCGAGCTAGTGCATTTGCAGTTCATTCCCTGAGGCTGATGCCAGCCCAGGGAAGGAACTCTATGCCAGGACTGCGCATGTGCTAGCTCGCACATATATATCGCAGAAGAAAACTGGTCTGGGAGGCGACAAAGAGGCCGACAGCAACATTACAGGAGCGGCAGGAATATCCAGCGGAATCCGGCAAATATCCGGCGAGTCTAAAACGCCGGTCTTGATAAATGTGCCCCAAGGAGTCCAATAGGCCATGCAATGCTTCTCTGGGGAAAAAAAGTTTGTAAATTAGCTCTATTCAAAAAGAAAATAAAGCTGAGTGCCTCCTACACCTATACAAAATAGTACTTATATACGTTTTTACACTGTGGTTTGTGTAGTTTTTTATTCTCTGTAAAATACAAATCGCCACACAATTGCCTAACTAATCCACTGCTAAGAAAGCTCTGTGCACCTAAAGAAATGCAGACTTCTGCCCCAAAAGTGCTCCATGTGAACCTGGCCTTAGGCCATGTTCTCATCTGCGGCAAGCTGATCCTGCTGCTTCATCCAGCACAAATGCATGCAAGGGTTTTTGACCGGCTGAAAATTGGCATTTATACCGGAAAGCGGCTGGATCTGTAGAATGCGGCAGAACACCCCGGCAGAAACGTTCGCAGGGGATGTGATTGTGGTCTTAGATTTCATTTGTGTATGTTTTTTTCTATTGCACACTTAGTCACCATAGTGAACTTAAGCTGTGAACAACAATTGATAACGGCCTGTGTGAATCCAGCCTTAGTCGTCTTCAAGAACATAAACACTGACATCCTGTCCCACAGATTTAATGTGTTCATTAGCCAATTACGTTAACGCATATTTTATCCTGCAAAGTTTAATAAAACCCCCATCCAAGGCCTTACAATTTCTTTTCAAAGCCATTGGATGTAAATTGATTTGATCTTCATCACAGTGTCAGCAGCCAGACACACATAAACCACCAATATTAATTCTTTTTTATTATATGCTTTCAAGATGAAAATAATGATCTGGTTGTTATTGTTATTATTGTAATAACTATTTCAAAATCAAATCTGAAAAGCAAATAAAATGCTGTATCTCCAATGTAAAAGGTGGTGGCTGGGGCGCCTTAACTCCATCAGCACCAATGATTCTTTTCACACATCCTTATGTCCATCTACGTTGTATAGTATACGATTGGTATATCATCGAGTACACAGGTGAGAGGACTAGTAAGTCACTTATCAAGCAACTAAAACATTCGTGATCACCCTCAGGAGCTTGTGATCTACCCATTGTTAGTAACAGATGGGTGTGTTTTTGCATGGGTGGGGACGGCATAATGAACCTGGGCACACTTTCCCTTTGGATCCTCCTACCATCTTGTGAGCTGCCCTTCATATGGAGGTTCTGATGCTATTATGGTATCTTATTAGTGACTACTAGTTCCTCACGGAAACACTTTATCACTACTAGAGTGTTTTTTGTAAAATGTTACATTTTACTGTTATAAAATATGTGACTTGCTAAACTGCATGCACTGAACCCTGAAGTTGTTTGCATTTAACTGTTTCCCCATAGTGAATAATAGAAGTTGTATTGTAAGCTTCTTGAAACTTGCATGAAACCTTCAATAATAGTTTTGCACTGGCCTAAAAGAGGTAATATAAAAAAAAAAGAAAGAAAGAAAAAAACTAAATATGTGATACCTCACCGATCCCTACTGCTCCCGTTCTGATGCTTCTCATGTCCTGCCAGTCTCTACTTCAAATCACCAGCTGAGAAGGGTCACCACTATGGCCAGCAATTGACTGAGCATTCATTTCCTGTGTGTGTTGAGAAGGGTTAGGAAGTAGAGACCAGTAGGGACCCAGGGAACATCAGCATGGGAAAGAGATGATATTGGTGAATTTTGTATGCTATTCTGACCCTTTATTTTTTTAAATGTTTTATGCAAATTAAGGCTACAGTGCACTGAGAGGCAGGGCACCTACGGTGCGTATTTTCTGCACGCAAATCCGCGCGGAAAATCCGCACGCAATCCTGATCGTGTGCATTTAGCCTAAGGGTACGCCCATGCGGCGCAGTTGTGTTGCAGTCGGGTTCATGATGCAGTTAGGGAATGCATACGTTCGACTGCATGTGGTTACCACATACATAATCACGTGTTTAGGGAGCGTTTTTGTCTGCCACTGTTGTTTGAACTGTGAATTTTCCTGGTTCTTTAGCTTTCTGATTAGCTTCAAATAATAAACATATTCCGCAAGCAGCTACTCCACTGTATATCTCATACAGATGCAGTCATCACAATGTTGAGAGTGCCAGGTCGGTCTCAGAAACCTATTTTCCTATTGACTTCTATTGGGAAATGAGATGCTGCTGACCTAACCGTATCATGACCGCATCACCACCACGCCATGTGGTTGTACCGTAATGCCACACACACAACCTGGAAGAAAGCAGCCATCTTTTTCTAGTTCTAGACAACCCCTTTAAGAGACTTTTGAACCTTTAGACTGCAAAATAAAGTGTCCTGTCCTGGCAATGTGCTAAGCTGTGGTCTAACCATATCTTGGACGTGGCTTAGTAACTATGCAGAGTGAAGGATTTCACGCAGTTTGCTAGCAAGGGCAGGTAGCTATTTCTTCAGAGTAGAAGATGTCTGCCAGTTATTGGCTTGTTTGAAAAAGGACCAGGTAGGTGATTACAATACGCTTGTCAACTTTCATGAACTGGTTGGAATTTTTAACCTATAAATCTCGAACATTGTGAACACCGGGCAAACGAAAGACCCCCATTAATAGTGCCAGGGTACTCAGTAAGCGTTGCTATTCAGAGAATTCCTTCATAAATCATACCAGGGCCATGAATAGAGGCCAATATGTTCGGGTTGGTTCATTGTCCAGGAAGTGACATGTACACAGCCAGTTAGTGGTCGTCTGCTTCTGCCAAGCAGACTCCTTGCTTTCATTGGGACTTCCGGACAAACAGGAAGGGTTGGCAAGTGTTATGTTACAGGCTGGAGACTGTGTCTCCTGCCGGAGTTCCTTTTTAAGCAATTATTCTGACTTGAATATTCTACTAGACACATGTCACTTTCTGCTAGTAATGGACGGTGCAGTCGGCACCCTGAAAAAGCGAGCCTTCCATAGAGCAAATGTTAACACAGTATGAAGTCTCCCAAAATCTGTGAAAACACAGGAAATCCTACATCCATTTCTGCTAATATGGGATTTACTGAGACTTGTGTTCTAGAATTACTAATCCTTTAAGATGTGTCCCCTGTACAGTATCATGTTTTTGTCTTGGCCTTGTAAGACCGAGGAACGTTTTACCTCTGGACTTCTCCCCAAGCTGTGATTCATCTTATCAGCAAGTCTAGTTTGTCTCATTTTAATGTCCTTCTTTGTATACAGCGTAATGGGAAAAATAGAAAAGCCAGTTCAAAATTCTTGGAAGCATTTTATCCCAACAGACTCATAACGACATCACTCTGATATATAATATAGCAGCTAAATAACTACAGATACGTTGCAGGCCTTTTTACTCAGATCATTGTGTTTCTCAGAGGGTTAGCTTCCAGGGATGATGATTCTGGTGAATGGTCCTAAACATGACTTGTACATATGCCTGAAAAATCTACATCCACCAGTAGATTATAAACTATCATCTGAGCGTCAACCCCATGACTGGCAGACATATTGTATTGGGTGCCTGGCATAATGATAAAAAACGTATGTTTCCTTTCTGCGCACGCTCTGATCCAGCATCGGGCAAAAGTACAAGAGTCTCCTCTTTTTTTGGATCCATTCCTAATTTGTACTGCACAAATTCTCATGCAAAGTCTTCAAAATGCAAAGCGTCACCTAGGCTTTGGTTAGAATCACACATGGCAGTTTTGCCTTGTTTTCCCTGCAGATTTTTGCAATTTTTATTCCTTAATCCTATTTACACTTTGCGAAAAAGTGTTTTACCTGTAGGACATATATCTGTTAAGATTTTTGAAACTGACCTAATTTCAGTTTATTTTGCATGTAAATCTGCTTGCAAAAATGCATGGGGGATTCACAATGCTTATAACACATGGGTTTCTTGGAGATTTGTATCGTAAAAAACCTACAGATGAGAGGTCGGATGAAAATAACACATAAACGCAGGATCTAACTACAAGTTTTTTTTGTTGTCAATAAAATTTTAGATATGTAGATCTACATAGAAGCTGTAGACTTAAGACTATAGGGGCCAGTTCACACAACTGATTTTGAAATGCATACTTAAAAAATCAGCGTGCAATTAGGGTTGCATCGGGTATTGAATTATCGATACCCAATTGATACTTTTATACCGGTATCGATTCGATACTGGGATTTGCCTTTTAACAATACTAGGCTGCGCTACTGCACAGCCTGGGTTATAACAGAACATGGCACGCGCTGCTCTCAGCGTGCTCCATGTTTCCTCAGCAGCACAGGGAGAAGGAAGCAGTCTCTCCCTCCCAACTGGGCCACTGCTGCCGCTGCCACCAATGAGAAGAGAGGGGAGGAGGAGGGGAGGGACTGTGGCCACTACGCCACCAATGAAGATAACTCACCCATTAATACAGATACAGGAGGCGGGTGCCGGCACCTGAGGGCTTAACTGCCGCTGATTGCAGCTTCCTGTCATAGAGGTCGGGTGCCGGCTATGTGATTGTGCCGCCGGCAACCGCCTCCTGTATCTGTATTAATCGGTGAGTTATCTTCATTTGTGGCACAGTGCTCCCCCCTTTCCCCCAGTATTACAAACATTGGTGGCGCAGTGCGCCCTTCCCCCCACCCCAGTATTAAAAACATTGGTGGAACGCCCCCCCCCAACTCCCCCAGTATTAAATCAAGATTAGTCCCCTCCCCTCCTACTCATTGGTGGGGCAATGGCAGTTCCGATAGGAGCCCCAGCAGTGTAATTGCTAGGCTCCGATCGTTTATAATGGCTGCCATGGTAAGCTCCCTGCTGCCGTGTTCACAAAGCACAGGGCAGCAGGGAGAGTGTGAAGTCCTATTCACCCTAATAGAGCTCTATTAGGGTGAATAGGACAAGGGATTAAAAGATCCCATGTTCTAGCTCCTAAGAAGGAAATAGTTATTCAATAAAAAGTAAATAAAAAACACCAAAATATTAAGTGGAAATCATTCCTTTCCCAATTTTACATATAAAATATATAAACAATAAATAAACATATTGAATAGCGCAACGTCCGAAAAGTCCAAACTATTAAAATATTAAAAAAATGTCCTATGCAGTGAACGCCTCAGCTGAAAAAAATAAAATAAAAACTGCGCGATTCGCCATTTTTTAGTCACCTTGTCACCCCCAAAAATAGGATAGGACTGTTCTATTATGGGCTGGATGTTCCATATAATTCGGAATGCATGCGGCTTTTTTGGTGTTTTATTGCAATACTTTTTTATGGTCGAATCAAAATTTTGGTATCGTGACAACCCTACGTTCAATACGAGTGTATAGGAATGAGCCGTCTCATTGAAATGAATGGAACGGCTTGGGTGTAATTACACCTGCTCATCGCTGCAGATGCGACGGCGAGCAGGTTAACAATGAAGAGGAGGCAGCGCTGGCACAGCGCGCGCCTTCTCTTCAAAAACATCTGGCATCTTCTCTTCAAACAGCTGATCGGCGGGGTGTCGAGTGTCGGACCCCTGCCGATCTGATATTGATGACCTATCCTGAGGATAGGTCATCAATAAATATAACTTGTACAACCCCTTTAAGTAAAATGCAAAGACTAGATCTTTTGTGCCATCCTAATGAATTGCACTACCTTTTCTTCCCTCCAGATGGCACTGTACATTTTGCTGTCTGCATAAATAATTTAATTGATGGTTCTATACTTTTGTATACATCAGTGGTAATGACAGGCCTTACAGTAATCTAAGAAAGACATACTGAACCCAGTTGCTAAAAACAAAGCTAACAATATACTAAACTAATATTCCTCTTCACATTTAATTATGTAAAATTTAGCTAGTAACTGGAAATGTGTAAACTGTTCTTTGGGGAAAAACACCTTTTGCTACAAAAGAACAGATTTAAGACTGTTGTTTTTTTTCTCACTTTTTAGGATTTAAAGGAAAGATAAGAAAAACATAATTCACAGTATTTCTAATTTTGATGTGTCTGAAATAAAAATATAGATTAAAGTTCCTAAATGAAGATATTGCTGTGCCTTGTCCATGTGCAAATCTCTAAGGTTTAATCTTAAAAGTAGATGCTTAAAGGGGTTGTCCAGTGATTAATGTAAAAAAAAAAAAATGAAAACCAGACATCATATAGTACATGACAATCTCTTTCTGACAAAGCTAAAACCAGCCCTGTACCTCACATGGATCCAAAGATCTTCCTATTAATTTCTTGTAGATTTATATCAAGCTGTCAGCTCAAGAGGAGTGTCTTTTCTGCTGCAGCTAAGGGGGCGTGTCCATCCTCTGGCTATCACAGCTCAAGAGGTAGTTGGATGAATCTGAGCACGTGCGGCCATCTCAGTGAGCCAGACAAATAAATTAGAAAGAGAACACACAGCAGGTGGCGCTATACAGATACATTTTATTGAATAACTCAGTAGCTATACTAAATTTTTAATTACATGCAATTACAAAAGTGTTCAGATCCAAGTGCTGGGTTGAAAACTGTAAGAAATTTTTTGTGGGACAACCCGTAAAGGAAAGCCTGTCAACAAATTTTCAGCCATCAGCAATGGCCTGTAGAATGTTGCCCAAGCTTGTTAGATGTACCATTATGTTGATTCTATCTGTAGCGTATGTCCTGGAAAATCAGTTTTAATCTAAATTAAATCCAAAATACCCAGGGGGGCAGGCTTTGGTTTTCAAAGTTCCCAAGCCTGACACCCTTCCCCGTTCTGTGTACCTCCCCTAATCTACAAAGGGTTTCTCCCAATATCATGTTGATGCAGTGCTTCCCCGCTGCTTGCTCATCCCTTACACTGTGCCTAGCATCCTCCCCCTCTCCCTTGACACAGCGCATGCAGGCACATGCACCTGCGCAAAATATGGCGGGGCATCTCCCTAATGTCAGGGGAGAGAGGGAGAATGTTAGACACAACTTACAGGAAAAGCAAGCAGAGGAGAAGCACTGCATCAGTGTGACGCTAGTGGAGAGGGGAAGAAACCTTTGCTGCTTAGGGGAGTAGGGAGATGGGCTTGGGTACTTTCACAACTAAAGCCCACCCCCTTGGCACTTTGAAGCCATTTTCAATATGAATAAAACTACTTTTCCAGGACTTTCACTACAGACAGAAACAACATGTCTAGCATGATTCGGCAACGTTCTGCTGGCCATTGCTGATAATTTAATAAGTGAAAATTTGGTGACAGGTCCCCTTTAACAGTGAAATTAACAATTTATTATCTATCTATCTATCTATCTATCTATTATCTATCTGTCTATATATCTATCTATCTATTATCTATCTGTCTATCTATCTATCTATCTATAGTATCTATCTATCTTATCTATCTATTATCTATCTGTCTATATATCTATCTATCTATTATCTATCTGTCTATCTATCTATCTATAGTATCTATCTATTATCTATCTATCTACCTATCTATCTATCTATTATCTATCTATTTTGCTCTTAGAGGCAGGAGTGGGTGGAGGCATAATTATTCTGGACCCACATTATTTTTGCCTGGTCATTTCCCTATCCCCCACTCTGTGACCAATGGGTCAATTCTCCACCCCACTGCCCACTGTTTGCTAACTCTGTTGTCCTTCTGCAGAGAGGAGTCGGGACTCTGTCCCCAAGGGCCCCATAGCATCCACATGGGAATCCTACATGGTACATTCATTCTTGATTGCTTTGAATTTATTCCTTGGCTCACTTGGAAAACAAGTCAGTTATTGTTTGAAAGTAATTTATTTTGTTTTATTTTTATTTTATGCACTTATATAGCGCTACCATATTATGCAGTGCTTTACAGATATTAGCATCAAGGTGTCCCAAATGGGGCTCACAATCTAAGTTCTCAGAAATTCAGACATAATCATAGCCCAGACTAAGATCACTTAATATTATTCTAAGTGCTTCCCATTTACAGGCTTACGTATCTTGTGTGACCTTGGAGATAAACTGACTGTGCTTTATCTACCATCTACGGGGAAGTAAACAATAGATGTACATCTGATCACCAAGCCAGCAGTAATATATAGGTTCAAATAGCCCTCATGCTTTATAGTCCTCTCCAGTGACCATTCATCATTGAAGGTATTGAATCACTAGTTGGGTTCTGTCGATTATGAATTAACCTAGGATGGCTATGGGTTGGTGAAAATGGTTTAAGTGGAAATCTCAGAAAAAATGGCTTTTAGCTGATTAAACGTATACAAGAAAAACACCAAATGCACTCCATAAATAACAGGAAAAATCAGCAGACCCTGAAGCTTCTGAAACCTCTAAGCAAATGCACAGTTTTCCTTCTGTGGCAGCAGTCAAGGTCCATAAAATCCATAAAATACCGAATCACTTAGAGATGAATGCCGTATTGTTTTACCGAAACAAACACAGCTATCAGGCTTAATAGACTAATTAGCACTTAGATCCCCTGACAAACCACTGCTGATGGCTAATATAAAATGCTTCACCATAGGGGGGCTGCGTACTTTCCCATATTATACATTATACACTTATTTCTCACCATTAGAAGAGCGCTCCATCAGAATGAACAATTTCATTCAGCAAGAACCCTGTTTAGACTGGTACTATTACTGATATTTCAAATTTGACATTCTAAAATACTATTTGAAATGCTAATTAATAGTATTTCAAATATATAAAACTATTTAAAAAGCTAATTAATAGTATTTCAAATATATAATACTATTTAAAATAATACTTAATATTTCAAATATATAATACTATTTAAAAAGCTAATTAATAATATTTCAAATATATAATACTATTTAAAAATCGAATTAATAGTATTTCAAATATATAATACTATTTAAAATAATACTTAATATTTCAAATATATAATACTAATTAAAAAGCTAATTAATAATATTTCAAATATATAATATTATTTAAAATGCTAAATTTTAAAACCTTAAAATAATATTCCAGTAGTTTACTGTGTACAAAGAGTAGAATTAAAGAAGCTTCTGGGAAATTTTTTTATTTATTTTTTGGGTTAAATGGGTAAAAAATATCAGGTAATCATTACTGCTCTCTCAGCCAGCCACTAGCAGAGGCCGGTCACCTCTGTGGCTAGTGATTGGATGGGAGATAAGTCCAAGCTATTTCCTGTGTGTTGAACTCAGGGACAGGAAGTGGAGAGCAGCAGGGACCGGAGCAGAGTGCAATTGAGGGCAACGGAGAGTAATCATTATTTTTTTTAATAGGAAATCTATATATAGGAAACAGAGACCTAACATGGTTTGAAATGACAAAATGTGATACAAATGACCACCCTTTGAGAAGACCATCCCTTGACCCTGACCAGATTTCCTGTGACAGATTTTCAGTTTCACCATTGATCATGTTTACTGGCCTCTTCTTAGAGAAGACCACTTTTCAATGCAAATTTGGTTGAAAGGTTTCATATTCACTAAATTTTTTATTTCTTTAAATTTGACCAAAGATAGGTTAACTGTTCCTTTACCCATACCATGATTAATGCTAAAAAACTTAATAAAAGTATTTATTTAGTCACAGCACGTATGGTTCACTTCTGATGAAGTGGTGAAAGCTGTGGATGCACTGAGAGAGACACTTATTAAGACTAGTGCTTTACATGCTGGTCGTAATCAGTCCTCCACTGGTGTCAGATGCAGCACAATTATTAAGAGCTACATAGGTGCAGGATTCTTGTGCCAAACCTGAAATCCATACCAGCAAGGGAGCTGACCTTCCTAATTGTTACAGTCCTAAAGACCGACTTCAGTGTATGCACACAAATTGAATGTACAGGACATGTTGACAATGATCCCCACCCCTCAGGACAGTAAAAGGCTGCTATGTATTCACTTATACTCAGGAGACTGTCAACCATCATCTTGAGGGGTGGGGGTAGGTGGGGTGAGTAGTCTGCTTACGAATACAGCCAGACTGAAACTGTGGGGCAGATTTACTAATACTGTCTACGGTTTAGACAATGCATACTGAAGGCCCCCTTTACACTGCCTAATGGAGCAGGCTATTGTGGGGAAGGAAGCGTTCTTTCCCAACAATCGCCTGCTCGTCAGCGATCTCCTCCACAGTACGGGGAGGAATGATTGATAATGCCATCGCTTGTCCTCATACTGAATCATTGTTTGCCGGCAACAGAGTTTTGTTTAGACTGCACAGTCTACTGCCGGCAAACAATGATTTTGGTGACCACACTAATGATCATATTACCCGATGAACAAGCATTTCACTCGTTCATCAGGTGATCAGTGACACTTTTATACTGGCAGACTATGGAGAACAAGCGTTTGTACAAATGTTCGTCCCTGATAATCTGCAAGATTTATCACATTGTGTGATGATGACTGATAAGTCTGGCACACCATTAGACTGTCTAGTCTGAATTGATGCCACCTCTTAGATGTCAGAAAGAAGCAATAGTGTTTTGGCACATATAAATCCACGTCCCCCAGCATCTCTAAGCCACACTCCACTTTCCTTCCTTGTGGGGCAAAGCAAATAAAGTGTCAGTCTGAGCCAGAATCAGACTTTTTAATAGTAGGGCTACTTTCACACTAGCGTTTTTTTTTTCTGGTATTGAGATCCGTCATAGGGTCTCAATACCGGAAAAAAATGCTTCCGTTTTGTCCCTATTCATTGTCAATGGGGACAGAACGTAACTGAACAGAACATTGTGCTCCAAAATGCATTCCGTTCCGTTTGGTTGCGTTCCCATACCGGAGAGCAAACCGCCGCATGCTGCGATTTTCTTTCCATCATGGGATTCGGAGCAAGACGGATCCGTCATAACCCACAATGCAAGTCAATGGGGATGGACACAATCTGACACAATAGACGGATCCATTCGTAACGGATGCAGACGGTTGTATTATCAGTAATGGAAGCGTTTTTGCTGAACCCTGCCGGATCCAGCGAAAAACGTTATTGTAAAAGTACCCTAAATTTTCTAGTAGCCAAACAGCACAATATTTTTGCGCCGTTTTTTCTGTTAGCAGTAAGGAGTTGTAGCTATGGTATTCTGTCCTTGCATATCTGCTTTAACAATTGGAGAAATGATTATAGTGATGTATACGTAGTAACAAATAATTCTAATTAATGAAAACCAATCATTTGATAATTTATTCTTCACAGTTTTGTGAATTTGAACTTGCAATATTGTTAAGACTGCCGAGGAATTTACAAATTGTAACAAGAACTTTATCACGTACGAGGGCCTCGTTGGTATTCAGATATTACAAAAACTAACTTTCCATGGAGAAAATAAATGACTTTTGTAAAGTAATTTATGTAATTTATTGGGTCTTAGAATATAAATGGTTTAAATAACCTTTACATGTTTGATTTTATAGTATACTTTTGCGTATATGAATACTGTGTAAGTATAACACAAGTAAAGATACCTAGATATGTCCAAAAGCAATTACTGGCATAGTGTAATCCGAAACAAATAAAATAAACACTATGATCACGGAGATAGCGGAATTTTAATCAGATGAGTATAAGTTATTCTAGTTTATTTGTGTAACTTTTTTGAATTCCATGAGCAATGCCGAAGCCATCTTCAGCCATACCGTTATAATTATCAAGTGTCCTGGGAGTTAATCAGGCATCGTACCTTATATTTCTCCTAGTTAATGGACAGAATGCCTGCACATCTGGTAACATTTATGAGCTAATGAATGCTAATAGGTTAATGATTAATAACTCTCTCTTATTCAACTCTGGGCAGCTTCAGAAAGTCACACACACCATTGTAAAGATCATAGGAAATACATATATTGTCTAAACTTTAATTTTATTCTAAATGTACCCTGCATGATTGGCGATGACTTGGTTGGAGCGAGGGGGGTTGGTTAAAGGGGTTGTCGTGTGATGACAAAAAAGAAGCTGACAAAGCAATCATTTGATCCCCAGAATCTCACTTCTTTAATCCACAGCCATTATTATGGCCGGTTATCGCAGGGGGGGAATTGGATCTTTTCAAACATCCTGGCTGTAGGCCTTAAATGGCCTTCCATGCGTTGCATGAATCACCAGAATCTCACTTCTTTAATCCACAGCCATTATTATGGCCGGTTATCGCAGGGGGGGAATCGGATCTTTTCAAACATCCTGGCTGTAGGCCTTAAATGGCCTTCCATGCGTTGCATGAATACACTCGGTCCAGCCAGAGCAGGATCCATTTGGACTCATGGCTCTTCATTCTGATGCCTATCATTTTCTAAATAGAAAGATGAGCAGATGGAATTCCAATTATTAAGGAAGTCATATTCCCAGCCCCTTTTCTCAATGTAGCATTACTAGCATACAGGTTCCATTAAAGGACATTTTGCTTGTTCATCGGGTGATTAGCATGGGGCAGATTAACTGAAAATGAACGTTTGTAGGAACGTTCATCCCTAATAATCTGCTCAAATATCGGTCTGTGTGAACCTGACATTAATATCCGATTGAATTGTGTTAATGAACCTTTGAATGTAGCAATGTGCTGATAAAGACTCTATCGCTCTAGAATCTAGACCTATTCTAGCCATGTACAGTATCTCTATGTGATCTGAAGTTATTTTGGTGGCTGTGACATTCCAAGAAAGTCCAAAACATATGAAATTAAAGGAGAAAACAAACAAATGACCAATTATTCTGTGATTTACTTAGTTTCCTTTTCCGTGGCTTCCCATTTAGAAAGTAGACCTGGTAAAGTTTTACAGTTTGGCATGAAACGCAGTTGGTAACAAAGACAGTTAGTGTTGGTTCTGGCTGGTTTAATTTCAACGGTCTTTCAAATGCTCTAATCTATTAATACATTGGAAATTTGCTGATCCACAAGTAAAAGCTTCTTTCATGGAGCCTTGGAATTAGAAATGCTGAAGATTTTTACAAGAGCAATATTCACTAGTAAGCATGAAATTCAAAAGGCCTTCCATATTTGACGATGGTGAGACACGCTTGAGTGTAGATCATACCCATAAAAGTGGTTTACAAAAAAGATTTTAGGTATAAATCCCTATTAAAGTCAAATACATTTGCCTCATGGTGTCTCTTTCATCCGTTGCACACTTAACTTAGCCTCTCTTTACACTGTTTCGTTCAGAGCTTCTGACAGTAGTCTTGACAGATTTGGTGGGAACCATGACAAAAACCTGATAGACCCCATTAAAGGTGAATGGGTCTGTCAGGCACCAGTGGTGTCCACTGTCCAACAGATCAAGCAGAGCGTTGTGATGTTTGTTATAAATGGAAGCCACAATGATAGTGTGAACCTAGAATTACAATACAAGTGGGCCCTCAAGTTACACTATTAATTGGTTCCTGGATGACCATAAGCAGATAACTAATACAGATAAAGCAAATCCTTAAATACGACTTAACTTTGTTTGATGAGGACAGAAGCTTCTTCAGGGTCATCCAAAGGAGCAGCTCATACTGGCACAGACGGAGGGCGGTACAGGATAATTATCCCTATTTCCCTAGATTAAGGGGGTTATCAAGACAAAAAAATACCTCTCAGGATGGCTGACCTGTGGTGATGATCATACTTATCTGATCCCCGCCACTGAGGTCAGTGTCTGTCGCTCCTGGGCTGGCTCTTCCTCTTCCGGCAGTACTGAAAACAAAATCCGTCGACAGGGGGGACATGTGACCGCTGCAGTCAAACACAGGCCGCAGCGATGACCTGCTTACCTTGCATCATGACAACCAGTCACGTGACGCAAGGGGAGCTGGTCACCGCTGCAGTCTGTGATTGGCTGTAGCAATCACATGTCCCCTCATCAATAGATGTTGAGATATATCTCTCAACGTCTATTGAGATATATACCTCTTACTGATGGTTATGATGGCTATGACATATGCCACTGTATAAGTATACATCACTCATAGGGTTCCTTTAAAAAATATACCGTGCGGTATATGCTTCTTTATTTGATGCCCCTGCATGGAATAGCATAGTGGACTACGCTATTCCGCACAGTAAAGAAAAGGTATGCCAGAGCAAACCTCTTGATATATGGCAAATACTCTACTGGCGTACACTGGTACAGCAAGCCCAGGAGGAACAAGAGCAGTGGATGGGAGTAGTAGTGGCTCTGGCTGTTACAGTCAGTTACAATGGCTTTCCTCACACTGTTGCTCCCTAGGGCCATGCAGTGATAGGATTGTATGGGTGCAAGGCAGGGCGTGTATAGTGCAATACTTGGTGTATGGTGCAGGAGTCAGTAACAAGGCCAGATTGAGCAAATGACTCTCTTTAATGAAGTGCAAAATAGGAGTTGCAGTAATCCAAAGAAAGCAAAACACAGTTCCAACTGTACACAGTGCAGTTTTTCCCAAATAACAAGGTATGGATGGATGTAAGGATGGGAGTTATGGCCTTCTTCCCTCTCTTATCTGTCTCAAGTCTCTTTCTGCAGAATCTATGGCCGGAAATTGTACTCTTGCAAAGTTGGCTGTCCACTGAAGGATACATCATTTTAGAGATAAGACTGGCCAGGTTGTGTCCAGGTGTGAAGGGTGTCTTAAGAGTGTCCTTCACTGCAGTAAAGTCTTAACAGCTTTTGGTAGCAGGTTACCTTACTGACCCCAATACTTGGCCATGCAGACTCTAGGTTCCCTAGTGCTCTCCTGTATCTTACTCCTTCTCTACTTCTGTAGATCATGCAGAGATCAGGGACTCTCTGTAGCTTTTTGGGCCTAAGAAGAGGGAGTACAAGTCACAACTTTCTCTCTCTTCCAAACTTCAGTCTAGACTTATCAGAGCTAGTGGTGGAGCCAGTCGACACCAAACCTCCTACAAGGGCTGATCCAGGATTGTTAACCCCGACTATACCATCCATACACGGTTATACTGGGTGCTATACATAGCATGACATAATATAACCTGATATATCATAAGGAAATTAACAATTTGCAGACACCCCCTTGCTCTGGGGTACTGCACTGAGACAATAGGATACAATTGCCTTGTGAGCTGAGAGCTTTCCTGGCAAATACACTGAACATACTGTTCAAGCATGATTGTAGCTTAATTTTTAAATAATTATTTTTAATCACTGGCTCATCCTAGATATGTTATTAACAGGCGGAGTGTTCATTCAACCGTTGCTGCCACTTTGGTGTATGCAATAATTATGTGAATAGCAAATGGTCAAGCACTGCATCTTTTTGCTTTGGTCAAAGATTTTCATTCAGTCACTGTTCTACAGCAAATGTCGCTATTTTATACTGTAAATATACAAGGAAAATGGCGAAATATATTCCTGTTTTTAGTTGCCGTATTCTTTTTAATGTCCTTCCTCAAATATTTAAAAAATCCTACATGTGTATTTAAAGCTCCCGGAGGAAAGCTTGAAAGAGGTTGTAAATATATTTCGTTCTTTCTACCAGACCAGACAGTAAACGCCTATGTTGTGGGAGGATGGCATAAAATTGCTTCTCTGTCCCTGCATTTAGTGAAAGGTTAAGTGACAGCCAACTTTGGCTGCAATCTCCAGACCACAGTCTGCTGGAAGTCACACACTAACCACTGGACTATCCAATTAAAGGAGGGGACTGTGATGTCAAAAGCGGAGGAACGCACAGAGAGAACTGCATTAGAGGACAATGCCGTCCTCTAGATCGCTCTCAGCTATTGGACAGCTTGCTCCGTGTTATTCCTTGTATGTTTCCTATTGCATTGAAATGTAGACTTCAGGAAATTACTAAAGTTAATCGGGCAGAGTAGAGAACTTGTCCGCTGCCTGTCACCAGCATCTGGTATTCATCTCTCACATAGTAAAAGCTGCATTGTGGGTTTCATTAAAATTTAGTTTACACTCTTACTTGAATAAGGATGGCTTATCTGATACCGACATTTATGTCTTATCCGAATTGATAATTTTCATCCGCAAAACTGGGAAATGTCAAAAACCACTTTCAGTGCCCTTAAGTCCACACATTAGATGGATATTATGCACAGTCAAGGCTTCCAAAAGCATGTTCTTTGTTTCCTGTCTAACTTCACCCAGCAAAATATCAGCCTTCACGTATATTAATAATCCGATATCTAGTATCCAAAACAAATGACTATGATAAATTATGATTAGCTGCAATATGCATAGGTTTTAGTGGGTAGCTAAGCTTCGGAAACGGGTTCATAAATGGAAAGTTTGAGTGCAGAAAGATACACTATAATAGATTATATATATTTAGAAAATATATGTATTTTATTTTATGTGTAGTTCTGTTTTTGTAATTATATGATTTCTCTAACATACTGCGTTTATTGTATGCATTGTCACTTAGTACATCCGTCTAGCCATGGCTTGCCCAAATGTGTGGATTGATTTGGCTTCATCTGCCATGGTCCTATGGAAATAACCTCTGCTGATGAGTGGATAAAACAGCAAAAATATATTATTAAAAGTACTTTGTGTCACTGATGTACCCAAGTGATCACAGCACAATACAGCCTTGGGAAAGACCAGAAAAGGTGGATTAGTAGAGTTCATCTCATAAGGTCACATTGATACTACCGCACATGCTATGAATTCAATGCTTTTATTTTCTCAAATAAGGGTCCCATATGCATTGGTTGTCCAGTGAGAACAGATGTCTCGGGCTCTTGGCATCTGTCAGTGGGAATTATTATGCCATCTATGCAGAGTGCAAAACTGATAGTCAGACAGAGTGCAGAAATTTGGCCATATGTGCGTTGATCATTGTGAATGATGATAATAAATTATAACTGACCACTTCAAAAATGTTTGGATTATCTGTCAGTAATGTATTTTCTTGGTTGGTGGTTCCTAAAAGAACCAAGGCTGGAATATTGAGTATAGCCGGCGTTGCAGTTACCTAGGGGCTCTGCAACTTACTTTTGTCCAGCACGTCCAGATATGTCAGCAGCTAGACGTGGGAGTTTCCACAATTTAGGCAGCCAGACGTGGGACCTTCAGCAAGTTATCCCACCAATTAGCCTTAAAATGATAGGAAGAGCCGACATTGCAGGATCAAAAAGTGGCGCCACTTATGAACACAAGCCAGTGGTAACTTTTTTGACACCTGCTGCTTAAAACCCAAGAAGTTAGAATGAATGTGAGCAGGGGCGGACTGGCCATAGACCCTACAATAACCCGGTGGGCCAATGCCCAGGGGGCTGCCTGAGCCCTCCTCATAGCCGCCATTCAGGTAAATAATGATCTGACGACATTGGAGCCTCAAGTACATATGGAGGTATTTTTTGCTGCTGCAGTATTATTTTTTGCTACACTGTGGTATTTAGCTCTGCTGGGGCGATATTTTGTGCCTCAATATGGTGTTGCTGGCCCTTTACGTGAGTTGGCCCAGCCTTTTTGTCAATTTTGAGCTGCCCAAAACATGGGACCACTTTTCCTTTTTTTTCCAAGACCACTTTAAGGTCCCAGGCCGTTCCTGATTCATACTGAAAATGAAGCTAAAGCGAGCCTTTGCCCTTCTGCTCTACAGGAGATTTCCATCATCCCTGAGGCCTTTTAGCCTCAAGATAGGCCATTAATATTAGATAGGTGCAACTCCTGGCATTTCTGCTGATCAGCTGTATGTGAGGATTTTAATATTGACGTCCTCTCTTCAAAACACGCCATCAATATCTGCATGGAGGGGTACCGACACCCCACACCTCTTCTTATCAGCTGTTTCAGAGTAGCTCTGGCCCTGAAAGTGAGTGCTCCCTCCTATATGTAGTATGGGGTGTAGACCCTCTGTCAGTCAGATACTGTTGGCCTATTCTGCGCATATGCCATCTGTGGTAAAATTCTGGAATATTCCGGCATGAGGGTGAAGTTCTGTCTTAGTAACTTAGGCAAGTGTAGCATGTTCGAGAAGAAAATCTCATGTAAAGAATGATATAGTAGGTGGTAGTCTCCTTCATGCACATAACCGTAAAACGTGGATCCACAAAATACGGACGACATCCATGATGCATGTTTTTTTTTTTATACTTCAGTGGGTCTGAGTACCACATTTTGCACCCAAGAATACGATTCGCTCTATCGTACAGGCATACGGATGTGGAAAGCACACGTGTTCTACCCACATCTGTATGTCTGCTCCACACGTCCTATTCTTCAGCAAAAAAAAAAAAGGATGCAACACGTTCATCACATGGTCGTCATCTGTATTTTCCGAATCCGCATTTTACGGAACACAAAACGGATACGGTCGTGTGCATGAGGCCTAAAGAAGATGCAGTGTGTACCACCTGTTACGTCTCTGTGGCTGTCTTTAGCATTTAGCCGAGACATGAGCCAGACCTGCTTGTGTATTCTTTATCTTTCAGGATACGTACGTAACATTCTGGTATGCGCAGAGGCCCGTGCCACAAGCAGGAGCCTGTTTTACATATTTTCATGAATCCTTGCCTCAGATTAACAGCATTAAGCAGCATTATCTCCTGCGAGATAACACAACCCGGTTTGATGAATATACCCTTAAGTGGGTTAAGTGCTTTTTATCTACATCAAAAAGTTGTGTGTATGACACAAAGCCTTCCATAATTCACAATTTGCATGCAATCATGAGAACATGTATAGATGCCTCTTCTAAGTCTCTTTCATCTGCCAGAAACACAAAGGAAGAATGCAGCTGAAGGGAAGTTTACAGCTTAGGCACGTGGCAGCGAGCATTAAAAAATGTACCCTTGTGTTTAAAAGTAGTAGCTGTTTCATAAATCTTACAATAGAGAAGAGCCGAGGCCGTCCACCTGTACGTATATCTGTATAGTTTAATCTGAAGGGTTTAAATCAGTTGTCTGGAAGGCCGAGAAAACATTGAGGTTTAACTCTTTAATGACCAGGCCTAAAAAGGCCTAAAGGGGTTGTCCCACGGAATTTTTTTAATATTTTTAAAACCAGCACCTGGATCTAAATACTTTTGTAATTGCATGTAATTAAAAATGTATTATAGCCACTGAGTTATTCACTGGAATCTATCTGTATAGCGCCACCTGCTGTCTGCCACTTTTTCTAAATTCTCTGTCCAGCTCACTGAGGTTGACATGCATGCTCAGTTTCATCCTTCAACTGCCACCAGCTGCAGCAGAAAGGACATGCCCCCCGACAAAGTGCATGCCCCCTGAGCTGCCTGCTTGAAATAAATCTAGCAGAGAGATTAAAACAATGAATGGGGAGGTCTCTGGATCCGTGGCTGGTTTTAAGTTTGTTAGAAAGAGATTTTCATGTACTCTATGTGTGATTTTAATTTTTTACAATACTCGCGGGGTAACCCTTAATGGCCAGACACTTTTTTGTGTACGTGGTGGTCGGTTGTAAATTTTTTATTTCTTGGAATACCAAAATCATTTTTATTTGGGGAAAACTGTGAAAATAAAATGTAAAAAAATCTTTTTTCATGCTATAGTTCTTTAAAGGGGTTTTGTCACTTCAGCAGGTGGCATTTATCATTTAGGGAAAGTTAATACAGGGTGGTCATAACCATGGAAACGAGCAGTGTATAATGTGATGAAATAATTAAAATTAGAAAGTGTCTTGTATTAACTTTCTCTACGTGATAAATCCTGATTTGCTGAAGTGAGACAACCCCCTTTAAATATGCCAACTGACATCAAAATAAATAATTAAAATGGGTTCCCTATTTTATGTCAGTTGTTTTGATATTTAATATGTATAGTTTCACGTGAATCAGGAGATAATGACGACGATTTTGGTTGGCATGGGCGTTTTTATATTTTATTTGTATTTTATTGTGATCGAACTTTTTTTTTTATTTGTTTTTATTTATTTTTGCCACATATTATGTCCCCCAATAGGTCATTAAAAGACCTCTGTGGACATTGAGTCCTTTGTTTTGCATTTTGCACTATCTTTACTGTAATTGGGGCACCCATTAAAGGGTTTCTGTCACCAGGATTACACATTATAAGCTGTCTGACATTAGCTATGTGCTAATGTCAGATCAGCTTGATAATGTGCTTTATATGTATTTCTGATGTATATTTAGGCTAAAAAACGTCTTTTTATAATATGTAAATTAGCCTCTAGGAGCAGGGGGGGGTGTTGCCCCTGCTCCTAGAGGCTCCGTGCGCCAACCTGCTGCCACGCCCCTTCTTTCTTTGATTGACAGTGCCAGGGCAGCGATCCTCTCCTGCCTCCGGCACTGTCTCCCTGCTAAATCCCGCGCCTGCGCCGCCGCTCTGTATTCGGCACAGGCGCTGGTGCCTGCTGTCCTCAGCTCACCGCGCCTGCGCCGAATACAGAGCGGCGGCGCAGGCTTAGGATTTAGCAGGGAGACAGTGCCGGAGGCAGGAGAGGATCGCTGCCCGGCACTGTCAATCAAAGAAAGAAGGGGCGTGGCAGCAGGTTGGCGCATTGAGCCTCTAGGAGCAGGGGCAACGCCCCCCCCTGCTCCTAGAGGCTAATTTACATATTATAAAAAGACATTTTTTAGCCTAAATATACATCAGAAATACATATAAAGCACATTATCAAGCTGATCTGACATTAGCACATAGCTAATGTCAGACAACTTATAATGTGTAATCCTGGTGACAGAAACCCTTTAAACAAATCTTCTATGCCCAAGGCACCCAGTGATCACTGGGTCCAATAGAGGAAGTGGCATAGCCAAGTGGTTGATCTGTGATCATATATTCTGCGGCAGGGGAAATGGGGATGGGCTAGCAACTACCCTTGACAATACCTGCTGATAACAGCATGCTTATTATACATTGAATTCAATAAGAATACAGTATGGAGCAAACTCTTAAACTCCCTCTAGTGGTGGCTGCGGGTAGCATGCGTGTTGTCTATTAAAGGGGTTGGCCACTTTCTGATTACTATTGACAAATTTGTTTATGCGATGACTATGTGGTACAGTGGTCCCTCAAGTTACAATATTAATTGGTTCCAGGATGACTATTGTATGTTGAAACCATTGTAAGTTGCGTAATCGGTTCCAAAGCCCCAAAATATCATCCAAGATGAGAGAAAAAGAAGATTTAAGAAAAATAAGCAGATAGCTAATAGCTAAGATAGATAAGACATGTCCTTACATATAACAGGCAGGAATAGCTGCTAACTAGCAACTAATGCGTGGAAAGCAAGAACAAGTGAAATGGAGGCACTCACCACGGTAAGTATAATCCAACAATTTATTCAGCACACTACGGTGCACTTCGAAGGCAGGGGTACAGACATCGTAATTACACAAAGTACAAAAGCAGGATAGCTATTTCGCGCGTCCGCGCTTCTTCAACTAGCAACTGATACAGCTATTTTACTAGAGAAGTGACCTCGATTGGTCTGAGTCTGAGTCATTGTATGTTGAGTCTGGTTTCAACGCCATGGGTCAGAAAAGACCATTGTGTGTTGAAAATATTGTATCCTGAGGCCATTGTATCTTAAGGGATCACTGTACTTACTAATATAGCCTTTGTTGAAATGATGTGCTTATTTCTATACTTTATAAGATATGCCCTCTTGTTTGCCAAGTTTTTTGTGCTGTCCACAGGGAGGTCTTGTCCATAAAATGGCTGGTGATGGAGGGCAATCCAGCAGCGGTGGTACTTGCTCACGATAGGACAAAGCACCAGCCTATGTGTCCTCCAATGGTCTCAGCCACTAGAGAGGCTGGCACAAAAACCAAACAAGCATGACCAGAGAATTTATATTTGCGTGTAATTGTACAATATTATCCCATAATATTTGTTCTTTATTTGCATTGTTACATTGGTAAATAATGTCATCATGGGCACAGTTATCGTTCAGCTGCCCAGGAAGGAACTCCAGTAATGTGCTGCCAAGGATCTTGTTTAGTCAGGACCTATTTACAATTTTGCTTTGGGACCTTATAGTTGCTTGTTTGTGTCAGTCTCTAATTTCCCTCTTTAAGGAATGCTTTAGATGTAACCCTTTGTTGCAGAAGTTTGGCAGGACATTATCACTAGGGTATATACACATGTATATATTTTATTAGGTCTCGAGGGGCTACTGTTTCTCCTTGTGGAGAGTGCCAGAAAAGGTGTAAGGAGACTTATAGGTCAGGCAGTACTTCCTGGGAAAAAGATATGCAGATTAGTTCTCTGCCAGGAGAATAAAAGCTGTCTCCTAAGTGCCATCTAGTGGAGGTAGCTACCTTATAATCAGTGTTCAGTCTAGGGTTGTTACAGGTTTTTCGATACCCATTTGATACTTTTGTCCGGTATCGACCTTGATACCGGGATTTGCCATTTTTCGATACTAGTTTGCTCTACTGCACAGCCTAGTATCACAGAGCATGGAGCGCCTGCTATCAGCATGCTCCATGTTCCCTCAGCAGCACAGGGGAGAAGGAGTCGCTCCCTCCCTCCCCCTGTGCCGCCGCTGCCACCAATGAGGAGAGAGAGGGGCGGAGGAGGGGAGGGCGCACTGGGCCACCAAGACCTTTCATGGTCCATACTTTATTAACTAAGTAGCAGGACATGTAGGGCATACATGGGGGGATGTCCCTGCACATACTATTATTTCTGGGCACCCGCCCGTTGCTCCGCTGTGGCCCCCATTACATTCTGACGCGCTGTATGCTAAGTACTATCATCAGAACACTTGGGAGGAGACATCAGCTTTTCTCCCTGGGCATTCCTTCTCCCTGGCTGTAGCGCTGTCCAATCGCAGGGCAGAACACCACAGCCACAGAGAAACAAAAATGCCCTCCCTGGGAGAAGGACCGCCCACGGAGAAAAGCTGATGTCTCCTCCTCATTGCTCCAATGCTGTTACTGAGCATACTGCGCGGGAAACTGTAACGGGGGCCACAGCAGCGCAACGGAGCAGCGCCCAGAAATAATAGTGAGTACAGGGAAATCCCCCATGTATGCCCTACATGTCCTGCTACTTAGTTAATAAAGTATGGACCCATGAAAGGTCCTCTTTAACGTTTATTACAAAAACAGGAGGCTTAGTGCAGAATCACATAGCCGTCACCCCGCCTCTATGAAAGGAAGCTGCGATCAGCGGCAGTTAACCCCGGGAGTTAACTGCCGCTAATCGCAGCTTCCTGTCATAGAGGCTAGGTGATGACTATGTGATTCTGCTGCCCGCACCCAGCCTCCTGTATTAAACGTTAATTATTATTGGTGGCGCAGTGTGTCCCCTCTCTTTCCTCCCCAGTATTAAATCATTGGTGGTGCAGTGCGCCCTCCCCCCCTCTCTCTCCTCCCCAGTATTAAAATCATTGGTGGTGCAGTGCGCCCTCCCCCCCCCCCCCTCCTCCCCAGTATTAAAATCATTGGTGGCAATGGCCACAGGGTCCCCTCCTCTCTCTTCATTGATGGTGCAGTGGCAGTTGTGATCGGAGCCCCAGGATTACACTCGGTTATCATGGCAGCCAAGACGCTACTGAAGCCCTGGCTGCCATGGTAAGCTCCCTGCTGCTGTGTGCGCAAAGCACAGGGCAGCAGGGAGAGTGTGATGTCCTAGTCACCCTAATATAGCTTTATTAGGGTGAATAGGACAAGTTATCAAAAGATAAGATAAATAAACAGTAAAAAATAAAAAAAGTAAAAAAAAAACACCAAAATATTAAGTATAAATCACCCCCTTTCCCAATTTTACATATCAAATATATAAACAATAAATAAATAAACATATTACATGTCGCCTAGTCCAAACTATTAAAATACAAAAATTATTTCCTATGTGGTGAACGCTGTAACAGAAAAAATTAATAAAAACTGCATGATTCGCCATTTTTTTTGTCGCCTTCCCCCCAAAAATAGGATAGGACTGTTCGATTATGGCCCGGATGTTCCATAAAATGCGGAATGCACGTGGCTTTTTTTGGTGTTTTTATTTTTTTCACGTGGTATCGAATGGTATCGAGTATCTCAATACTTTTTTATGGTGTCGAAACCGAATCAAAATTTTGGTATCGAGACAACCCTAGTCCCAATTCCCAATAATGATGACCTGTCCTATTGGTGGGAGTCTGACTCGCGGCCACCATGTGAGTGCTGTGTCTTCTCCAATGTTTGTCTGCACAGGTCTACATTGTAGCGGCATTGCAGGGTAATTATAGCTTTGTCCTGTTTATTTTAACGAGAGAGAAATCTGTAATCATGCTGTACCGCCACTACAATGTAAACTGCATGCAGGTAAACACTGAAGAGGACGCAGCCCTCACACAACCAGCTGATTGGCATAGGTGCCATGAGCCAGAGCACACCGATCTGATATTGACAACCTATCCTAAGATAGATCATCAGCACTGTGAATCCAGAACAGACGTTGCAGCATGGCTAAGGATAATAGTCAAACCAGGAGACCTTAAGCCTTAAAGGTGATGTCCCATAAACACTACTCATTCCCTATGTACAAGATTGGGGATCAATATCTGATCGGTGGGGGTCCGACTGCTGGAGCTACCACCAACCATGAGAACTAATGCCCATGCTCTCTTTTTGAATGTAGTGGCAGATGTCCTCTGCTCTATTCAACTCTATGGGACCGTTGGGGACAGATCACTACAAGTGCTCCGCTATCTGCAGCAGCTCCAAGGAGTATAATGGAGTGCAGCTCACATACTTGATGGCCTCTCCATTCAAATGGGGAGCACGGGCCCCCATTATTGTGATCAGTGGGGCACTAGTGGTTTGATCCCCATCGATCAGACACTTATGCCCTATCCTGGGTTAGGTCTTAATAGGACAATCCCAGGCATGGGATTCAGCCGGTTCCCTCAGGTTCTTCAGATCCGGTTGTTAAAATTACAGTACGTGTTACCGCCTGAATCCCGATCCGGTGCTCTGGTGGCGGCAGCTGGAGATGAGCGCTTCCATTCCATAGTTTAGCTCCTTTAGGCTTTTTAAAAGTTGGGTGGTATGTGTGTGTAGTGTATTTATGTAGGTGTACCATGTATATGGTGTATTTATGTGTGTTGCATATATATGGTGTATATGTAAACGTGTCTTGACGCCGCATGTCCCCCATTGAGTAGGGAACCTGTTGTTAAAAATTTGAAACCCACCCCTGGACAATCCTTTAAAGAGTTGGTCATTGACTATAGGGTAGGTACCTCCACTAGGTGACTTGGGAAACAGCCTAATCTACGTAACATTTTATAATAGAATTTAAACAAAACTAAACTGTTCCTGCTATGGATAAAACAAAAATAAATTCTAATACAGCTATGGAACTAAAGGTAGCCTGATGAAGGTAATGGTCCAGGCTACCTTGTCTGCTTCTAACCCATCATAAACATGTAAAAACCCCGTCCAAAGCATTTTCCTTCCTTCTCAACTTAATGTATGTGCTAGAAGGTAAGTTTCTAACCTGTGGGTGACATTTATGACATATTCTGAGTATCCAGTAATCTGGGTATTGTGTCTATGAGCTGCCTTGGTGGGTCAGTAAAAATCTGGCGTCGATGTCTTTCCCCGTCACATCGTTGAAAGCATTCACAGGTAATTAATTACGGGAGATCAGTCTGTAAGGCTCGTTCAGCTGTTGATGAAGGAAGTGGAAAACCGATAGGCTGTAGATGGAGTAACGCAGTCCTGACATCTAGTCACCGTGTCCCCTGACCAGGGACACAGCTTCTCACTGCCAAACATCGAAGAGTGCCGTGATCATGACAGCATTGCTAATAATACTTCTATAAACTTGGCAGCCGCTCCGTTTGCTAGCATGCAGCGTCAGCACATTGATAGAGAGAATAGATAGCACACTTGTTTCAGGCAATGATAATGATAATTTGGCGGTATGTTCTTAATTACAACCCTAACAGATATTCCTGCCAGCCTGTAAATAGGATATTTGCACATTTTAAGGGCCTTTTAAGAGTTAAACATCTTATAGCCATAGTTGTTTGGATGTAGGTTTATTCACAGGTCAAGATGAAGACAGTGGAAGCTTCTGAGATATAAATGGCGTTTGCATGGTGTACTTACCATGATAAAGTTATAACATACGGATTCAATACTGGAGGTTAAAGGCACACAATTGACATTTTTATGACATAATTCTGTCTTCAAAGAGAATCTATAGCTTATAGACACCGGTTCTTGGAAACAGACATTAATGGCATGGGACTAACTCCAGATGAAGATTTGCAGGCTGTTGTGTAAGCCCTACCACCATTTTGGATAAAGGTTTTGACCGTATAGTAGAATGAGATGGCATGAATACACACGACTATGCAACATGTGGTTATTATATAAATGGTATTCCCCTATAGACCTTTCAGTCTCTTAGTTCACAAGAAGTCTCTTGAACATAATCAATCTTAAGCCTTCTTGGAATATTATGGGAATGAAGTATTGTTGGGTGGCAACCATGTGCTATTCTCTGAATTTACTTAGAAAACTTTAGACATTTACTAGTGACATGTCAAAAGTTGTCATTGATGGGGGTCTGTGAGCTGTGACTCCCACCAATATATAGAATGAGTGGGCTCTTGTGGTCTCCTCCTTTTGCTTTGGTTGAATTCTCTCTGACATGGACGCAACCATATGTATTTTGCGGTGTACAAACCGTGAAAATATGGATACCGGGTGGCCAAGAACTGCGCTGCCAATTAGGCCGCAGCTACCTGATATAAGAATAAGCAGACTTGTCTGCAAAATGGACATGTTCTGTAATTTGAGGAACGACCACAAGGATGCAGACAGCACACATATGACATCAGTGCTGCCCTCATTTTTTATGGACCCATAGAAATAAATCTGTTTGTGTGCGATACGCAGAAAATTATGTTTTGCCTGATCTAACAGACAGATGTTTTTATCTAATCCAGGGACAGCCCCTTTAGGCCCCTTTCACACGAACGAGTTTTCCGCGCGGGTGCAATGCGTGACGTGAACGTATAGCATCCGCACTGAATCCTGACCCATTCATTTCAATGGGTTTTTTCACGCATCACTTGCGCGTTGCGTGAAAATCGCAGCATGTTCTATATTCTGCGTTTTTCACGCAGCCCTAGCCCCATAGAAGTGAATAGGGCTGCGTGAAAAACGCATTGCATCCGCAAGCAAGTGCGGGTGCGTTGCGTTTTTCACTGATGGTTGCTAGGAGATATTGTTTGTAAACCTTCAGTTTTTTATCATGCGCGTGAAAAACGCATCAAAACGCATTGCACCCCCGCGGAAAAAACTGAACAACTGAACGCAATCGCAGGCAAAACTGAATGGCTTTGCCTGTGAAATCGCACAGTTTTCACTGAACGCATCCGCAACGCATCCGGACCTAATCCGGACACGCTCGTGTGAAAGTGGCCTTAAAGGGGTTCTCCGGGAATTAAGAAAATGAAAATACTTAAATATTACTTTATAAAAAATATATTCCCAAATACCTTTCATTAGTTATAATGGCTTGTTTTGTCTAGGGAGCAATCATCAGGGAAAACAAAATGGCTGCCGTCCTATTAGTAACACATGAACCTGTCCTAATCACACAGCAGGACAACTTACACTAAAGAGCTGCCTCATCCTCTCTGCTCTACTGGTCAGGGATTATGATCCTGAATACAGCTGATCTTTAGCTGAATCTCTGGGGAATTTAGTTTATGAGGAGACGAAGTACAGAGAGGACGGACGGGACAGACTGTGTTAATGTGGGGCTGTCGTACTGGAGACTGCATACAAGCTCTGCTGCTCATCAGCCGCATCCCCACCTCCTCTCTGTACTTCATGTCTCCTCAGGAAGTTACTTGTCCTGCTGTGTGATTAGGACAGGTTCTGTGTGTACTGATAGGACGGCGGCCATTTTATTTCTCCCAGTGATTGCTCCCTAGACAAAACTAGCCATAACTAATGAAAGGTATTTGGGAATATATTTATTATAAAGTCATATTTAAGTGTTTTCCAGAGAACCCCTTTCAAGTAGGAGGCTTGAAATGGCTCTATCATGTGTATACATATGTTAAATGCATGCAAACATTTTTTATATAGTACTAAACACATGCACAGCAATAAAACACTAGTATAATGGTAATTTAGTAGTAACTACTGTGCTAAATGTTGACAGTGAATTCCGAGAGCCATCTATATCCAAGAAAGGCTGAATCCTTTTTCTTACTTAGGCCTAATTCACACGTCCGTAGTGTGTTGCGGATCCACAACACACCTTGCCACCAGCCCTATAGAGATGCCTATACTTGTCTGCAATTGCGGGCAAGAATAGGACATGCTCTATATTATTGTGGAGCCGCCGGCCGGAAGATCGGCGGTGCGCTCCGCAAATGCGGATGCGGAGAGCACAGTGTATGCTCTCCGCATCCATCACGTCCCCATTCAAAATGAATGGGTCCGCACCCGTTCTACAGATTTGCGGAACGGGTGCGGACGAACATTGCGGACGTGTGAATAGGGCCTTAGAAAATTCTCCCTCAGAATAGTTCCTGACTGGCAATACAATAGCAAACTGCCTAATAGACGACTCACAGTGTCAGCAATGGGATATTATGACATTCTAATGATATGGTGATGTACAGATGCTTGTGTATTTGGCCACAGATGGGCCAGTTTAAGGTGTGAGAACTTTACCCTGAACTAACTAGATATCAGCTAATTTTTTAAAAGTTGTTTAGGGTCCGATTCTCACAAATCAGTTGTCAGATTCGATTCAGGTCAGAATAAATTCGCACTGAATCAAAAGTGCCCCAATTGCCCTGAAAAGTCATGTATGATCCTGTGAGGTCTTTTTGGACTGTATCCAACCCTCTTTGGCGTAAGTAATGTCAAAATGACAGAAACATATATGTTAACGGCACCTGGTGGTAAGAAACAGCCTGTTTAATAACATACCGCACTGTCAGATTATATTTGTTTAATTATAAAACGGTCCAAAAATGATCCCTTTTTGGTGACAGATGCCTTCTTTTTTGTCTTCTGACCTGGAACTGACTGAAATGGATGCAAAAAAACACAATGGATACCCAAAATAAAGGATCCGTTTTTTAACCAATAATTCTGTTCTTCTGCCGGATCAGAAGAATGGAAAGCAAAACGGTGATGTTAACCTATCCTTAGTATAACCTATACCTTCACACAAATCCTTTCAATAGTACAATTCCTTAGAAATTGCCTTATCCTCACTGAACTCTCCCTCTTATTTTTGTTATTTAAGAGGCATGAAATGCATTGTTTAGGTCTCGCTGTAAGGTGTACTGTGAAAGAGGATCCATAATTTATCCCTGAAGTCAGAGTAAAGTGATCCTGCTGTATTATAATCAGACCTTGAAGGAGTAGAAGCAGCCAGCCTTTATTTCTTACCACAGCATATAATTTTGGCATTTAATTACCTTCTGCATCTAGACAAAATAAACTTCTACGCCACACTACAGCGTTTTACTTTTCTATGGGAGTTTACAACACTATTTTTGTATCACAATGAATTCATATTATATTCATTTATATTTTATATACAAGAAAAGCAGTATGAGGCTTCAATCGTACAGAGTTTTCGGTGCCAGTTTATTTTTTTCATGTTTCTTTTGAGTGGCCTCTATTTTTTTAATGTTTTTTACATTTTGTCGGGGATTCGGAGTCGGAAGTACCAAAAACTGAGGAGTAAGAGTCGGAGCATTTATCTACCGACTCCACAGCCCTTGTTATGTGTTGCTGTAGAGAATCTAATGTGTGTGCTTATGGAATGTAGTGTATAGGGATACCAGTGTGTGTAGTGGATGCAGTGTGTGTGTGTAGTGGATGCAGTGTGTGTGTGTAGTGGATGCAGTGTGTGTGTGTGTGTAATGGATGCAGTGTGTGTGTGTGTAGTGGATGCAGTGCGTGTGTGTGTGTGTGTGTGTGTGTGGGTGTGTGTGTGTAGTGGATGCAGTGTGTGTGTGTAGTGGATGCAGTGTGTGTGTGTAGTGGATGCAGTGCGTGTGTGTAGTGGATGCAGTGTGTGTGTGTGTGTGTAGTGGATGCAGTGCTGTGTGTGTAGTGGATGCAGTGTGTGTGTGTGTGTAGTGGATGCAGTGTGTGTGTGTGGTGGATGCAGTGTGTGTGTGTGGTGGATGCAGTGTGTGTGTGTGTGTGTGTGTAGTGATGCAGTGTGTGTGTGTGTTGTGGATGCAGTGTGTGTGTGTGTGTGTAGTGGATGCAGTGTGTGTGTGTAGTGGATGCAGTGTGTGTGTGTGTGTGTAGTGGATGCAGTGCGTGTGTGTGTAGTGGATGCAGTGCGTGTGTGTGTGTAGTGGATGCAGCGCGTGTGTGTAGGGGATGCAGTGTGTGTGTGTGTGTAGTGGATGCAGTGTGTGTGTGTGTGTGTGTGTGTAGTGGATGCAGTGTGTGTGTGTAGTGGATGCAGTGTGTGTGTGTGTAGTGGATGCAGTGTGTGTGTGTGTGTAGTGGATGCAGTGTGTGTGTGTGTGTGTGTGTGTGTGTAGTGGATGCAGTGTGTGTGTGTGGTGTAGTGGATGCAGTGTGTGTGTGTAGTGGATGCAGTGTGTGTGTGTGGTGGATGCAGTGTGTGTGTGTAGGTGATGCAGTGTGTGTGTGTGTGTGTGGATGCAGTGTGTGTGTGTGTGTGTGTGTGTGTAGTGGATGCAGTGTGTGTGTGTAGTGGATGCAGTGTGTGTGTGTAGTGGATGCAGTGCGTGTGTGTAGTGGATGCAGTGCGTGTGTGTGTGTGTAGTGGATGCAGTGCTGTGTGTGTAGGGGATGCAGTGTGTGTGTGTGTGTAGTGGATGCAGTGTGTGTGTGTGGTGGATGCAGTGTGTGTGTGTAGGTGATGCAGTGTGTGTGTGTGTGTTGTGGATGCAGTGTGTGTGTGTGTGTGTGTGTGTGTGTAGTGGATGCAGTGTGTGTGTGTAGTGGATGCAGTGTGTGTGTGTAGTGGATGCAGTGCGTGTGTGTAGTGGATGCAGTGCGTGTGTGTGTGTGTAGTGGATGCAGTGCTGTGTGTGTAGGGGATGCAGTGTGTGTGTGTGTGTAGTGGATGCAGTGTGTGTGTGTGGTGGATGCAGTGTGTGTGTGTGTAGGTGATGCAGTGTGTGTGTGTGTGTGTTGTGGATGCAGTGTGTGTGTGTGTGTGTGTGTGTAGTGGATGCAGTGTGTGTGTGTAGTGGATGCAGTGTGTGTGTGTAGTGGATGCAGTGCGTGTGTGTAGTGGATGCAGTGCGTGTGTGTGTGTGTAGTGGATGCAGTGCTGTGTGTGTAGGGGATGCAGTGTGTGTGTGTGTGTAGTGGATGCAGTGTGTGTGTGTGTAGTGGATGCAGTGTGTGTGTGTGGTGGATGCAGTGTGTGTGTGTAGGTGATGCAGTGTGTGTGTGTGTGTTGTGGATGCAGTGTGTGTGTGTGTGTGTGTGTGTGTAGTGGATGCAGTGTGTGTGTGTAGTGGATGCAGTGTGTGTGTGTGTGTAGTGGATGCAGTGCGTGTGTGTGTAGTGGATGCAGTGCGTGTGTGTGTGTAGTGGATGCAGCGCGTGTGTGTAGGGGATGCAGTGTGTGTGTGTGTGTAGTGGATGCAGTGTGTGTGTGTGTGTGTGTAGTGGATGCAGTGTGTGTGTGTAGTGGATGCAGTGTGTGTGTGTGTGTGTAGTGGATGCAGTGTGTGTGTGTGTAGTGGATGCAGTGTGTGTGTGTGTAGTGGATGCAGTGTGTGTGTGTAGTGGATGCAGTGTGTGTGTGTAGTGGATGCAGTGTGTAGTGGATACAGTGTGTGTGTGTAGTGGATTGCAGTGTGTTTTCGTTCAAGGGATAGAAAGCAGTGTGTGTGTATAAGATATGTATTGTGTGTTTCTGAATGTGTGTACGGAATGCGTTGTGTGAATCTGTGTATGTATGTGTAAGGGCTGCAAGGTGTGTTTCTGTGTATATAAGGGATGCAGTGTGTGTGTGTAAGGGGTGTCAACCCCCCCCCCCTGTCACTCTCTTTCCCCCCCCCCTCTCTTCCTTGTCACTCTCTTCCTCCCTCCCCTGTCACTCCCCCCCCCCTCCATTGTCACTCTCTTACAAGTTCCTTCTCCCCTCTCTTGTCACTCTCTTCCAAGTTCATCCCCCCTCCCTTGTCACTCTCTTCCAAGTTCCTTCCCGCTCCCTTGTCACTCTCTTCCAAGATCCCCCCGCCCCCCTTTTGTCAATCTCTTTCTACCTATAGTGTAGCGTGGCCGAGCTCTGTATGGTCCGCGGGTACAGGAGCTTTTGTTTCCTGTACCTGGGCGGACTGACAGGAAGATGCTCCTTGTACCCGCGGACCATACAGGGCTCAGCAACGCTACAATGAGGGAGTGACAGGAGAGAGAGCTGAGCTCTTCCCTCCTGTCAGTCCCTCTCTTCATGCTGCGCCCTGGCGGTGCGCCCTCACGGACGCGCTAGCACGGGCAGTGCTGCAGCCACCTGAGGCTCTATATAGAGCGCACGGGCGGCTGCAGCATGAGGGGGCGGTGCCCCTTCCCAACGGGCGCCCTACGCAGCTGCCTAGTCCGCCTATAGGAAGCGCTGGGCCTGTTTAGGACCCAGACAGCGGCACACTCCTTCAGGCATGGTCTGTTGCTCCTCCATGGCCGGTGCAGGGATGGACGAGACAGGCAGCTGTGAGAGCAGGGCAGGAGGGGGCGTGGCTGCCAATAGCAAGGAAACCAGGCAGATCTTATAAGTAAGGCTACATGCACATGAACTTATTTTGTTTCCGTGTCCGTTCTGCTTTTTTGCAGATAGGATGCGGACCCGTGTGCTGTCCGCATCAGTATGTCCGTTCCGTAGCCCCGCAAAAAAAAAAAAAATAGAACATGTCCTATTCTTGTCCGTTTTGCGGACAAGGATAGGCATTGTTACCATGGATCTGCAGAAAAAACGGATGGCACATGGATGTCAACCGTTTTTTTGCGGACCGCAAAACACATATGTTCATGTGCATGTAGCCTAAGTGTAATATCTCCCTACCTTCTTTATAGTTTTAATAAGTGCTAACAGAGTGGCCAACTCCTCTGGAAATCCATGCACCTAGAATGAAGAAAACTGGTGTAAATTAGCCTGGTTCATATCCCACCCCTTCTCCTTTTCAGAAAGTGGTGGGGTCGGCTTAGAAACGTCACTTGCACAATGGCATTTAAAAAGTTGTAGTTCTAAGCTTTTTTTATACAAGAAAAGAGACGTAGGGGATGATCTCCAACATGGTATTTTTGAAAAAAGGCTTTGTGTGAAAACACTCTAATGTAATCTAATAATAAAAACATCCTGAGGGACATTTATCAAGCCCTTCATCATAATTGTGGCGTAAAAAACTCGCACATTAAGGTGCACGGCATTTGCGCACCTTAGTTTGTGACTTTTTGAGCTTCACTGCACTTTTCTAAAGTGCAGAGAAAAGGAGCGTGACTTTGTGGAAGGGGGCAAGTCTTTGCGCCGCCCACCGCATTTTCTATAACTTTCGCCAAAAAGAGGCAGAAGTTATAGCTGAAGTCTACGCCAGCCTTTAGCTGTAGTAGACTTCAGTTTCTGGCGCACGGCAGGGCAGAGGCATAAGCCTCTCAACAAATCAAATCTCACGCCAGTGCAGGGAGATCAAGACTGGCGGATGGATTCGCCAGTCTTGATATATCTTACCCCTTGTGTTAAAGGAACAGTGGCTTTTTCAAGATGTGGTATCATTGTAATTGTGCTTACCCATAGAATGAAGGGTACAGGTCAGTTTTACCTAATTGGGAATGCCGTAAAAGCAAAACCCATAAAACTACGGTGGAATTGTGTTTTTTTCCAATTCCACCCCATTTAGAATTTTTTCATCTTCCCCCATACATTCTATGCAATATTGAATGGAGCCATTAGAAATCCCAACTTGTCCTGCAAAACACAAGCCTGTATGTGAATGAGAAAATCAAAAAGTTGCCTAAGTGTCAGGAGTTTTAAACTGTATTCATACAGATGTGCCCTTTTTGAGGACCGCCAGCAGCGTGCATCCCACATCACAGTTTTGACCCGTTGACTTCTTGTCCTGTCTTTTGCTGCGGGGACTTGGAAGCACACAGAAGGGATTCTATGTGATTCTGGGTCCATGTGGCTACGCCAAAAAAAGTAGGACATATCCTATCTTTTTAACCCACACCATGAACATGCAAATTCAGACCCATTGAAGTCAATGGGTCTGT
Organism: Bufotes viridis; assembly: GCA_033119425.1. Taxonomy (NCBI): domain Eukaryota; kingdom Metazoa; phylum Chordata; class Amphibia; order Anura; family Bufonidae; genus Bufotes; species Bufotes viridis. The sequence goes on along the minus strand of CM065593.1, from coordinate 318,788,113 downwards.
TGCCGTGATACACCCTTATTGAGCCTCTCCTTCCTTTATAGTCATCTTTCCTGGTCCTGTCAATCAGGAAGGAGGGGGACGGGGTGTCAGAGGAAGTAGGAGGAGCAGAGGTGCACAGAGCATCTTGGGCCCGCCCTCGGTGCACTTAACTGCTCATTTTCATATGGATTAAAATTACATTTTCTCCAGAATAAAGCAAAGGATCCCCAAGTGAAAAGTATAATTACCTTCAGCTGGGCTAGAACTACAAGGCATTGCGCCTGGTTTCAAGGGGTTACCCGTCAAATTGAAATCTCATTTTAAAACTCTTCTACTCATTTATCTGGAGGACTTTACTTTCTGTTGGTGGGCAGCAGCTCATCAAGCACTTGCCTCTAGCAGCAGGCATTGCAGTTAGGTCTTTTTAACCCCTTCCTACCCTGCATGGAAATAGCCACACATATACGTATGGTATATAATGCCCCCACAATCTCCTTCTCTACTGTCTAGAGAGAGATATAGCTACAGTATATATGTCTATGAATTCAAGGTGTCGGGTCTACTTCGCCTGCTTCTCAGTGACATCACTACGCCCCCACTGTGGGGAGAGCAAGGAAGGAAGGAAGCTACCGAACATGTTAGTCCACCACTGAATGCAGGAGAAGGTGGACCAGAAGGAGAAACAGCAGGGGGCGCTACCAGAGAGGAACATTTAATGTATTTAAAAAAGTACAATATTTTTACTGCATGCATATTGCAATATTGCAATAATACTTTTATTTGAAATGCCCTATTCATTGCATAGTAATACTTTTCTTGGGATACAACCTTGAAAATTTCTGTTCCTGCAATAATTCAGAAACAGTGATCTTCCTTTAAAAATACTGCAGGACCATATGTATACATCGTAAGCATTCAATGCCAAGTACCAGTCATGTCAGATTCTACTCCCATTCTGCACATCAGATACTGTGCCGTACGCTTCATGGCAGGGTCTGCACAGCAGAGTTTGGCCTCTTCTAGGGTGGTTGGAATAACATATAAACATTTTATGCCTTTTCTTTTCTATTCTGTTTTTCCACTCTTGTAAAAAATCGTTTTATTGTCCTCGTGATCATTGCTCTCAGCGATGCAGTGATCACAGACAGTAATTTGTGGCTAGTCAGTAACTGGGAACTGCTTTATTTTGATGAACTGCCTCCTTAATGGAGTCTGTATTCTTTTTTTAGGCCACAAAGGCAGCTTTTAAAAATCCATTTGACAATTTAGTTATCTTCTTTCTGGGCACGTTCTGAACTGTATTTTAGCCCCAAGGCATCATTTTTGGCCATCTGAGAGCTGAAATGTTGAACTGCCCCTTTAAATGCGGAGACGGTAGAAGACATTACCGCTACCATATGTCATGTTGGCACAGCAGATGTATGCTTGGCCTGTGTACAACATATTTATGTTGCAGCCTTATTTTTTACCAGTTTGTCGCTCAGTGAATACAAGCAGTATTTTTGAATAGCAGCCTGCCTGTATGGAAAGGGAAGAGCTGTACTATTTTAATATTTATTAATAAAATGCTTAGCAATTAAGCAGAAATTGCCTGTCAGAATGACATTTTATTCCAAACATAGCGCTGGGGAATTGAACTATAATTATATTTTATATAACTATTAAAATATATCAGTAACATGGGCATTTGTTACATTCTCGTAGCAGCCATAAAGCCTTAAATCCTGCTCGTTGTGCAATAATCCATTGTGTGGTTTTCAGTGGGCAGTAGCCGTGTGCAGGTGTGTTCACACATGGTAAATTTATTGCAGATGAAGGCCTCCTGCAAATGACCTTGGGGCCGCTGTGCCTGCAAACCGCGTGGGGGTGGGGGGGTTGCGTCGTGTCGCAAAACTGGGGCACTGACCGCGTGCACTCCACTTTGCGGTGCAGACCCATTGACTTCAATGGGTCCGTGATCCACAAGATGCTGCGAAAGATAGGACATCTACTAGCTTTCATCGCATCTTGTGGATCACGGACCCATTAAAGTCAATGGGTCCGCACCGAAAAGCATAGTGCACACGGCGGTGCCCACGTTTTGTGGATCCGTGGTTTGCAGTCAGCAACACAGGCATGGCGGCCCCACGGTCTTGTGCAGGAGGCCTAAAGCTGTGGATGCACAGTGATCATGGCTGCAATACCTGCCCCTGTTTACCAATGCTGCCATTGAGCTGAATAATATTGGAGCTGTTGTGACCGCAACCCCGGAATGGCAAAAATCTGGCAGTGTTGGATTGTTTTGCAATTGTGGGAGTTGCAGACATGGCAACCTGTAAGTTGTACTACATTCAGTTTGATGACTACACTGCTACACCTGTGCTCTGTCTCTCTATTCAACTCTATGGGAATCCTGGAGATAGCCGAGTGCTGTACACGACTATCTCCAGCAGTCCCATAGAGTTGAATGTAGCAGCAGTGAACGTGTGACTGCTCATCCATTGAAATGGTGGAACATGGGGCCCCCATTCTTGTTATTGGCTTTTGGACGCCCGTTGATCAGACATTTATCCTAAGTCCAGTGAACAGGGGATACATGCTTGTGGTGGGACTTTTTTACTTGATGTTTTTAAACATTTGATTCCTAAATACATGATTAAAGGGGTTGGCCAGTCTGTTAGCACTTATAAACACTGTAAACAAAGGTGGGAGATATTACACTTACTAATATATCTTCTTGAGCTGATCTGCCTGGTTTCCTTGCTATTGGAAGCCACGCCCCTCCTGTCCTGCTCTCACAGCAACCTCCCTTGTCCATCCCTGACCCTGCCATGGAGTAGCTACCATGTCCATGCCTGAAGCCTGTGCTGCTGTCTGGGTCCTAGAAGCACCCTGCTTGTACCAGAGGTTCCTTCTGCCTCTCCTGGCTGTGCAGGGCTTGAGGGGATTAGCAGGAAGATTGTTAAAAGTAGAAATAAAGGAAATCTGCAGGAGGAAGGGAGACAGAGGAGAATCTGTGATGCCAGCACTGACTGCAGACTCTGCCCCCTCTGTATCTCCTGTACTGAGAGGATCCTGCTGTATGTGAGGATGTAGCAGAGCCAGGGAAGTGCTGAGGTCCACCAACTGTGAGCAATCCAAGTGTCTGTCCTGTTTATGGCCCCTCTGCACCAACAGTTAAGGAACTTTAACCCCTTCTGAGCTGCCAGTATGGCTGAGGTCAATGATAGCAGCAGTCTTCTCTGTAAATGTGTGCCCTATCCTTTCTGCTTCTGTATATAGTGATGTGTGACCCCCACCATACTGTATTAAGAGATGTGTGACCCCCTGTATACAGGGATATGTTGAGACCCCCTTATACTGTATGCAAAAACAGAAAACTGGCAAAAATGAACATAAATTTGCTGGGGTGACTTGTCACGCCCCCTTCCGGCAAATGCCATGCCCCCCCCCCTTTTTTTAAGGCGCAGTTAAAAAGTCGCAAACACATAGTTTGCAAGTTTTTAATACCACTTTTTAGGAACAAGGGAAATGATAAATCTACCTCTCTATTGTATCTGTTCATGGCTTATATCCAGTGGCGCATCTAGAAATGATTGGGCCCCACAGCAAATTTATGAACAGGGTACCCCTTTCCCCCAAGCAACATATGTGTGATACATTAGCATCACATTCCTGTGTGGCATGGGCAATAACCTCTCTTTACTGCTGAGACTGGGGCGTACTTCCTATTGCTATGTCTGTACAGCAGTTATTGATAATGTCCGAGGGGCTCTTGTCTCTATGGGAACACAGGTGGACGGGGATGTCATGTGACTGCTCCTCTGAAGATGCTTGCAGCAATGCATGCTGGGATTTTTCCTTTACTTTTCAGCTGCTCCGCCCACACAGCTGGTCTGAGGAGCTCTTCTAGGGAAGCGCGTCATGGTGAACCGGTTAGAAAAATGATAAATAGCCAGTACATGTTACATGATATATACTTCATGATTTTGGCTACTGTCTGAGGCACTTTGGGTTTTTGATACTTAGGGTGGCCAACCCCTTTAAGCAGCTTTCTAAATAGTCTTCATTAAAAGATTCTTACCATTTCGCTTCTACAGAGTGTGTGTAAGTGTTAGAGAGAGTAGCAGGGAGGGGGAGGAACTTGTAAACTGCAGATCAAAGAGTGGAGAGGGGGGAAAGAATCCCAGGATTATTCATAGGGATGAGCGAACTTTGTGTTTCAAGTTTGGCGTACAAGGTTCAGGTTATCTAAGAAATCCGTTATAGATTCTGCTACCACGGACCATGTAAGTTTGTACGCTGAATTTGAAACACAAAGTTCGCTCAACACTAGTTATGCAGTACAAGCATAGATCAGGCACAGGTCTGAGGTATTTCACAGAGATGGCTGTGTATTGGACATGGCAATGATGGCACAATGATTGCAACTATACCAGAAGTCTGCCAGCTGTTAACTATTTGCTTACCCATATTAAGCCATGTGGGATTACACAGTGCATAACACCATACATGAACCCTTCAGCACCAAATTAGCTTTTTAGCAGTGATACAATGGGGTACTGCACTAGGAGCAGGTTGCAAACTGAATATCAGAGGTCTAAAATGAATGTGAATGAAGGAAATAAGATTGCAGCCTGAAACGTGGTGCAACTTACGGTATTTTACTCAAGATATCCACTCACATGTGTAAGAATACAATTTTCCATGTAAAATGTGTCCAAAGCACAAAAGGCTACTTTCACATTAGCGTTTTTTGCGGATCCGTCATAGATCTGCAAAAACGCTTCTGTTACAATACAATACATGAACGGATCCGGTTGTATCATGTCTTCTATAGTCATGACGGATCCGTCTTAAACACCATTGAAAGTCAATGGGGGACGGATCCGTTTGCTATTGTGCCAGATTGTGTCAGAGAAAACGGATCTGTCCCCACTAACTTACATTGTCTGCCAGGACGGATCCGTTTGGCTCCACTTCGTCAGGCAGCGTTTTGGTGTCCGCCCCCAGAGCGGAATGGAGACTGAACAGAGGCAAACTGATGCATTCTGAGCGGATCCTTTTCCATTCAGAATGCATTAGGGCAAAACTGATCAGTTTTGGACCTCTTGTGGGAGCCCTGAACGGATCTCACAAACGGAAAGTCAAAACGCGAGTGTGAAAGTAGCCTAACACACTTTTCATCGCACCAGAGCCAAATGTGCATTATGAGTATTTATTTGCTGGTATAGCCATGAGCTGTTGTTTTATTGAGGGGGTAGTTGTGGGTTACGGTCATCCACAGTAAGGGTACATCCACACAGGATGGATTTTCTCCAGCAGAATTTGAATCATGGAATCATGGCAGAATGTAGAAAGTGGAAATTCCATTGCCAGTTTGTTGCAGGTTTTGCTGTGGATTCGCACAGACTAAATTATAAATTGACATGTTGTGGACATAAAATCTGCACTGTAGGATGATATTTTTTAAAATCTCCACTTGCTGATACTGTAAAACCCTGTGGATTATGCCACATGGTGGCAAAATTCTGCCTGTGTTGACATACCCCAAAAGGGCTTATGCACTCGACCGTGTGCCTGCCGGACCCGTATTGTGGCCTGCAAACAATATACGGGCCCCGGCTGTTTGTGCACAGCATCACGGATGCGAACCCATTCACTTGAATGGGATCGCAATCCAGAAGCTGCAGTGCAGAACAGAGGCATGGAACCCCACGTAGTATGTTCTATTTTTTTTTATTTTTTTTGCGGTGCGGACAGATCAGCTTGAATGAGTCTGCATCCGTCTACGGAAACTGCACAGATGCTGCCCATGCATTGGGGACCGCAAATTGCGGTCCCCAATGCATAGAACGGCCAGGCAATGGCCGTGTGTATGAGCCCAAACATTGTAGTTGACTCCAGGGTTCCACATATAACTAGATCGTTTGCTGTAACAGTAAATTATATTCTTCTTTTGCATAGACAATTAATGTATTAACTGCGAATTTACAACTAAGCACATTAATGGTAATGGTATGATAATGATCCCTCTAGCTGTTGCTAAAGGGTGCAGCTGCTGATATTAATGGAAGCCTGCTCTGACTTTATGATTGAAGATTACTTTGAATGAGGCCAAAAAGTTTACTTAAATTAACCCTAGATTCCATCGACTTCCTATGGCTCATATACACAGCCCAGCTGTCGTGCAGATTATCGGGAACAAATTTTCATACAAATGATCATTCCTGATAATCTACCTGCGTAAAGATGCCACAGATCAACCAATGAATGAGCAAAACAGGGGGAGTGGGCTCCACATATCCTTTGGTCGGTGAAATTGCAGGGTTCAGATTGGTTGATACAACAGCCTGGGGCAGTGTCGGACTGGGGTACCTAGGGCCCACCCGTAAAATTTATTTTGCGGGCCCACTGTACGGATACATTCAAATATAATAAATAATCCAACAAGTTTTTTATATGAACATAGGCTGGTTGAGGTGCTGTACATTGAATATATGTATGTAGTGCAGTAAGTCTGTTGTGTTATGTGCCACTTGTGCAGGAGGTGGGAGACTAGGGGCCCACCTTGCTAAGGGGCCCACCGGGGGATTCCCCTGTACCCCTGTGGGCCAGTCCAAGCCTGGCCTGGGGCCTTGTGAAGGCTCCCAGCACTGTCATAGTGAGCTGCCTGCAGAGCAATTCCTGAAGCACAGCCTGACAAGCAGCCTATCAGAATTCCAAAGACTGCAATGTATTCTATTGCAGTCTATGTTACAAGAGATCAGGAAATCCTATGTACGAGATTACTAAAAAGTACAGTAAAAAAATAAACAAAGGTTTTTAAAAAATGTTGTAAAAAACCCCCCACAAAAATATGAAAAATTAAAATCACCTCCTTTTCCTGCTGCACCTGAAAATGTCCAAACTATTGAAATATAACAAGCGTTTTCCTGCATGGTAATTGCCCTAATGGAAACAAAAAAAAATGGGCAGTTCGCTGTTGTTTTGGTCACTTCCCACAGAAAAATGTAATGTGGTTAAAAAGTCAAATGTACCCCAAGAGGGTACCGATAAAAACTACAGCTCACCCCTCAGAAAACAAGCTCTGTAGATACAAATATAAGAACATTATGGTCGTTGAAGTAGTGCAAAGCAAAGAAAGAATGTTTTTTTCAAAGACTTATTTTTTTACGGTAGTAAAACATAATAAAAATGATATAAATTTAAGTGTAGTTGTACTGACCTGCAGAATAAAGTTGTCATGTCATTGTTGGCACACAGTGAACACTGTAAAAACAAAACTCAAAAACCTTTGGCGGAATTGCCATTTTGTTACAATTTCATAAACAGTTTTTTCCCATCTTCCAAATCAAGCTTTGGTAAATTAAACAGCGCCATTAAAAAATACAACGTGTCCCCCAAAATGCAAGTCCCCATATGGGTATGTGGACAGAAAACTAAAAAAATAGGGCTCTTGGAAGGCGGGAAAGAAAAAACTAAGGCCTCATGCACACGACCGTTGTTGTGGTCCGCATCCGAGCCGCACATTCACTTCAATAGGGCCCCAAAAGATGCGGACAGCACTTCTTCAATGGGCCGCGTTCAGTTCCGCAAATTACGGAATACGGAGCAGCTTCCGTGTTTTGCGGATCCGCGGTTTGCGGACCGCAAAACACCAACGGTCGTGTGCATGAAGCCTAAAAATGTGACTTGTGCCTGGCTTAGTAGGCAGACTGCAGGATCCACATAGACAATAGTAAGTCTATGGTACACCAGTCTTTAGTGTAAGTGATAGAACGATCACATTTTAAAGTCCTCTAGGGGGACTAAAAATTAAAGTGGAAAAATAAAAGCAATATTTAATTAAATTCACTGCTTTTACCAATTTTACATATTAAAATAAATGTAACTGGTAGTTCACATCAATATGACTCGACTGCCTAATTATTTTTTTTTTTTGTCACCTCGCCTCCATGAAAAAATTGCATAAAAAGTGATCAAAATAGTACAAATAAAACTACAGCTTGCCCTGGAAGTATAAGAAAGTTCTGACAATGTAAATAAATGTAGATTTTTTTTCAATGGCTTCTCATTTTTTTAAGCAGTAAAGCATGACAAAAACGATATAAATTCTGTATCTTTGTAATCTTATTGATCCCCAGGACAAGGTTGTCAGGTTGTCATGTCATTTTTAGTATACACTGTACGCTGGAAAAGCAAATCTTAAAAAGCAATGGTGGAATTAGGGTTGGGCAATATACCGGTTATGATGATATACCGCGGTATTAGAAAACAGCGATATTGCGATATGGCTGTTTCCTAATAACCGTGGTATTCTGTGACGTCATGCGCTCTGTATATTCCCCAGTCTGCGGCGCCGTCCACCCGCACAAAGAGAGCCGCCCGTACATTTAACATACCTAGCAGCTTGGCTCAGGAACATTACACTCCATCCCTGGCTCCGCCTCCTCCTACCGGCTCCCTGGCTCCGCCTCCTCCTACCGGCATATTTACTGACAATCTCTGGGGGAGCCCGGGAGGGTTAAACTTTCCCTGCGGCTGCCTCACTCCCATGTTCAAAGTCTCCGCCCCTAGACAGAATCACCACACGAGGAAGGCAGCCGAGGGAAAAGTCCAGGCGCCACCACCCTCCGTGACTCACTGAGCCCTGTGTTGTCCTGGCCTACGAGGGCTGGAGTGTTCAACAACTGCAAGGAGCAGCCACAGGTGTGTGAGATGAGACTGAGACCCCCAAAATAACAACTGTAATAAATAAAGGTGGATAGTGAAATGTCTCCTGTGGCCCTGGGGCTGCCTGGCCTTCCCTTCCTGCCTGTAGCATCACCAGTAGTAGGCAAGGCATTAGGGAATAAACGATCATGAGTCCCCCTCCCCAAACATAAGCAAGAAGACATTACTGTATGGTGGCCACAGCCACATTATACTGAGAAGAAAGGAACTTAGAGGCACAGTATAATATCTCCTTGTGGCCCCATAATGTCTCCTTGTGTGGCGGCTGCTGCCCCCATACAGTATAACGTCTCCTTGTAGCTGCCCCCATACAGTATAACGTCTCCTTGTAGCTGCCCCATACAGTATAACGTCTCCTTGTGGCCCCCATACAGTATAACGTCTCCTTGTAGCTGCCCCCATACAGTATAACGTCTCCTTGTAGCTGCCCCATACAGTATAACGTCTCCTTGTGGCCCCCATACAGTATAACGTCTCCTTGTAGCTGCCCCATACAGTATAACGTCACCTTGTAGCTGCCCCATACAGTATAACGTCACCTTGTAGCTGCCCCATACAGTATAACGTCACCTTGTAGCTGCCCCATACAGTATAACGTCACCTTGTAGCTGCCCCATACAGTATAACGTCACCTTGTAGCTGCCCCATACAGTATAACGTCTCTAGTGGCTGCCCCCATACAGTATAACGTCTCCTTGTAGCTGCCCCATACAGTATAACGTCACCTTGTAGCTGCCCCATACAGTATAACGTCTCCAAGTGTTTTTTTTCTTCTAAATAGGCATTTATCGTGATATATATCGTTATCGCGATAAATTTCTTAATATCGTTATCGTGGCAATATTTTTGATATCGCCCAACCCTAGGTGGAATTATGTTTTATTTTTTTCCATTTTTGCAATTTTCACCCCACAAAGAATTCTATTTCTTGTCTTTAGTGCAAGATACGGTAGAATAAATGGTGGCATTAAAAAATGCAGCTTATCACACAAAAAATAAGCTACGTGAATAAAAATGAAAAAAATAAAATAAAAATAGAATTGGCCTTGTCCTAAAGAGGTTAATGATCTGTCACGTTACAAGATTTAGGCAAAAAGATACAAGTATAGTTCATGGTTTCAGGTTTTGGCTTTTTGTCCACTTTAAATAAAAGCCTTTTCTGGTATCCATTAGTGTGAATAAAACATTTTAATATTAGCTTAGTCCCATCTGATCATGGTCTGGAGCTCGCACAGTTGTTTATAGACACATACAGTTGCGGAATACAAATCCACGCTTCTGTCAACAAAGCCGGGCTCTGGGAGGAAGTAATAGGCTGTGAAAATGTTGTATTTTTAAGTGAACCACATATTTCTTTCCTTGGATAAACAGTTATTAATAGTTTGAGTCTGATTATGTTGGAAACCTCCATTAATGTTTGCAAATATAATTAAAAACACAGCCACAAGCAGGTTTTTATGACATTGGTTTTGGCTACAGGTCCAAAAAGTGCAATGTGACCTTGTATTATACATCCTAGATATTCTGTTAGATTTCCTTCAGATTTTTGAACCCATTCATTAAAGGGGTTGGCCCACAAAAAATATTCTACATTTTTCATCCCAGCACCTGCATCTGAATAGTTTTGTAATTAAAAATGTAGTATAGTTATTGAGTTACTCAATAAAAATCTATCTGTATACTGCCACCCGCTGCTTGTTCTTTTCCTTATTTCTCTGTCCACCTCCCACCTTAGTAATATCGCTAAGGTGGACGCACATGCTCAGTTCCATCCTTCAACTGCCTCCAGCCATATCTACTGTTAGAAGCTATGACAGTTAAAGGGGGAGAGCTTCAGTAGAAAGGACATACTCCTGAACTGTGATAGGGAGAGAGCTGCAGCAGAAAGGAAATGCCCCCCCCCCTCCATCCTGACCTGCCAGCTTGAAATAAATCTAGCAGAGCACCATAGAAATGAATGGGGAGAGGGATCCATGTGAGGTACAGGGCTGGTTCTCCTTTTTTTTACAAAGAGATTGTCATGCGCTATATGATGTCTGATTTTCTTTTTCTTTTTTACATTAATCATAGGATCAGGGCCGGTTTTAGACAAAATGTGGCCCTGGGAAAAAACAAAAGTGGGGCCCCAAATCTTGTAATAATGTACTGTTTCTCGCCCTCCCATTGCAGATTTACACCCCATAAAGCTTCTCACACAGTTCTTCACCCTCATGGCCCAGAATACGCCACATGCCCCCACCCTCACAGCAATGAGTTCCCCTCACTGACGGTATCTGAGAGTGTTAAAAACTGGAAGTGTGGAATTCCTCTTCAGGCGCGCTTTCCCCAGCGGAGATTGGGGAAAGCACCCTGTTCTATAAATAAGCCGTAGCCCATACTTGGCTTCCAGGCTCATTGTTAGTATATCCCAGTTCAGGCCACTAGATGGCAGCGCTGAACTGTGATATAGTGATTTCTATACAGAATAATGGAGCAATTTACATCTGATGATTGTAAGTTGTGGTCCACTTGGGGGACTTAACAATAAGTGGAAAAAAAAAGTTTTGAAAATATAAAAGAACTGAAAAATTAAAATCACCCACATTCCCCAAAATAAAAAGAAACAAAAAAATAGCATTATGGGCATCGCCAAATGCGAAAACACCCATAATATTAAAATATTTTAAAAATTTTGCCCATATGGTAAATTTCGTAACAGAAACAAAATGTAAAACAGGCCAATTTGCGTTTTTTCATCACTTTATCTCCCAAGAAAATTTAATAAAAAGTGATCAAGTCATACACACCCCAAAATGGTATTGTTAAAAAACGAGCGATCATCCCGCAAAAAATAAGCTCCTATACATTTCTGTAGACATAGCTATAAAACAGTTATGAGGGTCAGAATATCGCGATGAAAAGAAAAAAAAAGTGAGTCCTGATGAGGCTTAGCTGGCTGCAGTGAGCAGGTCTATAGATGTCCTGAGCGGACTAGGACTGTTAGGGTTGACACCTTTCCCAACAAAAAATACTGGTTACAGAAGTTAAAAAAGTTGGTGTGGGTTAATAAAGGGTGTTATTTGACCATATTTTATATTTTGCTCCATCTTTCTCTCAATAAAATCAAACTTTTCACTGTTGGGAACACCCTGTGTATTTAAGTTTTATTTAGTCTCTATTTTTAAAATGTTTCTGTGGGGATTTAAACTCACAACCTTTTACATTATAGGGAAGAACCTTAACCACTGGGCTATAGAGCTCAATGCTAAGTCATTGCTGAAAAACCTCATAGAAGTTTCTCTTGTGTTAAAACATCATAGAAGTTTCTCTTGTATTATACAAGAGAAACTTCTATGAGGTTTTTCAGCAATGACAGCATTGAGCTCTATAGCCCAGTGGTTAAGGTTCTTGCCTTTAATGTAGATGGCTGTGCGTTCAAATCCCCACAGAAACATTTCAAAAATAGAGTCTAAATTAGACTTACATACACAGGTCACTATGTTTGGGAGTACCCCTTTTATGTTCATAACACTGACTCTATAAATGGACACATCCATATATGAGTCCCGGCTGTTCAATGTGCAACGATCTGATCTGCCAGGACTGGGGCCCTGGGCAATTGCCCAGTTTGACCCCCCACCCCAATGCCGCCCATACATAGAATAACTACTTTATGGACAATAATTATGTAAGGTGGAATATGTCAGCGACGATATATGTTTTACATGCTTGCTCTTAAATAGCACCTATAACGCAGAATAATTTTAATAGATTTATATTTTAAGTCTTGTCGCTGATGTAATTATTGGTTGTGTGTAATAAAAGAAGATAAAATGAACCCCAATACGTTGAAGAAAACACCATAACTTTTTTTTTCTAAATGCAGAGCTTTTCTGTCATGCTTCCTTGTTTACCTGTTTTATTTTTATTTCAGTTTATACATTTATGGCTTTTCCACAGGATATGCCATAAATGTCTGATATGATGTGAATCTCGCCTCTGGGACCCACATGTACAAAGTTTGAAGAATGTCCCGCCTCACCGCTCCAGAGTAGGGAGCTGCATCTATCAGACATTTATGGTATATGCTGTGAGTATGTTTATAAAGATGTGACTTTCTCATTCATCTAATCAGGGTTGGCAGAAATCCATGCATATGCGTCAAAATCAACCCTTTTTAAATGTATGGCAACATAAGAAAAATCCTGGAAACAGTGCTGTCTTCAGAAGAGGTTTTTCCCTGAAATGCGTTGTTGGACTACTTTGAATTGCCTATTCTTCAGTAAAAGCCTTCGATTGTATAGACAGTGCTGTTTCCAGGATTCTTCTTTTTTCGTCCAATGCCTTATCCATGTCTGGTTACTTCATTGGAAAATTCATAGACGGCGATTCCTGTAGTCCAGCAGCAGAAGGCTACGGAAGGCCCATTACGTTCTACACACTAGTATTGTTTATGGGGAGGAGCGGACACATTGCTGCCAACCACTGCAATGCAACGGCTACATGTCCACCTGTCAACAGGATGTTGACTTCCGCGCAGCAAGGAGATGAAGAGACATGGATCAGATAACCCAAACATATAGCATCACAGGGAATTGTGGCATCATATGGATTTGCATCTGTATTACAGATGCTAAAATCTAACCCTCTCTCCCATTATGGTCATTAGAGATGAGTGAAGTTTTGGGAAAATCAATTCGGCTGCTTTGCCGAATTTTACAAAAAAAAATCGCTTTGTTACAAATTACTTTATCATGAAGCCCATTTTCTTGTAAGTAGCGCCGCTCCCCATCATTGTATCCCTCAGATGCCTCATTCATACATGATCAGGGCACCTGAGAGTAATAATACAGTGTAAAATTAGCATTAAAAAATTTAATTATACTTACCGCCTCCATTTGCTTGCGACGGCCGGCCGCCACAATCTTGCTTGAATTCTCGAGTGTCACTACGCGCTAGATTTCAGCTGAGATCTTCAATCAGGATGGAGGAGGTAAGTATGATTTGTTTGTTTTCTATACTATTTCAGATTAAATCGATTCACTGCCACGAAGCACGAGGAAATTCGGCTTCGCGGCAAATTGAATTTATCCTGAAATTTGTATCTAACTCAATTTGCTCGTCTCTAATCAGGGTGGATAATAATCAATCATTTTTAATAAAAAATACAAAAAATCGGATTTTTATTTATATAAAATGCTTTTTGAGGAAAATATATTACCATCCAAAGGTTATTCCATCATGTAATAAAGATTAGCTTTTTAATTATGTAGAATAAGGCTGTATATGTTAAATGTTTTTGGTAAATAAATTACATTAATCCATTCACCATGTCATGCTCTTCCAGAGGTTTTTGTAAGATTATTGGGCAGTTTCTCTGCCTACAAGATATTATCCCAGATTCTTGGGTTACTTTTGCAGTTCTCAGCAGAGATCACAGGCCTCTTCTTCACAGCAAAATGTTCTAACATGAACAGAGTTGAGTAAAATACATTAATCCTAACTTCTACAAACCTTTAAAGAAGTTCAGTGAATAGAATAGAAACAATATTTTTTCTCCTTCCTAAGTACAACAGAAAAGTTGTCCAAATATGAATGATTAACCTAATAAACTGGGGGAAAAAAACTAATATGAAAAGTTGTTATTCTAAAAATCTTCATCTACTTGCATATTTTAAGTTATACCAGCAAGAACTAGTCTTTATGTAGAAAACTATGATTTAAATCAAGCCTTACTGACTAGTGATTTTAATCGTGATTTAAATCAGTTTGATTTAAATCAAATCCACCCTGTCTCTAATGGTCATCTAAATGGGGCCTTCAAGAAATTTGCCAAACCTGGATATGCTCATTAAAATTTCAAACTCTCCTTACCTGTAAATGGATTTCATATTGGTTGCTAATGTTTGTGAACTGCTGTTTATCTGCAAACCCATGGCTTCACCACCCCTGTGCGTTGGCCATTTAATGTGTGTGTACCCCAAGGGTGGATTCTCACTTGGCAGAGTTCTAGGACTGAATTTGGCTTGCAGAAGTCCATGCACGTGCTGCAGAAAGAACCCTATGCAGATTTGTGAAATAGATTTTCAGTCCCAGAAATTGCAACAAATCTTCCACTTTGCCCAGAGACATAGAAGACGAAACTAGAGAGGACTTGATTCTATGGCATCTATTTTGAAAAAAATGTTCTGTAGTCAAGTGAAAGAGAAACTTAGCCTAAGAGGGACCTTTTAGAACCATCTTCAGGAGACCTTCGGTAACATAACCCTGTACACTTTATAAAAGAATCAGGAATTGTATTTTTTTGTAATATTCACTGTCTGGTTTTCTGCCAGGGAAATAACATGGGCTTTTAAGTGTATATGATCAATGTTAGTGACAGCAGGAAACTATAAGGATGTGGCTTGGGAATTGAAGCCTGTCTCTGTTACCTTTTGTGTTTCATTCGTGAGACATCTGCTTTCCCACCCTTAATCTTGGCAACAGTCTTTCCTCATTTGGGGAAATGTAATACATTTTAAACTTCACTCAAAGGTGTGTTTATTTTTCACTATTAATAAGGACTTTCTCTTCTGACACCGCTATAAATCTTACTGAAATTCACAATGTCATCAGACGTATTAATGGAGGTTTCCGAAGTTGATCTAGGTCTAAGACAGAGGTGTAGTTGAGATCCAGCAAAGGAAGGGGGCGAGACACATCTGAGGCCAAGTAATGCATGGATTGGCATTGCTGTGGCCAAAACATGGCTGAGAACCACACTTCTTATTGATTGTGAAGTGAGTATGATTTTGCCAGAAAACAGCTGTTTCACTCTAATTCACTCTATTTGTATGTGAGGTACATCGGGCGTTAATGTGAGGTACATGACAGAGTTACTTACAGTGCATTCAGAAAGTCTTCAGAGTTCAGACCCTTTCCATTTTTTCACATTTTGTTATCTTGTGGTCTTGTGCTAGAATACAAAAATCAAAGTCAAGTTTTCCCCCATCAATCTGCACTCTGCACCCATGACACTTGACATTTAGCTCTGAGGGTCCCCTATTTCTCTTGATCATTTTTACGATGTTTCTACACCTGTGGTAAATTCAGTTGACTGGATATGATTTTGCAAAAACACACACATAAGGTCTCAGCTGACAATGCATATCAGAGCAAAAACCAAGCCACAAGAAGGAAGCTGCTGCCTCTAGAGCTCAGAGACAGGATTGTGTAAAGGGACAGATCTAGAGAAGAGTGTGAAAAAGTTTCTGCTGCTCTGAAAGTTCCCAAGAGTATAGTGACCTCGGTAATTCTTAAATGGAAGATGTTTGAAACAACCACGACTCTTCCTAGAGCTGGCCACCCCTCCAAACTTAGTTATTGGAGGAGAGGTGACCAAAAACCCAATGGTGACTCTGGCAGAGCTCCAAAGAACCTGTGTGCAGGAATGTGTGAACTTCCAAAAGGTCAGCCATCACTGCAGCTGTCCACCAACCTAAGCTTTATGGCATAGTGGAGCCAAAAGAAGGCCTTTCCTCAGTAAAAGACACATAAAAACGCACATGAAGTTTGAAATAAAACACCTAAAGGACCCTCAGACTGTGAGAAACAAGATTCTCTGATCTGATGAAACCAAGTTTGAACTGTTTGGCCTCAATTCCAAGCATCATATCTGAAGGAAACCACACACTGCTTATCACCTGTCCAATACCATCCCTACAGTGAACCATGGCGGCAGCAGTATACTTTGTCGGTGTTTTACAGTGGCTGGGACAGGGAGGCTGCTCAGGGTTGAGGGAAAGATGTATGGAGCAAAGTACAAAGATATTCTTAATGAAAATCCAATCCAGAGTGCTCTGGACCTCTGATTGGGCTAAAGGTTTACCTTCTAACAAGACAATGACCTCCTTGCTGGCAGAGCGATTTTCTGTTTTTGCATCTTAATTTTTTACTCCCTACCTTCTTGGAGCCATATCTTTTTATTTTTCTGTTCACATAGCCGTATGAAGACTTGTTTTTTAGTGGGAAAAACTGTACTTTCTAATGGCACCATTTAATATTGCATAGTATGTAATGGAAAACCGAAAAAAATGCTATCGGCGGCAGATTTACACTGGCAGATTGTGAATAACGAGCATTTGTACAAATGCTTGTTAGCGATAATCTGCCCGAACATCGGGCAGTGTAAATGGGCCTTTAATGAGCCCCCGTCCGGTCTATTGTGTATATAACCCATGTGGCTGCTATAAATCTTTTCTCTAAATCCTGTTAACAACAGCTCTGGCAAAATCGCTATACCCATGATGATGTACAAAAAATCAGAAAATAAAACAGATTAAATCATCCTACAGAAGGGCATGGTGGGGATTGTAGTTTTACAACAGCTGGAGGGAGGCAGCTTGAGCATCCCTGGTCTATCCTGACCTGACTAAAGGCTGGGCTACCCCTTTAAAGGGCTGTCAAAAGTAAACTCAAGAGTTAAATCATACAGGTACTATATACAGTATTATGTCTCTACGTCTTATTACTCAGTAGAGTATGGCACTAATAAATATGCACATACATCAAAGCACTGTTTTGCCCATGGCTGGACTTATTCAATGATATATGATAATGCAAACCTTTTGCATTACCTTAGGACAGAGCAGTCATTTCCATTTCAAGGATATTGACAGAGGGCACTCAAGGCCAATAACATTTCTGACTGTGGCTATAAAGAACTTACTGAAACTACAACTCCTAGTATGCTCTGGTATGTGGTAAATGGATAATGTAGGAGTTGTAGTTAAACAATGGTAAGGACAGGTGGTGTGACCTGTGATGAGGTACTGACTGCTCGACATACCGTACCCCGCGACTTCCTGGTCTTTGTGCTTCATATTGAGCTATTGGACCTCATCCAGTATTTCCACCTGGGTTCTAGCAAAAGCAGCATTCACGTTGGAAAGCGCAGGCTGCAGAAAGTTTTGTTGTTTTCTCCCTGCCTTCTCCATGGTGATCTTGGGTGTTGACTGAAAATTTATGCTGCTGTATTAAAACCAGATTCCCCAGAGAAATAAAAAAGAACTTGCCGGCACGTTTGTTTACTAATGGTATAGCTGTCTGAGAATTGTGATGAATTGGTAGCTGATATTAACCAGGAAGATAAAGGCAACAATGGCCCATTACTATTTATTATTACTTAGCCCTCCGATGGTTGCTTTTACTTTGGAGCTGATGTTGCGCATATGGCTTTTTCAGCATTAGTTAGCTAAACCGTTCCTCAAGGCCTAGAAATCAGGGGTTTACATTTTCTACATCCGCTCTGTTAATCATGTGTTATTCATAAAATCTATTTGGCAATGAGTGTCATAACTTCCCATTTCAACGTTATTATGTCTGAAGTCTCACAAGAAAGACTTTGTACCAAGTTATGTCCTATTGATGGATGATCCCAGAACTGAATTTAGAATTTTTGCTGTTTTAGGGCATCGGAATTTATCATAATTCAGTTATTGTATACAGTACACTATGGGGTACGAAGTTGCTAGAAACTTAAAGGGAGCATTTAACGTGACACGACTACCTTCTCCTTGACGCAGAGCAACACCTCTGTCTTTGTTGTTCTTTTGAATGATTTAGGACTGTTTTTGGATGGAAGCAGCCATGTGTTTCTAAACCTGGATAATCCCTTTAAGGTCAAACTAGTAGGCATTATTGCATCCAATAAATGCCTCCACAAAGTGCTGATTATAAGGGGGAGGGGAGGAAAAACCTTTATAACTCACTATATATATCTATTAGTTTGCCCTAGTTGTACCTTGTCCAGTAGTGTACCTTAGGCCTCTTTCACACTTGCGTTGTGAAGATCTGGCGTGTACTTCCGTCGCCGGAAAGCACGCCGGATCCGGCACAACGCAAGTGAACTGAAAGCATTTGAAGACTGATCAGTCTTCAAAATGCTTTCAGTGTTACTATGGCAGCCAGGACGCTACTAGCGTCCTTGTTGCCATAGTAGCAGTGGGAGCGGGGAGGCATGCTACATTCCGTGTGGCTCCCGGGCGCTCTGAATGACGTCAGAGCGCCCGCGCGCATGGATCACGTGATCCATGCGATCACGTGATCTATGCACTGGGGCGCCCTGACGTCATCCTGGAGCGTCCCGGGAGCCGCACGGAATGTAAGTATGCCGCTCCCCCGCTCCCCCTACTCTTTACTATGGCAACCAGGACTTTAGCGTCCTGGCTGCCATAGTAACCATTGACAAAAAGCTAAACGTCGGATCCGGCGATGCGCGGAAACGACGTTTAGCTAAAGGCCGGATCCGGACTAATGCCCTTCAATGGCCATTAATTCCGGATCCGGCGTTACGGCATGTCTTCCGGATTTTTGGACGGAGACAAATCCTCAGCATGCTGCGCTTTTGTCAACGTCCAAAAAACGTTGACATACTGAACGGAAGACATCCTGATGCATCCTGAACGGATTTCTCTCCATTCAGGATGCATGGGGATAATCCTGATCAGTAGCTTTCCGTCCTAGAGACCCGAGGACGGATCTCTAGGACGGAAAGCTAAAACGCTAGTGTGAAAGAGGCCTTAGCGTTACTAAGTTTCTGAGCGGACCACAACGCATGCTCTTTGTCATCATGCAGTACATGTGTCAATTATCAGATCACAACTTCAAGGTGCCAATTATTGGGTTCAGCTGTACCCGCTAGTTTAGGCTAGTTTCACACTAGTAGCAGCCTTCTTCGGCAGGCTGTTCCAGCGGGTGAACGGCCTGCCGGATCCGTGCTGCCGTTAATGCACGCGTGCCGCTGGAGGTCCGCTGCAGCCCCATTGACTAAAATGGGGCAAGCCGGAGTTCCGGCGGCAGCACGGCAAACGTGTCGAGAAGCGGCCGCAATAAAACTACGACATGTAGTGCACTAGCGGCAGCACGGATCCGGCAGGCTGTTCACCCGCCAGAATAGCCTGCCGGAGAAGGCTGCTGCTAGTGTGAAACTAGCCTTAGAAATATTTAAAAAAAATGAAAATAAACAAATAAGAAATGGCCAAGGAGGACAAATGTCGTAAAATAATAAAATAACCATTATGTACCAGTTAAATCCTGTGCTGTTCCATGCCCAGCTGCACTACTGCAGTAAATCAATTGTGCTTTGTCCGTGTTTGGGGTGACCCCAGCTTGGTCCCCCGAACACTGCCGAGATGTCACCACATTTTGCTGCTCTCCAGAAGAGATGGTAAGGTGTGTTGCACCCCAATTAAAAATAAGTTCATAAAGTCAGAGTCTGTAGACAACCAGGGTGCTTCTTTACTGGAGGAACTCAAGTGCAAAGCAATACAGGCGAAGCACTGAGCTGGCTTCTCCAGTCTCCTCCCTGGCAGAAGAAGGTTTTATGTTGGGAAAGGTGTGACCTAGCTGTCCCTCTCTCTCTCAGAAAGCTGGTACACTGGACAAAGGCTGGTTGCCCAGGGTCTGTGGCTCAATCGTCCGGGTTGCTTCCTTGTCAACGGTTGGTAACCCAGGGTCTGTGGCTTAGCATCCCCATCTCAACGTCTTCCTCTAATCAGTCATGCAGTCTGGCAAAGACTCTCCTCCTAAGCACTGGTCCTTATCTGCAGACAACTAAGGGCTCAAACTGTACTGCTTATATACAGTTTCTAGCTTTCCAGTGGGAAGGGGGTGGAGTGGAAAAGCACCCCCTAAACAGAAACATTGTTACAATTTTTGTCTATCATAGACTTGTATAGAGCTTCAATGTAAGTCTATGGGATTGAAGTGCACACAACAGCATAAATCATAATGCAAGTTAACCCTTAGAAATGCAATAAAGTAGTGAGTTGATGGCTTTGCCTAGTAGCAATAAGGGGGGAAGGTCCGCAAACATCCATTGTCCAAAGTATCCTTGCTCCAGGGCACTACAACAGCCTCCAGACCAGATGTAGCTGAAATATAGAAAATATAAGGGCTCCTACACACAATTTGGTCTGGCATTTTTTGTTCACTGAAAAAATATGTTGCTACCGTAATTAAAATATTCCAATGAATAGCACCCATCCTTGTCAATATATCACCTTGTGCCATATGTAAGCGGCAGTTGTGTCCTTATAGACCGAAATGTCTCCCTTTATTTTGCTTTACCAGAAGATAATAAAACAGGTCACTACATTGCAATCAAGGATAAACTACTGGGTCACATACCATTTGGGGACACCTAAATGTCAAGGCCAGTCATTAACTGCAGTCTTGTACGTGACCCCATCGATACCTTGCTGGGTCAGGGGACCAGAAGATCACAAGGAGCGTCAGGGTGAATATGTGTAACAGTGGTGGGTCATGGCCGCTGCTGTCCTGTGCACCTAGGAGTCGCCTGCCTGTGTGTTAATTGTTCATTGTAACTCACCTCTGCAGTAATATTCTCTGGCTCTGTGTGTGCAACTGCTTGACTAATGAGCTAATCTGACCTCCTATGCTGTTCTCTGGTTCCAGCCCTTGCCTGAGCTTTAGGTTCCTAGTTTGCTAGCTTAATCATTGAAGGTGTGCTATTCTGATTGTCTGCCTATGTCCTGAACTTGTGCCTGTTAATCAACTCTATTATTCCACTGCCTACCCTGACTTTAGTCTGTCTCTCATTCTGATCCTTTACTGCCTGACCTGAACTTGGACTAGTTTGACATAATTGTATGAACTCTGCCTGCCCTTACCTCAGGCTTGACGCAACTCACCGATGTCTCTGACTCCTGTAGGTCAGCTGCCAACTACACTAGGACTACTACAAGAGGTAGCGTCCTTGTAGGTCCCCTATAGTATATGCCAGATCCCTGTATAGAGATCAGATGGTGAAAACCAGGCAATCCCAAGGATAACGCTCTTTGGACTAACCCAAAGTCAAATCTATTAGGCTAGTTTCACACTAGCGCTAAACTGTCAGAGTCTATCGCATCAAGCATAGCTGGAATCTGCCAGAGCACTGCCATGCACTCCGGCGGGGATCCAGCCTGTGTTGAGATTCAGCTGGAAAAACACCGCTGCAAGCAGAATTTTTTCTTTGGCTAAATCCCGGCACTAATAGTGGAAACTGGCCAGTTCCCCGCCAGGTCCGATTTAAGTGAATGGGCTCCAGCGGGAAAGGCAGTACCTGGCTATGCCAGATACAATGAACTCCAGTAGGCTTTTCCACAACCCGAACAGCCTGCTGGAACAGTTTAGCTCTAGTGTGAAACTAGCCTTAGTTGGTACATGGTCTACACCCTCTGTACCACATGCCGGAGGGCATACTTAAAAAGGGATAAAATCCTAGAAAATCCCTTTAATGTATTGATGCTCAGAAGAACATCCTAAAATATATCATTTATATAAAAGACCATTTAAAAGTAATTATTTTACAATGCAATAAAAAAATGTTTTTAAAAACAAACGGTCAAGCAGTCAGCCGACACACCTTAAACCCATTACAGTTATAGCAATCAATCTGATTTGCCATCTAGGAGCTGTTTTCTTTCTCGGCTGTCCACAAGAATGCTCTTCAGCCTGTGCTTTAATTTTTTATGTGAGCTTTGATTTGTTTCTTTATGCACTAAGTAAGCCGACCCACCCAGACACATCTCTAATTTATGACAACAAAGACTTGAATTTCTCCTGACATCATACTTTGCTGTGGATACGTAAATAATACTGCCAAACAATAAACAGCATTGCCTGGCGTTCCTCCACTGCATTTGGCCAATCAGTCTTTGGAAAATATGATAGATCAATGATAGGCTTAAAAAGAAATCTTATCGAGCCATATCTTCATTCATTCTTCTTAAATAACCAGAAATTCTATCTTAACACATATCTAGGAGACGTGACAGCTTTTCTATCCCTCTTCTGATATGTAACATGAGATGCGTGTTCAGAAAAAAAATATGTTATATTTCTTTGTATTAATAATTCAAAGCCTGAAAGTGCAGAACACACAGACCTATATTCAACGGCTGCCTCAAAGTCTTTTTTAACCCTTCCTTTCTGTGTGTTGACATGTTTGAGGCATCACACATGATATAACTTGGCTCGCTGACCTGCCCCAAAATTGGAACAAAGCAGTACAGTGTTACTATCACATTCTAGGAGTATTTTTCACGTGTGGCAGAAAATTTTCAGTCCATGTATCTGAGGCTAAGGGCTTGTTCACATCAGCGCTAAACATTTCTATTGTTCTGCTCCATTATGGTTTCAAAGCAACAAAAATCACAGAAGTGGCGGCACTCAATTAAAACAAATGGAGACGCTTTCACTTAAATGGGGTCTGTTCCCTTTTCCGTTCGGGTGTCTGCTTTTTTTAGCAGAAAAAGTCCTGCATGCAGGACTTTTTTGTCCGCTCCTCTTAGTGGAATCTGTTATAAAAGCCCTAAACGGTGCCTCCAACGTGTATGTGAACTAGCCTTAATTTTACATCAGCATTATGGGGAGATTTATCAAACTGGTGTAAAGTAGAACAGGCTTAGTTGGCCATAGCAACCAATCAGATTCCACCTTTCATTTTGGACAGCTCCTTTTCCACCTTTCATTTTGGACTGCTATGGGCAACTAAGCCAGTTCTACTTTACACCGGTTTGATAAATCTTCCCCTATGTTTTTAATATTTCTGTTACATCAAGGAACAGAAGAAAAAATTCATCCTTTTCATTTGAGTCTGAGTTTATGTCGGTTCCAACATATTTCAGATATTTTTCCAACAAACCTGCTGTATATGGGGCCATCCAAATCAGTAGAAGCTTAGTTGTAATTTATTAAACACTATATAAAAAAATATGAACATAACAAAAATGGTGTTTATGTAGGGGGTAATCCAGAGGATAACTGGATGCTTCTGGGCCCCACTGGAAAATCTATGCCCGGGCCCCCACATTATGATTTTCCCTGTATAACATCTGTTGTCTTTCAGTGTTGCAGAGGAGGGTTTGGGCCTCTCAGGTGCATCTGTGGCCTTCACAAACCTTACAGCTCTACCCTATGGGGATTCTAATAGTTAAGGTTTGTTGAATTTCTTCTAAGGTTCTGCCAATCCTAAAAAAAAGTTAACTGATTGTGAATTCACAAAGATGGCAATTATTTTACTACTTAATAGGGTTATGTGGTTTCAAGAGAAAATTGGTCACCTTAGAAGACCCACCTTTAATATAGAATAGATGAGTTGTCCAGTTTTCAGATGAAACAAGACAACTCGGGGATAACCCCTTTAACTCCTCTCACCATTGAGAACACATAAATGCTGAACGAAGCATGCATGTGTATGGGGGGTTGGGAGGAATAGTTGTCTGTTCTTGTAGAGGTATGGCCACCTTAAGATAATTGGTACATTGTTTATAAGACCTCACAGACTGATAGTTGGGATAGTGGGAATGTCCACTGGAGTATAATGGCTTTTTCGCTGCAGGAGCATTTACTGTGGCAGTATCCATATGTGAAGAAAATCATTTTCTGCTACGGATCTTGTTTATTGGGATTATGGCAGCAAAACCATATTTTCTTTGTAGCACTTTTACTCATTATTAAACCTTGTAATGTATTCCTTACCTGTTATGCATATACAGTATATCTTTATATCGTGCACTATGGTGAGGAGATTGTATCCCTTAGGCTGGTCCCTTCTACTGTGGGCTTCATCATAATCTGCTTTTGCAAATGCAAAAACTTGCTAAGTATGGTTTTGATGTATAGGAGGAAGCTTGAGTACCCAGCGAAAATCCACATGTACAGGTGGAGACCATAATGTATGTACCCTGTCCAGTCATTGCCCTAGTCACATCTAAGTTGTGTTGCAAGTTACTATACAGCCCGTGTATTGTCAGATTATAGCCTCATAAGCTGAAGTATGTAATTTTTATAAATGTCTTATACACATTTTGTGGTTTATACAATTGGCAGTAGGGCCCATAGCAAAAATTAAAAGGGGCCCCTTATCATGGAAAGAAAGGCCTGATGGGTGTCACCTCTGAATCCTCTCACTTCATTGCCACGGCCCTTGGGCCAATTCCTCCCTTAGGCCTAATTCACACGTCCGCAAAATGGATCCGCATCCCATCCGCAATTTTGCGGAAGGGTTGCAGACCCATTCATTTCATAGGGGTAGGAATGGATGTGGACAGCACACTATGTGATGTCCGCATCCGTGTTTGCGCATCCGTGTTTGCGCATCCGTGTTTCCGTTTCCGCAAAAAAATAGAACATGTCCTATTCTTGTCCGCAATTGCGGACAAGAAAAAGCATTCTCTATATAGTGCCAGCAATGTGCGGTCCGCAAAATGCGGAATGCACATTGCAGCCGTCCGTGTTCTGCGGATCCGTGTTTCCGCAAAACACACTACGGACGTGTGAATTAGGCCTAATTTGCTAACAATTCAGTTGTCGCTGGGAGGTTGTCCTGCCCATGTTCTCACCACATAAAGACCAACCAAGACTGGTTGGGCCTCATATAATCTGCAAGAGTTGCCAACAGAACATGCACCTTCTTTTAGGAGACCATCCATTATTCTCTTAGACAAACAATTCGCTTTATCTACTGGACTTCAGGTAGAGTGCATGAGCATGGTAGATACTAGTGTGATGTTCCTGAAGCCAGTGCCCACAATGATATCATACGTAGCGAGAGACTGCTGCTGTACTTGCATTTCAACTTGGGTTTCCCCCGGACTTTGAAATTTGGCTTGAATTTCAGAAATGCATCTGACACTGGTTTCTTGGCCAAACGTACAGATTTACCCTTCATCACCTCTACTTTACCCCATTCTGCAAGTGATCTAATCAAACATATACGTGCCTTGGCATCCCTTCTGGCAGCTTTGAAAATCTCTTCTGCAGACTAAGTCATGTTTTTTATTGACCTACGCTTGCAAGTGTAGTCAAAATAAGCAATTCAGATGGACTTTAAAACCCACGGATTATTGTGAGTTGGGCACAAGTTGTAAAAGAGTCGGATATTTCAAGATGAGTTTTCCTCTCAGAAAAACGGAGACATGAATCACCAGTCACAAATCACATTGTTCTCCCGCAGAAAATAATCCACACGCCTGTCTGTTTTATTAGTTAAAGATCTATTCTTCCAGTATGTAAGAAAGATCACAAGGTATTCTTTTCTTATGTTACTCAAATAGTTGGAGAGGTTCTAATTGTCGAGGAAATATTATCCCAGGATTCAAAGGATTCGTTCTCTCGACTAGGTGGTCGTTTGGTGGAACGTTTAGAAATACCATAATAAGGCCTCATGCACACGACCGTTGTTTGATTCCGTGTCAGTTGCTCCGTTTTTCGTGATTTTCTGCGGACCCAATGGTTTTCAATGGGTCCGTGGAAATGTCGGCAAATGCACCGTTTGTCCTCCGCGTCCGTGGTCCATGATTCCAGTCCGTCAAAAAAATATAACCTGTCCTATTCTTGTCCGTGAAAAACGGTTCACGGACCTATTCAAGTCAATGGGTCCGTGAAAAAATGCGGATGGCCATCCGTGTGTCATCCGCGTTCTGTGTCGTTTTTTTTTGCGGATGCCTTGGCAGGCACTTGGGAAAAATTGTCAGCCTGTCTTTTGGTAAAATCTTTTGGGTCATGTCCGCTAAAAAAAACGGAAGACACACAGAAACACAACGGAAGGCAAAACCGGACACGGATCACTGAACAACGGAACCTCTTTTTGCGGACAGCATAAAAAAACGGTCGTGTGCATGAGGCC
Organism: Bufotes viridis; assembly: GCA_033119425.1. Lineage (NCBI taxonomy): Eukaryota > Metazoa > Chordata > Amphibia > Anura > Bufonidae > Bufotes > Bufotes viridis. The sequence goes on along the minus strand of CM065593.1, from coordinate 318,761,766 downwards.
TAAGTATTGCCTTCCTCTGATGTGTAGAATGCACTCCACCCTCATTAAAGGGAATTTGTCAGCAGAAAATAATGTATTGTCCAAATCAGATTTTTATGCTGAATATGTTTTTGAATTTTTTTTTTTAAATCTTCCATCTGTTATTGTCTATATTTTAAAAATGCTGAAATCTTGCAGATTTTACCTTCGCCCCTGAGTCTCATGTGAGGCGGACATGTCCTGTTCTATTAAGATCACGTCTTAGTAATGGTCACATTATAGCCCCTCTATTATAAAGCTGGAGGCAACACAAGATCCACCATTCTCATAAGATGACGGTCACAGCTAATCTCCTCCCCCTCCCTGCACAGTGACTTCTGCACATTTTAAATTAACTATTGCATAAGAAATAGAAACAAATGGCTTGGCATATTGATTTATAATACACCTTTAAAAAGGTATAATGCCCTTTCATGTGGACAACAATTTGGGTGCCCTGATGTCTCTGAGCTGAAGACAATGCTATAATAGAAATAAATGTGCCAGCTCTACTGACATATCTATTTATGTAAATAGTCGTATCACCCATGAAATCACTATTAACTTAGAACTCTGTGTTATACCATTCCTGTATTATTCCTAGTACACAGTCTGACAATGACCATAAGTGCTGACAATGTCAGACTTGTGTAGGGACACATTCGATTGAAAATAAGAATCATAATGCCCAATTGTCAGTTTATTCATATATGTTCTTAGGAGGAATGATGCTGCTTTCACACAGTCAGTGTTTGATCGGTTATTTCCATCAGTGATTGTGAGCCAAAACAAAGAGCGGAGGCTGCACAGACATAAGGTATAATGGAAAGATTTTTACCTGTTCTGTGTATTAGACTGGTTTTGGGTCAGTATCACTGATGGAAATCACTGATCAATCACTGTGTGAAAACAGCGTTAGGGCTCATGCACACAACCGTATGTATCTTGCGGTCCGCAAAACACAGATCCGCAAAAAATATGGATGACATCCGTGTGACATCTATATTGTATCTGTATTTTTTTTTTTTTGCGGATCCATTGTAGCAATGCCTATCCTTGTCTGCAAAATGGACAAGAATAGGACATGTTCTATCTATTATGCAGAACGGCCATGCGGCCATACGGAAACGGAATGCACACCCAGTCATTTCCATTTTTTTGCGGACCCATTGAGGTGAATGGTTCTGCATACAGGCTGCAAAAAAAAACCCGGAATGGAGACGAAAAAAAATACATTCATGTGCATGAGCCCTTATAGAGGAATGACCCAATCCAGAGTTCTAAGGCCTATTTCACACAGTCAGTGTTGGGTCAGTGTTTGATCAGAGATTTCCATCAGTGATTGTGAGCGAAAACCAGGTGCGTGTCAAGGACACCAGGAACTGTAACCACTCAGGACTTCCCTGTAGAGAGAAGTAGCTGATGTAAAAGAGCCAGGGCTTTTGAGTTTCAAAATAAATACATGGTGAGAGATAGATCCGGAGAGGAACAGTGGTACTTACTACCGATATATGGTATGGTAGAGGAGGTGTGAGTTTGTATAATAGTTCAGAGACTGATGGTGATGTGATTCGGATACCCTGTTCTGGGCACCAAGAGGGCTATCTTTGCCTCTGCCTATGATCGTATGGCTACTTTCACATTAGCGTTAGCAGGGTCCCCTGCCGGAATAGCCTGCCGGATCCGTACTAACGCTAACCCATGTGTGCCGCTATAAGTCCGTCTCTATTCACTATAATGTGGACGGGCCGGAGGTTCGGCCGCAGCACGGCAAACATGCCGAGAGGCGGCCAGCCTAAAACTGCAGCAATTGGGCCGGAGCAGCATGCAATTCCTGGACAGTAATTTTTTCTTAGAACTTATAGGTGTCATTGATTAAGGTGTGATTAATAGACTTAGGCCTTGTTCACATTTCAGTGTCCGTTGCACCCTCATGAAGAAATCAGTCCGTGTGACATCCGTGAAGATGTCCATGAAGCATCCGTGTTTGGTCTGTGTGTCAGTTTTTTACCCTTCGCGTGTCATCCATATTTCACAGATGCTGCTCAGCTGAAAATTAATTTCCTGAGCATCTCCTTTCGGTGATCAGCGAAAAATGGATGCAACACGGATGATATTCGTGTTATGTCTGTGATTTTCATGGACCCATAGACTTCAGTGGGCGCATTTTGCCCACATCACAGACTAAAGTAGTGCCTGTCAGTCACCCACAGTCAATAAAAAATACTGATACATTAAAATAAATGGGTACGTCTGCTGTCCGTGAACGACGCCTTAGGCCTCACGCACGCGACCATAAGTGTTTTGTGGTTTGAAAACTGCAGATCCGCAAAACATGTATCCCGGCCATTTGCACGACGGCACCGTTTTTTTAAAACTCCTGTAGAAATGTCCTATCCTTGTCCGCAAAACAGACAAGAAAAGGACATGTTCTGGTTTTTTGCGAGCCGAAGGAACAGACAAACACATGCGGACAATACGTGGTATGCTGTCCTCATCTTTCCGGCCCTATTGAAATGCATGGTTCCGCATCCGAAAATATGGTCGTGTGCATGAGGCTTAATACGTAAGGGTACCTTCACTCTGGCGTTTTTCTTTTCCGGCATAGAGTTCTGTCGTCGGGGCTCTATGCCGGAAAAAACTGATCAGTATTATCCCCATGCATTCTGATTGGAGAGAAATCCGTTCAGTATGCATCAGGATGTCTTCAGTTCAGTATGTAAACGTTTTTTAGACGGGGAAAATACCGCGGTATTATCTCCGTCTAAAATTCCGGAACACATGACGGAATGCTGGATCCAGCATTAATTCCCATAGAAATGCATTAGTGCAGGAGTCGTCATTACAAATACTGCAACGACAGATCTGTCCTTCCGGTCTGCGCATGCGCAGACCTTTAAAACTGTGAAAGTAAATCAAGACGGATCCGTCTCTCCGCCTGAAAACGGAGAGACGGATCCGCACTTGCAATGCATTTGTGCATTTTGGCGATGGAACTACCTGCCGGATCCTCACACTGCAAGTGTGAAAGTAGCCTAAGACAGTCCTGCTACCTGTCCTGCTCCACTACACAGGGTACAGTGCCTCCACCCCTTCACCCCTGCGAGACTCTGAATGACAAATGATTTGTACAACTCATCGCTGTCTAGCACTGCCGCATGTCTGTAGCTGTTGCTGGCACTGGAACACTGGCTGTTTATCCAGCCTGTAGTCATAATAAATATGCCATAGCGTATGCAGGACTATTCATACAAATATTTTTCAAATCACTTAAAGCGAGTGGTACGCCGGGCCATCTGTTGCTCTGGTTATGATCCAAACCATGTGTGTTTCCCCATTTTTTTAAATTTTATTCATATCAAAGTATACATGATTCAGATGCATTTAAAATGGGCTTGCAAGGTAAAGCGCTGTTTAGTATAATATGTTACACATAGCAGGCCGAGGCAGTATGTAATTGACACAATATATATTCCTTCCAAGGTTAATCGGGTTCTTCAGTTCTGTGTAAGCAATGCTTGATTAATAGCCTTACAATATACTTTGATTTTCACCAGCTAATGACTTTTTATATATCTGCTCCCTGCCAGTGACTGGAAGCATTCTTGTTTTTTCCCTCTTCGTTCTGGCCCGGTTATGTCCATTCAGCCTAGGTCTAGATACTTTTCTGTGAGTTGAACACAACAGCAGCATAACTTGTGTGTTCTGTTCACTGAACGGAGGCAGAGATCTTGAAACTGATTAAGAATTGGCATGTTTGCAAGTTTTAAAGGTTTTTTGGGGACTACTGTGGTTTTTGACAGATATGCTCATGTAGTTGCTTATCTCAAGTACATTTTCCCTGTGCTTTTTTATTTTTATTTGGACCCTCCTGACCTATCTTCATAATATAAACTAATCACTCTGGTTTGTCTCCATCCTGTATGTAGCACTTCCTGTTATATCCAACCAAACCCATGATGCACTTCTTCTTTCTCTGCCACGCCTCCAGCACCGCCCCTAACAACGTCCATGTACTTTATAGCTCCTCCCATCCAGCTAGTTACATAGACAATCTCCTATCACTGCCCTATTATGTCGCCCATGGACATATCACAGTAGGAATGAGCGAATTGATCCTAATGAACCTATTCTCTCATTAGCAGGAGCTCTTCACCTGTGAGGGGCTGTCCCCGCAGGTGAAGAAAGGCCAACCTGCTTGTTGATTGACTGGGCCAGACATCTAGCCGGCCTTGACAACCTGGGCCCCACTTCAAAGATCAAATATGGCTTCAGGAGCAGCAATTGAGCATGCACAGCTACACTTCCGTTTTAATAAGAAAGAAGGGACATGGTTATATGACCACAGCCCAGAATGGAAGATAGGATCAATAAAAGTAAAATAAGTGTATTACAAAATTACAGCTACCTTCATAAATGATTATTTTAACACCTAACTATCTTTGAGAAAAAAAGCTGTTTAGTAAGAGTACAGATCAGGCAGCAGGGTGAGTGGAGCAGAGCTGCATTAATCTTTAAAATATTTGATATCTCGGGCTATGTAGGAGCTAGAGATATGGACCTGCCGATACATTTGGAATTTCTACTCTGGACACCTTTAATTAAAAAACAACAGGTTACATCTCTGGTTGCGCTCAGAAAGCTAGAAAACAACACACAGTGACCCACACTTATTAATGTAAGTGCACCTTGACACTGTCGTTGTTTGGTGGGAATCGGCACAACTTGCTGCATTTCTGGTGCAATTTGGCTCATCTAGTTTTAAAGCAAGGATGCTCAACCTGCGGCCCTCCAGCTGTTGTAAAACTACAACACCCATCATACCCTGGTGTAGGCTGATAGCCATAGGGTGTCCAGGCATACTGGGAGTTGTAGTTTTGCAACAGCTGGAGGGCCGCAGGTTGAGCATCACTGTTTTAAAGTAATCCATAGAAGGAAAGTGACGTGGCTCAAGATGCAACATTTGTTGTGTAAAATTATTTCACAAACTAAGCCAACCAATAGGTAATAGCGTCTAGTGGGCACCGAATTTACCATACAGCCAGGGTCTAAGGTTACTGCATTTTTAGGATTTGTAAATCTGTCCCATCCTGCTTGTATGACATATTGCGAGGGGCGAGTGTTCAAAATACGGGACACTCACTTTGCAATTCTAGATATTTTTCTGGTAATATCAGTTCACATAATAATGCTATACCATCATATAGTGCCAAGAAAATAAGGCCAAATATAGCATACACAGTATCTACCAGCAAATAGTACTTCCACAATAATACCATTATGGATCAATAAATAACACTGGGTGGTTTTAGTTTGTCCCCAGTGCCCCCTAGTAAATGGGTGCCCTGGGCAAATGGGCCCTGCCTTTTACTATACATTTATAAATGCTTTATACCCGCACAGTTAGGCTTCTCTCACACTTCCGTTTGTAGTTCTCTGGTTCTGGCATTGCCGAATGTTACCGGAATGTCCGCCAGCTCCATGGACTATAATTGGGTTGTGTATAGATCTGGCTGCTACCCAGTATTCAGCCAGTCAAAAACCGCTGCATGCCATGCCAGATCCCGAGAGAAGCCGGCAGACTGTTCTCTGCGGAACGGAAGTGTGGAACTTACCTGAATCATATACCTGCTTAACCTTGACAGTATCACTAATTAACCAGTGACATCACTGGATCATGAGTCACTCGGGTCACCAGTGGTACAGGAATAAATACATGCGATATTCTTCATAAACATGGCTGACTACAGGATATGCAGAGCATTGAAACCGTTCCATTTTGAGCTTCCTGTTAACTCCTCTCGCTAAGACAAGAGAAGCAAATTGTCATTTGAATGCAATGCTTGGCAGCATTTTTGATCTGAGGATGTAATACACGATGACAAATAGTTTTCCTCTAAATTCCAGGAGTTTGCTGGGCTGGAATCCTCTAGCGTTGATGTAATCACTCAACAATTACTCTCTGTGATGTAATCTCTGAATGGTTAATAAGCCTGTAATCGGTGGCTGCTCATAAAAAGCTGGCGTTCCTCCACTGGTGGAATTCAAATGAGTTTACCATTTGGAATTTGTGAAAACAAACATTGTTGCGAGGAGAAGGAAATACCAGCTATGGACAGGGAGAAATTGCTGTTCTAACTGCATTATCACAGTCGTAAAACCAAAGAACTTCATTTCTGCCACAGGCCAAAGTGTTTCGTAATGAAGAGAGAAAGAGTCGGAGACTTAGAACGATGATTCGTGTGCTGCTCCGGCACTCTGGTCTTGTAAGAGCCAAGGAAATTTAGACAGCGGTGTTTATATGACATCAGGATGTCTCATCACAATAATCTCAGTCTGAGCCAGAAATGCTGAGCCATTAACAAAAAAATCATTAATGGAATGGTTAAGCGGAACACCGGGGCGTGATAAGCCAAGTGGTCGTCCCGATCATTGCCCCATGTCAACATGCCCAGCAATCAAGCAACATTAAAGTATGATAAAACGCTCATTTGTCACTGCATCTTTAATGCAGAAGTAAAAATGATCATTTGCTGGTAAGCGCATCCGCACTTGTAAATGGCATGTGCAGCTGACACTAGTGTGAACTTTGTGCGAGGAGGGGTAGTACAAATGAGCACACAAAGGATCATTTGTGCAAACCGCTCACGATAATGGCAACATGGACTTCTAACTCCCTATATCACCCATTGGCACTAATTATGGTTAGTTAATCTGACCAAGTAAAAGGACTTGAACTCTTAGTGGACAGCTTCAAGTTTTGTGTGAGCAGTCTGTCTACACCAGTGTTTCCCAACCAGTGTGCCTCCAGCTGTTGCAAAACTACAACTCTCAGCATGCCCAGACAGCCTTTAGCTGTGCACACTGGTTGGGAAACGCTGGTCTACACTGTAGGTGGTCCTCTGAAGACCTACATATTGTTTATAGACTGCAAACATTTAACCTGGAGCAGAAGACCTATAGAAACTCTCCAACAGAGGCTTTCAGGCGTTTTCCACCTACTACATATTGATGACCTACCCTCCAGGTAGGCCATCAATATCAGATCGGTGAGAGGGTACTAAATCCAGATATTGTAGAACTGCTTTAATTGCCCATTGACCGTAAAACTGGCATAATGGAAAAATTATACAGTAGTCACCACAGTCCGTCTGTCACTGACTCAGGCTAGTTTCAAACTAGTGCATTGGCGGAAGCTTGAAAGTCTCCATCCGGCACAGAGGTTTTCTTCCGGCCGATTCTTGGCATGTTTTCCAGGTTGTGGCCAGATCTTCTCAGGTCCCCATTATAGACTTTCAACAGCCTTCTGGATCCCAAGCACTAGGGTGAAACTAGCCTGACAAATAATGGCTCTTCAGAAGAAGAAACCAAAACTAGATGTTACTTGTTTCGACCTTGCAGGGCAAATATTGTATTTCTTTGGCCAGAGATAGAAATACACTTTTGCCGCCATCTTCCCTCCATGTTCTTATCTCCTCTGACATGGATAAAAAGTACATGCTCTCTCATATAACATATAACATGCATGCTCCAGCACATGCCCCTTTACCGTTGTAAATCTAGACAGCTGAAAACAAGACCAGGCAGAAGATACACCGATTTTATCACAGTGCCTCATGCTGTGTGATGCTAGACTCTTGGGTGTCTTGTAGAATGTTGGTGCAACTTGACACATTTTGAGCTATGCCCCCCCCCCCTTCAATAAGACACATCCCTTTATTTAGATCTTTTTCAAAAATCTAAAACAAAGAATGGACACCAATTTATTTGGTGTAAATTTAGCCAGATTTCTTGCACATGTACTACATTTTCATCAGTATTTCAATAAATACCGTATTTTTCACCCTATAAGACGCACCGGCCCATAAGACGCACCTAGGTTTTTAAGGAGGAACATTTTTTAAAAAATTTTTTTAACCAAAAGGTATGCCTAATGGTGTTATGTGGGATCTGAGGATGGCACTGTTATGGGGGGTCTGTGGATGGCATTGTTATGGGGGTCTGTGGATGGCACGGTTATGGGGATCTGTGGATGGCACTGTTATGGGGTGCACTGTGGATGGCACTGTTATTGGGGACTGTGGATGGCACTGTTATGGGGGATCTGTTGATGACACATAAATAGCATTTTACGCTATGTGTCATCCACAAATCCCCATAACAGTGCTATCCATAGAATGACCCACAATAGGGAGGAGGGGCCGGCATCTAGCTCTGTAATTACAGCGGGCCCGGTGCAGTCACTGTATTCTGCTACACCGGGCCCGCTCACTGTAGGAATCCTAACTGCAGGCAATGCTGTATGCTGATTAAGGTACTGTAACAGTAGTCTTTTATGCAGCCTGTACTTACGATACTAACTTTCCGGCAGGCAGCAGGCAGGAGGCTGAGCTGGCGGGCGGGCGCTGACAAAGTAGCTCACTATGTCACGCGCCGGCTCTCCCTTCTTCATTCATAAAGTGGGCGGAGCCGGCGTGTGACATAGTGAGCTACATTGTCAGCGCCTGCCTGCCAGCTCAGCCTCCTGCCTCCTGCCTGCTGGCTGCCAGAAAGTTAGTATCGATAGTACAGGCTGCATAAAAGGCTACTGTTAGCATTGCCTGCAGTTAGGATTCCTACAGTGAGCGGGCCCGGTGTAGCAGAATACAGTGACTGCACCAGGCCCGCTGTAGTTACAGAGCTGGATGCCGGCCCCTCCTCCCTCATCCATGCCTACTAATACTCCCGCCACCGCGCTGCGCAGCATGCGGTCGGCGGTATACAAACTGAAGTATTCGCCACATAAGACGCACTGCCTCCCCCCCCCAATTTTGGGGGGGAAAAAGTGCGTCTTATACGGCGAAAAATACGGTACCAGTCACAATGCCTCTAAGGCCCCTTTAACACAAGCAAGTTTTCCATCAGAGTCGATGCGTAAAGTAGACGCATAGGACCTGCACTGAATCCTGACCCATTCATTTTAATGCGTCTGTGCACGAGTGTTGTTTTTCATCCATCATTTCTGCATTCAGGAAAAATTTCAGCATGTTCTGTATTCTGCGTTTTTCACACAGACCTGGCCCCATAGAAGTGAATGGGACTTCAGTGAAACACATTGCATCCGGAAGCAATCTGGATGCAGTCCTGATGCAATGCATTTTTCACTAATGGTTGCTAGGAGATGTTGTTTGTAAATCAGTTTTTTTCACGCGGGTGAAAAATGCATCAAAACTGAGTTCACCTGTGCGGAAAAACCTGAAACACTGAATGCAATCGCAGACAAAACTTTCTTGCAAAATGGTGCGAGTTTCACTGAACGCACCCTGAACGCATCCTGACACAATCCGTATCGTTCGTGTGAAAAGGCCTAAAATAGTTATTTCAAAATGGCTGCAAGTAACCTGTCCTAGAATGTGAGCAAGACTGGTTGTCTCCACCTGCAGAGATGCCTAACACACTACGCTCTGGCACTTGCATATACTACACATTGGTAAGCATTCCTTTCAGGCTGCTCAGCCGTGATGGCATATCGTAGACAGGATGGCATCATTACCACCTATTGTAGAGCAGAATTCTTAGTAGTAAAGCAAGGACCCAATCTCTCATTCTTAACCCACCTTAACCCAGGCAATTCTGCAAGTGGAGGCAACCAGTGCTGCTCACATTCTGGGACAGTTTGCTGGTGGCCATTTTAAATCATTCCTGGAGAACCCCTTCAAAGTGGTTTTCCAGGAGCTCAATATTCATGACCTATCCTCAGGATAAGTTATCAATATCTGATCGATGGGGGTTTAAATCCCAGCACTCTCGCCAACCAACTATTTGAAGAGACAGATCCGTCCCTTTCAACTGAATGTGCCTGGGCTGCAATACCAAGCACAGCTTCTATGCAATGTATGGCGCTATACCTGAGCGCTGTGGCCTTTTCAAACAGCTGATAGATGGGGTGCTGGGAATTAGACCCCCACCAATCTGATATTGTTGACCTATCCTGAGGATAGTCATCATCAATATTGTACTTCTGGAAAACTCTTTCATGAAAAATGAGAGCACTGCTTAGTTAGATTTTGGGAAGAAAAACACCTGCTCCTCTCCCTATGGCACCCATTGAGTTGAACTTTGATCTCTCTTCTGTACATGGCCTTCTCTCTCCCCCACAGTTTGGGGCACCTATACAGAGAGGGTGACCTTACTGTGGCCGTGTCTCATACTGGCACTTCCTGTGAAGGGTGACTTAGGGCACATGATGAAAGTGACATCACTAGACCTGCTTAGATGCTGATTCTTACACATCGGTCATGGAGTCTTTTAATCAGCATCTACTAGTATTTCATGTCGTATTTATATCCACATAAGAGGACACTAGTCTTCTTAAATACTGGGCAGAGGTGCACCTTTTAGTCATAGCTTGAGGTACAAATATAGAAGACCCTAGTTTTACATTTGGCCAGGTTTAGCTAGATATGAAGGCTATTTTGTGCATAGTTTATGAGAAAGATTAACATCTGAAACTGAATTAGAATACTTGATGTTTTATTATTTTATACCTTGGGCCCATTAGAAATATTTGGAAGACTAACCCTGCACAAAGCTCATACGTCATATGTAGGAACCTAAAAATCACACTACACTGGTACAAAATCGTCTTTAAACATGAATAGGATTATGCACAATTTGGATAATAGACGCTTTTAAAGATTTTGGCCGGTAAAAGTTGAAATCATTGGGATTAGGGGATAAAGAATGATTTTAGTGGAAATCTGCTCATTGGCATTAGTGAGCTAAATGCGTCAAACCAGTGAGAGTTTTTGGCAAATCATTTTCACTTGTCATGAGAAATACAATCAGATAGCTGTCTCTCCGTCTATCAAAGTATTAGCTGCTACAATCCAAACCCTTAAAACCGAGCTTCTATTTCAATATTAGGGAGTGGACATAAATGCTAAAGGCAATCATATTTCTGCTCCTCCATTCCTTTCTTTATGATGTCTTACAGTATATCTTGTTTAATCCTCCATTCGGATTCACGGTCTTTGAAGGAACAATGTGTTCTATTATTCATGCGTTTCTTAATGTAAGTTCAAGGCGGCACATTGGTAAAATAGAGGTTTCAGTATTTGAAGCAAGATTTAGCAATGCTCATAATTATACAGCCACACGGTGCCTCATGTACCTTCTTACGTCTTCACTTTGCTTGGCACATGAAGCTTTCTTAACAGATCCATACTTTGGGTTTAATGAGAAGTGAAGGACACAGCTTGATGTTTTCTTATGACCAGGAGGGTAGGTAGTGGTGAACATTTAGATACATTTCTAGATGTTGCACTATGGACTTGGTCTCAAGATACCATGGACAATACATTGTGTATATAATAAGTGCTGTTTTATTTGAAACAGGCGTGTGAAAAGTGGCACACATACCCAGAGGAATGGGCAAGACAACCATGTTGACCATATTTGTGATCTAAAGGGGTTATGCTAAGATTGATGTGAGAAACAAAAATCAGACATCATATAGTACATAACAACCTCCTCCTTGCAAAGCTAGAACCAGCCCTGTACCTGATATGGATTCACAGATCTCCCCATTTATTGCTCCAATTGTTCTGCTAGATTTATTTTAGACTGGCAGCTCAGGGGATTTCCTCAGGGGCTTTTTCCTACTCCTTCAGCTCTCTCCCTGTAACTGCCACAGCTTCTAACAGAAGATATGGCTGGTGACAGTTCAAGATATAAAATTAATAAGTGCGACCACGTCAGTGAGGTGGACAGAGAAATAAGAAAAAGAACAAACAGCAGGTGGAGCTATACAGATACATTTTATTGAATAACTCACTGGCTGTACTAATTTTTTTATTACTTGCAATTACAAAAGTATTCAGATCCAGGGTCTGGTTTGAAAAATGTTGAATATTTTTTGTGTCACAACCCTTTTAACTGTATATTCCCACACTTACTTCCTGTTGGGTGATTATTTAACTATATGTGGTGCTGGGAGATGCAATACTGAAATTTAAATAAGTGGAATAAAATGTCCAGTGTACAGAAAAATAAAAAAATAAATTGGTGGAACATCACCAAGTTATCGACATTTTTGAAACATGTAGAAGTATAGTACAACTCAGGGGAGGGCTTGCAGCCTTAGTCCTGGGGGGCAAATCCAGTGAAGTGGCCCATTGCACCCCCAGATCAGCTCACCATCCACGACGTCATGGCGTGCGGCGTACGCAAAGGGCAGGGGAGATCGGGTCGAGGAGCAAGCAAGTACTGTATTTTTTGCCCTATAAGACGCACCTAGGTTTTAGAGGGGGACAATGAGAAAAAAATATGTTTCATTATACCTCTGGTCAGACCATCAATCAGACCCCCAATGTTAATCAGACCTCAGCTAACAGTCCCAGACGACCCCAATAAGACCTCAGATCAGATCAGACCCCCCAAAAGACCTCAGCTCAGACCCCAATATGAATGACCCACAATCAGACCTCAGATAAGAGCCCCAGGCCTCTCATCATCCTCCAGTGCCTCTCATCAGCCTCCAGCAGCCTCTCATCAGCCACCAACAGCCTCTCATCAGCCCCCAGCAGCCTCTCATCAGCCCCCAGCGCCTCTCATCTGCCCCCAGTGCCTCTCACCTGCCCCCAGTCCCTCTCTCATCAGCCCCCAGTACCTCTCACCAGCCCCCAGTGCCTTTCATCTGCCCCTAGTGCCTTTCTCATCAGCCCCCAGCACCTCTCATCAGCCCCCAGCACCTCTCATCAGCCCCAGCGCCTCTCATCTGCCCCCAGCGCCTCTCACCAGCCCCCAGTGCCTCTCTCATCTGCCCCCAGTGCCTCTCATCTGCCTCCAGTGCCTCTCATCTGCCCCCAATGCCTCTCACCAGCCCCCAGTGCCTCTCACCTGCCCCAAGTGCCTCTCTCATCAGCCCCCAGCAGCCTATCCAATCTCCATCAGCCCCCAGTAAGCCCCCAGCAAGTTAGCAAACTATTAGCAGCTCCCAGTGCCCTCCAGCCCCCAGAACAGAAGTGTCCATCAATCAGAACAGACACTGCTGTGTGCGCATTGGCGTGCACTCATGGTCCTGACCTGCTGTAGCCGGCTGCCAGGGCGCGCGCGCTGTTAATCTCAACTGGGAAGACGGACAGACTTCTTCTCCTGCCCTGGGTGCGCGTCTCTGTCTCCATCCGGTCAGGCTGGAGCGCTGGCCAATCGCAGCGCTGAGCTCATAGCCTGGGAGAAAACAAAACCCCAGGCTGTGAGCTGAGCGCTGCAGTTGGCCAGCGCAGCGCTCCAGCCTGGTAGATGGAGACGCACAGCCCAGGGCATGAGAAGAAATCTCCTCCCATATGTGTCGGCGGTCCTCGGTCCAGCGGCCGTTTTTTTACATGATTTAGGGCGGCCTGGGGGGAAATTGCCTGCCCCACGTCCCAGCCCGCCCCTGGTACAACTTGAACTATTGGAGAATGTCGGGTATACTAATATAAGATAACAATATTGTACTATGATGTATAATAAAATGTTACAAAATGTAATATAATATATGCCGCTGTAAATTTTGAGCTTTGGTTAATTTTTTTTTTTGCAAATAGTTCCATGAAATATAAAACTATGGGCCAGATTTATCATTACACTTACATCTTACTCCACCTTTACATTTGCCCAAAGTCACTTTTGGCTCAGTCAGATTTATTAATGGTCCTTTAATACTGTGATAAATGTGGATTGACGGTAGCAGTTTATACTTCAGTAAGCGGCTTTACAAAAGTCGCACGTCTTTACAAAAAAGTCGCATGTTCTATTAAAAACTCGCATAAGATAAGCATGGTCCCCCCTGGAGTGAAATTGCGCATTTTTTTGTGACTTTTTTGCGACTTTTTAAATGGTTGCAATAGTAAATCTGTCTAGAGATTCATTTACATAGGACAACACGCCCACTTTCACAAAACTGGAGAGCTTAGTGCAGAGCTTGAAAAAGTCGCAAAAAAATGCGCAATTTTACCGATTGCGCATTTTTTTGCGACTTTTTCACTCCATTAAAGTGACTTTAGTTAATGATAAATCTGGCCCTATGTCATTACAGGAGTCAGGGTTATCTGTAGAGAAGAGCAAATCAATTCTGAACTAATTGGATTCCACCGAAATTTTGTAAAAATTGGAAGTGAATCCGAATCCAGTTTAATTCAGTTGAATTTTGGTGAGAGAGACAGGGAAGGAAGGGGTAGAGTAGGGTTGTCACGATACCAACATTTTGATTAGATTTCTATACCATAAAAAAGTATTTGCGATACTTGATACCATTTGATTCCACGCGAAAAAAATAAAACACAAAACAAGCCGCGTGCATTCCGCATTTTATGAAACGTCCGGTCCATAATAGAACAGTCCTATCCTTTTTTTTGTGGGGGGCGGACGGGACAAGGTGACTAAAAAATGGCAAATGGCGTGGTTTTTTTTTGTCTGTTCACTGCATAGGAGATATATTTTTATATTTTAATAGTTTGGACTTTTCGGACGTTGCGATACCTAATCTATTTTTTTATATTGTGTTTGTATTTTTATATGTAAAATTGGGAAAGGGGGTGACTTCAACTTTTAATATTTTGGTGTGTTTTTTTTAACTTCATCTACCTTATGAGGCTAGAACCCTTGTCCTATTCACCCTAATAGAGATCTATTAGGGTGAATAGGACTTCCCACTCTCCCTGCTGCCCTGTGCTTTGTGCACACAGCAGCATGGAGCTTACCATGGCAGCCAGGGCTTCAGTAACGTCCTGGCTGCCATGGTAACCGATCAGAGCCTTGCCATAACACTGCTGCAGGTCTGCTCGGAAGCTGCCACTGCCACCAATGAATATACTGAGGGGAAGGGGAGGGCATCCTGTGGCCACTGCCACCAATGAATATAATACCGGGGGGTGCCGCACCTGAGGGGTTAATTGTCACATTGCTGTGCCCTGTCATTGAGGCCGGGTGCCGGGTATGTGATACGGCTGGCACCCTCAGCCTATATTAGTATTTAGAGGTAAATGATATTCATTAGTGGCACGGTGGCCACAGCCCCATCCCTCCTCCTGAGTACTATCCCCTTATTGGTGGCAGTGGTGGCCGCATCACAGTGGGGAGGGAGAGACTCCCTCATTATCCACTGTGCTGCTGATGAGAACATGGTTTGCGCTGAGAGTGGCGCGTGCCATGCTCTGTAACAGTAGCACAGCCTATTATTGGAAAAGTGTCTATCCCTGCACCAGAGAAAAATGTCTATCCCTGCACTAGAGAAAAATGTCTATCCCTGCACCAGAGAAAAGTGTCTATCCCTGCACTAGAGAAAAGTGTCTATGCCTGCACCAGAGAAAAGTGTCTATCCTTGCACTGGAGAAAAGTATCTATCCCAGCACCAGAGAAAAGTGTCTATCCCTGCACCAGAGAAAAGTGTCTATCCCAGCACCAGAGAAAAGTGTCTATCCCTGCACCAGAGAAAAGTGTCTATCCCTGCACCAGAGAAAAGTATCTATCCCAGCACCAGAGAAAAGTGTCTATCCCGGCACCAGAGAAAAGTGTCTATCCCTGCACCAGAGAAAAGTGTCTATCCCTGCACTAGAGAAAAGTGTCTATGCCTGCACCAGAGAAAAGTGTCTATCCATGAATCAGAGAAAAGTATCTATCCCTGCACCAGAGAAAAGTATCTATCCCTGCACCGGAGAAAAGTGTCTATCCCTGCACCGGAGAAAAGTGTCTATCCCTGCACCGGAGAAAAGTATCTATCCCAGCACCAGAGAAAAGTGTCTATCCCGGCACCAGAGAAAAGTGTCTATCCCTGCACCAGAGAAAAGTGTCTATCCCAGCACCAGAGAAAAGTGTCTATCCATGCATCAGAGAAAAGTGTCTATCCCTGCACCGGAGAAAAGTGTCTATCCCTGCACCGGAGAAAAGTGTCTATCCCGGCACCAGAGAAAAGTGTCTATCCCTGCACCAGAGAAAAGTGTCTATCCCTGCACCAGAGAAAAGTATCTATCCCAGCACCAGAGAAAAGTGTCTATCCCGGCACCAGAGAAAAGTATCTATCCCTGCACCGGAGAAAAGTATCTATCCCTGCACCAGAGAAAAGTGTCTATCCCTGCACCAGAGAAAAGTGTCTATCCCTGCACCAGAGAAAAGTGTCTATCCCAGCACCAGAGAAAAGTGTCTATCCCTGCACCAGAGAAAAGTGTCTATGCCTGCACCAGAGAAAAGTGTCTATCCTGTCTATCCCTGCACCGGAGAAAAGTCTATCCCGGCATCAGAGAAAAGTGTCTATCCCGGCACCAGAGAAAAGTGTCTATCCCTGCACCGGAGAAAAGTGTCTCTCGCTGCACTAGATTTATCCTCCAACCTGACCCCCTGTGATAAATCTGGTGCAGGTTTAGACAGCCGGTCTAAGCTCATACCATCTATTGGATTAGGAAATCTGGGCCGAAGTTACAGAACTCCTTATTATACAATTCTTAAACTTTATTTACGTAAAACTTGAAAAAACCTTTCCCTCGAAGCTCTATAGTCAAAAGCTGTGGGTCGAGCTGACAAGCTACCTGATATAAATCACTTGTCCTAAACCTGCAAAAGAGCGTTATCTGTTCTGTATGGTGTAGGTTTCAGGATCGTCCCACTTAACGCACAATCAGGTATTTAACTTGACTTAATTCATTGTTTACTTGCTTGTCGAGGCCCCTGAATATGTGGCCTCCAGTTACTCTTGAAAGTTTACTGTTTCCAGCTTTCCCATCCCTTCTAGCATGACCCATTTAATTCTGTACTCATCTGCATGGTCCGGTTTTCTCACATGTTATCTGTATAGAATGACTTACCTCTAAAGAAGTATAATTCTAAATAGGTTACAGTAGTAAAAATAAAGCCATCAATGGTATTGCATTGTACTAACTAAACCCCAGAAGACTTAAAGGTAGGACTGGAGGATGACTCTGGTAGCATAACCTAAAGAGTACCTGCCGTTTGTCTTGCAATGTCTGTTTTAGGAACTACAAGCATTTAGCATGCAATAAGAATTCTGGGGTATCTTCTCCTATAACTGTATGTTGTGCCATCCCTCTATTATTCCTGCTATAGGTTTATGAATAAAGATACAACTGGGTGTTGCCAGTTGGAGGTGGGTTCCTGCCCAATGTGATATTGGGAAAAAGTGATTGGATAGTGTGAGACCACAAACTGGTACTCATAAACATATAGCAGGAATAATGCCTCATGCAGACGTCCGTTAAAAACGGATGTGAATGGTCCGTGGTATCCTGGCCTGGATTCCTGCTGAGAGCAGGAACACACGGCGTCATTGGTTGCTATGACGCCGTGCACTTCCTGCCGCCGCTGCAGTACAGTAATACACTCATATAGATCATACCAGTGTATCACTGTACTCCAGGGGCGGCAGGAAGCGCACGGCGTCATAACAACCAATGACGTGGTGCGCTTCTGCTCTCAGCAGGAATCCAGGCCAGGATACCATGGACCATTCACGTCCGTGTTTAATGGACGTCTGCATGAGGCATGATAGGGGAACAGCACAACATGAGCTCATAAGAATAAATGTTCAAGAATTATCATTTTTTGTTGAATACAAATATTAAGTAGGGAGCAATCTTTTTTAAGAGTTAAGAAAACACCCATTGGATAGTGCATCCTTTGGGCACCAGTATTCAGGGCGTCAGGAGTCACTTACTAGATGAAAGACTTTTGGAATCAATGAGGGTTGCTTGCATCTGACCTTATGATGTCATTTCCTGTGGAGACAAAAAAAACGAAAAAGTTGTGTGAGTAAACTTGCATGAAAGTCGCATAATAGTTGAACATTGAACATAAGTGCTATTTGTATGGAGGTGGACTAAGATGGAGAGCCGCCAGCCCGTTCAATTCATTTATCCCCTGGCCGCAGCCTGACAGTGACATAGATATGAGGTTGAATTCCTCTTACACTTGCCAATAATGCCCATGTGCAGCACTGAAGACATTTCCAGACCGTGCAGACTTCACTGTGTGCTCTCTAGTTGATTCCATTTAACCATTTCATACATTTAACACTTTCCTTTTGGGATGGATTGCTTAATTTTTGTAGAGCCCATTCTTCTGCCAAAAAGATTCTGGCAGAGTGTGACATTCAAAAACATTTTTTTTTTTCAAATCGCTCATAGTTCGAAAGAACATATTCTATGTCAGTGTTCCTGCCAGGATAATGCATTCCGTGTTTGGAAATCCTCTTGATTTTTTTTTTTTTAAACAATCATCCAAAAACCAGAGAAAACAAAGCCTTAGCTTGGGACTTTTTAGAGCAGAACTCATTCATAATATCAAATTATATTATAATAATTATTATTATTGCACATAGCCTTCCTAGTGCATTTTCCTGGTTTATTCCTTTTGAACCCATTTATCATGCCTTCACTCCAGAATGCCGACTTTAAGTTGCAAAATAGGGTTTTTTTGACTTTTTGCATTCACTTGTGCAAAAATTTTGAGACTTTTTGCATTTTTACACCACTTGCTCCACTTTTCAAACGTTGGTGGAAAGTGGGTGTGGTTAGCTATGTTAAATGGGTATTTCCATCTATCTTAAAGGGGTATCTCCCATCTTTGATAGGTGCAGGTCCCACCTCTGAGACCCACACCTATACTTAGAACAGAGCCTGCAAAGTGCCAGAGGGCGCACTGTGCCTCCATTCATTTCTAAGGGAGTGATGAAAATTTTCGGAAGTCCTATTGAAATGAATTGGAAGTGCACCACGCAAGCGCAGCCACCGCTTCATTCACTTCTATGAAGCTGGCGGATATAGCTCTTGACTATTTTCGGCTTTCCTATATGAATGAATGGAAGATGGCCACGCATGTGTGGTGCACCCTCTGGCACTTTGCAGACTCTATTCTAAGTATAAGGGTCCATTCACACGTCCGTGTGTGTTTTGCGGATCTACGGATCCGCAGATCCGCAAAACACGGACATCGGCAATGTGCGTTCCGCAATTTGCGGACTGCACATCGCCGGCACTATATAGAAAATGCCTTTTCTTGTCCGCAATTGCGGACAAGAATAGGACATGTTCTATTTTTTTCGGGAATGCGATTGCGGACCCGGAAGTGCGGATCCGCAATTGCGGACCTGGCCGGGACATCGTCTGTCCCCATTGAAATTAATGGGTCCGAAATTCCGTTCCGCAAAATGCGGAACAGAATTGCGGACGTGTGCATGGACCCTAAGTGTTGGAGTGGGACCTTCACGTATCACACATGCCCCCAATGTCCAAGATGGGAATACCCCTTTAATGAGTTTCACTTCAGATTTATCATTGAGACTTTTTTAAACAGTTGCAAGAAAGTCACAGTCTCAATCCAGTAGAAAGGTGCGGTAGGAAAACTTTCTAGAGTGAAGTGTTAAGACAAATTTATCAAACAACATGCGACCTTTGATAAATGTGGCATAAAGTCTGACGACACAGACTCAAACAAAACTGACTTCAGATATTCCCCTAGTGATAAATTCCCCACTTTATGTTTAATTTCAAAAAGGTATTTATTGAATTAAGTCTCAATTAAAGGGGATATGTCATCGGTATTTGATCCAATCAGTGCTGCCAGTGTCAACCCTGACAGGTGTGACCCTCTGTGCAGCCCAGATTTCTGCAAATCTTGGTGAAAATTAGCCTTGATCCTAATATGATGGAGCTTGTGGACTTGTTCTCTAAGGGCTTTGACCAATTAACTTGAATAAGAGGTCAGAAAACAGGACAGTCACCTTTCAGCATATACAGTGGGTGCCCAACTGAGTCTGGTCCACGGACCATGTTGTTAGATTGCCACAGGCTGCCTGAACATGCTGGGGGTTGTAGTTTTGGAGAGTCACAAGTTGTGGATCACTGATGTAAAGAAAATAATGTATTTTATGAGGTCTGGGCAAGGGCAGGATTCTTAATAAATATTCATAAAAAATCATTATACTTAAAAATCCAGATGAAATTCAGTAGGGTGTCAATGTAAGGTAGGTAAAGATTGTATTTCTCACACAACATTGGTACAAAATCAGTCTACGCCATGTGATAGATATTCCTGTTCTCTTCATTTTTATCTAACTGCTTTTGATATCGTTATAATGTTTATTAAATAAAAAATACGTATAAGACGCTGATGCTTGAGAAGTGAGAAGATTCCTCAGAAGCTCATTATCACCATTTCTCATTCTAGATATATGAAGAATAAGAGATGAATTTGGAGCAGGACCGGTCCTTTGTGTGCAATGCTCCTGGCTGCTCACAGGTAAGTGCCCGCGATTGTATCAGTAGCTGTTGAAATCTACAGTGGGCTTTGGGATATATATATATCTTTCTTGCAAAGCTAACTATATCTGTAATCAAGGGCAAATTATATTGTTGATAGGGGTTGCCACGAGAAATGTTACTAATACTATACAATGAATGGGGCATGTAAAATGAAGTATTATTTTAATATACATGCAACAAAAATATTTTATGTTTTTTATGCACGTTACGCTTTGTTTTCTGATAGTACTCTCTTCTGTTTTTCCTTTGGCTGAAATATTGGTCCAACTTCTGCATTCAGCTGTAGACTATATATGATCAGTTTATATTCAGCAGTAAACTCATATGCTCAGTAGCTTCCCTCTACTCTTCCTCCTCTGCAACTTCCGTTATACAGTGTATTATAAAACTGTCAGCCTAAAGCCACCACTAAGGGGAGCTCAGTGCAATAGAATTTATAGAGCTAAAATGTAAACATGTAAAAATCTCTTTTCATTGAGCTTCCCCTAGGAGCGGCCGCATGATGCAGTGTTTTTTGTTAGGAAAAGAAGGTGAAGGTGTTCAGTGGCGGCCTGCTTCTATGGAAGGTATGACACTGTATATAGCTGGACAGTGAAGATGGAAATTGTGGGGCCATTCCATACTATACTGCTATTTTATTAGTGTCATTGCTGGGCCTGTGTGTGAGGAGCGTTTTTCTGTGCAGGGGAGAAAGACAGGAGAAAGGAGCTTCAGCAATTGTAGGAGCGGGGTTAACCAGAGCTGATTTCAGTGCGCTCCTGCGAGATGCAGGTAACTGACGTCACATATGATGAGCTGCTACCTGCCCACCGAAAGGGACCTGACCAGAGCTGCGGAGGGATGTTGAGAAGCTAAAAAGGGAGAAAATTATACTGGCGAGCAGCATTTTTTTTTTGCATTGATATAGTTAAAATAACGGTTTCACTCCAAATATTTTTAATAATTTTAAATTTGTGGGACGACCCTTACATGTACAGGGTCTTTAAATATAGCGCCCGCTCAGGAGCGCAACACAGGTGCCATAGCTGGCGGGTCTCTGCTGTTTCAAACAGCAGAGGCCTGCTGCTAATGTCTGCGACCGGCAATAATGCAGATCACAGGCATTCAACCCTTTAGATGCCGTGGTCAAGCGTGTCCATGGCATTAAATGCCGAAAACCTAGAAGCGTGCTCGTCCAAATTAAGACCGGCTCCCCCGTGCGACGATCGGGGAAGCCAGTGCTTCATTCTAATACACTGAGTCTCGCTGAAGAGACCCAGTGTATTAGAGCTGCAGTTCCCATGTTGGCCTGCAGGTGGCAGGCTAATATAGGATAACAGCAAATTCAGCTTATACTGAAGTTCTGTGGAACTACAGTATATGCTATAAGAAATCTAATTATTAAATAGTGTAGCCTCTTAGAGGGGCTAAAAAAGTAAATATAAATATAGAATTAAATTTATAATTTATATAAAGTAAATATAAAGTTTGTAAATATAAAAATATATATAACAATTTAAATCACCCCCTTTCCCTAAAATAAAAGTACATAAACAATAAAAAAAAAAAACATCATGGGCACCACCACGTTCAAAAAGCCTGTACTATTAAAATATAAAAATATTTATCCCATATAGCAAATGGTGTAACGGAGAAAAACATCAAAATGGCCGATTCACTATTTTTTCATCACTTCACTTACCCCCAAAAATTTAATAAAGTATTCAAAAAGTCAAACACTTTACTAAAACTACAGATCATTCCGCAAGAAATGAGCCCCCACACAGCTCGGTAGACATAATTATAAAAAAGTTATCGGGGTCACAAAATGTAAACATAAAAAAAAAAATTGTAAATATTAATTGTGGGGGCACTCAGCAGATCTGTATATGGATTTGGTTATTTATTGGTATTTATCATAAAACTCAATAAAATTCCACAGTGAAATTCAATGTCTCACGTGGCTGATCAAACCATGTATAAACCTCAAACCATGCATAAAAACATGCATAAAATAGCGCCAATATAACAGTAAAATGAAATCTAAACACACTCCTATATACGATGCGGACTGGCGGTATAGATGTCAATTTCCTTATGCAAGGTCCGTGCTTAATTGTTCTCCACAGTAAGTTTCCACAGTTGAACTGTCATCCATATTAATGCTCAGTCTCTTATGTGCAAATTCAGATATGTGTACATTACCACACTTGTTCTTCTCCCGGTACGATGCGGGCGGCGCGTTCGCTGCGCCTCTCCCCTGCCAGGACCTGGCGCGGCGTCCCACGTGATCACTCCGTCACTCTGTGGCGTCCCACGGGACGGTGGTGGGGAACCTTTGATTGGTCTCCGTAGAAGCGGTTCTTTGAGATGCAGCTAGCCGTATTCAATTGTGTGGTTCTCTGTCTGTGGATTTTTTAAAAGTATTAGGAATAATCGCCTTCTCCCAAACGTGTTTCGGGGCTCTCTTACTCTGGCCCCTTCTTCAGTGCTGAGTGCCCCCACAATTAATATTTACAATTTGTATTAACGGGACGGGGTGAATCGGTGGGTGTGCACCCGTTCATATTGCACTGAGGGGTTGAGCCACTGTTTATTTTATCATTAAAAAAAAATGTCAAAGTTTTTATTTTTTTTTCAGTATTGAAACACAAAAAAAACTATACATACAGTATGTGGTATTGTTGGAATTGTACTGACCCAGAGAACAAAGGGTGTAGGTCAGTTTTGCCACATCGGGAACGCCGTGTGTGCTGTCCGCATTTTTTGCAGTCACATTGAAATGAATGGGTCCGCATCCTACCCTCAAAAAAATCTGATGCGGACAAAAAACACGGTCATGTGTCGCCAGTGCCATTCATTGACCCCAAATTGCGATCCCCAATGCAGGGGCACCGTCCGCGTGGCCTGCGCTGGTGGATGCAGACCCATTCAACTTTAATGGGTTTGCGATCTGTCCACACCACAAAAAAATAGAACATATTCAATTTTTTTGTGGTGCGGAGGCACAGACAGAAATGCCACGGAAGTGCTTCTTAGTGCTTCTGTGGCCTTCTGCTCCATGCCTCCACTCCATATCTTCCAGATTGAGGACCCATTCAAGTGAATAGGTCTGCATCGATGATACGGTGTGCACACGGCCGGTGTCCTTATATTGCGGACCCGCTTTTTGCGGGCCGCAATAGGGGCACATCCGGCACACGTTTAACTTTCTGATGTTTTTTACAGACCTCACAGCATGGCTCGACCCTTCGACCAGCATGGCTGCTCATGTGCTGTACGGTTGACATGTCACTGCCGTGGCCAGTGATTAGCTGCTGCGATCATGTGCCTCACATCAAACCAGATTTTGATGCATGGCGACTTGGGATGTGCAGGGCCAATGGGGCAGCAATGGAGGCAGTACCCAGTGGCGGGGATCAGGTAACTATGATCACCACTGTGGGTCCAGCCACTCTGTGGGGTCTGTAAAAAACATCACAATGGTGAACAACCCCTTTAAGGTCTATACACAGTTCTTGCTCTCAGTGTCTGCTGTTGCTGCTGCTGCTGAAATTGATATATTCTTCCAACAAAACTGTCTGAGGGCAGTTTAAGTTGAAGAGCTGAAAAGATCTCATCTTCCTCCCGAGCACTGCCCTGTTGAGTGACTGTTCTTGCCTATTGTTTTCCAATCAATAGTGACCTCAGAGAACTGCCAAGTATGTGTATGGCCTCTTCTCTCCGTGATTTGTTGTGGTCATCAGGAGAAGGGATTAGCATTGCATAAACACTATTCAAAACAATTACTTTAAGCAGATGTGGCAGATTTATGCACAGAAACTCATTCTCGATGCCAAAAGTGTTCATTTATATTTTATGAGTCAGTGTTGATTGTTAGTGGTTGGTAATGTTCTAGGGATCATTGCTTTTGGCTGATTCTGGTATCAGAGATGCATACACTTCTAATAGTATATTTGTATGGATATATAGTGTATTACAAGGGACTTAAGTATATTGAAGGGATTAACCAGATTGCCGATCCCTCTGCGTACCTATATTACTGGGGGTTTGGCGCTATTTTTTGGGAGACAGCAATGAATAGAGGAAATGCAATGTAAATGCTTTCTTCTCACTGGACAATTATTGTAATCAAGGAGTCTCCATTCTTTTCATTGAGCACCCACCTATCCCTTAATGAGTGTTAGTTCTCAGAAAGAATCCCATCGGAGAGGTTAGTCCTTTGTCAGTTGAACATATTGTCAAGGGCATTACCATCATCTGGCACCATAGACATGTCCCCTTGGTTTCACCACCACATTCAATTAGACCTGCTGTCTCCCCTTCTAGTATCTTCATAGTCTACCAGTACCCTTGCATGCCCTAATATAGTGTATAATAAGGGGTTGCCTCTTGCAGAAAACCCATTTAACCCCCACATCTACAACCACCGGCCACCATTGACCATTAAGCACTTTAAACGCCCTCACATCTAATGGTAAACTACTTAGCTGCAGTCTGTAGTTCTGATAATGGTAGGTACTAAATGAGGCTCCCCATGACTGCCCTTTGATTTTCCTGTTCCTGTTACAACTTTCCTTACCTCTGAACCTCCAGAGCTATTCTGATCCTTGCAGGTGTATGGCAAGAAGGTGCCCACATCTCCTTGAAATGGCGCAGTATTGTTTTTGGCCAGACCTTTGCTTGTCTCCTGACTGCACATATTGCCTGACTCCTCGGTGCTCTATACTAGGTGTCTCTTACTCCACGGGTCAGCTACCAACCACACCAGGACTGTGTCAAGAGGTAGCGGCCTGATGGCTCCTCTGCAGCAAAGTCTATATTTCTGTATAGGGGTAAAGGGTAAATACCAGAGGACTGTCAGCATAATGCCCTTAGAGTTAGCCCCAAGTCAAACTGTTGGTCGGTACAGTGGGTCCATACCCACTGCCTGTAACAGATATAATCCTTTCTGGCGTAGATTTAAGCCATTTTCTACGTCAAAAACTGGTGTAGAAAATGATAAATGAGACAGGCCTGCAGGCCCGCCCTCTTACACACCCCACGCCCACTTTTCTCGGTACTGCGGCGTTAAACGGGGAACAGTTGCAGATTTTGCAGGAAAATACCTTCGCAACGAAATCTGCGCCTAATATATGCCAAAAGTGGCTGTTAGAGTAGCTTCCTCTAATAAAAATGTCGAGGTTACATTAACATGGAGTATATCGGTTGATAAATGATCATTCATTTTATCAGTTTTAATGTTAAATATATTCTTCATTTTCCATGTCACTATATTTAAAGAACAATTATAAAATCCTGCAGTTTTCACACTGACCACTAGCCATAAAACCTTTTAAAGGAAATGTGTCACTAAAAATGTTATCTGCCAGTCAAAACCAGATAATAGCACACATCCTTTTTTATTAATATCTGTTTTTATTTTCAGAGTGTAAATTTTTTCATTCTATTTTCTGAACATTATGGGGGCGGCCATCTTGCCTGAGCTGTTCTTTACAGCATTTAGAAAGCATTAAGAAAATTGCTTTAAGCTCTGACAATCTCTTATTGTGAATGGTGGATCCTGTCTTATCTGTCATTCTAATTCTGCCTGTAATGATATCACCTCTGTGTATAGATAAGCAGATAACTGCAGTAAAGTGATTTCTACAGACCAAGAAGTGGCGCCTATTATTAGGCTTAGTGGCCAGTGCCAAAACTGCATGATTTTATGGTTTTTGTTTAATTATAGAAGTAACATGAAAAATTAAAAATAACATCATCAAAAATTGTTAAAAATATGTTAAACTTAAAAACATGATTTAAACAATAGGTCATTTACTGATGACTCATTTTCTTTACTTGCTTCATGAAACATTTTTGTAGGGGTTATCCCAATGATTAAAAAAATAAATAAATGAAAATTAGACATATAGGGGCGATTATAAAACTGGTGTAAAGTGGAAATGGCTTAGTTGCCCATAACAACCAATCAGATTCCACCTTTCATTTTCCAAAGGAGCTGTAAAAAAAAAATGAAAGGAGGAATCTGATTGGTTGCTATGGGCAACTAAGCCTGTTCTACTTTACACCAGTTTGATAAATCCCCCCCAAAGTATTTACCAAGTAACTGAAATGTTGTTAAAAGTATAATTAGGCTTGCTTGCCGGCAGTAATTCCAACTGGCTGCCAGAGCTATCTGGATCTGGCATTGCCAGATGTTACCGGAATGCCCAATGGCCGCACTGACTATAATCGTTGGAGATCCAGCCGCTACACAGCAAATACAGTATGCCGGGATTTGGCCAGACAAAAAAACACTGCACGCCTCCGGCAGTACAGCAGTGTGAAACGGACTTTAGGCTTTGTTTTATGAATTTATTGACGATTACAACATTAAAGGGGTCTGCCAAGATTTTGATATAGGTCATCAGTATCTGATCGGTGGCGGTCCGACACCCGGGACCCCGCCTCCTGTGAGCACCACGGCCTTGTCGCAGATCACCAAGCACAGAACCGTACATTGTATAGCAGCTGTGCTTAGAATCGCGCTCAACTCCGTTCACTTCAATAGGGCTGAGAGCGATACCAAGCACAGCCGCTATACAATATACAGTACCGTGTTGTTCTTAGTGAGCATGGAGAAGGCCGCGGGCCCACAGGAGCGCCGGTGTCTTCTTGAACAGTTGATCGGTGGGGGTTCTGGGTGTCGGACCCCCACCAATCAGATACTGATCACCTATCTTGCGGATGGGTCATCAGTATTTCAATCTCAGAAAAAACCCTAAGGCCTCTTTCACACAGGCGTCACGTTTGACGCCCGGATCAGAAGCGGGTGCGTTGCGGGAAAATGCGCGATTTTCCCGCGCGAGTGCAAAGCGTTTTTATGCGTTTTGCACGCGAGTGGGAGAAATCGGCATGTTTGGTACCCAGACCCGAACCCGGACTTCATCACTGAAGTCTGGTTTCGGGTTGAGTGTTCTGTAGATTTTTTTATTTTCCCTTATAACAAAGTTATAACGGAAAGTAATAGCATTCTTAATACCGAATGCTTTGTAAAATGTGGATAGATGGGTTAAAAATTTTTAAATTAACTCACCATATCCACTTGATCGTGTAGTTGCGATCTCTTCTTCATTCATTAGCTGTTGGCTAAAGGACCTGTGATGAGGTCACTGAGCTCATCATATGGTCCAATCACATGGTCCATCACCATGGTGATGGACCATGTGATTGGACCATGTGATGTGACGTCATCACAGGTCCTTTAGACGGCAGCTAATGCTTGAAGAGAGAAGAGATCGGCAACTATACGATCAAGTGGCTAAGGTGAGTTAATTTTTTTATTTTTAACCCCTTAATCCACATTTTACAAAGCATTCTGTATTGAGAATGCTATTATTTTCCCTTATAACCATGTTATAAGGGAAAATAATACCGATCGGGTTCCGTCTCTTAGCAACCCTGTGGGAAAATCGCACTGCATCTGCACTTGCTTGCGGATGCTTGCGATTTTCCCGCAGCCCTATTCTCTTTGATGGGGCCTGCGTTGCGTGAAAAACGCACAATATAGAGCATGCTGCGATTTTCACGCAACGTAGAAGTGATTCGGGAAAATCACCGCTCATGTGCACAGCCCCATAGAAATGAATGGGTCCGGATTCAGTGCAGGTGCAATGCGTTCACATCACGCATTGCACCCGTGCGGAAATCACGCCCGTGTGAAAGGGGCCTAAGTGGCGTATCTAGAGTAGGACCAGAGGAGAGGGCGGGGAGGTTTTGACAATACATCAACAATAAAAATTGATTTGAATGTTTGCTTTTGAGAAGTAAATTGTATTGTTATTTAATGATGATGAAATAGTTTTTCTTTTTTTATCTTTTTAAAAAAAAGCCCCCAGCTGGACTGGGAGATGCTGTATGATGAATGTGATACATGGATGATTCAAGTCCACCATAGCTAGATCCATTCTTATTCAGCAGCTCTCCATTTTGGCTCGCAATGGGTTGTCCAAGCTGGACAGGGTTATTCTTATGAAACCGCCTCTTTAATGTTGAACAGGTACTGGATGATTCCTAATTTTTTCCCAGACTGGCAGGTCAACTTTTATTACTGTTAGCATCCAACAAATAGGTGATCAGTTAGAGAACCTGCAATTTATCCTGTTTTACCAACTATTTATATCCTCCTTGTAATAACAATTCTGGAGCATCTATTCTTATGTTGTGTGGTACCTCTATTATTCCTGTAAGAAGTTATGATTTACATGCAGTTTATAATGAAAGTCCATTCGGGTGTTAGCAGTTTAGGTAACAGTCTGACCCTATACAATCAGTAACTGTGCAGGGAGACACCCCCCCCCCCCCCAACTAGTAACACCCATTTGGACCTTCATTGCAAACTGCTATTATTCTGTTCCCTAAATAATGGAATGGCACAACAGAGAGTCATAAGAATAGATGCTCCAGAATTGTTGTTACATGGGGAATGCAAGTAGTTACTCAAACAGACATGGCAGGAGAGGCGACAGGTCCTCTTTAAGTAGGCATGTCATGTGAGTGAGCAGAGCACCCATTGTAAGTAACGTCTAGTTACTTATTCATGCCCTAGATGTCTTAATGGATCCTGTTACCTTTACAGCTCGGTTTGTGTTGTATGGATACTCTTTACCAGGGATTTATTACACATTTATGTTTTGTGTGTTCCAGCGATTCCCCACAGAGGATCACCTGATGATTCACAGGCACAAGCATGAGATGACCTTGAAGTTTCCTTCAATAAAGAATGATAACCTGTTGTCAGGTAACATACAATCTTCTAGTCTCACATGTTTCAAAAATATCTTATGAAAAGTTTAAAAACCGAACCTTAAAAAAAATAGAAACTTTGATGGTTAAGGCTGGGTTCACACATTACTGATTAGCTGCGGATTTCTGCAGCATTTCTGCTTCTAATTTGCATCAGAAAAAAAGACGCACCAAAGGGCGTGTGCACACGCTGCAGATTTAGTTGCAGAAAAGCTGCAGATTATACTCTGTGTCATGCGTTACATTGAAAAGGGTAAAATCTGCTGTATAAATTGACATGCTGCAGATTTCAAATCTGCAATACCACAGCTTATTTCTAATACAGCATGTAGATGAGAGTTCTGAAATTCTCATCCACTTTAGTGGGATTGTACACTGCGGTGGATTTGCCGCACAAAAATCCGCAATGACAAATGCGCAGCTAATAAGTCATGTGTAAACCCAGCCTATATGTGATAAAATTTCCAATGAAGCAAGGTGTTTCTTTTTTAAATTGATTTCAGGGGCAGACAAAAGGCAGAAAATAAACTTACTTTATATAGAATGTTTTTGCCAAAACACAGCATCCGCTTTTTCGAAGAAATTTTTGAAAGAAAGTGCAATGTAATGTTGCCCAATGACAGTGGCGGTCTTTACCACCATGGGTGGGGCCTCCTCCTGTCCACAGGCAGGTCAGACACAACTTTCAACTCCTAAGGACACAGATACAGCTGTGGACAGATAGGGAAGGCATAGGAAGAAGGCATGATAAATGCAGGAGCAAGGCAGTAGTCATGTCAGACCCCATCCCTTATTCACTGACGCCCCCATCACCGATGAAGCTGCAGCCTGTAAAGCAGCTCAAACTCCGGTCCCCTGTCACAAGAGGCCCCACAGTGAGGAATCTTCATCTGGGCAGGTAACATCTACATTATCAGAGAGATCACTGTGTTATCTGTACTCAGAAACGTATCACTGTGTTATCTGTAGTGTTACATGGGACTACATTATCTGTACTCAGGAAGTTATCACTGTGTTATCTGTACTCAGAAACGTATCACTGTGTTATCTGTAGTGTTACATGGGACTGCAGGTGATATGTGCTACATTATCTGTACTCAGGAAGTTATCACTGTGTTATCCGTGGTCTTGCATAGGACTGTAGGTAACATCTACTACAATATCAGTACTTGTATATCTATTTTTATGTAGATGCGGAATCTTAGTGTTTCCTGAATAGTGTGCCCAAAATAACTTTGATTACAGACATAACTTTGCTAAGGGCTTCAGAAATCCCAAATCCGCCCCTGCCCAGGGGCACCGCTATAGGGGGTTCAGGGGAAAAATTCACACTTAGACCCTGGTGCTTGAAGGT
The DNA here is from genome assembly GCA_033119425.1 of Bufotes viridis. Lineage (NCBI taxonomy): Eukaryota > Metazoa > Chordata > Amphibia > Anura > Bufonidae > Bufotes > Bufotes viridis. The sequence continues at coordinate 318,731,337 of CM065593.1, read as the reverse complement.
CCCTAAAGTTCCCTCTGCCACATAAGCAGACACCAGTATTATAACATGACACATGGTAGGTCGCGTCCTTGTAGGACCGGGTTCACTTCGGCGTTATTGAATTCCATTATAACAGAGTTATAACGAAATATAACAGAATTCTAGGATGGAATGCAAAATGGAAGTCTTTAAGAGGCATTCTGTTTTGCTCCGTCCTAATACATGTCTATGGGGTTGTTGACAGGACTATTTTTTCCGTCATGTATAACGGAAACAAATGGGACCGTTATCTGCCCCCATAGATATGTATTAGGACAGAGCAAAACGGAATGCCTCTTAAACGGCGTCCGCTCTGCATTCCGTCCTAGAACTCTGTTATAACGGAATTCAATAACTCCGATGTGAACCCACCCTTACAGATTTTGTTTTGGGGCTCAAGAGCTTTTAGTTAAACTTCTGATGATGCTCATGCACAGATAAATGTAATGCTCAAAATTGGCAGAAATCACTGACAGTTCTTTGTTTATGGCAGCATTCTGACTGTTCCCTCATGGCAGATGTCACGGACATGCTAAATTTCAACATGCCACTCCATTAGTTCTGCTGGAAGATAAGTCAATTCCAGAGGTGTCTGGCAGATACTTGTCTCCCCCTCCCTATTCTCCACTGAGCAGAGCACACATTTACATTCATGGAGCAGTCTGGGGCGGACATGTTTTGTTTATGGCTTTCTATGCTTGTCAGTTGTATTACTGTGGTCACAGCATGCACCCATTTCTAGACATTTCCTTTAGTGTACTTTCCTTATCCCTCTGTAAGTAAGCAGCAGGTGAATCCACAGTGAAAAGCGAGTAACATGTTAGTATTTTATGTAATAGTCATGCCTTTTGTCCTACATAGGGGGCAGTAGACACAGTAGTTAATTCTCCAACCAGTATTATTTTAATTAAAATACTTGGAAAAAGCTTTTCTAACAACAGCATCGAGAAGATAATGTGCCACGCTGAGCCACTTTTCAATCTTGTTGTGGACAAGACACATTTTTTAGTGCAAAATTCTTCTTATGTATGAGAGCCATGAGTTGATCGAAGGAAGAGAAGTTTGTCCAGCATGCTGTGACTTCTGCTAAATATATTAGGCAGCCTTTGTCATATTGATGAATTTGGTACAAACAATAAACGGCTCTGTCCCCCTTTGTATAGTGAGGTGGGAAGTACAAGCCGAAGTGATACTCTAGAAGTACCCCTTCTCATGAGAAAAAGTGCAACATCTAATAATACACATCTACATATCTAAAGATGATATTGTAGGGGCGCTTAAGCCTCTTAGTGACCTGCCTGTTTTGGGCCTTAGTGACCAAAATATATATATTTTTTTTACATTTTTGCATTCCAAGAGCTTTTTGCATTCCTATTTACTTTTTACATCGATCTAGCTGTATGAGGGACTGTTTTTTTGTAAGACAAGTTGTAGTTTTTAATGGAATCATTTTGGGGAATGCCTAACTTACTGATAAACTTGTATTATTTTTTTGGGGGGATGGTGGGAAAAAACCAATACCACCACTAAGTGTTTATGTTAAAAACTTTGCAGCATTCAGTTTCTTGGAGATGTTTTTTATCTATTACAACTTTATGTAATTTTTTGACCATTTTTAGGTCCCACAAGAGGACTTTAACAGATGATCTATTGATTGCTTCTATAATGCAATGTACTGCTTATGCAGTACAGTGTGTTATACTGTCACTGCTATGCTAACAGTCACCAGCAGACCCAGAGGATAGATCATCAGTTTAAACAAACTGCAGAACCCCTTTACTATTAGTTTTTTCTTTACCTACATTTATTTGTAGTTTGTTCTTTTGTACAAATCCTTTTAGAAAAGATTGTTATTCACTTTGTATTGTCTCGTGATTAGATTCCCTTTTAGGAACAGCACCTTTTATTTTGACACTTTTTGCATATATTTTGCACATTTTATTATCATTTATTTTCAGAGTAAATAGCAACCTCACTGTCTTAGGCTGGTATTTTAACCCTTTTAGTTCAGGCAAAGTTTAAGATGCTTAGATTTTTTTTATTCAAGGCTCTCTTAATAAGCAGACTCCATATCACAGTAGTGTTAGGTTGCTGATTTCAATGCTCCAAGCTGCTTTAGTACTTCAGCGTTTATGGTTGATCTGTATTGATTTGTATTGGTAATACTGGGCAAATCAATCATGAATGCATAGTATCTACAGTATCTCCAAGTTAAGTAAAAAAAAAAAACCTCATTGAGTGAAGGACAAAATACTTTGTTAAAGAAGACATGGCACCTCTCCTGACGTCTCCTGGTATGAAATAATTCTGAAGTGTTGAGCCCCTCCTATATTATTCCTACTATACATTTATCAATAAATTGCTAAGCAGATGATGTGAAAGGTGTGTGACACTGGCAGCAATGATTGGACAGTGTCTGTGCAGGGACAAACTTCCTGCTGGTAAATCCCAGTTGTCAATGTATAAATTAACTTCTAGTAGGAATAACAGAGGAACAATTATAAGAAAAAATGTTCTAGAATAGTCATATCCTGTGGAATACAAATATTTAATTTAAAAGACATGTCAGTAGAGGTGAAAGGTCCTCTAATGAGAGGACATTGGAGAATGTCCAGAATGATTTAAAGGGAACCTGTCATCAACTTTATGCTGCCCATACTAAAGGCAGCATAAAGTAGACACAGGTGAGTTGATTTCAGCAGTCTTTCATTTAAAAGTAAGTGGTTGCCGAGAACCAAAGAGCCATGGCCACCTGAGTCATGGAAAAAAGTCATGGCCACCTGAGAAGAGTCCTGTTTACTCATGAATTCCTGCTCTACCGCCCACCTGCTGATGACTGACAGGCTTCTACCTAGTTTTCTCCCTTTCTCTCTAGGAGAGAACTGCCAATCATCAGCAGATGGCGGGAGAGCAGGAGATATAAAGCTGGTTCTCGGCAACCACTTACCTTTAGCTCATGAGTGACACACCGCTGACATCAGCATTTCTGTCACTAGTTTATGCTGCCCTCAGTGAGGTCAGCAAAAAGTTGATGACAGGTTCCCTTTAAGTTGGCAAGAACAAACCAGTAGCTTATATGGGTTTTCAAGTACAAGTTACTGATAAATAAATAACCTGTTAGTGACTGCCAATACACTGGATCAACCGAAGCATTAATGCGAGACCTTTACCCCCCTAAATGCAGTGGTCAATAGCAACTGTGGCATCTAAGTGGTTTAGAGAGAGAGGATTCCCTCTGTCTCCCAACGGATGCCAGCCTGGAGCCTAATGAAGTCCCCACACCTGCCTGCAGTGTATCCATATGAGACTGTTTCTTTCTGATGCAGTCTGCTGGTGCCTATTAGTATAGCAGTGACAGTATAACACACTGTACTGCATAAGCAGTACATTGCATTATAGAAGCGATCAAAGGATCATCTGTCAAACATGGGCTGAAAGGCCACTGTGGCAGGAAGAAGCCATTACTCCAAAAGAAACATAAAAAAGCCAGATTAATGTTTCAAATTCACACAGGAACAAAGACCTATATTTTTGGAGACATGTCCTGTGGTCTGACAAAACTAAAATGGAACTTTTTGGCCATAATGACCATCGTTACGTTTAGAGGAAAAAGGGAGAAGGTTGGAAGCCTAAGAACACCATCCCAACTGTGAACCACGGGGGTGGCAGCATCATGTTGTTGGGGTTGTTTTGCTGCAGGAGGGACTGGTGCACTTCACAAAATAGATGGCATCATGAGGAAAGAAGATTATGTGGAAATACTGAAGCAACATCAAGGCATCAGCCAGAAAGTTAAAGCTTGGGCAGCAGGGCTGGGACAAGGTCCACCACCAACAGAGGCTGAGCTGCCCAGTGCCCCCAACTTCAGGAGTCTTTACATTAAATACTGTTGTAATCACACATAAAAATGCACAGTTTAATGTATCAATTAATGACGACTGTTAAGAGGATCTAATGGGATGCATTGTTATGGGGGACGTATGGATGACACTGTTATGGGGTAATCTGTGATGACACGTTATGGGGTAATCTGTGGATGACACTGTTATGGGGGATCTGTGGATGACACTGTTATGGGGCAATCTGTGGATGACACTGTTATGGGGATCTGTGGATGACACTGTTATGAAGGATCTGTGGATGACAATGCCAGTGGACTGTGGATGACACTTATGGGGGACTCTGTGACGACACTGTTATGGGAGATCTAAGGATGACAGTGTTATAGGGATCTATGGATGACAGTGTTAAGGAGGATCTGTGGATAGCACAATGCATGGGGGTCTGTGACTGCACTGTTATGGGGGGATCTGTGGATTGCACAATGTTATGGGGGGATCTGTGGCTGACACTGCTATGGGGGATCAGTGACGACAATGTTAAGGGAGATCTGTGGACAGACACTGTTATGGGGGATCTGTGGATGACAGGGCTATAAATCTGTGGATGACACACAGGATCAGATGACACACTGTTATGGGGGATCTGTGGATTGATGAAAAAGCAGGGGATCTGTGGATGACACTGTTATGGGATCTGTGGATGACACTGTTAGTGGGGGATCTGTGGATGACAGTGCTATGGGGGATCTGTGATGACACACTGTTATGGGGGATCTGTGGATGAGCAGTTATGGGGGATCTGTGATGACACACTGTTATGGGGATCTGTGGATGACAAAGATGGGGGATCTGTGGATGACAGTGGGGGATCTGTGGATGACGCACTGTTATGGGGGACTGTGGATGACACACTGTTATGGGGGATCTGTGGATGACACACTGTTATGGGGAACTGTGATGACACACTGTTATGGGGGATCTCTGGATGACGATTGTTATGGGGGGATCTGTGGATGGCACTGTTATGGATTGTGACTCACAATGGATATTAAATAGCAAATTTACAGGGGAAGGCGGGGTGGGGGATGATTGATAACACATATCTAAATGGCTGGGGGTGAGGCTTGACTTACATCTACTGATCAGAGCATTAGAATAGCAGGAATAAATAACATCTAAATGTTCAGGGGGTAGAGGGTAATAAGGCTGATGGGGAAGGGGACTGGGTTAGATAATCTTATACTGACATACATATGACACACACATACATACATATGACACACATACATACTGACATACATGACACACACATATATACCAGACATACATATGACACACACATATATACTGACATACATATGACACATACATATATACAGACATACATATGACATACATACATACTGACATACATATGACAATACACACACATACTGACATACATATGACACACACATATATACTGACATACATATGACACACACACATACTGACATACATATGACACACACATATATACATATGACTCCACACATATATATACATACATATGACACACACATACATACTGACATACATATGACACACAGACACATACATATACTGACATACATGACACACACATACATACTGACATACATATGACACACATATATACTGACATACATATGACACACATACATATATGCTGCAGACATACATATGACACACATATAAAAACACACAATATGCACATTACATTACTGCCATTCCATTCCCTTTAACCCCTTGTACATTTTCTGCACACAGTCTCTGTGACTTGGAGGGAGAGGCAGGATGCAGAGAGTTCTCCTCCTCCCTCCTTCTCTGTCCCGACGCTGCTCTTCTCTCTCTCTGTGCTGGGAGGGGTTGTAACTTCTGGTGCGCCACAGGCAGGAAGTCAGGGCTGTAAGGTACGGAGCTGCAGAGCACACGGCACTAGACTGAGGGAGGAGGAAGAACACCACTAGGGGCGCAGGACCGGCTGTTACAGCAGCGTAGAAATGGATGCTCGGTTGCTAATACAGCTACACGGCAGCAGCAGGGACGTGAGAGTGACGGTGCTCATGCGCCCGAGGCTTGAGCGCCTGAGGCTGAGCCAGCCTCTGTATCGTGGTCTTCTCCTGGCCTCTGCTGGGCAGAAATGGGTCTTCCAAATGGACAATGACCCGAAGCATACTGCCAAACTCGTTAGATAGTGGCTTAAGGATAACAAAGTCAATGTTTTGGAGCGGCCATCACAAAGCCCTGATCTCAATCCTATTGAAAATGTATGGGCAAAGCTGAAAAGGCAGGTGCGAGCATGGCGACCAACAAACATGGCCCAATTATACCAGTTTGGTCAGGAAGAATGGGCCCAAATTCCGACCAACTATTGTTAGAAGCCTGTGGAAGGATATCCAAAACGTTTGACCCAAATCATACAGTTTAAGTGCAATGGTACAAAATATCAATGAAATGTATGTAAAATTTTGCAGAAAGTAATAAAAATGCCTTAAAACATTCTCTCTCTCTCATTATTCTGGCATTTGACAAATAATAATAATTATGGTAATCTTAATTGACCAAAAACAGGAAAGATTTATCCTGATTTCATGTCAGATATTGAGAAAAACATGCATGTGTCTTTTTATATAGTGTATGTAAACTTGTGCTTTCTGATTTCATCTATGTATGAACGTAACTGACATCAATATTCTTCATAAAATGCTTTCAGTAGAACTAACAGATCTTTTCATTGTTTTAATTGAGATATGTGACTTTTTTAAGCAATGATTTTGAAGATGTGAAATTGAAAAAAAATGTTTTGGTCTAGCACTGGTTTACAGGTGCAAATAACCCAACTGGAAACAATATGATAGATAGCACCTATGTGAAACAGGTGTAAATTGAATTGTAGTTCTGTTGAATTTCATAAAATCCCAGAATTCACTTCTGCCTTCTTCATTCCTATTTTTGCTAATTTCTTGTGAATGGAAACAAGTAAAATCTTGATGTAATGACACTTGTATTCAAAATGCAGTATTATCTTTTTTTTAATCTTTTCTTTAACTTTTTTATTTATTTATTTTACAAATGTAAACGCCCAGTAGGCACCCAACACTGGCTACTGGCACCAGTCTGGTCAGTTATACTAAGGGACAATTGGGGGGAGGGGGGGGGGGATTTATGAAACTTTGTAAAACTGTCTTTGTTGGCCAAAGCAAAATTATTATATTCATAATGTATTCAGTCTTCACCAAAGATTTTTCTATACTGTTGTTATTATTATTTATTATTAAAGCGCCATTCATTCTATAGTGCTGTACATATAATAAGGGGTATGCATACATAATACAGACAATTGCACTAAGCATGAACAAGACGAGTTACAAACTGGTACAGAAGGATAGAGGGCCCTGCCCGCCGGGCTTACAATCTACATGGTATGGGGGAAGAAGGCAGTAGGCGAGGGTGAAGCTGGTCATGGCCGTATAGAGGCAGCAGGGTCACTGGTTGTAGGCTTGTCTGAAGAGGTGGGTTTTCAGGTTTCTTTTGAAGGATTCCACTGTAGGTGAGTCTGATATGTTGGGGTAGCGAGTTCCAGAGTGGGGGGGATGCACGGAAGAAATCTTGGAGGCGAGTGTAGGAAGAGGTGATAGGAGGAGAGGAGAGAAGGAGGTCTTGTGAGGATCGGAGATTGCGTGTGGAGATGTATCGGGAAAGTAGCTCAGAGATGTAGGCAGGGGACAGGTTGTGGACGGCCTTGTATGTATTTGTTAGTATTTTGAACTGAATTTGCTGGGCAATGGGGAGCCAGTGAAGGGATTGGCAGAGGGGAGAGACAGAGGAGTAACAGGGTGAGAGGTGGATTAGTCGTGCATCAGAGTTGAGGATAGATTGGAGGAGTGGGACAGTGCTAGATGGAAGGCCACAGAGGAGAATGTTGCAGTAGTCTAGGCGGGAGATGATGAGGGAATGTACAAGCATTTTCGCAGATTCAAAGTTGAGTAAAGCACGGATGCGGGAGATGTTTTTGAATTGGAGGCGGCAGGTGGTGAAAAGGGCTTGGATGTGTGGTCAGAAGGAGAGGGCAGAATCCAAGGTCACTCCAAGGCAGCGGACTTGGTTGACTGGGGAGAGTGTGCAGCCATTGATCGTGATAGATAGGTCTGTTGGGGGGGTTGAGCAAGATGGGGGAAAGATTATGAATTCTGTTTTATCCATGTTAAGTTTTAAGTTTTAGAAAGCGAGAGGAGAAGAAGGAAGGAAGATAGGCATTGTGGGATACTGGATAGTAAGGTGGTGATGTCTGGACCAGAGAGGTAGATTTGTGTGTCGTCAGCATAAAAAGGATACTGAAAGCAATGGGACTCTATGAGATATTTCAGGCTGAAAGTGTAGATAGAGCAGAGCAGGGGTCCTAGGACAGAGCCTTGTGGGACACCAAGGGGTTTTGCTATCACAGACAATGGGGGCATATCGCTAGGATATGCCCCCATTGTCTGATAGGTGCGGGTCCCACCTCTGGGTCCCACCTCCCTTACTCAGGATCCATTCACACTGTGTCCATTGTATGTACCAAGAAGAACTCTCAACATATTCGCCAAATGTGTCACCCAGATAGACCGCTAGAGATAATTCGATTGATTGATTGGTGTTATATATTCAATAATTCATAATGTTACATACACCCCATAATAAAAATATTGTTCCACAGATCAGACGCCGACTCCAACTCGTTTCTTGAAAAACTGTGAGGAAGTGGGGCTCTTCAATGACATTGACTTGGAGCATGAATTTAGAAGTGCGCAAGAAGAAGAAAACAGCAAAAGGGTAAGTGTCTGAAAGGGAATCTGTCATCTATAATTTTTCACCTAATTTAAACCAAATTCTTTTAGTTTATAATCTGTTTTTATTTTTTTTAGATTTTTAAAATTATTTTCCTGAACATTATTATGGGGCAGTCAGCTTGACTAAACTGTTAATAACAGTATTTAAAGATATTATAGCCGCGTGGGTCATAGACAAAATAGCCTCATGCTCTGTAGCCTGTGTAGAGATCACTGCGCAGGGAGGGGGAGTAGATAAGCTGTGAACATTACCTATTGTGACCAGTGGAACTTACATTCTGTATATATAGGTGTATATATTGTGACTGGTGCATCCTATCTTATTCATGTATAGGTATTAGCTTATATTGTAATCCTGCCTGTGATGATAATCAGATAACTGATAACATGATCTATAATCTACACAGTACAAGGAGCCTCGTCGACATATTATTAGGCTTAGTGGCCCGTGCAAATACTGCAGGATTTTAGGATAAAATATGTATATATATACCTAGAAAGTGACTCGGAAAATGTGTAAAATAAATCACTAAAAATTCAAAAGAAAGATGTACAACATAAAAATTCCTCTCCTCTTGAAGAAGCTGTACGCGAAACGCGCGTCGAGGGGTGCGCCTACTTGCATGACGGGGTGTATGTGGCCGAGGTAAGGCACGAGTTGCCAGTGTATTTGCACCGGGAGGGAATGAGCACTCCACCATTAGACAGATTGGGATTTGAGTAATGTTCCACACACTGATGGGGTAGTCATTATTCGAACGTTTATGGTCTGTTCTGTCTATGGTTCATTCCGGTGAACCGCTGGTTTAGGACCCACTATAGCCGCGTATCCGTGGCGTAGCAAGTTGTTTGGCGCATGTTTTTCTTGTTTCTCCTCTTTTATGGTATGTAATGTGTATTTTAATGATATTTAATAAAGATTGATATTTTGTATAAGAGATTGGTGTACCTCAGTGTTACATATTTAAAGTTTTTGGGTACTACCTCAATGAGGTTAAGATCAGATTAGTGTTTGGAACATAAAAATTTTAATAAAATAATAGGTTATTTTCTGATGACTAATTCCCTTTATTCATCTCAAAGCCATCCAACATAGGATTTTTTATCTTTATGCACCCTAACCTCTTAAGGACGAAGGGCGTACATGTACGCCCTTCGTCCGCACTTTAAAGATGGCGCATGAGCTGCGGGTAAACGCTTGATTCATCAAGCTGACACCCGCAGCTCATGTCCGTGACCGGCAGCGATGCTGATCGCGGACATTTAACCCCTCAGATGCCGTGGTCAATCCTGACCACGGCATCTGATCGCTCAAAAACCGAAAGTTTCACTTTCGGTTTGTGTTCCGGCTCCCCTGATGGCCACAAGGGGGAGCCGGAGCATGCATGTAGTAGCCTAGGTCTCTGTGAATGAAACCTAGGTTACTACATAGTATTCCCTATGGAGCCTATGACTGTAATAGGCTCCATAGGAAATATGCGATTTTTCATATATTCCAATGCTATTGCATTGGAATATATGAAATAACAATCTGATGATGGCATCTTATAGTTCCCTATGGGAACTATAAGAAAGTAGTAAAAAAAAAAAAAGTTTAAAAAATAAAAAAAAATAAAAAAATATAAAAATTCAAATCACCCCCTTTCCCCAAAATGAAAATAAAATAAATAAAAAATAAAAAATTACACATAATGGGTGTCGCAATGTGCAAAACGCCCATACTATAATAATATTAAAAATATTCACCATACGGTAAACATAAAAATGGAAAAAAAGCGTCCAAATGGCTAATTCGCCATTTTTGGACGCTTCATTTCTAAAAAAATGAATAAAAAGTGATCAAAACATCATACGCACCCATAATGGTATCAATTAAAAGTTCAGATTGCCCAGCAAAAATGAGCCCCTACACTGCTCCGTACGCATAATTACAAAAAAGTTATAGGGGTCAAAACATGGCGACAAAAAAATAAAATAAAATAAATTCCCACTTTTAATTTTTTTTTCACTATCAAAACGCAAGAAAAACTATACATATTAGGTATTGCCGGATTCGTACTGACCTGAAGAATAAAATTAACCAGTCAGTTTTATCGCAAATCGAACGTTGTAATTTAAAAACCCGTAAAACTGTGGTGAAATTGCTTTTTTTTTGCAATTTCACCCCATTTGGAATTTTTTTCCCGTTTCCCACTACATCACATGCAAAAATAAATGGTAGCGTTAAATAGTACAACTTGTCCCGCAAAAAACAAGCCGTCATATGGCTATGTGAGCGGAAATATAAAAATGTTATGGCTTTTGGAAGGCAGAGAGCGCAAAACAAAAACGCAAAAATCCCAAAACCCCCGGTCCTTAAGGGGTTAAAGGGGTTTTCTCAGATAATACAAAAATCTCGGAAACCCATCTAATGTGTTAAATAAAAAAAAAGTCATATACTCACCCCTTACTCCACCGCTGTTCTCTGTGGTGCTTCTCCCGTACACTCCCACTTTTTTTTTTAACCAGCGATGGTCACATGCCAGTACTGACTACTGTGCTATATACGGTTAGGCGCCTGCATTCGGCACCTCACTGCTGATGCCAATCACTGTCCTAATCTGTAGACTGCTGAGGACAGTGATTGGCGCTCACGCACTGTATCCAGACACATCACCTGGGAGTACCGGAGGAGCACGGCAGAGAACCGCACAGAGGTAAGGGGTAAGTATATGACTATTTCTTATTTTGAAATGCCCATTTTACAGTCTGCACAGGAAGGAGACAACATCCACAGGGGTCAGAAAGCCAGAGCAAGCAGGCAGTGGGAACAACAGTAAGCATGTGTTTCAAAGTTTCAGGAGTTTGGAAAGCTTGAAGGTGAGAAACCCCTTTAATGTGAATGAGGAATGGCAAGATGGATGAGCCTTGGTGAGTGGTGTGAAGAAGAGTGATACATTGTATCAGCTGCTTTTGTAGATCATAAAGTCTAAAGATCAGGTTGGTAAAAAACAGATAGCATTGTTAAAACGAAGAACTTTCGCCTCGCCTAAGCTCACTCTGTGTGGAAAATACGAAACATTGAGGGCTGAATATTGTATTCATTTTGCTACAGGTGGTTAATATATGACTCTTGTATGACTGCTGGAGATGAACATGAACACATGGATTGGTTTTCATTCATCCAAGCCTTTGCATGCTTAAAGTAAGCCTGCAACTGGAACAGGTTACATGCTCCGTAATAAGAACCACATTTGTGTAAATGAACAAATGCGAGCCCAGTTTTATTATAATGTCAGCTATTCTTTCCCCAGACTATTATGCTCATTTTTGCTCTCACAGAACCATGGACACTGTATGGATGATTGAGCCCTGTTATAAATCATTACATTGCATACAGTTTTAGTTGATGACCTTTAATTCAGGAAAAAAACGTAGAACAGATATAACATTTGTACAATTTTGCATCACAGAACACATAAGAATTATTTTATTTGTATCATGAAAAGGCATGCAATTTTCCAACCTCAGATACTCACGACTTTCAGAATCTCTGCTCGGAGTCATCCAGTAGGAACATCCATGGTTTATTCTAGGGGGTAGAAATGTGTCTGATCATGTAATGGTCATACAGGTTCTGAATGAATGACTGCAACGTGTTGCCCCCCAGGGCCGATCGTGTCCCAGGTTTTTAGGAATGACGAGGGTTAGGATCCGTAGCAATAAAGGGGAGAGTGATAGTTGGTGGAGTAAGAGTCCAGACTTAGTAACAGTTCAACAGCTTTACTTGAATAAACTTGCATCTAGACAACACTTGATCTTTCTCTTGGCTCCAGCATGTTTTGGGATAAACTGGCAGGCAAACTTGGATACCTTGCTTTATCTTTTTCTGCCATGCTATACTCTGGCTTCAGTATGGTAGCTGGACTTTCTGACAGTTCTTGTACCTTTGAGCGGGGTGCCTTTGGCTGTTGACCCACCTCGTAATACTCTAGTCTATGAACTGTAAGGAGTCATGGTGATCTATGAGATGCTTCCCTTAGGAGACTCCTGCTGCAGGAGGGAGGAGATCCCCTTACTGCGACATATCTGTTCTCCTTCCAATTCTCAACTTCACTCTCGACTATCGACTGACCATAGCTTCCTACAACCCCTCCCTTGGTAGGAAACAGGACAAGACCACTTCTGCCCAAAAGGAGGGAGAATGAAAAGGTAAGTTTCATTCTATCTTAAGATCTGTCTCTGCCAGATACACTGCCACCTGCTGGTGAACCAAGCACAGTACATGTAATAACAATACATAAGTTACATAGCCATGTTATTAAGGCACTATATCAAAGGACCTGGAATCTACTTCACAGGTTACATTATTTATTAGCCCTTAGAGACAGTAGCAGGTAGAAGAAATGGTAGTGCCCACTCTGGGATACTCCATGACCACATGTTGAAAACTATGACACTGAAAGTATATTAAATGTATTTGTTTTATATGCTATAACTGAAACAGTAAAAGCCGTGAATTTTCATGCAGATTTTGGTGTATATTCAACACCACAGTGGATTTTACCCACTGGTTAATCAGGTGTCAGCCGTAACATAGGCTTCCACCTGGCTGCAATGATCGGACATATTTTTTTTTTTTTTGCAAGATGACCATATGACTGCACAAATGTGAACAGCACACAAATGACTTGTGCTGTCCGCCTTTTTTGCGACCGCATAGAAATTAATTGGTCATTGTGCAATATGCAAATCAAAGGCAGACCGAAAATACAGTCATGTGCATGAAGCCTTAAAGGGTTTCTGTCACCAGATTTAAGCTGTCTGACATTAGCAATGAGCCAATGTCAGACCAACCTAATAATGTAAATCAAATGCCCCTCTGACCAGTCACAACGCCAAAAAACGATTTTATATCATATGTAAATTAGCCTCTAGGAGCAGGGAGGACGTTGCTCCTGCTCCTAGAGGCTTCGTGTTCCCACCTGCGGCCACGCCCCTCTTCTGATTGACAGTGTTGGGCAGCGCAGCTCTCCTGCCTCCGGCACTGTCTTCATGCCGAAATCCCGCGCCTTCGCCGTCCGCTTGTGTATTCGGCGCAGATGCAGTGATCTGAGGACAGCAGGCACCAGCATCCTCAGCGCACTGCGCCTGCTAATCGCTGCAAGCTGCAGGTTGTGTCCGGCTGATTCCCGGCACTGTCTGCTGGAATAGCCTGTCGGAATTCACAGCGGAGGTGTGAAGCAAGCCTAAGGGCTCATGCACACGACTGTTGCCTGGCCATGGCCAAATTGCGGTCCGCAATGCACAGGCTATTCCAGCAGACAGTGCTGGGAATCAGCCGGACACAACCTGCAGTGAATGGGACCAGCAGTGAAATTTGTATCTGGCAGTGCGTTGCTGGAACAGCCTCCTGGATTTCAGGTGGATTTCTGCAAACCCTATTCCGATGAATGGGACAGTCTCAGAAATGTCTGTGCTGCAAATCTACAGCTTGTCAATTCATCCTTTTACCAGAATCTCCTAAAACACCTGGACAGCACTGCTCCTCCCATGATTCAGGTTTTTGACAATTACAGTATGAATAGATTTAGGATGTGGCTATACGGGGCGGCTATGCAGCGGCTGAGAAGCAGCCACAGTGTATCAAAAACCACACGGCCCTGCATGCAACTTAAAGGGGTTGTCCCATGACTACCATTCTACAGTTTTCAAACCAGCACCTGGATCTAAATACTTTTGTAATTGCATGGAATTAAAAATTTATTATAACTACTGAATTATTCAATGAAATCTGTCTGTATAGCGCCACCTGCTGTTTGCTGTTTATATAATTTCTTGGTCCCACTCACTGAGATGGAATCACATTATCAGTTCCATCCTTCAGTTACCACTAGCTGCAGCAAACAGGACACGCCCTCTAAGAGAGGACATATCCCCTAAGCTGCCAGCTTGAGATAAATCTAGCAGAACAATTGAAGCAATGAAAGGGGTGATCTCTGAATCCATGTGAGGTACAGGACTGGTTCTAGTTTTGTACTAGATTATGTACTAGATGTACTAGATTACCCCTTTAAGTACAAGCTGCGTGTTTTGTCACTGGGCCTAATAGGTGCGGTGTTTTGTAGGTTACTGAGCAGCTATTCATTGGTTTGTAATGACTTGAGTTACATGAATACCTGTCCACCTTTCGGGGACGCTCAGTTCTGACTACACAATGAGCGCTGCGTAGCTGTGCCATGTGACTGTGCCCTACGGGTTCTGTCACAGTTCCGAGCCCTTGCCGCAGTGAAGCCCCTGGGTTAACCCCTTGCTGTTAATGGCTGTACGTTTCTTAGGAAAACTGTATGGCCATTAACAAAGAAACTACACATTTTTCCTAGACCTGGACCATGGACGTGCATCTCGGCGAAGGCTGAGTCATATGATGGCGGAGCAGCAGCCACTGAATGTGACAGCGCCCTAACATTTACCTATTTTTTATTTTAGAAATGTAGTCAATGTAGATGATTTGAAGACATTTTTGTGGTCACTGTGGATGTACTCATTTTTCCCATTTATATATTTAAGCATGCAGATTGCTATCGCCTACTCCTGCGAGGCGCTTAATTGTGAACCATGCTTATACAAACATGAACACCTCGCTCCTTGTGTATTTTCTTTAGCTCTTTATGGTGCTGATAGATTAAAGTCTCTGAAGAATCCAATGTACTGTGATTATGGAGCAGTGATCTTCCTGAGGAAAAATATGCTTCACACAGTGAGGAAATAAGCCAAGGCCATAGAATAGCATTGAATTTCCTCTCCTATTCACATTAGGAAACCTTGACTGTCCAATGTACTTGCCAGTTTTAAATCGGAAATGTTGTGGAAGGACAGCATTATTTCTCAGCAGAAAATCTAAAAGTACATTGATGAATGTGAAACATTCGCTTTAAGTTTGACTTTGTACCAATGACATCAAGGTTTTTTTTTTCTGCTGGGCCAACCTCAGAAGCCATATTAATTCACTTGTTATCAAAGAACGGAAATAGTTTAAAAAAATCACATGGAAAGATAAATGTAGCTGCCGTTAAAGGGAAGCATCAACGGTCATTCACCTTGTTAACTTTTCTGCGGTTGCATGTGGAAGTGTTATGGCGAAGATAACAGCAGTTTATTTTGGTTCAGTCATTGGCCTATATTGGCCCACAATAAGGCTTCGTTCACATCACCGTTCAGCCTTTCCGTTGTCCTTCTCCGTTTAGGAGCAGGAGAACGGAAAGGACGGATTCGGCACATAACTAAGCCCTAACTGAGCTGAACGGAGCCTAAAGACCCCATAGGCTATGATTTTGGAGCAGAGACAAAAGTCCTGCATGCACTACTTTTGTCTCCGCTACAAAATCATCTTCTGAGCGGACACCTAACGGACCCCATTATAGTCAATGGGGTCCTTAGGTTCCCTTTTGCTCAGTTATGTGCCGAATCCGTCCTTTCCGTTCTCCTGCTCCTAAACGGAGCAAAAGAGCGGAAAGGCTGAGCAGTGATGTGAACGAAGCCTAACCTGTTTATACCAATTTTTGCATAAATTGTGTAATTCGGTTGCACATTCATATTCCACTTTTAAAAACTGTGCAATGTTCATCAAAAACTGCAATAAATAGGATAATATATGTAGGCCAATGTATGCAAATAATTGGAGGAGCTGGGCACATTTACTGCTTATGATTGAGCCAATATTTGACTAGTTAAGATTCTTGTCGCAATCTGTTAATGTGGCTTGGAGTAGGGTTCCCACCCCATATGTAATAAATAAAGAAACTCCAGCACCAAAGGTAATGCAATTGTAGTTTTTTTGCTTATTGCTGCGGCTGCGATAGATTTTGTCTTAGGCCTCTTTCAGACGGGCGTTGCGGGTGCACTCCGTCAAACAGTGCGGGTGCGTTGCGGGAATCGCCGCGATTTTTCCCTGCGAGTGCAAAGCGCTGTCATGCGTTTTGCACGCGGGAGAAAAATCGGCACTTTTGTACCCAGACTCGAACCTGCACTTCTTCACAGAAGTGCATGTTTGGGTCAGAAATTATCCCGCTGGTATTATTTCACATTATAACATAGTTATAATGTAAAATAATACCCTTGGCCATCTCCCTAATGTTTAAACAGGTGCAGAATGGGTTAAAAATAATAAACTAATCATAACTTACCTGTTCCATTTGATCGCGAAGCCCGGCCTCCTCTCCGTTAGCTTGAAAGATGAAAAGGACCTGTAATGATGTCACAGCATCACATGGCCCAATCACCTGCTCCATCACTATGGTGATGGAGCATGTGATGGTCCATGTGACCACGTGACATCATCCAAGGTCCTAAGCACTAGCCACAGCCTGAGGATAGTGATTGGGACCTTGGATGATGTCACATGGTCACATGGACCAATCACATGCTCCATCACCATAGTGATGGAGCAGGTGATTGGGCCATGTGATGTGACGTCATCACAGGTCCTTTAGATCATCGATGCTGCAGGGAAAGAGAGGACAGATCGCGACTACGCGATCAAGTGGCTAAGGTAAGTTAACTTTATTATTTTTAACCCTTCCTCTTCATTTTACAATGCATTCTTTATTAAGAATGCTATTATTTCCCTTATAACCATGTTATAAGGGAAATAATAGAGATTGGGTCCCGTTGCTAAGCAACAATGCGGGAAAATCGCAACGCATCCGCACTTGGTTGCGGATGCTTGCGATTTTCCGCATCCCCATTCACTTCTATGGGGCCTGCGTTGCGTGAAAAGCGCAGAATATAGAACATGCTGCGATTTTCACGCAACGCAGAAGTGATGCGTGAAAATCACCGCTCATGTGCACAGCCCCATAGAAATGAATGGGTCCGGATTCAGTGCGGGTGCAATGCGTCCTCCTCACGCATTGCACCCGCGCGGAAAACTCGCCCGTGTGAAAGGGGCCTTAAAATGTGCCAATATTTGGAGCAATGTAGTGCATTTTTTGGTGTATCTACGTTGAGAAAAACCCATGTCACCTTACTTGCCAAGGGGGCATGGTTAAGCAGGAAAATGTGCGGCTTTAGATGTAACATTTTGTGCGAAAATTGCACCAAAATTTTGGCGAAAAATTCTGTTGCACAGTAAGCCAACCAATAGGTGGTATAAAGGCAAAAGTGTCTAGCCATGCACCAAATTTATCATCCAGCCTGATAGAGTTTAGACTGTTTAAAGGCTGTTTAGATGGGCCAACACGGCAAGCAATTATCAGGACCGGATTGTTTGTTCCTGATAATTGCCTGCTTGTTAAAGGAGGTGAAAGCTGCATTTACATGCAATTATCTCCTCTTTATGGGGACCACGGATCGCTCATGCCCCTAGAGAATCATTACTTTTGAGCAGCAGATGGCTATTGGGACGGGATGATCGGCTGCCCAGAAACGATGATTTAGGTGACCACATCCATAATGCTTTCACCCAATGAATGAATGTTTGCTAGTTCATTGGGAGATCAGTGGCATAGGAATGATCCTTCCTGGTAATAGCTCCAATCATTTGTCTATGTAAAGGGGCCTTTAGTTTAATCTGTCTACAGCAGGGGTCAGCAACCTTCGGCACTCTAGCTGTTGTGAAACTACAATTCCCAGCATGCTCCATTCATTTCTATGATAGTTCTTAGAAGAGCAGAGCCAGTATGCATGCTGGGAGTTGTAGTTTCACCACAGCTGGAGTGCTGGAGGTTGCCTACCTCTGGTTTACAGGATTAGTAAATCAATGTCAATTTTTGGGGACTTGTTTGCTCACTGCACCTTGTGAAAAGTGATAAGAAAAGTGAATGTGTTCACCTCTGCTATGTCTGCTCATAGTACAATAGTTGCAAAAAGACTTTCTGACACTCAAAGATTTCAAAATGTGCTAAATTGATTAAAAAGTTAGATCTTTTTATTACATTTGGTGCAAATCTCTCCAACTGTCCCCTTCACTTTTTGTACGGCAAAAAAATGCCATTATTAGTAAATGTGGCAAATTAAAGGAACACTAAAATCTATGCTAAAAGTGAACAGAAGATAAACTCTCCCACACTCTTTGTTAGTCTTAAGAATAGGGGGTGTCCTGCTGCAGTCACCTGTTGTAAGCAGGCCGTACACATTCAACAGTTGTAGGCCAAATGATCGTTGGGCCTACAGCTATCTCTCCCGTCTCCCTCCTGGCTTCCCCATACACATACATGTTCGATGGGAGAGCAGAGAAAGCTGCTGCCAGACAGTTCTGGTGGTGGCTTACCTTCCAGGCGAAACAAAAGGATTGAGTGAAAATATTCATTTATCCCAATCCTTGCCTCCCCTGACATCATCTGTCAGGGTACAGTCGGAAGCTCCCCACACACATTAGTGTGTCGGCTGAACCCGCCGTTCGCGAAAAGTATAATGTGCCGGATACAGGACAATGAAGAGGAGGTGGTAAACATTTTTATGTACATTTTTAAACTATTGTTATCTAAAATTTAAACAATGATAGATGATACAGTATACGATAGCAATTTCAGAACTGAGTGCAGTTCAGAAAATGAGAATTGTATAAGAAGAGAAAGAACAAGAGCAGGATGAATGGAGGAAGATCAAAATAAATGAAAGCCATATGTTCTTTTAGTAGGTTAGACGTAGAAAATTAAAGAATGTGTTAAAATATACAACTGTGTAATAAATATAATAGTGCAGTAATGGAAAGCCAGGTTACAGCACTATGGACTTATCAACTGACCTTTATGTAATAGTTGCTGTTCTGAAAGAAATGGATGCATTCAAGGAAGGCCTGGTCAGTGCTGGATTTAAAGTGAATGCAATGAGTACATCTGAACCATGTTATGGTATAATCAAAAATAACACTTTTATAATTAGTGTGCAAGCTAAAATACTTAGAGGGTCACTAACTTTTCAAAAAACGTTTAATAAATCATAGAGACATCTCAAAAAAAATGATCTGTAGAACAAAGAGAGAGAATCTCACACATATTGCTCTCTATCTCCCTGCTGCACAAGACAGGCTACATATAGGCCTGTCTTGACTACATCTTCAGCAGCGAGGAGAGAGCAAGCTATGTGTGTGCATCTCTCCCCTTGTTCTAGGGATCGGTGAGGGTCTGAGCGCTCAGACCCCCACCAATCTAAACTTTTGATATGTCTCTGTGACTATTTAAATGTCTTTAAACTGAGCAGAGGTCAATCCTAATGCCAGGTCAATGCACTACAGTATCAAAACTCAATGCACAGATTTTGCAAAAGCAGGCTGAGATCATCCAGGAAAATATTTTTATTCCTGGGCAACCCCTTTAACGTGTTGAAGGATTCCATACACCTCTAATCCTTAAAGGGGTTATCCATGAGTATAAAGTGTCCCATCCGCGATGCTAGGGAGGCTCGTCCCCATCTGCCATTGGTTAACCCCCCCCCCCCCCCCCGGCACTGGATGTTTTCATGTTTTCATCCATGCACGGGGAGAAGCAGCAGCAGTGCAGGGACCAGGAGCACCGCGGGGAGCGGGGTAAGTATATTCCATGTGGGGGGCCCGGAACATAGGGGGACACTTTATACTCTTGGATAACCCCTTTAAGGATTAAAGGTGTATGGAATCCTTCAAAACGACGTTTAGCTTAAGGCTGGATCCGGATTAATGCCTTTCAATGGGCATCAATTCCGGATCCGGCCTTGCAGCAAGTGTTCAGGATTTTTGGACGGAGCAAAAAGCGCAGCATGCTGCGGTATTTGCTGCGTCCAAAAAACGTTCCGGTCCTGAACTGAAGACATCCTGATGCATCCTGAATGGATTTCTCTCCATTCAGAATGCATGGGGATGATCCTGATCAGGATTTTTCCAGCATAGAGCCCGACGACGGAACTCTATGCCGGAAAACAAAAACGCCAGTGTGAAAGGACCCTTAGTCTTTAACAATATATTTAGAAGAGAATTCAGAGTTATTTAGTTTATGAAGGGGAGAAGAAGTGGCTAATAGGTGGAGAAAATATTTTTTTATTTAATAATAAATATTACAGAGTATCTTATATTAGCTTTTACTAGCCTAGTCTATGCAAAGTGTGTTGAAAGGTTTTTGACCATTTCATGTACAAAAGTATGCAATAAGCTCCTAAGGTCCCTCTAGTGGTGACTGCAGACAGTGACAATGTTATCTTTTAAATATATATCTACACAGGGGATTTAGAACCCTGTATCAGAGAAACAGATCTCTGACATCTAAATATAGATTACAAAATTAATCAGCACAGAATTTTGACTCCATTTAGATTTAAAGCCACGACATAGTATGGGTGTGCATTGACTACAAGATTTTCATGTTTGTCTCGAAAACCACACAGTCCTAGAAAAGATTTTGCCCAAACATAAAAGGGCTAGGCAGAATAAAGAAAGGTAGTGTTACAGACTGAACCCTTGAAATGGTTGCTGCATGACTTTTTAGTAACAAATATTTAAGTACTATATTTTCATGTTGACCAAAGGTCCAGTTATGTCGATTTCTCTTGGTAAATAATTGATATTATTACTTAACAAAATAACATGTAGCAATAACACTGTTGATTTTGAGTCTTTTCAGGGTGCTGACTTTATGGCTACTTTGAAACCCGCGTTCAGTGCGGATCCGTCTGGTATTTGCGGGTCCGCACCAATAATGCAAACATTTGTATCCATTCAGAACGGATCTGTTTGCATTACCTTTTAAAAAACATTTCAAAGTCAAAACGGATCGGTCCTAACTTACATTGAAAGTCAATGGGGGACGGATCCGTTTTCAAATGCACCATATTGTGTCATTGAAATGGATTCGTCCCCATTGACTTACATTGTAAGTTGTAAGTCAGGACGGATCCATTCGGCTCCGCATCGTCAGACAGACACCAAAACGCTGCAAGCAGGAGGCACAACGGAGCCGAACTGATGCATTCTGAATGGATCCTTATCCATTCAGAACACAGTGGAGCTGAACCGATCCGTTTTGGACCGTTTGTGAGATCCCTGAAACGGATCTCACAAACGGAATCCAAAACGCAGGTGTGAAAGTAGCCTAAGCTGTATAACTGAAGTAATTGAGGAAATGGTAGTAGATGTATGGGAAAATGACTTTATGGTACACTACAGATTATTTCATGTAGCAGTTGTCACCATTTTGCAAGTCACTATAATTGCTGCCGAGAAGTCTTCAATAGATTAAGGAAGAGCAACAGCTATGACATAAGCGCATATTTTACTATAAAGATTTATGACAGTAAGTATTGCATTATTGCATAGTTATTACAAGCTCAACATATCCCATAAAGTCTCTTCCTCAGGCTCAAAGGAACAATGGATTCTGCATCTCTGTTCGGATATCATTAAAGCCAAAAGGTTTCTTATTTAGTTTCACAGGTGTGATCAGCAGGACCGGCTCCAGGTTCATGTGGGCCCTTGGGCGATAAGGTCTCAGTGGGCCCCCTTGTGGCATTTTGCACGGCGCTTACAGCAATGAAACTGCATGTATTATAGATTAAATACCTTACACAGAGCATTCTACAGAGCGGATATATGTGAATCAGTCCTTATGTGCCTACTTTTATTTATGCCCCCTTATGCCCCCTCACAGTAGTTATGCCCACATTGTGCCCTCTCAAAGTAGTTATGCCCTCCCTGTGCCCCTTTTACAGTTGTAATGCCCTATCTGTGCCCCCTTCACAGTAATAATCCCCATTGTGCCCCTTCACAGTAATAATCCCCATTGTTCCCCTTCACAGTAATAATCCCCATTGTGCCCTCTTCATAGTAATAATCCCCATTGTGCCCCCTTCACAGTAATAAAGCCCACTGTGTCCCCTTCATTGTAGTAATACCATCTGGCTCTGTGCCCCTCCACAGTAGAAATGCCTTTTGTGCCCCCTTCACATTAGTAATGCCCTTTGTCCCCCCTCCAGACTAGTAATGCCCTCTGTGCCCCCTCTATAGTAAAAATGCCCTCTGTGCCCCCCCCCCCCCAAAGTAATAAAGACCTCTGTGCTCCCTCAATAGTAATAAAGTCCTCTGTGCCTCCTCCATAGTAAAAAAAAGTCCTCTGTGCCCCCTCCATAGTAATTAAGGCCTCTGTGCCCCCTCTATAGTAATAAAGACTCCTGTGCCCCCTCCATAGTAATAAAGACCTCTGTGCCCCCTCCATAGTAATAAAGTCCTCTGTGAACCCTCTGTATTAAAAACAAAAAAACACAGTAACTACTCACCTTGTCCCATTCCTGAAGCTCACAGTCC
The DNA here is from genome assembly GCA_033119425.1 of Bufotes viridis. Taxonomy (NCBI): domain Eukaryota; kingdom Metazoa; phylum Chordata; class Amphibia; order Anura; family Bufonidae; genus Bufotes; species Bufotes viridis. The sequence goes on along the minus strand of CM065593.1, from coordinate 318,708,379 downwards.
TCTCTTCCCTGCAGGCACAGATCGCTCTGCAGCACTGTGTCGGCAGACCTTATGCAGATTATCAGGCTGCAGGCTCCGCCCACACAGGCCGGCAACGCGATCCATAAATGCAGGCTGAGTGGTGGAGCAGGGAGAAATCTTCTTGTTTCACCATTCAGAGCACGGCTGGCCTGAAGAAGGGAAGGAGCGCAGGGAGCTGAGCGGTGAGTGTTGGGTACCCAGCTCCCTGCGCTCCAGCAATTAGCGCTTCCATCTGTATTGATGAAAAAAAATACATCTGTATTGATGGAAGCGCTCATTGCTTCTGGCCTCTGGCAGCTGTGCTATGGGCCCCCACAGGAGCTGTGGGCCCTGGCCTTGGTGATCAGGCTCTTATGTTCTTTCATATTCTAGTAATTGGCATCTTTATCAACAAACAAAATAAAAAAAATTTTTATCTGCAGTTTGGTTTTTGTAGTTTAGAAAGGTGGAGCCAACATCTGCATTTAGGTCAGAGAACAATATGAATGGTGGCTTTGTGCTTATTTTTCCAGATCCTTGATCTGCCTTTCCCCCCAAAGAAGAACAAACTGCATATCAATAGATTGCATAATACGTCTGTTATGGCTGACCTTGTAAAGGTCAGCCATACCAGAGGGAATACCCATTTCCCCTTGATGTTTTCAACCCAGTGGCACCAAGAGGTCTGGAATGAAGACAACGACAAAGCTGGTTTGCCATGAGCAATGAAGTAGGCACTGCCTATATGACCAATTGCTGCAATAGCTACAGACAGTGTTTAGTCCTCCCACTCAGGCTATAGACACTTTTGCACTGCATTTTATGTCCATTTTCAAAACTAAGCAACACTCTAATTAGTCATAATTCAAAAATTCCTACCAGTTTGCTCCTGCAGAGTGTGTATAAGTTGTTAACTTAGCTGGTGCTGCTGCTGAATCTCACATAAATCCATGAAAGGGTTCCTCTTGCTTCTTAAAGCTCTCTCCCCTTCCCTTTGCTTAATGTAAGAAATAGGAGAGCAGCTCACACAGGCTGTAGATATGGAGGAAAAAGCACATAAAAGACAATTTTCTGGGGGAAGGCAGCAGCATTCTGGACACACAGATCCATCATGTATTACTGGGACAAACAAATGTACTTGAGAAAAATCTGAAACTAGAAGCATTTTTCACCTTCACTTCAATGAGGCTGAGCTGCTCCTAGGCCATGTGACTGATGAACATAGTGTCACTTGGCCTAGCGAAGGCCCCTTTCACACGAGCGAGTGCCACACTTCGGACTTGCAGCATGTTTCAGGGAGAGCTCCTGTCCTGACCTCCCAGCACTGAAGGGGTTACATAGTATTATATTGATTTATGATGCCTTGTAACTCTTACAGTTCTGGATGGATTGGATAACACTGACAGCATTATGTCAATGCTATACATTATATTCCAGAACTGTAAGAATTACATAGCATCATAAATCAATATAATGCTGAACTGGTCAGTGCTGGGAGGTCAGGACGGGAGCTGCTGCATACTCATGCTACAAATCGGATACGTGGGACTTGCTCATCTGAAAGGGGCCTAAGAAGGCCGCGGCACTACTGGGAGCGCTGGTGCCTTTTCAAACAGCTGATCAGCGGGGGTCCCAGGTGTAGGACCCCCACCAATCAGATTCTTAGGTCATGTGTAAAAAGATCTCAGCAAACCTCTTAAAAACTCTTAAATAAGGAATTAATCACACCTTTGACGTTAGACATATAGAAATATACAGCATTTTTTATTTGGATCAATTCTCATTGATATGTCCTATATTTATAATACAAATGCAGTGAATGCATCTCTAGTCTATATTTTCCTAAAACACGTCTTTAATGCAGCACATAAACTAAAAACCATCATGTATTCTAGGGATGTGCTGCTGACAAACAAAAAGTGATCATAGGAATGAGGGTTCCATCCCATACAGAAACGGTGATTACATGCATGTAAATGCAGCTAACATGGTGGCAATTATCAGGAACAAATGTTCTTATTATTAACGATGATTTCTCACACTCTTGGTCCCTGTAAAAGAACCATAAGATGTCATCACAACAAAAAAGATGACCTAGTGATGTGCCTAATAGCACGGAGATTAGGATATAAGAATGGTTGCAAGTTCCTTCCTAATGTTGACTTGTAATATATAAATAATCCTGATATTTGTGCCTATTGGCTTCCATCTCTTTATTATCAAATTAAGACGAAGGTTTTGGACTTTGACAAAACAATACATTTAAAGGCATCAAGCCTTGACATTACCTAATTATTACTGCAGAGATAAACGTTATAGTCCAGGTCAGAAGACCACTGGGTTACAGAAGCCCCTTTTACTTGGATGATGCATGAGGAAATTCAGGAGTAAAAATAGTAATTCAATAATGTCATGAAATGAGGATAAAGCTTTGCAGGGATGAAATAGTGCATTTAGCTTTTTAGACAATGGATATAACTCAATCAGAGCTAGGACTACTCTTCTAAACTTGCTGGTAAATGAGATTGACAGGGAAGGAGTTTCAGCCTGCCTGGAACAAGAAGGCATTGTTGAGTTGCTCCTCCAGGCAAGAGATAAACATGCAATTATGTTATTAGACCATACTAATACACGGGGCAGGCAGGGAGGTCATTTATCAAACACTCTTGGGGTCGACATTGTTAAAAAAAAACTGCTTGCTACTAGAAATATTCACATTGTATTGAGATGGACTTGTTTAATCTTGGAAATAAAGATGGATGAACAAGTAGACAATTTTGTGAATTTGCCATAAGGCAATCCAACATGAATTTCTGTTTGTCCTTTGGCCAAGGAGGGTCTATAATAGCTTTACTCTGTGTAGTAGACATAGTAATTTAAGATATGGAACGCTTAAAGATGGCTGAAGCCTTCATGCCTAATAATTTTAAGCTCATAATGTTCCTGAATTAGATACAATTAGTCAGCTACCATCCGAAAATGAATGTCTGATTGAAATGGAAGAAGACTAGGTGAACACCGGCTTAAGGAGCTTTCCATAGTCATAATTTATCGGACTGTATTTCTTATCCAGAAGCATTTAGAAAAAAAATTGTTTAATTTATGAATTCACTTTCCTATCACATCAAGTATAGTAGGCAGTCTAAAACAATAATACAGTATTTTGTACTTAGCATCATTATTTTGAGGTGATGTATAAATCAAAGTAATACCAATGGTGGCATTTAATAGAATATTGATAAGATAGTGGCTTTATTTTGATGCCACATTTTACAGGTAGATCCAGATAGACCATCACAAATGTGCTTATTTACTTGATTGTATTGGTCCAGGTTGGAGTGCCAAGACATAGTAAGGGCTCGTTCACATCACCGTTTGTCTTTTCCGTTCTCCGGCTCCGTTAAGGAGTAGGAGAACGGAAAGGACGGATGCTGTACATAACTAACACCTAACTGACACCAACGGAGCCTAAAGACCCCATAGACTTTAATGGGGTTCGTTTGGTGTCCGCTCAGAACATGATTTTTGAGCGGACAAGAAAGTCCTGCATGCACTACTTTCATGTCCGCTCAAAAATCATGTTCTGAGCGGACACCAAACGGACCCCATTAAAGTCTATGGGGTCTTTAGGCTACATTGGTGTCAGTTAGGTGTCAGTTATGTACAGCATCCGTCCTTTCCGTTCTCCTACTCCTTAATGGAGCCGGAGAACAGAAAAGACAAACGGTGATATGAACGAAGCCTTAGCCAAAGATGGTAATAGCATTTGCCGCTTTTTGTATTGGTGTCAGCTTCAAGGACATGGTACGTTATGTGTCTTGTATTGTTATATGCAGAAACTGCTTGCTTCTCTGCATACCCACCATGGCCAAAATGTGGCTTAGCAGCTGTGTGTGGCTCATGGGCCTCTGGTATACAGGCCCTGGTCCATCTACACCATGCTTCCTTAGTATTGCCACCACTGTCTACAACTTTGTCCTGATAGCTATAATCAACCATCACAGTTATTATTCCAAACGAAATAATGTTAGTTAGTTACCTGGTGAAGTTAAATGGTGGAGATAAATATGCTATAGTATAGGGCACTGTGCCTTGTACACCAGCAGGGAGATCAGTAGTATCACTAAATATTGCCACCCAGCTGTCTATAGCTTTTTTCCAAGGCAAGTTTTTGAAAAGTGACTGGTTTAATATATGGATTGAAAACTTTTTTTTTCTCATTTATCTGCTTATCTAGATGACTATCTTCTCTTGATGTGGGCAGGCAGGAGCTCAAATGAAATAATCAAGCACCTGCCTTTTCCCAGGACACAGTGGCAAAATTTGTAAAGGGCTTATTCTGAGAAATCTGCCAATTATATGCTTAAAGGGAACTTTTACGCATATACTATGGGCCTTCACCTCTACTACGCTACCCTCACTGAGCATTTCTAAATGTTTATTGTGTTGCTCTAAACATATAAATTACACATTTTTTATTTCATCTGCAGCCAAATTAAATAAGTATGATGCATTTTGTACTTCCCGCCTGTTATGCAAATTAACATAAAAGAGTCATATCTTACTTGTGTGACCAGAAAAGCTCCTCAGCTCCGCCTAAGAAACGCCCCTATAGATAAAATCTAGCAGATTCGCTGTCAATCAAAGTCTAGGGGGAGGGAAATAGGCTCGGATGGTGTGAGGGGAAGGAATTATATATGCAAATGAGCATAACGGCGGGAAAGCTTTAGAGGGGGATATAATAGGACATGTTAGTCCTGAGAAGGTTATGGATGGATCGCTGGTAACTATCAAGGTAGACAAACTTGAAGGTACATTCAGTTTTATATGTGAAAACATGGTGACAGGTTCCCATTAAAGGAGTATTCCGTGAATTTAAAACTTTTTGCCCACTTATCTGCGTATCTAGAGGATTTTCTTCCCTTGCTGTGGGCAAGCAGGAGCTCAAATGTGACAGTCAAACACCTGCATCTTCCAGGATGCATTGCAGTTAGTTCTTGTTAACCCCTTCATTTCCTGCATAGAAAAACAGTCCCTCACGTATACCCCAGAGATACATATGGTGTGTAATGCTCCCACAATCTCCTGCTCCACTGTCTAGAGCAGTGTTTCCCAACCAGTGTGCCTCCAGATGTTGCAAAACTACAACTCCCAGCATACCCGGACAGCCTTTGACTGTTCAGGCATGCTGGGAGTTGTAGTTTTGCCAAAGCTGGAGGCACACTGGTTGGGAAACACTGGTCTAGAGAGATATATGGCTATATATTCCTATGAATTTAGAAGTAGGGATGAATGAAAAGAAGGTGTCTCTATGAGATCACTATGAAGAGAGCAGGGGAGCTACGAGCATGTTAGTCCACCACAGAATGCATGAGATGGTGGACCAGAAAGATAAACAGCAGGGGGCGCTACCAGAGGGGAAAATGTAATGTATATAAAAAGAACAATATTTTTATTGCATCTGTATTGCAATAATAATTTAAAATGCCCTATTCATCACAAAGTAATACTTTTCATGGGTACAGCGACACGTTCAGGTTTTCTGTTGCAGTTTGAGAAGCCAATATCAGGAGAGAAAGTGTAAAGGACAGATAACACTTCTCTTTTTTGAATTCACTCCTGGTTTTGGCTTTCAAAACTGCATCAGGACACCTGAGTGTGTGGCTACATCCTTAAGGCTCTTGAACACCATCTAGTAGCCTTCTGGGACTTTAACCAGTCCCCGACCGCCGTACGCAGGATTGCGTCCTGCGGGCGGCCGGGATCTTCTGTTTGGACGCGCCGGGGCGTCATCTCGCGAGACGCGAGAGTTCCTGTGAACGCGCGCGCGTGCGCGCGCGCGTGTGCGCGCGTTCACAGTGATGCGCGTCTCGAGAGTTGGACTACAGCCTGCCAGCGATGATCAATCGCTGGCAGGCTGTAGATGCGATATAAATCGCATCAAACAGCTATATCAGACGCTGTTTTATGAACAGCGTCTGATATAGCTGCTACCTGATCCTCTGGTGGTCCCATTTTCTGGGATCGACCACCAGAGGACCAGGTAACACAGTAAAAGTTGCACCAAACACTACACTAACCCCCCACCCCCTCACCTATTAACCCCTTGATCACCCCATCTAGACCCCTGATCACCCCCTGTCATTGATCACACCCCTTGTAAGGCTCCATTCAGACGTCCATATGTGTTTTGCGGATCCGTGGATTCACGGATCCGTGGATTCACGGATCCGCGGATCCGATCCGCGATCATCCTCAAAACACGGACACCGGCAATGTGCTTTCCGCATTTTGCAGATCCGCACATTGCCAGAACTATATAGAAAATGCTTTTTCTTGTCCGCAGTTGCGGACAAGAATAGGACATGTTCTATATTTTTGCGAACGGAAGTGCAGACCCGGAGCGCGGATCCGTAATTCCGGATCCGAGCGGGACAAAAGTCTGTCCCCATAGAAATGAATGGGTCCGCAATTCCGTTCCGCAAACAGAATTGCGGACGTGTGAATGGGGCATAAGGGTCCCTTATCACCGCCAGTTAGCTAGCTACTTGTTAGGTAGCTAGCGCCCAGCCCACCGCACCGCAGTCACTGATTTTGGCAGAGATTTTTCATCCACATTGATCGATGCGAATGAAAAAATCTGTGCCGTTCATTTTATATTTTTTTTTCAGCGCAGAGGCTGAACGGAAAAAAAAAATCTCATTACCCGTATGCTCAATATAAGGTGAATCGCAGAAACTCCTAATGCTGGCCATACGTGTAATGACTGCGGAGACCCTCAAATGCCAGGGCAGTACAAAAACCCCACATGTGACCCCATTTTAGAAAGAAGACACCCCAAGGTATTCCGTGAGGGGTATGGCGAGTTCATGGAAAATTTTATTTTTTGTCACAAGTTAGTGGAATATGAGACTGTAAAAAAAAAAAAAAAACAATTTCCGCTAACTTGTGCCAATTTTTTTTTTCTGTGAACTCGCCATACCCCTCACAGAATACCTTAGGGTGTCTTCTTTCCACAATGGGGTCACATGTGGGGTATTATACTGCCCTGGCATTTTAGGGGTCCTAAAGCGTGAGAATCCAAATGCGTAAAAATGGCCTGTGAAATCCTAAAGGTACTCATTGGTTTTAGGGCCCCTTTGCGCATCTTGGCTGCAAAAAGTGTCACTCATGTGGTATCGCCGTACTCAGGAGAAGTAGGGCAATGTGTTTTGGGGTGTATTTTTACATATACCCATACTGGAGTGTGAGAAATATCGCTGTAAGCGACAACTTTTTACATTTTTTATTCAAAGTTGTCAATATACAGAGATATTTCTCTCACCAGCATGAGTATATGTAAAAATACACCCTAACCATCGCCTACTTCTCCTGATGACATGCCACATGTGTGACACTTTGCAGCCAAATGCGCAAAGGCCAAATTCAACGAGTACCTTTTAGGAAGAGTATTTTTACGCATTTTTCTTCTCACGCTTTAGGGACCCTAAAATGCCAGGGCAGTATAAATACCCCACATGTGACCCCATTTTGGAAAGAAGACACCCCAAGGTATTCGCTGAGGGCATAATGAGTTCATGAAAAATTAAACTTTTTGTCAAAAGTTAGCGGAAAGGGAGACTTTGTGAGAAAAACAATAAAAAATCAATTTCCACTAACTTGTGCCAAAAAAAAATATTCTATGAACTCGCCATGCCCCTCATGGAATACCTTGGGGTGTCTTCTTTCAAAAATGGGGTCACACGTGGGGTATTTCTACTGCCCTGGCATTTTAGGGGCCCTAAAGCGTGAGAAGAAAATGCGTAAAAATGCCCTCTAATAGGTACTCATTGGAATTTGGGCCCCTTTGCGCATCTTGCCTGCAAAAAGTGTCACACATGTGGTATCGCCGTACTCAGGAGAAGTAGGGCGATGTGTTTTAGGGTGTATTTTTACATATACCCATGCTGGAGTGAGAGAAATATCTCTGTATATTGACAACTTTGAATAAAAAATGTAAAAAGTTGTCGTTTACAGCGATATTTCTCACACGCAGCATGGTATATGTAAAATACACCCTAAGCACTGCCCTACTTCTCTGAGTACAGCGATACCACATGTGACACTTTTGCAGCCAAATGCGCAAGGGCCCTAAAACAATGAGTACCTTTAAGATTTCATGAGCCATTTTTATGCATTTGGATTCTCACACTTTAGGGGCCCCTAAAATGCCAGGTGAGTATAAATACCCCACATGTGACCCCATTTTGGAAAGAAGACACCCCAAGGTATTCCGTGAGGGGCATGGTGAGTCCACAGAATTTTTATTTTTGGCACAAGTCAGCGGAAATTGTTTTTTTTTTTTTAATTTTGTTTTTACAAAGTCTCATATTCCACTAACTTGTGACAAAAATAAAATTTTACATGAACTCACCATACCCCTCACAGAATACCTTGGGGTGTCTTCTTTCCAAAATGGGGTCACATGTGGGGTATTTATACTGTCCTGGCATTTTAGGGGCCCCTAAAGGGTGAGAAGAAGTCTGGAATCCAAATGCGTAAAAATGCCCTGTGAAATCCTAAAGGTACTCTTTGGTTTTAGGGCCCCTTTGCACCCAGGCTGCAAAAAAGTGGCACACATGTGGTATCGCCGTACTCAGGAGAAGTAGGGCAATGTGTTTTGGGGTGTATTTTTATATATACCCATACTTTGTGTGAAAAATATCTCTGTAGCGACAACTTTTAAAAATTTTTATACAAAGTTGACAATTTACAGAGATATTTCTCTCACCCAACATGGGTATATGTAAAAATACACCCCAAAACACATTGCCCTACTTCTCCTGAGTGCGGCGATACTACATAGTGCCGCTTTTGCAGCCTGGAATGCTCAAAGAGCCAAATTCAACGAGTACCTTTAGGTTTTACATGGCGACTCATAATTAGCCCGCCCAAAATGCCAGAACAGTAAACACACCCCACAAATGACTCCATTTCGGAAAGTAGACACCCCAAGGTATTCACTGAGGGCATAGTGAGTCCGTCTGATATATTTTTTTTTGCCAGAAGTTATCAGAAATTGAAACTTTTTTTTTTTTTTCTCAGAAAGTGTCATTTTCCGCTAACTTGTGAAAAAAATGAAATGATACATGAACTCACCAAGCCCCTCCGCGAATACTTTGGGGTGTCTTCTTTCTAAAATGGTGTAATTTGGGGGATATTTATACTATCCTGGCATTCTAGCACCTGAAGAAACATGACAGGTGCTCAGAAAGTCAGAGCTGCTTCAAAATGCCGAAATTCACTTTTTGCACCATAGTTTGTAAACGCTATAACTTTTACCCAAACCAATAAATATACACTTATTGGATTTTTTATCAAAGACATGTAGAACAATAAATTTAGAGAAAAATTTATATAGAAATGTAGTTTTTTTTGAAAAATTTTACAACAGAAAGTGAAAAATGTCATTTTTTTGCAAAAATTTCGGTAATTTTTGATTAATAGCAAAAAAAGTAAAAATGTCAGCAGCAATGAAATACCACCAAATGAAAGCTCTATTAGTGAGAAGAAAAGGAGGTAAAATTCATTTGGGTGGTAAGTTGTATGACGGAGCAATAAACGGTGAAAGTAGTGTAGTGCGGAATTGTAAAAAGTGGCCTGGTCATTAAGGGTGTTTAAGCTAGGGGGGCTGAAGTGGTTAAAAGGAGTTTGTGTTTATTTGCACATTAGTTGCAGTTCCACATACACAGATCATCGGCCAAGTTGCATCCATGAAGATAGATGTGCCGAATCTGGAGTCTGTCTACACTGGAACATTTGAGCAATTCAGTCTATTAGCACCTTATCAGTACATGTGCTGTAAAACTATTTACTGTATTTCCCTCTGCTTCTGTGATGCCAACATATTCTGTAGCACTGTACAGAGAATGCAGTCTCTACCCTCATAATCAAATTTCCCTATCTCAGAAGCCAGAAAGCCAGATAACCTATCAGTATTCTCTTGGGGTGTGGGCGGAAACCCCAAAATACAAACTCAATGCAGAAGTTATCTATGGTCAGATTTAAATCCAGGACTCCAGTGGTCCAAGGCAACAGTGCTGATTACTGAGCCTCTATATTAAAGTATCTTTATAGTAGAAGGCAAGCATCATTAGGCTATTTCAAGGAACTTGTCAATATAGTGCACATTTAATTATATTTTTCATGGATTTTAAGGCCATAAACTTTAAATAACTATTTTTGGAGGCACTGAACCTATGGTATGCTTGGATAACTCTCATTAAGTCCACCTTTCTGAATAAGAGTATAACTGCCTTTATGCCTGAAATGAGCAACGCTGACTTCATATTGAGCATTGTCTATTATAGGTATAAAGTCTGTTAATGACACTCAGAGATATTATAAAGAAAAGTTTGCAGGTCTGACTCTTGAAATTAAATTCAGTTTAGGAGAGAAGTCTATTACAGAGACAGGTTTTATGAAGTTAGCAATATCTGGGAATATATATTCTATATACCAAGGTGAATTCTCCACAGAAACTTCAGTAACTGTTCAGTTCATTGCTGAGATTTGGTTGAAATAAAACATATAAAGTGTTTGGAACAAGGCCAATCTCAATATGTTGGCTGGTTTTTATTACATGAACTGTTTGCATTTCTCATGTAAAGCTGGGGCTTTGCAAAGTCTGCCATGAGTTAGATCATAAGCTCAGACAAAAAGAGTAAAAATCTAGAAGCGAGTGGCCGTAGTTTATCTGTAAATTGAATAAATGGAGTAGATGGACAGTATATACAGTATATATATATATATATTTCAAAAGTTTTCAACCCTTTAAATAGCCAAAAGATTTGTTTGAGTTGCCATTGCTTACACTGCCTTCCATTTTTTTATTGCAAACCAGTATTTGTCATGAAATTTTAGAAATCAAAATTCAAAAATTCATTATTTTCAGCAGATTTGTTTTTAAATAAAATTCTAATTGAAAAATGCTCGTTTCATATGTATTTACTATTTAGTCCTGTTCTGTGTAAGCCCAAGCTTACTCCGAAAGCTAATGTCCTAACAACAATGTGATATATGTAACATGGTCTCAAGCATTTCACTGGTAAAACATTTGTAGTACTAGAGTGCATGCAGTGACTGATAGTCTAGTACCACCTCACTACATTACCGAATCTACCGCTCTCCACCTATGCTGGGATGAGCTGCTCCTTTTGCCACCAGGTGAGGGAGCGGCTCCATGTTTTTTTTCTGGTGTACAGTATCCTGAAGAAGCTCCTGCCCTCAATATAAAGTGATATACAACTTTCAGTAGCTGTGTCTGAGTTTCCTTCCTTCCTTCCTTGATCCTTCCTTTCTTTCTCTTACAAGTTCTATATAGAAAGCTTTGCCCTCGTTTCTATCCATACAAAAGAAATAAAATTTTAATTGGAAGGGGGGACGACGACTAAATACTTCTACTGCATTTAAGGAAATGATGGGGTGAAAGTCAGATGATTACAGTCATTAATGTCAGTAAATGTAAATGACATACTCCTTGGGCACATCATCTCTCTAGTGTGACATGTTGATATGATATAGCAGTGCTAAGAATAACCACGGTGTTGTATCAATTGTGACATTTGGATAGCATATTTGGTTTAATATTGATGACCATGAATCTGCAATAGACTTATGAAAATGTCATAAGACACTTCATTCATTCATTCATTCATTTTTTGCAACTTGAAATAGAAGTAACATATGCTTTAATAGCCTATGTCCATAGTTATTTATTTATTTTTTAAACAGTTGTATTGTAACATTACTTTATATGAATGCGAGTACAGAAAGGATGAGTGACATCATCACATTCACTACTTTAATATAACTTCATTAAATCAATATATAAAATACTGTGCCCACCACCACACTAGAAACCAGAAACCTTTAAACTGTCAAACATCTTATAGTGTTAGATATCAGACGTTGTTGGCTAGAATTTATTGGCAGCAACACGACATGCTATATCGTCTTCTGTTTGCTCTGCTCCAGTCTTTTCTACCAGCTGCATGACCAACCATTGATTGCAATGCTTGATCATGGGGGTTTACAGATATCAGACCCTCACCGATCACACGACTTTCTAGTGTTGCATTTTTTCTATCAGCAGCGGTCAGTGTGGTTAGATAACCTGCGAACAGATGTTGGGGACATCTCCAGTGATAAGCCACCACTGTCTACCCTGCACTGTTAACTAGCCACAGGCATAGCAAAGCTAAATGTTAAATTTAACACAATGAGGCAACTCTATGAGGCATTGGTAAATATTGTGATGTCTCCTAAACCTGATAATTTAGAGACTTCTCATAAGCAGATTCTGGCTTTTCTGCTGCCTGAGGCGAAAAATTAAATGGTGCCCTTTCCCCCTCCCTCAGTGCTTTGTGGCCAGGGGCAGGGAAGCATCTAGCCTTTCTGCTGCCTGAATTAAAAATTGAAATGTCACCCACATGCCAAATTCTCAACCTAACCCATTCCCTCCAGATCGGCGGGAGTCTGACACCCGGCACCCCCACCGATCAGTTGTTTGAAGAGAAGGCTGTGCTCATATAAGAGCTGTTCTTGCTGCTCTGTTCACCTGCTCGCTGCAGCGTTTGCAATGGTGAGCAGGTAAACAGAGCAGAGAAGGCAGCGCTCGTACGAAAAAAAAAAAAAGCAGACAACCCCTTCAAAGATATACTTGGAAAACATTACATACAGCCCTACAGAACATACAATGTAATACAGCTCTACATATGTAACTTTTACATCCAGTGATGTCCCCTGTCTGATGTAGATATTCTCTGTCCTCCTCTTCTCTATTCAGACCAGACCACCATGATGATTTCTTTCAGCCATCTGTTGTCACGGACGTTCCCGTGACAGGTGGCAGGAGATCAGTGAGACTGGCAAAACGTGGTTTGATCTGACAGGTTTTCATTGTGGATCAATAGGCGTCTGTTGTTTCTGGTAATGGCCACACCCCTTGCCTCAGGTGTTGCTAATGTGGTCATTTAACCTTCCTTATTTATTGTTGCTTCAGTTTCAGTTGTGAATAGCGGGTGTGTGGATCTCGGCGGAGTTCCTGGTGCTTCCATAGCCCCTTTGAAGTTAAGTCTTTCCTTTCCCTTTTTGTATTTTGTTTGGGTTCTGTGTGTTGCATTCCCCTATTGTTTGTATTAGGCCTGAAGAAGACTCCTGTTCATCCTTCCTTTTGGCTAGATAGGACTCTAGGTATTCCTGCATATGAACACACCTACCTCTGGGGTCTGTTCATACTAGTAGTCAGTCTGGATTTTGGTTAGGGTTTTACGAGGAGGTGTCTGTCTTCCTTCCCTAGTTCTCAGGCCTGATTCCCTGTTCCCCCCTTCCCTCTTATATTCGTCGTGGAGGTTCCCTCCCACACCGAAGCGTCACATTATAAACCATCTAAACCGTCCTTTTTTGTTTGTGTGCAGCCATGGATCCCATTGCTGCACTTGCAGGTCAGCTGCAAAGACTGTCTTTGGAAGTAGCTGACCTCCGCACGACCATCTCGCAGATGCAGAGATGGTCCTAGTGCTGTTGGTGGTTACCAGGCCTGTTTTGAACCTAAAGTTGCCCTCCCGGACAGATTCTCTGGGGGACGTGATCATTTCATTTTGTTTAGGATGGCGTGCAAACTGTATTTTAGGCTATGTCCACACTCATCTGGGGATGAGAAACAGCGAGTCGGTGTGGTTATTTCCTTGCTTAAGGGGGATGCGCAGTCATGGGTTTTTTCTCTGCTGACCGGATCACAGTCTCTCCAGTCAGTAGATTAATTTTACGAAGCTTTGGGTCTTATCTATAATGATCTGGATCGGACCTCTGTAGCCGAAACCAAGCTGTGCGGCCTTCATTAGGGTGATCGTTCCACTGAGATTTATTGCTCTGAGCTTAGGAGGTGGGCTACAGATATGGAGTGGAACGATCCTGCCCTCTGTAGCCATTTTTGGCAAGGGTTATCCGAGCGGCTGAAGGACGCCTTGGCCTTTCATAAAACCCCAGTGTCTTTGGAGGCTGCTATGTCTCTGGCTATACGCATGGATAGACGCCTGAGATAGAGATATAGGGGCCCCACTCTCAGAACGTACTATCACTCCTCTGATAGGATAGGGCAGTGATGGGCAACGTGCGGCTCTCCAGCTGTTGCAGAACTATAACTCCCAGCATGCAAAGCCTGTCTATAGCTATCAGCCTACTGCAGGGCATGGTGGGAGTTGTAGTTTAGCAACAGCTGGAGAGCCGCACGTTGCCCATCACTGGGATAGGGTGAAGCTACTCCTGCGTTTATGTCTGGAGACGAACCCATGCAATTAGGGTGAGCTACTCCTGGATCCGCTTTTAAGCATACTGTGATTTTTCTGTGGACAAAAGGGACATTTTTATCAGAGTATGTCCATGCATTCAACAGCAAAAAGAAAAAAAGAGGGACATTTAATTCCCATCTGACTCTTGGAGGGGTGAGAGGAGAGTCATAAAATGTGCATTGGTCTTTTACTGCTAGTACCCGATTTCTCCTGGCTGCTGAGATGGCGCTAGAGTCAAAAACTGTGGGGGCCGGGATAAACCTGATTGATGCTCAGTTCATCCGTATGCATGGGTTGTCACCGAGTGCATTAGAATTTTTTTTTCATTTTTGCTATTGATTCTGCACCTCTAGCTCAGAAGTGTTTATCTCAAGTGGTGCATGATATCAGATTACCAGTGGGTGACTTTCATCAAGAATTTATCTTGTATTTTGTTTTGGAGGGTCTCCCTGCATCAGTGATTCTCGGTTCACCGTGGTAAAGCAAGCACAATCCAACTATTGATTGGCAAGCTAGACAGATTCTGGAGTGGGGTGATTATTGCATTGACAATTGTCTGAATACATTGTTTACTGTTTTAACTACTAAGACATTACCCTCTTTTATATCTGATTTTGCTGACGTGTTTTCTGAGAGTGGATGCCAGGATTTACCTCTGCATCGGGAATATGATTGTCCCACCCACTCCTGTCATGGTGGACGGTAGTTTGGAATTTCAGATTGCCAATATAATTGACTCTCGAGTTCTCCGTAGATCTCTTCAGTATCTTGTTCACTGGAAGGGTTATGGACCAGAGGAGAGGATGTGGGTACTGGCATCTGACGTGACTGGCAGTAGTTTGGTGAAAGCTTTTCACAGGTCTCACCTGGATAAGGTCAGTCGTGGGTGCCCCGAGGTCACCTGTAGAAGGGGGGGTACTGTCATGGACGTTCCCGCGACAGGTGGAAGGAGATCGGTGAAACTGGCAACACGTGTTTTGATCTGCCAGGTTTTCCTTGTGGATCAATAGGCGTCTGTATTGTTTCTGGTAATGGCCACACCCCTTGCCTCAGGTGTTGCTAATGTGGTCATTTAACCTTCCTTATTTATTGTTGCTTCTCCCACAATGCTGTGCAGTTTATAGCTTCAGTTTCAGTTATGGATAGCTGGTGTGTGGATCTCAGCAGAGTTCCTGGTGCTTCCATAGCCCTTTGAAGTCTTTCCTTTCCCTTTTTGTATTTTGTTTGGGTTCTGTGTGTTGCATTTCCCTATTGTTTGTATTAGGCCTGAAGAAGACTCCTGTTCATCCTTCCTTTTGGAGGAACAGGTAGTCTCCTCCCTGCCATTAGTACCAGGGTCCTATAGGACTAGATAGGACTCTAGGTATTCCTGCGTATGAACACACCTACCCACATCAGACCCCAATTAGATCTCCAGTCCCCCATTAGACCTCCAGACTCCCATATCAGACCCCCAATAGACCTCCAGGCCCCCATATCAGACCCCCATTAGGTCTCCAAACCCCCATTAGACCTCCAGACCCCAATAAGACCCCCATATCAGACCTCCAGACCCCCATATCAGACCTCCAGACCCCAATCAGACTTTCAGACCTCCAGACCCCCCAATCAGACCTTCAGGCCTCCTTAATCAGACCCCCAATCAGACCTGCAAACCCCCCATATCAGACCTCCAATCCCCCCATATTGGACCTCCAGATTCCCCATATCAGATCTCTAGACCCCCCATATCAGACCTCAGATCCCCAATCAGACTTGTAGACCCCCCATATCAGACCTACAGACCCGCCAATCATACCTTCAGACCCATCCAATCAGACCTCCAATCAGACTCCCAGACCCACCATATCAGCCCCCAGACCCCAAATATCACGCCTCAGACCCCCCCCAATCAGGCCTCAGACCCTCCATATCAAAGCCTCCAGACCCCCCATATCAGGCCTCAGACCCCCAATGTCAGGCCTCAGACCCCCAATATCAGGCCTCTAGACCCCCCATAATCAATTAACTTACCTCTCCTGCTCTGCCTCTCCTCTCCAGGTTCAGCGGTCTCCCGTTCTCTTCTCTTGGCCGGTGCTGTAGTCACCTGACTTCCTGCAGCATCAGATCAGAGTGCACTCTGTATGTCCTGACACTGCAGGCAGCCAGGACAAGCGGTGCAGGGCCTGAGAAGAGCAAGCAGGAGGAGGGGTAAGTACAGCTCTCACAGCGCTTCACTTCCCAACCTCCTGTATACTAGTGAGCGCTTCCATAGTGAAAAAGTAAAGCGAAAAAGCGGGCCTGTGTGTCATTATGATTTGACATAAGGTGCCAATACACCTTCAATAGCTGTCAACCAAATTCTTGTTCAGCCAATAGGAGTGAGAAGAAAGCCACTGCCAGACACCTCAAGTGGGAGAACAGTAGGATGGGGCCCATTCCTTCTCTTCCCAGAGGTCATCTGTCAGGGGAGAGTCAGGAGCTCTTCTTACTCATTAGATGGATGGATGGTCCTACCTTTACTGTGTCCTGTGTTTTCTACATCAGACAAACTCTGGTGTTCAACATATGTACCTACATTCAAATATAATGCCATTGGCATTGAATAAATAGTATTAGTAATAGATTTGGTTAATATTACTTATAGCACTTAGTTAGCTATTGGGTTTGGGTGCTCCAGTAGAGGAGGACATTTTTGAGAACACCTATGGAAAAAAAAGATTTAATGAGACCCATGCACTGTTCTCCGTAATGAGGTGTGTGGAGCTACCACTACTGTGGTTTACCATAACCAGGCTATTTTTGGTTCCGGTACTATGTACAAGCTGCTCTATGTAAAGGACTGTCTACAGATTTTTTTTCCTGAGCCTATTAATACAGCACTTATATTTTGAGACCTGCCATTTCTCATATTGTCACTTTGAACTTTCATTCCAAATACTCTTGTTTGAATCCAGCTCTGACAAAGCCATAAGACGTCCATACTGAAAGGCGTATTTATTTTACTTTGTGCAACTGGTTTTATGCCATTCAGTTATAGCTTTGAGTCTTACTCCTTCAGAGGTGTTAAATACATCTTAAATCGTAAAACAAATGTTTGAAAATGTGGGGCTGGATATACAGCAGGCCGGCTTTTAATGGTTCCTTTATATTTATCAGAAATCCAGAATTTATTCACACCTTCTCATCATTCTGCATGTTTCTAAGCTCTGGTAGAGCTTGAACCCTTTCTTTGTGTGTAGCTCATGTAGTTATTTCAGAGATATTTCTTGCTGATTTAGAACATTGTTTTTTGCCTAATTTGTATCTACCAGTAGTTATACCAGTTCGGGTCCAAAATATTACTTGGGGCTTATGCACATGACCGTGTTTTTTGTCCGCATCCGATCTGCATTTTTTGCGGGTAAGATGCAGACCCATTCACTTTAGTTGGGCCACAAAAGAAGCAGACAGTACACCATGCGCTGTTCCGTGGCATCTACAAAAATATAGAACGTGTCCTATAAGACTGTTCTTTTATGGCCCGGACAATCTGTTATGCAATCTGCAGAACACACACATCCTGTATGTGTGTTTTGAGGATCTGCAATTTGTGGACATCAAAAAAGGCAACGGTCATGTGCATGAGCCCTTATCCTTATTGAAGGGGTAGTCTCATCGTAACTATTCATGGCCACAGGTTATGTCATGAATACTTGATAGGATATGCAATAAATGTCTAAGATGGGAATATTCCTTGAAGGCTCTGTTCTCATTTGCATTAATGGGGTTCATCTGGGTTTCCAGGTGTTTTTCATCAGGTAGTTTTGGAGACAAAAAATGCAGTCTGCAGTATTATTCGTGCCTTTAAGATTTACCAGAATCCATGTCAAAATGTCTTTTATGGGCAAAAGCTTAGTTAACATTACTATGTTTTCTCCAAATTCTCCAATCCCTTTTTCTAAAAACTCGACTGGTTCTCTTTTGCTTGTCTTCTTTAAATCATAATATTTTAGGAGCCACGTGTTTATGACGCAAAAAGTTGCATAATGTTTCTGCAGATTGTGTTTTGATGATGGTTGATAAATTGACCCCGTTGCGTCTTTGACTTCACGTACACTGCAAAACCTCCCTGACTTCATGTATAGCGCACAGTACCTCCCTGGCACAACCCTGGATTCAGTTATATAGCACACCACCTACGTGACTCTAGGTATAGCACACTATCTGCCAGACTGCAGTTATTGCATATTACCTCCTTGACCCACTTGCTTATAGTGCATCATCTTCCTTACTCTACCGCAGCACTAACTCATTGGAAGTCTCCTCATGTAATAAACTTCTATTAGACCACCGAGTTGTACACCAGTGAAGCAAAGTTTGTGTACAACAGACATCTTCATTAGTGTCTGCCTTCTCAGGTCAGTCTACTGAGTAATGCTGAAAGAAAGTGTTCTTTACAGTTAGAGTAGTCAAACTTTGGGAAACACCTCTCCAAGAGGCAGTAATGGCAGATACTAAGCCAACATTCAAAACATCTAGGAGGAGACTTATAATTGACCAGTCTTTGAAATCTCCTGTGCTGAGGCGCGGCCCTCATCATAACTTGGCACATCTTGCGGCAGTCC
Source organism: Bufotes viridis (assembly GCA_033119425.1). Lineage (NCBI taxonomy): Eukaryota > Metazoa > Chordata > Amphibia > Anura > Bufonidae > Bufotes > Bufotes viridis. The sequence continues at coordinate 318,689,463 of CM065593.1, read as the reverse complement.
ATGCGCCAAAATGAAATCTATGGCAGCTTGGAGTAGATTTCTGTCTTCACTTGAGCCAAAAAAATTGAGTAAATTAAAATAAAGATTCCGGGCCCACTAGCCACACTGCTTTCAGGAAAGTGCCGAGGGAGGAGCAGGAATATGCCAATCGTGACAAAATTTGAAGCAAGAGGCGTTTAAGATGATAAGTCTCCCCATAGACTTTTATCTTACTATGTATGACACCAAGAATTGATGTTCCAGGAAAATTGTGTTCTCCCTTGAAAGATCAAGAGGGAATTTCTTTTTCCTCCAAGATGCAAAACTAAAGTATGTAATAATGACCTAAAATGAATGACAATCATTTTGGTCTAGTGAAGTGAATAAACAAATGAGTAACACTAGGCCATTTCCTGTTTCTTCTTGCAGAACATCACACTACATAACTCGGTTGGAGGCATGGCAGGACCTGGATCACACCAGCTATCAAATTCAAGATTGCCAAACCATGACACCAGCGTTGTAATACAACAGGCAATGCCATCTCCCCAGTCCAGCTCAGTCATCACACAAGCACCTTCTACAAATCGCCAGATTGGGTAGGACGACGGGTTTTATGTTCTTTGATAAAAGTGTCCCTTATGGTTTAAATATTAGATTAATGTATCTATGTTTGGATATTTATGACAAGTATAAAGAATATTTATCACTGCCATGTACTAGGATTGACACGTATCATCTGGAACATTTCTACTTAATGCTATATGTTACATTTTATGGATTGACTTTGCATTGAACAAGGTTTGTGTTATCTTTTTGGCACATTCTTAAAGATGTTTGACCTTTATTGAATTTCCTTTTATCAAAAAGAGACAAAGGCACAGAATGAAAAGAATGTTCTGAACCATCATTTTATTGTTTCAATGTCAAAATGTCAACTTTCGAATTGTTTCTAACCATGTGGCTTTTATATGAAGTGGATGTAGAATATTATTTGAATTCTGTTATCCTACATGTCATTTTTGTATCAGATTTTTATTGTGCAGTTTTTTTAACTAAAGCCGGAAGAGAATGCAAAAAAGACGATAAAATCAAAACACATATACAGTTTTAAAACAAAAGAAAGAAAGGAAACATGAGAGAGGGACATTTATCAAGACCATACACCAGTCTTGATCCACAGTGCGTCGTTGTGAGATGCTCCTAATTTATTAAGAGACAGATGTCTCTTAAGAAATTAGTTGCATCTCTGGCAGTCCATACACCAGAAACTGAAGCTAGGACCTGGCATAGACTTCAGCTATAACTTATACCTCCTCATGCTAAGCCCTGTCCCTTTATACTCTATAGGGATATTTATCAATGTCTTTACACCACAATAGTGGCGTAAAAAAGGCATACATTATGGCACACACCTTACATGATCTATAATTTTTATTTTTTTAGAGGTTCTCACCACTTTTGTAAAGAACCTCTTTGGCGAGAACCTCTAAAAGTTCCAAATTGTGGAGCAAATATTGGGTGTGCCATAATTTGTGACTTTTTATGCTGTAAAGACATTGATAAATGTCCCCCATAGAGTATAAAGGAAAGACTCCTGCATGTTTCCTTTATAAGGAATATTACGTAAAAGCATCTCGCAAAATTGACAGAGTTTTCTAGGACTACAAAACAACAAAAATGACCTCACACCATTTGAGTAACCTCAGAGTGCATTTAGTATGAGGCTAGTTGCATACTAACATTTACCGATTGGAAACAGCCTGCTGGATCTGGCATTGCCAGACACTGCTGGAATGCCGTCGGGCCCCATTAGTTGTAATGAGGTGTGTTGGTGGTCCGCCCACAATCTGGCAAATATGCTGAAAAACGGCCATCATTTGCATATTTAAAATATTATCATAACGTCAGAACAGAGCAACGGAAGAACAAAAGTAAAACAGTATTTTGATCAGGTGAACCACAGCTATATGTCTGTACAAACAGATGGATAGGGACATTGCTGATGACAAATTCCCTTTAGGACAGTAAGTCCAAAATATAGAATAAAAAAAATTATATACTGAATGCCAATGTAGGTACTTTATGTCTTAAACTGTTGTAACATGAGTTTGAAAGGCAAAATTATTTGGACCCAATATCTAGGTGGCACTGGAAACCAGTCTCTGCTTCCAAGTATGTCCATGCCAAGTAGAAAGAGACTACACAGAAATGGGTTTATAATAGATGCTGCTGGTGGTCCCTGAAGGAAGATACTATGGCAAAATTAAATATTACATTGAGAAATACCATGGACAAAGATGGTATGACAGGCTCTGCTGATGGACCCTGAAAAAAAGAAGGTCATGTCAATTCAAAGAGGTTTTAATACAGGTATACAGCCCTGTACATGTTTCTTGGAATTGACCTTTGAGTTATGAAACTTTGTTCTTTCAGGACCTTCGGCAGACCCTGTCATTTTCTCAACTCTATCTGTCTCCTTGATGTCTACTTTAATCACATTGCTTGTTATTTGGGACCCACTTACTGGTCATATCATCAATAGGAACTAGTATATTATTTCTGATATAATCCAAAACAGTGGAAAACCAGTCAATGTTCTTTCTTTCGACAGCTTCAGACAAAGTTGTCTACTGCTGACCCTTGTAGGCTTTAAAGGTTTTTTTTCTGGTTTGCATCAACACCCTTTAAAACAGGGATGCTCAACCTGTGGTCCTCCAGCTGTTGCAAAACTACAACTCCCAGCATGCTCTAATAGCTGTAGGCTATCAAGGCATGCTGTGAGTTGTAGTTTTGTTAGCGCTAGAGGGCCACAGATTGGGCATCTCTGCTTTAAAATAATCAGCTACCTTATAAAGGTAGCTGTAACGTCTATCTACCGTTTCGGGCTGTGGTCACATGACCATGTCCATTCAGCTTTTTCCTATTTCCTGAGATATGTCCATAGACGTGTCAAAGCAGTAACAGGGGCAATGATAGAGTATATGTAACTAGCTGAGGGGGAGAAGCTATAAACTAGATGGGCATTGTAAGGGGTGGTGCTTGAACTGTGGCAGAGAAAGAAGAAGTGCATCATGGGTTTGGTTGGATACAGGAAGTGCCACATACAGGGTGAAAACAAACCAGAAGGATTTGAGTACATGGGGAAAAGGGGTTAGGAGAGTCCTAATGGGGAAGATGTACATGAGGTAAGCAATTACATGAACATATCTCTAGTAATTCTGAAAAACCCCTTTAATGCTAGTACCACCAGAGGAGCCTCAGGTGTTTTGGTAGGCCAGGTTAGCCCTGGGCCTACTAGGCCACCAATGTTTTTCTATGTGATTACTGTATATTAAATTACATTTATAGAAATGTATTAGAATATAATTTACAGTTGTGGACAGATTTTATACAGTTCATCTTTAAACATCTGATATATTAGTTCCACATGAGGATACAGGTATACAGGGGAGAAGGTACTGATGGGTATCAAAGTGTTTCTTGATAGCGTCTGAACATATGATGTCAAAATTTCCTTTATTTTCCCTCACCCTGTCTGAGCTGTTACAAACAGGATTATGAATCTGTGAGACTTATGAGTTTTCCTATTTGCCATAGGAGGATAAGCAAAAATAAAAAAATGTGAGCCTTTTGAAAATGTATGCCTTGAACAGTTGTAACATGAGCATGAAAGGCGAAAGAACTTGGACGGACTCGCTTTCATTTCCATCCCCTCCCAAAACACATTAAAACCAAAACATTTGGGAATAAGTAGTATACTAATTTCAAATGTGAATTTCTTAGTAGTCTCCAGAGAATGGATCTTTTAACATACATTTCATATTAAGGATTGCACATTACACTTTGTATAGCGCTATATTGTAGTAATATTCTGATTTTATCACGGCCTCAAATATTTAAGTGTCAAAGTATGGCCAAGCCACCTGCAAATGTTTGAGATGGCTTCTTTCCAATCCAAACAGCCAACAGTAATGAAAGTCTTCTTTCAGGCTACGCGCTGAGCTCTGCTCCAGCAGGAGGCTGGGATCCACCTGTGCCCACGCAGAGCTCCATTCGTTGGGGAGTGGTGAAGTGTTCACAGATGGGGCTCTCCTGGGAATATCTTCGTCTCTCTCCTCCACTTTGCTTTTAATGTTGTCCACATTTGTCTTCCTGTCCACTCACGCACATTCACTATTCAAGCATCTTTTCATTGATGCTTTGCCTTAGTAACCATAGACTGTATTAAATCCAAGGATCCTGGAAAATACCATAATATTAAGGGAAATTATGGGTAGGATTAGCTGGAAGCAACGCCTCTCTAAAATAAAACCTTGGGGCATTATAAAGCCACATACAGAGAGTAAAAAAAAGTTAAACTTCAGCCTGAAAGCTATGAAAAGTCATTGCTTAGTTTAATAAGGTGTTTTCTTGTCAAAATGTGAAAAGCCTACAACTAAATCAAATCTAAAACAAATGGAAGCAAAGTCACACCCTACAAAATACAAGACTGGAATGAATCTTTTTTTGCCTTTTTTATATTTATATATATGATTTTTGAGTATTTTTTTATCTTAGTTGTTGAAGGAAGGAAAAAGACAAAAGCCCATCAAGTCTGTGCTTAATAAAAAAATGATATAGTTATGAAACTGTCTTTGTTGTCTCATAGCAACCAATCACATCACAGCTTTAATTTTTCCAGAGCATTTTAAGAAATGAAAGCTGTGCTGTGATTGGTTTTTGCTGCCTATAGCAACCATTCTTCTTATAGACAGTTCTCATAAATCCGCCACTGTGTGTTAGTCACATACCTTGGGCTGCTTACTTTTAGGGCAAAACCAGAACCGGGTTTACGTTAATTTTTTTTCTTTCTGTATCAGAAATTATTAATTCTGATCTATTTAAAGAGAGTTTGCACTTATGAGTGTTATTGTTGTAATTTACTATTATATAACTATATGTTTGACTACTTTTAGATCCATTTAGTCTGCAAAAGTTATGTCTTATTTGCAATCCCATTTCTTTTATTGTATCACATATAGTTTTCTCTAAATTAGAGCATTATCTTTAGTGTGTTTCTGTTAATAGGTTGCATAATATAATGTTCTCTAGTTCATTGGGATCACTTAAAAAGCAATCATCCTTTTTCTAAGTTGATCCAAAATTCTGTGCTGATTAAATGTAACATATATCTTTATATTGGTTAGAGCTCTGATTTTCTGGTACAGAGCTTTCCCTGTATAGCCATAGAGCTAAATGATAACATTCTGGCCACCTATAGCTATCATAAGAAGTAGTTTAAAAGGGGAATCCAAATTTTACATCGTAAAAAGCCACTTTCATGCTAAAAGGGACACTTTTAGCACCTCTAACATCTTAAAACCTATACAGTCTTATAGTCTTACAGTCTTATAAAGACTTAAAGGCTTTAGTAAAAAATTGGGGCAAATTTTAATGATTGCATTTTACTTATTTTGGGCTAAAAGTAATTTTTTTATTTAGCCTTTATTAAAAATGTTTAGCTATTTCAGAGAAATGGAGGTTAAAAATTAGCTGTCACTTTCTGTTTTCCGTAAATCCTGTCAGAGGCTCATGTGGAACTCTTATCTTTGATCTCCTGACCTCAATTCTTATCAAACTGATAAGAATATGGATAAAGTACTTTTACACAAGACGATTATCGTGTAAATTAAAAACTGCATGATTATCAAGCAGTGTAAAACCAATGAATGATAAGACTGACAATCGGTAGATTTCTCGTTGGTTAAATTTTTTGTGTGGGCACAAAAATCATCGTTGGATGTTAACTATTTCATACGTATAACCAGGAATCATTCACTACATGCACGATTACAGAATATTTATTTGTCCACAACACCATGCAACACAATGCAACAGTCTGGTTTATGAACAGTGGAATATACTTTAACCTCTTAAGGACACAGGATGTACCCGTACGTCCTGTGTCCGGTCTTTAAACATGGCGCCCGCTCCTGCTCCATGCGGGCGCCTTAGCCGCGGGTGTCCGCATGGTTCCTGTAGCAGACACCCTTGGCTAATGTCCGCGAACTGCGGACATTTAACCCCTCAGATGCCGTGGTCAATCCTGACCACGGCATCTGAGTGCGCACGAACCAAAAGTTTTACTTTCGGTTTACACTCCGGCTTCCCCGTGTGGCGATCGGAGGAGCCGGAGCGCGCCTGTAGTAGCCTGGGTTTCTATGAATGAAACCCAGGTTGCTCTGTAGTATTTCCTATGGAGCCTTGCCTGTAATAGGCTTCATAGGAAATATGCGATTTTCTCATATATTCCAATGCTATTGCATTGGAATGTATGAAAATCGCAATCAGATGATTGTAAGTTATAGTTCCCCTATGAGAACTATATAAAAGTGTAAAAAAAAAAAAAAAGTTTAAAAAATAAATAAATAAAAAAAACATAAAAGTTCAAATCACCCCCCTTTTGCTAAAATAAAAATAAAAAAAATAAAAAAATTAAAAAATACACATCATGGGTGTTGCAATGTGCGAAAACGCCCATAGTACAAAAATATAAAAAAATATTCCCCATACGTCAAACAGCAAAATGGAAAAAAGCGTCCAAATGGCGGATTCGCCATTTTTGGCCGCTTCATTTTCCACAAAAAATTACATAAAAGGTGATCAAAAAGTCATTCACGCCCCAAAATGGTATCAATAAAAAGATAAGATTATGACGCATAAAATGAGCCCCCGTACATATAATTACAAAAAAGTTATAGGGGTCAAAACATGGTGACAAAAAAGTAAAACAGATTTTTTCCCACTTTTAAATTTTTTTTTCACTATCAAAACCACTAAGAAAACCTATACATATAGGGTATCGCCAGATTCGTACTGACCTGTAGAGTAAAAGTAACCAGTCAGATCGCACATCGAACGTCGGAATTCAAAAAGCCGCAAAACTGCGGTGGAATTGTTTTTTTTTGCAATTTCACCCCATTTGGATTTTTTTCCCGCTTCTCACTACATCATATGCAATATTAAATGGTGGCGTTGGTAAAGTACAACTTGTCCCACAAAAAACAAGCCCTCATATGGCTATGTGAACCGAAAAATAAAAAAGTTATGGCTATGGGAAGGCAGAGAGCGCAAAATGAAAACTCAAAAAGTAAAAAACCTCCGGTCCTTAAAGGGTTAAAGGGGTTGTCCAAGCTATTTTTTTGTTCTTTGTGTGTTTCTGACTAAGCAAATGTATGGGGTTTTCAATTCACTTACTTCATCTACAGTAGCCCTGTTCTCCTAGATTGCTCAGCATCACATGACCTGTGATGTCAGCTTCTCTTCCTGCTCTGATGACGTCCCGTGCTCCAACCTGAGAGAGCAGGTCTGCCTCTGTGCACAGAGCATCACTGTAAAGGCTGTGCTGGATTAAGTGATAAGCCATGCCCCCTGCACTGAGAGCTATCTGCCCTGTGTCATTGTCCCCCCCCCACCCCCCCACCCCCCCACCCCCCACACACACACACACTCACTCACTCACTGGATTCTTCTACCATCAGCAGCAGACTCAGGGCTGGAGGCTCTGCCTCAGTTACTGAGCAGGTGCAGAGTTTCCTCTTCTCCAGACACTGAAGAGATAAGTACTGTGCACAGGATTCTCCCTCCATCCTCACCCTGCAGACACAGAGCTGACAAATACCGGATGAGTTATCTCCTCTGTACTCTTCTGCTGGCTGTGAAGAAGTGTCTGCAGAGCAATGCACATGAACAGGTAGGTACAATGTTATTGTACTGTAAAGCCGTGGCTTTTAGTCCCACAAGAGCAACACAAGTATCCCAGCAGTCAGACTGCAGTTAGAACAGCACGTTTATTCACCCCCTTTGCAGAGCAGGGGGAGGGGAAAGGCAATCTTTTTGACACCCTCAAATATTCATGAGTAAAACCTAAGAGATTGTTGTTTCACGCCCCCACAGCTCTGAAACTGCACGTCAACAAAGGGCCAGAACAGGAGTAGGGAAATTAGTAAATATAATTGTTTTGCCTACAATGTAGCCTGTATATATTGCTGACCATCAGATTTACAGTGCTTTATATACTGTGCTTTATAGTGCTTTCCTATACAACTCAAAAACTCCTTTTAATAAATGTTTATGAGGTCAGGAGATCAGAGATAAGAGCTACACATGAGCCGAAAGGATTCAAAGAAAACAGAAAATCACAACTTGCAAATAGACTGATTTTTAACCGCTGTATCTCATAAGCAGCTGAACATTTTTAACGAAAAGTTTATTTTTAGCTCAAAATAAGTAAAATGCAAAAATCTAAAATACCCCCGAAGGTATACATAGCTTTTAAAGAGAATATTTGGGAATGAGATATTATTGGTATATCCTCAGGAGGGAAACTAACTCCCAGCACTCCCACTGATCCGCTTTCAGAAGGGGGTGAAGCACTTGGCAAGTGGTACAGCCTCATTCTCAGCCTGTGATGTCACGTTCTTCGGTCACATGGACTTTCTCCAGCTCAGCCCCATTAAAATCAAAGGGATTGATCTGCAATACCAAACACAGCCGCTATCTATTGTATGAAACTGTGCTTGGTATAATCTAAAGAGGCAGCACAGCTTCTGAGCGCTGTGGCCCCTTCAAACAGCTAATCGGGGGCAGTGCCAGGGTTTGGGTCCCACCCATCAGATATTGATGATCTGTCCTGAGAATATCTCATCAATATTTACTTCCCGGGAAACCTCTTTTAAATGTGTCCTACCATTTTGTGTCTGCAGCTCCTATGGAGACCTATGTCCCAGCATGGTTAAAGACCATAAACAAACCTTGAGTCACCCACTTAGTGCATAAGTAAAGTGCCACGTACTATGCCACATATGAAAATAGGTAAATATAGCAGCTTTCCTCCCTTCATTGATCTTTCTTGGCTGGTGACAAACACTAAGATGGATCGCTTAGCTGCCAGATGTGCTAGAAACTTCCTGCTTCTTGAGTAGAGTAACAGATTCTCTTTAATATGTTAATCACACATAGAATCTTTTATTTCCCAGGAAACCTTGCCTGAAAGTCTCACTGACTGGAATTGTTGTTTCGTTGCAGTATGAAGCATTTTAATGGTAATTCCTGTAGATTTCACCTTTGCAGCGCAAGTCTAATAATGTGATAGGGATTCACTGCATCCCATTGTGTATGATGTGCTAAACCCTCCACCCCTCCCCATGGAAGGCAACTAAAAACTGTAGTCTTAAAATGTACATTTACTAATATCAATAAATGAGAGAAATAGATGCAGATCGTAACCCCCAAACAGACAGACACCGAATAAAACCAACATACATAGTAATTACATAAAAAGACTTGGTAAGCCACATTTTAGAAAGGAGTATAAATCCCCTCATTATATTCTAAGCCACTGCTGTCTAGTCGGTGCAGCCAATTTATGTCTACACATTTGTATTAGTAGAAAAAATTTTACACTTTCTTCGCTGGCTCGTGAGTTCTGCAGAGTGGAAAAACAGATGGGACTTCATTGATTTTATGAGAGTTTCGATTTAGAGCCAGTCATTTCTGTTGATTGAAATCTGTCTTTCGTATTAGTTTTTTTATACTTGTGTATCATCAGTGAAAGGCATGTAGATTCATCTTCCTACTGTCAAGATCGTTTAGGGATGGAACTTTCTTGAACGGAACAGTATATTTTATGATTGTTATTATTGTAAATAGTATACTATTAGTATGATTAGTGTTACTCATCATTGCAGTATCAGCAATAATAGTATCCTTGGATATGCCATATTCTGCTTATTCACATTGTAAAGATCTACTTCTACTTAGATCTTTACAATGTGATCATAGCTACCTCAGAGCTGAGTCTTCTTCATAGTGTTTCCATGCAATCTGTAAAACTACAGCACAATCCAAAGGGGTTTATATAGGTGGAAGCAAACAAATTATTGTTTTCCTGATGAATAGAGGTCCTAGTAGTAAGGGTATGTTCACGCGATAGATTTTAAAAATTTGACCACAAAATTCAGAGCAGAATCCACACATGTTTCTTTTCCAGCATGTTTTTTTGCTTGTTTTTAGTGTGTTTTTTAAGGCATTTTTTATGTATTTTTTTATGCTTTTTTTTTCTTACCCAATGAGTGTTTACGTCAATACAAAACTCCATTTTCAGCTCATGTTTTTTGGCGTGGCTCTATGTGAAAAACTGCACAAAAAACCGCATGGACACATACGGAACTGTTTTTTAAAGCTTCTCATTCATTTCAATGGGAGATTTAGTGCAGATAGGGCATGTTGCCTCTTTATTCCACATGAAAAAATGAACAAGTGCTGCTTATTGAAATAAATGGGAGGCTGTTTTGAAGTGAAAATGCTGCAAAATCAGCGCCAAAACTAAATGAAGGGGGTCATTTACGGACATATATAAGCCACTTTTGTGGCGTATATCTGGGGAAGATTCTGTCGCATGCCATTTTGCAGCAGAATCTGCGACTTCTTCCCCGCTCGCGCAAGGTCTAAAAACGGGGGCTTGGCATGGGCAGGGATCAGGGGGGGGGGGGGGAGAGGCCCATCTCATTCATCATTTTTTACGCCTGTTTTAGGTGTAGATAATGGTCTAAATGTATGACAGAAAGGAAGCTGTCTTACATTTAGAATCGTTAGTGGATACGCTGAAGTACCTCTACATAACTTTGGTGAACTACCCCCACCGCAGGGCCTTATTAAGACCGGTGTCTAAAAACAATAAAAATAAATCTGCCTCCCAAGTCTGAACTAGACCTAAGACTCCAAAATAGTACACATTTTTGACATACCCTGCTGATATGTCATAAATGTCTGTAGTTGGAATAGGCCTTAAAGCGCCTCTTCATTGTGAGTGGCCTGAATATCAGCACCCCCATCTCTACTTATTGGACCCTTGTCAGCAGATCTCAGGGAGAAAAGGGGGATTGGAGTCATATAGGTATTCCAGGAAGGAAGGGTAAAAAAAAAAAGAAAAACATTACCTACCTCACTAATCCTCCAGTGCTGCTATTCCCACCCTACTCCAGTCCCTACTGCTCTCCATTTCCTGTGTATCTAGCCACATCCAGGAAGTAGAGAGCAGCCTGGGAACGGTAAGGTGAATATTGGTAATTCTTATTTTTTACCCTTTCTGTCCTTTAAAAAAATATATATTTATATTATTGCCATGAAAATGCCTGTAAATTTTGTTTTGGGTGTTGTAATTAATTTTAATTTATATATTTAAGTTAATGTAGTCCACTAATATTTTAGTAACTTCTCCGTAGACTAGCGCAATCATTCATGTGTGAAACTCTATTGTAGATAAACATGCATCTCATACGTTCTGAAGATCATGACATTGATTTGAAACGTGATATTATAGTTTTATATTACAACAATTTGTTGCTTTTGCCTTGTTTTACATCTTTATTTAGTCATCGAGTGTATGCCTTGTAATTAAGTGAGCTTTTTACAGGTTTCGAAGAGGCAAAGCTTACATTTTGTTATTGCATCAAACCATCAAATGCCATTTTCATGTAAGCATTAACAGCAGATACGGGGCATGGTGCAGGTCAGCAGCAAGATGATGCTTTTTAAATACCATAGAGATGTGAACGCTCTTCCTAAATGTGCTGAATAATGCACAATTGTGCAGCCATATTAGCGCGGGTAGTTCTTGAATTATTACGATTCTTCAAGTATGTTATTTTTTACGCTTGACTAATAAAACATCTGTATAACCACTGAATTAGTGACTGGCCTTTTAAATCACAGCTTTAACTTAACATCAGGTTACAGTTAATCTTTATACAAAAATTGCAAAAAATTGTCTATCCTAAGCCAATTTTTCTTTGCTGCCAGCTGTCTGCTGTCCATTCCATTGAGATTTCTAAAGAAACACTCAAGGGTATTGTGCAAACTTTATTTTAGCTGTTAGAGCTACCCAGCTCCTTTATCTCCACCGATACTGTCTCATGGCGCACAAATAGTTTGGTAATGTACTCTTTAGGGTCCATTCACACGTCCGTAAGTGTTTTGCTGATCCGCAAATTGCGGATCCGCAAAAAACGGACATCGGCAATGTGCGATCCGCAATTTGCAGACTGCACATTGCCAGCACTATAATAGAAAATGCCTTTTCTTGTCCGCAATTGCGGACAAGAATAGGACATGTTTTATATTTTTCAGGAACAGAATTGCGGATCCTGAAAAAACGTATCCCGAAAAAACGGATGTGCATCCTGGAAAAACGGATGCGGATCCCGAAAATGCGGATCTGCATCAGTTTCAGCCCCATTGAAAATAAATGGGTCCTGAAATTGCGGAACAGATGCGGACACAAATTACGGACGTGTGAATGTAGCCTTATACCAAGAGTAGCCTCTTATCGAATTGCACATAAACTTTGGCAGTATCAAACAGGCCAGATACATTTTTAAAAAATTAGGGTGGCTCTCTGTCCTTCACCCTTTTCCTAGTCTCTTGATAACACAGAAGTGCTCTGGAAGAGGAGGTTTGCCATACTGGCTCCAGTCATCAATATATACTGCCTGCACAACCCCTTCAAGAGTTTTGGCAGGTAGGGTATAAGACAGGAGTGTGGTTGAAGTGGCTTGCAGATGGTGCAGGAGTCAGTGACCAGGCCAGCCAGTTGACGTAAATAAATAAGTCTCTCTTGCTAAAGTACAGAATAGCATTAGTAGTATATCCAAAAGTATCAAGGCACGAGTAAATCACAGTGCAATTCTTCCCCAATAGCAGTGTATGGATAGCAGCAGTGATGGGGTTCTGGTACTCTCTCTCTCTTTCTAGAGTCTCTCTGCATAACTTTAGGCATGCAGCTGAGGCTCTTAGCTTAGTAGATGTTTCTGTATTTCCGAGGCTGAGGGTTACAGAATTAAGTTACGGTTGTCCAAACCGTTTTAAATTGTGGAAGGGTGATTATAACAGTGTTCCTTCTCACGGCAACAAAGTCTCTTTCTTCCATAAATGAGCACAATGCCTTGCTGTCTGACTTCAGTGCATGGCATCGCAGATTCTGGACCTTCTTATCTTCCTTTCTCTTCCTCGAGCACTTTTGGATGAAGTAGCTTTAGTTGTAGATGTCCCTTAGGTGGTGATTCTCTGAACTCTGGCCTAGCTTTGAGGAGTAAGCACAAGTAGGTCCTCTCTCTTTCTGACTAACCAGGGACAGACCCAGATCCATCTCCTGGTAACCAAAAGGGGGCTGATGCAAGGTGTTAACCCTGACTTATCCATAGAATGCGTTTGGGTGCAGCAAATCAGAACACTTTTTTATCAAAATGCAACATTATACCAGTTAACTTTTTGCAGTGACTATGTTCTGCCCCAGCAGTCGGACAACTGGAGACAAATTGTTTCTCTAGAACTTCTTCAATAAAAATAATACATTTATTTTACATTCTTGTAAAGCAAAAAGTGAATATTGTAAGGAAGACTTGTTTCGAACAAAACACATTGGGAGTCATTTATCAAACTGGTGTAAAGTAGAACTGGCTTAGTTGCCCATAGCAACCGATCAGATTCCACCTTTCATTTTGGACAACTCCTTTGGAAAACGAAAGTAGGAATCTGACTGGTTGCTAAAGGCAACTAAGCCAGTTCTACTTTACACTAGTTTGATAAATGATCCCCATCGTCCATAATCATATTTTCTAAAGCTATTACTAAAGACTATGGGGGGCATTTATTATGGTTTTTATGCCACTATTGTGGTGTAAAAATGTTGAACATTTTGGATCATGCAATATTTTCCCCACCTTTTCGGAAGTGGCTAGAAAAGGGGGCATGGTGATGGCGGGAGAGGGCGGGGCCAGCAGATCCACCACATTTATCTGCATTCATGACACTTTTTTGGTGTGAACTAAGACATAAATCGACGGCAGCTATAACCTGTCGAACGGCCAGTGGGAGGATGCACCAAATCTATGAGAGGCCTGCACCTCTGAATAGATTTGGTGCATCCTCCGGCTGTGCAGGGGGGAGTCGAGACCGGCGTTAAAAATGCTGGTGTTGATAAATGTCCCCCTATGTGTTTCGTCCGAAATGCATGTCTTCCTGAAGATATGTACTTTTTGCTTTAAAAAAAATGTGAAATAAATGGATGTTTTTTTTATTGACGATGTTCTGGAGAACTAATTTTTTGCTACATTATCAGGAAGTCTGAGTTAAATGCTCTTATTATACATTGCTTGAAGCCAATACAGTATCTCGCAAAAGTGAGTACACCCCTCACAAATTTGATACTATGTAATGTAGTCAGCTTGTATAACAGTGTAAATTTGGTGTGCCCTCAAAATAACTCAGCAAACAGCCATTAATGTCTAAACCGCTGGCAACAAAAGTGAGTACACCCCTAAGTGAAAATGGCCAAATTGTGCCCAATTAGCCATTTTCCCTCCCTAGTGCCATGTGACTCGTTAGTGTTACAAGGTCTCAGGTGTGAATGTGGAGCAGCTATGTGAAATTTGGTGTTATCGCTCTCACAGTCTCTCATACTGGTCACTGGAAGTTCAACATGGCGCCTTATGACAAAGAACTCTCTGAGGATCTGAAAAAAAGAATTATTGCTTCACATTAAGATGGCCTGGGCTATAAGAAGATTGCCAACACCCTGAAACTGAGCCGCAGCACGTTGGCCAAGACCATACAGCAGATTAACAAGACAGGTTCCACTCAGAACAGGCCTCGCCATGGCCAACTAAAAAAGGCAACCAAGTAAATAGTACAAAGACAAGTGTGTCTTGCCTACAGTCAATCGTGGTGGTAGGAATGTCATGGTTTGGGGCTGCATGAGGGCTGCCGGCTGTGCGAGCTATAGTTTATGGAACCATGAATGCCAACATGTACTGTGACATACTGAAGCAGAGCCTGATCCCCTCCCTTTAGAAACTGGGCCGCAGGGCAGTATTCCAACATGATAATGATGCCAAACACACTTTCAAGACGACCACTGCATTTCTAAAGAAACTGAGGGTAAAGGTGCTGCACTGGTCAAGCATGTCTCCAGACCTAAAACCCTACTGAGCATATGTAAGGCCTCCTCAAATGGAAGGTGGAGGAATGCAAGGTCTCCAACATCCACAAGCTCCATGTTTTCATGGAGGAGTGGAAGAGGATTCCAGTGGCAACCTGTGAAGCTCTAGTGAACTCCATGCTCAAGAGAGTTAAGGCAGTGCTGGAAAATAATGGTGGCCACACAAAATCTTGACACTTTGGGCACAATTTGGCCATTTTCACTAAGGCGTGTACTCACTTTTGTTGCCAGCGGTTTAGACATTAATGGCTGTGTGTTGAGGTATTTTGAGGGCACACCACACTACACTGTTATACAAGCTGTACACTGATTACTTTACATACAAAGTGTCATATTTTCAGTGTTGTCCCATGAAAAGATGTAATAAAATATTTACAAAAATCTGAGGGGTGTACTCACTTTTGTGAGCTACTGTATATCCCTATGTAATATTATATAATGTAATGTTATGAGGACTTTCACCCAGTCCTTTACGTTGTTCCCACTTACAAGCTACACACAGTAATGCCATATGTACATAGGACACTGAGCATAAGTTTGTGTATCTTATTTAGATATACATTATATGTGCGCCCTACAAGAACATAATCCACTTAATTTTTTGTAATTTGACAAGTAGAACCTCAAAACCTTTCCACATCCTGTTCACGGAAACATAAGATACATTACATGTCTATCAATGGTCGTCTGCGGCTACCTAAAGAGAGATCATTAGAGCTCATTTTATCAGTATGAATAGTTAATGAATTCACACTGTGGCCTTTTATTGTTTGGGTTGCTAAATACACCAGTTTAGTCTGGTCTGGGAATTTGTAACCGGTTCATTTTAACCATTTTGAAACATAAATTGGTACATTGTTACATCTTTTTTTTATACATTGCTACAATGATTTAATGGTAGACATTTATGTGATAATTAAATGCTTTGAGCAGTTCAATAGAAATATAGTATCACATAAGCTTCATAGATACAAACCCCCCCCCCATATCACCAATTATATTATATTTTTTTTATATATGATTAATGCACATGTTGCTACTTTACTTAAAGGTGTCTAGGATTTTTATATTGATGGCCTACCCTCAGGATAGGCCATCAATATCTGATTGGTGGGGTTCTGAAACCCTGCACTCCCACCAATCCAATTCTGAAGTAGCTTGAAGCCAACACTAAATCTACACAGCCCTGTCCATTGGGTAGACAATGGAGCTGGTTACAGCAGCCATTCGCTTCATTTAAAGTATATATAGGGATATGATGAATTTAAAAAAAACACCAAAAATTCTAAAAATATATATTTTTAACTTAAAATTTTGATTTAAACAAAAAATAATTTTCTGATGCCGTTCTTTGAACTTTCCTCCTACTTGCTCCGTAGAAAAGACTTGTAATTGTGTTTAGACTGTATGTGATGTGTTATGTGTCTCGTTACAGTACATTGTAGTCCAGCTCTTTTAATTGACTGTTGATAAGTGTGTATATCTCCTTTACTGACATTGTACATTTGCTAGGAGTACAGATACCAGGACACGTCCATGTTTCCAGAAATCAGCGAGCATTGGTATTCGGAAAGCAATGCAGATAAAAAAGCTATAGTATCTCTGCACCAGACACTGGTGGACACACAAGTATCTGCTTAATGAGTAGGGAGGACGAGTTGCTTTGAATTGTTTTATGTTTCTCTCACTTAGTATATCACTCAGCAGTGTGAGAAGTTGTGTGTTCTGTAGGTACACTTCTGGGATTGCAGGTGTTTTCCAAGCTCACAGCATAATGCCTCCTGGCAATGAAATAACATTGAGAGATTAGCTAGAAACTGCTCGTATAGGGAAGCCTTTATTTTGAATTCCATGCTGAGTACAATCAGCTCATGGCAGGTCCCCAAACAGAATATGCAGCAAGAAAAAATAATGTGGTGTTCTTCTGGTGTCATGTATTCCTGCAGTACAATGTGGTCTTGTAGAATGTTTGCAGATATCATGAGACCTTGTTTCCTGGGACATTTGTAAAACAGATGAGAATGTATAAGTAGACAATAAAGATGAGTGAAACAGTTCAAAATAAATCAGAATCATCCTGAATTTCACAAAAATTCTTCTTCCAAACAAATCCAAAGTTTTGGCAATTCATGGGGACGAGGGAAACGGGGCAGGAAGGATGAAGATGAAAGATCTATGACCCATGACCGGACACCTGGCATCTTTGCCCACAATGCTTTGCAGTCAGCCTGACAATCAGGAGGAAAGATGTTGGTTGGTCTATCAGGCTCTACGCTAGCTCTGAAGAACAGATGCCATTGTGAGCTTGGACGCTGATGTGACAGGACATGTCTGTCCTATCTACAATAGACACACAAGAAAACCCATTTTTGGCCTTGCAGGGACAGTGAATGGCTTGTGAAGAGGATAGATTTTGTTGGGTAGATTGTAATGACAGCCTCATAGGGATCTACAGTATGATGCTGTCACTGTGGGTCATTAGACAAATGCGCTCATATTAAGATCATATGGAGTATATGCACACAATGCGTATTACATGCAATGAAATACCATACCCTACGAGATTTATAAAATCTCTTGCGCATGGTGCGGAAATTGACCTGTGGTGTGGATTTTGAAATCCACAGCATGTCAATTGTTATTGTGGATTCTGAGACAGGGACAGATCTGAGGAAAATCTGCATCAAAATCTGGGACTAAGGCCTCTTGCACACCACCGTATGCCCTCCCAGACATAAGGTCCGTGAGCGGGCCATACGTCCCGGAGCGGCATTGATCGTGTGCACAGCATCATAGATTACAATGATGCTGTGCATGTTGGGCCGCCCGCGGAACTATTGTCCTGCACTCATATGATCATAGAAGTGCGGGACAACAGCCCAGTGGGCGGCCCAACATGCACAGCATCATTGTAATCTATGATGTTGTGCGCTCCTGTGCGCACGATCAATGCCGCTCCGGGATATATGGCCCGCTCACGGACCTTATTTCTCGGAGGGCATACGGTGAAACTGGACTAGCTAAAAAAACAAAAAACAAAAACAGAGCAGTAAGACTAAATTGTGTGTGTATATATATATATATATATATATATATATATACAATATATATAAGGACTATATATATATATATATATATATATATATATACAAAGACTGCCACAGATTAGTCTGCTCATGGGTGTTTTCGTTTTGGCCCCAAATAACTTAGACTTTTGGTATTTAATGTAGCGATTCTGGCAGGAACTTTGGCTGGAAAATGGTTAGTAATTTTCTTGGCAAAATGACTGACAAGTTCCAGGATTATTCAATATATAATCTTATGTTTGCATAATACAATACTGCAATTCTTTCCACTATAAATAATATGCCAGCATGGTGGAATAATAGGGTCCTTGTGACAGTATTAAGGGTGGAATGCAATTAACTGGTTATGTCATTTGCTCATCATGCTTTCTCACAGCCTTCGTCCAGCAAATGGATCCATATACTGTTGTACTGTATTTTAATTTTGAAATATGTATTACATTTCCTCTTAAATACTCAAGAGTGAAAAATATCTCAATAAACTATTACATTAAAGAACATCTGTCAGCAGATTTGTACCTATGAAACTGTCCGACCTGTTGCATGTGCGCTTGGCAGCTGAAGACATCTGTGGTGGTCCTATGTTTATATGTGCCCGCATTGCTGAGAAAAATGATGTTTTAATATACACAAATGAGCCTCTAGGAGCAACGGGGGCGTTACCCTTACATCTAGAGGCTCAGCTCTCTCTGCAACTGATAAGTCATCAATATCATATCAGTGAGTGTTCGACATGCCATCCATCAGCTGTTTCAGGCGGCCATAGAGTAGGCGATTAACAGTATCCAAAGCTAAAGCAGAAGGCTCCATACACGGCGTAGCTGCTGGCACCGGAATACCAAAGCCTAGCTCCTATCCCCCACTGCAACTCCACAGTAAAGCGGTGTGGATTTTAACCCTGTCCAGACACAACCAGATTTCACCTTCCTTACCCTGCCTATAACTGCTAATCTGACATGTCACTTTATGTGGTTATAACTTTGGAATGTTTTTACTTAGCCAAGCAACTCTGAGATAGTTTTTTCATGACACATTGTACTTCATGTTAGTGGTAAATTTGGGTCAATATGTTTGACCTTTATTCATTAAAACATCCAAAATATACAGAAAATTTGGATTTTTTTTTAAATTTAAATATCTACACTTTTAGGATAGATAGTGTTGCTGTACCTAAAAAATGATTAGTAATTAACATTGCCTATACATATACTTTATGTTGCCATCTTTTTGTAAATGTCAATTATTTTTTTAGGACGTTAGAAGACTTAGAATTGTAGAAGCAATTTTTTAAATTTTCAAGAAAATTTCCCAAACTGACTTTGAACAATTCAGTTTTGAAGTGACTTAGAGGGGCTTACATAATGGAAACCACTGTAAATGACCCATTTTAGAAACTACACCCCTCAAATTATCCAAAACTGATTTTAGAAACTTTGTTAACCCTATAGGTGTTCCACAGGAGTTAAAGCAAAATGGAGATAACATTTAGCAATAACAATGCATTATGCAGTTTACAGAAACACCCCAAATGTGGTCATAAACTGCTTAATTATTTATTTTCACAAGGGGTTACAGGGGAAAAAGCATCCAAACTCTTGCTCCTTGCCAACACCATAGTTATAAAACAGACGCAGACTTCTGCTGTTTAGTCCCTCTGATGATTTTGGAGTTATGTGGCCATCCTCATATTAATATAAAGCTGTGTTTACACATTGCAGCAATGCCACATGCCTTGCAGCAACTGCTTGATTTCAGAAAATCATGGCAAAATCAGTAACGTAACAGCAAATATGAACAGATGTAGCATTAAAACAACACCAAACCCACTTACAGTAAACACACTGACATAGTGCATGAACAGTCCATAAACCAATGGTCGGGATGTGACTACACACATTAAAGTCAATGGATACATGAACAGTCCATGGTGAGCACACAGAGAGCACATGTATGTAATGACGTGTTAAAGAGTTTTTATTCTCGGGAGATGGCTTGACTTTAAAGGGGTATTCTGATTGTTAGAAGTTATCCTCTACCCACAGGATAGGGGATAACTATTAGATCGGTGGGGGTCCTACAGCTGGGACCCCCACCAATCACGAGAATAGGGGCCCTGTACCCCCTGCTGCACCCTTGAAATGAAGAGAGCGTCTAGTGGCACAGGCGCATGGCTGGTCTTTCATCTCTGTGAATTCTGGAGCTAGCCGAGCTCTGTACTCCGGCTGTCACCGGAACTCCCACAGAAATGAATGGAGCGGCCATGCACATGTGCCACTGGTCGCTCTGTTCATTTCAAGGGTGCTACGGGGCCCCTGTTTTCGTGATCGGTGGGCGTCCCAGCTGTAGGGCATCCACCGATCTAATAGTTGTTCCCTATGCTGTGGATAGAGGATAACTTCTAACAACCAGAATACCCCTTTAAGCTTGATTACTGTGTCTGAACCCCCTGGTTAGGAGAGGTGTACGCTTTAGGCATGCAGTGTATGTACTTTTCAGTTAATACTTTGAAATAACACAAGCTGATAAGTGCACTATTGTTTGTAAGTAGGGGGCAGTGAGTGTTATATATTGCATTCAGCAGGTGTTTTAGGCAGGTCGCCTGGCGGATAAAGAGTGTCTGTGTTTGGCAGGCTTCATATTCCAGTGGGGCTGCATTGAAAGACTGAGTTTTTCTTGGCCATTTTAACACGTTTGGCTGAGGATATGTTTAGAAGTATATTATGTAAATCCCCAGCTATGTAGCAACAAATGACACAGCATTAAATGTAGAATAAGTATATTCTAGTCATTTACATTTACGAATATTATAGTATAGAAAGGTGTGTCCAAGGCAGATCAGGAGACATTAAAGTGGACCTAAAGGAGCTGACAAAAAAAAAAAGTGGCAGTAGAATAAAATACACAATTTTTCTCAAATATGTCATTAGAAAACTAGGTAACTTTTCTCATTGTTGGGGGGAAATAGGTTTTACTTTTAATTTAGCAGGGAAAGGTCAAAATCCGGTGAGAGCTTCTACTTCTCTGGGAGGTACCGACTGTGGGGAGTTGTTTCTATACAGCATATGAATAGCAGTAGAGCTTTGGGCTCAGATCTGGCCAGAATTCAAGGTGAGCAAATCATTTCACCTGTTTAGACATTTTGTCGCGTCAATGGTCTACAGAATACAGTGATAGAATGGACGCGCCTATTTTTTTCATAAATTTGCCAAAAGCAAATAACAGTCATAGGGGCATTAATTTGCCAATTCATCCCAGTGTGTAGCAAATCAGCCAAACGGAGATCAGGTGAAAAGTTTCTTCACCACCAATCATGACCCTGACATTTTTACAGAATATTGTTATTTATCTCTGTGTGTATTATGCATTACAGCTAAACACAAAGGATATGGCTGCACCTAAAAATCTGCTAGAAGAGGACCACAACTGCCTGTATAGGGTAATCTACTAGAGTAGGACACAGCTGCTTAGACATGGTTAAAAGGGTTGACTCATCTCGCCATTACTAAGGTTAGATTAGACACAGTGTTGCCCACCAGCCGGCCAGGAAACAGTGGAGGGCACCGGCGCTTGCTGTTTTAGTACCTCCGATTGTGGTGCATGGGAACTGCAGGAACAGCATAGCACAGCAAGCCATGCTGTTTCCAAGTTAGGCTTTAAAATAATACCTAGGACAGTGATGGCTAACCTCCAGCACTCCAGCTGTGTGAAACTATGACTACCAGCATGCTCTATTCATTTCTATGGAGCTCTGAGAACAGCCAAGCAAGTGTACATCTTGGGAGTTGTAGTTTTACCACAGCTGGAGTGCCAGAGGTTAGCCATCACAGACCTAGGATGTCATAAAATGGGGGGTAATCAGGAAGGCAGTGTAAGGGTTAATTCCCTGACTTTGTGCTGCTATTAACAAAAGGAACTGATAAGGAGACATCAGAGCAGTCAGATGAGGAGATAAGTGAAGCCAGTATATGATTAATACCTACATTGCCAACTAGCAGAGAGGACTTCTCTGCCTGTCACACTGCAAAACATTCTACAGTATAATCCACACAATGACACCAAAGCGTCCAGAAAAGCTATACAAAGTTTTATGCTTGTCTTACAAGTCCTGTGCAAAGCAAGCTAAGGGTGATGCCTCCATATCCTGAGATTCTGCTGATCAGCTTCTAAAATATATTATACCAGTGCTAACCATATGGTGCCATAATGAGCCTTGGATGCCCATGAACCTGTTGCCAGTTCATTGGTTGTCTTTCTTTGGGTCGCTACATACCAACAATACTCCACAAAACCTGCCAGTTTGGAGATGCTTTGATCCAGTCGCCTAGTCATCACAATTTGACCTTTGTTAAAGTCGCTTAAATCCTTATGCTTGATCATTTTTCCTGCTTCCAACACATTACCTTCAATGACTAACCGTCCACTTACTGCACAATTGCCAGTTTTTGGTGAAGATTTTGAAGCCAAAATCAGGATTGGATCATAAAAGGAGAGAAATTATTGCGAACAGATACAACTTCTCCTCTTTTTAATCCACTTCTGTTTTAGGCTTCATAATCTGGATTAAAATACCTGCACATGTGGCCATACCACAATATAGGCCATCACCTGACAGGTGCCAAGTAATGAGATAATAATTATTATGCACTTCACCATAGTTGTCAACAGTGCCTAAATTGTTGGTTACTGTGAGTGATTTTTTGTGTGACAGTCCCTGGAAATTTGGACTGTCCAGGGCAAAAAATGGATGGGGTTACATGTATGGAATTTACCATGTACAATGTTGGTACGTATGACTTTGCCTGTCTGTAGTTTTAGGCTGAGTTTTTCAAGTTCAGTTTTTTCTAATGAAGCTTTTAAAGCCAAAACCATGAATGGCTCATACTCGGAGGACACCTGTAAAAGAAAGACTGAGCCCTCGCTTTGCGACCCCACATCTGGCATTGGCTTCAAAAACTACATAAAAAAACCTGCAGAGTGTGGAATGTTATGATTGATTTTTGTATTTTAAAGGAGTTGTCAACTCTTTTACAAGTGATGGCCTACCCTCAGGATAGACCATCATTATCTGATGATTAACAGTCGGACATTCTGCACCCCTGCCAATCAGCTGTTCTGTAGTATCTCTGCCACCGTCCACTATACAGTGAACACACTGCAGTAGACAGAGCTGGTTACTGCAGTGCTGCTCCCATACTGCAGAACAGATGATCGGCAGCGAAGCAGTATGTCAGACCTCCACTGATCAGATAGTAGTGGCCTATCCTGAAGAAAGACCATCACTTGTAAGGGAGTGGATAACCCCTGTAAAGGCACCAGAACTACAGGTCTGTCCCTTGAACATAGTGGACAGAGCAGGTTACTGCAGCGCTGCTTCCAATCAGATATTGATGGCCTATCCTGAGGACTGCTGTATAGTCCCCTAGAGGAAATGCATTATATGCATAAAATGGCAAACAATGAAGGATGCCCCAATTTTTTTTCTTTAAGGACTCTGTAAATAAACCGATGAGAGCCTACATATAAAAGCAAAGGTACAGTATAGATCCATAAGCCTTTTTGGGAGCTCTATTGCAGAAACGTGTAAACCTGATCTTAAATATGGTCATGGACATGAGGCTTTAGGCTTAGATGAAGCGTTTCATTTACGTAGATGCATTACATTGATTTCTTTGCAGCTTCTTTTTGTTCAGAAAAGCTTATCTTGGATGTGATGACGAGCATAAAATAGTTCTATGGATTAATCATCAGTAATGTGATGTGCTAGAACCTGGAGTACATGGGTACAGTTAGTGCAGATAACATACTGTTAAAAAATCCAGCAGGAACCTATAATTCCCAGGTTGCACAATGCTGCCAAAAATACCAAAGGTGGCTTTATAAAATAATTGCCCATGAGTATGTGTTCTAACCCAGCCACAGGGAAAAATGACATTATCCATTCAGAGAAAAGGTATATTCCAATTACATTTTTCCAGAGGGTTTGAAAACACGTAAAATCATCATTTTGATAAATTATTCCTTAAAATAGTATTTCCAGTCAATGTTACTATTATAATATCCACTGTGCCAGGCAGAAGTGGTACAAGAAAAACATCAAGAATTTATGATTTTGCAACAAGTTAAATCCCCTTGCAAATGAAATTTTATGTTAACATTTGGTTGTTTATTGTAAATTGCGCTGTAAAATAACTCTGTTATATCCGACTAAAATAAAGTCCACAGTGTCACAGCCTCAGTACTGCTACGTGGAATATATGTTCACGGCACAGCTCTAGAAAATGAAATTCATAAAAACTAGAGCAAATTTGGATCAATTTCCGCTATAATCTCTTGGGCAATAGAGTCAATTTCTGCTTGTTTCATGTGGTTTGTTTTCCTAGGGTTCATGGTACGGCACAGGTTTGAAATCCGTCCTTGACTGCACACATGTGGCCAGAGGGTTATAAAAAGAGAATGAACTCGCAATCAACTCGGGTTAAGTTCCTCTGTTTTGAAACTGTTGGTGATTTCTCACAGCTTAGGTCTGCGGGACTCTTAACAAAGCAACCAGCTCCTTATGTATATACTGTATATATAGAAAAAAGGAAAGTTCAGCAGCTCTCAGCTGCCCCACCTTCACCTGTGAGCACGGGAACCAATACTGTATATATACACTATATATATATATATATATATATATATATACACACTATAATATATATATTATATATACAGAGAGAGTTGGGGTGGAATGTATGCTAAAATATGTGTGAAATGCAGTTAAGTGATATCAGTTTACATATTTAAAAAAATTAATTGATGGGGAAAAATCTGATAATTTCAAGTTCTTCCTTCTCCTGCTGTTATTGTTTAGTCTTTGGATGCACAATTGATGTGAAAAAAGAAAATTATTTTAACTTCTTATTTTTTCCTTCTGCTGTTGTTAATGTTGAGTTTTTGGATGCACATAATTCACTAAATTTCAGAGTAATTTACAATTCTACAGGGACCTTTTAAAGAAAATATCTAAAACACTGCCCTGTACTTGCAAGAAAAAAAGCTATAGGGGGTCAAGATGTTAAACTTGGATTTGTTTGGATACATCCCCACACTCCTTTGAAATTAAATAGAATATTGTGCCAAAACCTACACTACCATATTCCAAATGTTGTCATTGTGCAATGTCTGCCTCTGTTTTCCTCTCAAGCTTTATAGTAGTCGACAGGAGATTCCTTCCACATAGCGGGGGTTTGCCTGGAGGAGAGAGGGTTGTGAGTGAAAGTCCTTCATTCTATCTTTATGACGAAGCAAAACTTAAAAAGATCTTGAATTGCTGTAAAGGAAACTTGAACATGTTATTCAGTGTTAGGTCTCTTACAAAAATAATTACCATTTTTTTAGTAATCAGAGAATATGTCTTAGGGCTAGAGACATATAAAGTACTACAGCATACACCAAAAAAAGGTGTTTTTTTTTGTTTTTGTTTTTTACTTGTCTAATGTACTTCTATGAAAAGTTTTACCATCTTGTGTTTCATTGCTGTCAGTGGATAAAATCATGACAGCTTGAATAAACATATATTCTCTCCTCTAGATTTTGCCAGCAGAAACAGTATTTCCTTACGTGATACAAACTTAGTGTCTGATGGTAACTTGGTTGCACCAAAATGAGAGTACATTGTATATCGCTGCATATTCTCTGTGTAGTTCTAAGACCTTAAAGGAAAGGTTTCATGAGAAACACAGTATCCACCATTCACAATAGGTGATGTCACAGCTCATCTACTCCCTCCTGACCTCTGCATAGGTCACACAGCATGTCTACAAAAATTTCCCATTGAAGTCAATAGTGTCTGTGGTCCATGTCTGTCTGTGGCCCATGTGGCTACTCTGAAAAAACAGGAAGTCTTGACATATTTTTGGTCTACTAGCTAGTGTGAAAAGTGCATGATTTTAGATTTTTTTTTAATATAGATAAGCACATCAAAGAAAAAAAATCACTAACAATGCTAAAAAATATGTTTCACATAGACAATTGATTTAAACAATACATCATTTTCCAGAAGGACATGTTAGACAATGTCTGTGGCCTTGCTGTTTATTTTGTCATAACCTCTGTGACCTCATCACTGCAGTTACATCATCATAGTTGCAAATCACCACTGTGCCTAGGTTGTCTGGCAAAGATGCAGATCCTAGGACTTGGAGTTGTGCACAATGTCACCAGAGCTACAGAGGAAAGCATACTTACCTTTTCCACACCACTGGGTTCCAACTCTTTTGGTCCCTTCCTGGCTCTGTATGTCAACATCCAGTTTGACAGGGACATATGTGCCACTGCAGCCAATGACTGTCCAGAGCAGTGATGTATTGTCCATGCGTCACGTCAGTGGGTCATGTGATACATGGGGGGACAGATCTCCATCTGGCATGGCATGCTCACACCTGTGATATCATCACACTTGACACTGCCACCCAGTCTGTGGCTTTAAAGGGAACACATCAGAAAATGTCCCTGACAGCGTTATCAGGGGTGCCATCACATACATAGATTGACATGACAGGCCCATGACATTGTTATGGTGATGCCATCATCTTAAAAATGATACAGTCACAAAGCCACTGGCATTTCCCATTATGATGTCACCTTCTTCTGATGTCATAAACTGTGATGTATCCACCCCTATCAAATAACTTCAGGTCTAGTCCCTGATAACAAACAATGAAGCTGTCATCTCTAGCAACATCACCACAGCTTTCCATTGAAGGTGTTTGTGATGTGTGGCAGTTTTTGGGGTTCCCCAATGATTCAAGGTACGGATGTAGGTTTTGTTGCCACAGCAAATCTTCCACCCTCTTCTGAATTGATTGGCTATAATCACAAAACTACCAGTCATAGTAACATATAATGTCCACACATATATATGTGCCCAAACATACTTGTTCCATACAGCATCCAAATGCTAAACAGCAGATATAGAACTAAGCAGTGTCCTACAGCACCTTTATTACAGCAGCCAACACAAAGTAGCAAGTATGTGTGAAGTGAAAAGAAAATGATACATGGTTCTCAAAATTTTTAATAAATAAAAATCTGAAAAGAGTGGTGTGTATTTGTATTCAGCCCCCTGTATTCTGATACCATAAAATCCAGTGTGACCAATTGCCTTCAGAAGTCACCTAATTAGTAAATCGAGTCCACTTGTGTGTCATTTATTCTCTGTATAACTACAGTTGTTGTGTGAAGGCCCCAGAGGTTTGTTAGTGAACATTAGTGATCAAGCAGCATCATGGAAACCAAGGAACACACCAGACAGGTCAGGGATAAAGTTGTGAAGTATAAAGCAGGTTTAGGTTATAAAAAAATATCCCAAGCTCTAAACATCTCACGGAGCACTGTTCAATCCATCATCCTAAAATGAAAGTAGTATGGCACAACTACAAATCTACTAAGACATGGCTGTCCACCTAAACTGACAGCCAATGCAAAAGGACCACTAACTAGAGAAGCAGTCAAGAGGCCATTTTTGAAAGCAAGCCATAAGAAGTTCCGTTTGTAGTTTGCCACATGCCATATAGGGGACACAGCAAACATGTGCAAGAAGGTACTCTGGTCAAATGTTTTGTCAACCAAAGTTAAACTTTTTGGCCTAAAAACAAAACGCTATGTGTGGCGGAAAACTAACACTGCACATCACCCTGAACACACCTTCCCCACCATGAAACAGCGGATGCTTTTCTTCAGCAGGGACAGGGAAGCTCATAACAGTTGATGGGAAGATGGATGGAGATAAATAAAGGACAATCCTGGAATAAAACCTGTTAGGGACTTCAAAAGACTTGAGACTGTGGTAGAGCTTCATCTTCCAGCAGGACAATGATCCTAAACATACATCCAGAGCTACAATAGAATGATTTAGATCAAAGTATATTTATGCGTTAGAATTGCCCAGTCCTTAAAAACATACCTAAATCCCATTGAGAATTTGTGGCAAGACTTGAAAATTGCTGTTCACAGATGCTCTCCATCCAATCTGACTGAGCATAAGCTATTTTGCATAGAACATTGAACAAAATTTTAGACCTGTGCAAACCTGGTAAAGACATGACCCAAATAACCTACAGCTGTGATTGCAGCAAAAGGTGGTCCTACAAAGTATTGATTTTTTTTATTAAAAACATTGAAAACCATTTATCATTTACTTTTCACTTAACACATACTGTACTTGCTACTTTGTGTTGGTCTATCACATAACATCCCAATAAAATACATTTAAGTTTGTGGGTGTAACGTGGAAAAATGTGTAAAAGTTCAAGGGGTATGAATGCTTTTCCAAGGCAGTATAAAATATAAAGAGTAAAAAATAAACATAATAAACATCCCAAGATGCCCTAGCTTTTAAAATATAAGAATATTATCATGCTCTGAGCACAGCAGTAGAAAAAAAATAAAACCATGTGATTCACCTATTTTTTTTGTCACCTTATCGCCCCCAAAAAAGTGATCAAAAAGTTGTAGGTACCACAGAAATTGTACCATTAAAAGCTACAGTTCTTCCTGCAAAAAGCAAGGCCACATACAGCTATATAGACTGAAATATTTAAAAAGTTCCACCTCACAGAGAATGTTTTTCCTGTTCTCTCATACAAGCTATGGTAAAATAAACAGTGCCATTAAAAAGTACATCTTGTCCTACAAAACTACGTCATCATGCTGAACAAAAAACAAAAAAATAAGGGGATGAAAAAATGAAAGCAAAAAATTAAACATAGGCAATGCCCCAAAAGGGTAGAAAAGAGATTAAATCAGATTATCACATATTACTGTCACCATTCACCTGTGTGTGATATGATTGCCGGCATACTGAGGGGCCAAATAGAAACTATTTTGGTTACTGTCTCTTTAAAGTTCAAGACACTTCATTTGGAGATGTTGCAGAGAAACAGAGCAAATTACTGTACAAAGGAAAAAAATTGGCAAATCCAGTATCAGTTCTAATTCATACTTTATTGTTGCAGTGTTTCTGTGTTATTTGAGCTTTGTTCACTGCTGAAAGTGTTTCTGTGGTTCACGTGTTATATATTACAGATTACCAAATAAAAGCAGTGCAGTCAACCAAATGTAACTTTCCTAAATATAAAACACATGATATTCATTTCTACATGGAAATAGGTTTCTTATGTTCTGGGGGCCTTTGGAATTACCTGTGTCACTGGGTTCTGCCAGCCTGATTTAATAAGCACAGGACGGGTGGCAGAGCCTTTCTCCTGTCACTTAAACTTTAAATAAATCTAGACTGTGACCTAAAAAAATGGGGCCATAAATGATGATAAACTATATTCATCATTACATGGGATGACCTCACATTTGTTATATATATAGTTAAAGGGATAAAAAGGAAAGAGGAATTACTTGAATTCAAATGAGCACACCAAGTCTCTGTTCATAATACTGTTGTGGCTTTTGTTTTATAAAAGGGTATTCCAGTGGCATCAATCACTTGATGATCGGTTAATATGGCTGATTGTAGTCCTCTGCGATCAGCACTGATGGCAGGTGACGTTACCTACATTACAGTAGTGAATGTGTTATGCCAACCAACCAGTTTAACTTTGGGCTATATCTAAGGGTGTTGACCTGGTAGTTCCGTGCTATTCACCCTTAAACCATTTTACAGAGATGTGGACAGCTCTGCAGGGGAGCCACGAGGCCGCTATCTCTGCCAAGACCCACAGGGATCAGACACCAGACCATGGCACAGATGGATCAGGCAATACACGTAGTCAGGAAACAGGCAAAGGTCAGACAGGTCGACTTCATTTGTCCATACTTCTACATTGCACAAAAAAATTGTGTGTGTTTGAGCTGGGGAGGGGGTATTACATATCATAGTGCTATAGTGGAGTCTCTGGTGAGGGGCTATTTTTGGGCACGGGTGGAAGGGTTTAGCAAGAGTTGATTGCAGTTTATTGCTAGGATATGTAGGTTCTTGATTGTATCATGTGATGAGCTACTGCCATCCACGTAAAAGAAAGAAAAAAGGCCTTCACATAATGTTAATACGAAATTACGCTGGAAAACAGAGTTTTTTGCTTTGATATAGTTAAAAAAATTGTTGGCATTACTCTAGATATTTTTTTATTACATTTGTGGGATAACAATTATTCCACATTAAAATGGAAAATATCACATCAACTACTCTGGGTAGTCTTGTAGGATGCTGTCACTCATAGTTTTTAGTGTATGTTTTTAAAAAAAAAAAATACTTGACTTGAAGCTTTTTAGGTGTTTGTTCAGTATGTATGTGGCATTTTTGGCCTAAGACCTCATTCACACTTCTGTGAATCAGTGACGTGCACATGGAGCCATTGATTACAATGTGCGTGTTCATACATTAATGGTTTTCCACTGACCCACTGAGTGACCCACTTAAAGGAGTTTTTTGTATACTTTTTTTTCAGTATATACCACCCTGTAATGTCACTTTATCTGTACAGCAATAGGAAAAAAATACATTGGTAAAAATATGCAGTGGAAAAAAAAGCCATTTGGTGTGTGTAATTTTTAAGGCAATGGCAAAAAAAGAAGACAATGGATGTTTACGGGAAAAAACACCAGAAAATGAGTAAAAAAAACATATATAGATAATGCTGCTATTTAAAAACAAAAACAAAGTCATTTATCCAAAAACAATTCACAAATGTAAAAATACACAAAAAAATGCTGTTTGTGCTGCAATTAATTTAATGGACTTCCATGAAACATCTGGAGCTGGCTTTTTTGAAAAAAAGAACAAAACAGGAAAATCTGTAAAAAATGCAACAGACACAGAAACTGCCAAAAAAAATGCCTAAAAAGATTATGTGTGACACCACCCTGACTCTGTCAGCATCTCAGGTTTAGCAGAAACTTGATCTTAATCACATTGACATAATTTAATTTAGCGTGAAACAAGTTAATTAAGTAAATACATTAAACTGTCCCCAGAAGTCCCTAGCATAACAGATCTACTGATGATTGTGCACGTACCTTTGCAGCACTGTGTCAATGTACTCCCAGCAGCCTATAGAAAACCGAGCCTCCCATGTAACTAATTAGTTGCAGAATGTGATTGACCACCCTACTCTTCAGCAGGTCACAGTTCCATAGTGCTTGTTTGCATTGTGGTAATTTTTAATTAAGTAAAAGAAAGAAAATGGTTTATAGATAAATAGATATTATGTAATGGCCATACAGATTGGATGAATATGGGACAACATGCCAACTATCTAATGTGTATGGTGGTGTCTCAACTATCCTCTGATTGCCGATATTGGGGAAAAGAAGGGTTGGGCATGCTAAATTCAGATTCTTTATTCTCAAGAACTACAAGTTGCTGCCAGAGGTGTCTGACAATGGATTAATCCCCACTCCCTATTGAGAATACATGAACGATTGGCTGAGCTGAGCATGCAAGTGTATGGTGTTCAGGAGGAATAGCTGTGGACCGAATGAGAGGCCAGCCATAGAAATTGAACTTCAGATTTTACAGAATGGAGTCCTCAAAATATTACTAACTCAGCTCATCTAAAGTGTATTTATTGTACATATTGTCCCATTTCTCTTACTTCTCTTACTTCTCTTATGGCCAGCCTTTAGTAAGTGATGGCCTATCCTCAGGATAGGCCAGCTCTAGCTGATCAGCAGGGGCCCGACACAACTGACCCCACTGTTCAGTGTAGCTGGAGCTACACAGCACCGTGAACATTGTAGTTGAGAGAACTCGCTACTTCTGTGTTGCTCCCATCAACTTCAGTGAGAACTGCACTTTAGTAGAAAGCTTCCAAGATGGATAGATAGATAGTTAGATGGATGCTCTGCAGAACTCCATCCTGTGTCTGCAGGATGAGGAGGGAAGATCCTGTGCCTAGCGTTTGTCTCTTCACTGCCTGGAGTTGCTCAGCAAAGCCTCCAGTCCTGAGTCTGTGCTGCTGATGGTAGAACGGGTTAAACTTTCCTGAAGAATCCAGTGGGAAGGGAAACACAGGGAAGACAGCAGCAGACGGCAGTGCAGGGGGTGTGGACAGCACAGTGACATCTCATGCACAGACACTGTTTTCCAGGCTTGTGCACGAAACATCATCAGAGCAGGGAGAGAAGCTGACATCACAGGTCATGTAACCCTCAGTGAAATCTGAGAAAGAAGCCACTGCAGATACAGTAAGTGAATTGTAAACCCCTTACATTTGATTAGAAACATACAAAGAACAAAAAAACTCAGACAACCCCTTTATTTGTATGGGACTTCTAAAAATAGTCAAGCGCACTCACTTGGCTATTTTTGAAATACCCATAAAAATGAATGGAGCGCCAGTGCTGTGCAGTCTTTTCTGCGCCAGTGCTGTGCCCGTTCTGGAGATAGGTGCACGTCCTAGTGATATGCCACCAATGTCTCAGATGAGACAACCCTTTTAAGTATACACTGTACATTATGAGCTGGAGAGGTCAAATTCTAATCCAAAGAAGAAAAGTGCATGGACAACTTGCCACATAGATGTCACGTGGTGTCTGTGTTACTTTTTACAAGTTCCTAATAGTTCAGTCTGTCAGATTCAACTTTTTCTGAGATTACCCCAAATTAAATTTTATTCATTCACTAATTCATTCAGGTTTGATCAAAACCTAAGAAATGTGAATGGTAACCGTAGACAGATCCATTCACTCAGCTCTAATTACCATTACCCTTGCTATAATGAATGGGCTGTTATGACCTTGTTGAGTTAGAGCTCGACTGAACTGCTATTCATGTTCCATGGTTGAGAATTATTCTGTGTTTAGTTAAATGTTTAAGTATATTTAATGTCATGTACCCCCCCCCCCACCGAACATTTGTTTCCAAAATGTAGAGATTAGACATATGGTAACTATTAAATTAGATATAAATTACTGTACGTTTCTTTGCCTTGATTGACATTGGGGAAATGTGGAACTTACCGCAAATGCATTTGTGAAGTGCTTTCATTGCCATTCAGAAAGGGAACATTAACCCCTTAATGGGCCTGCTCACAGCTGCATCAGGGGCACAGAAGCCATGATTGCAGAAGGAATGGCAAACTGCAGGCAGCAAAATATGTTTGTAACACACCTTACCTATGTTTTCATGTAAATCCTTATATGCATCATTTTGGAAGATATTTTGTGAATCACTTGGGAAGATCATAATAAATGTGAATGTCCATCTTGTAAAGTTTCTTTTTATGTCGTCATGTTGTGCATATTATTTAAATATATTTTCATATTGGTCAGAGCTCGGGTGTTCTGGGTGGGGGGCTTCCGGTGGAGCCTTTATTCAAAGCTCCAAAAACCCTGCATAGGATTAAATCAAAAACTTCTGGCTGCCATTAGCCACCATTAGAGGGAGCTTAGGAGCTGACTGTGTAATGTGTCTGCATTAAAGAGGTTGTCCAGCTTCTATCGCAATTTAACTACCGTATGCCCCATAACATGAAAAAGCCAGGATCCAGCATGTAAGCTTCTGGACTGGCTCATGTAAGCCTCTGTCACAAAGCAGCATGGCACTCCTGGCTGACATGTCGATTATGGACGCGCCAGTGATTGGCCGCAGTGGCGCACATGAACCCTTGGTGCTGAAATGAAGCAGCGGGGAGCAGTGGCGTAACTAGAAATGACTGGGCCCCACAGCAAATTTTTGAATGGGGCCCACTCCCCCAGTAATTTTGTCACAACCCCTTCCTTTCATGCCGCCCCCTTTCCTGTGGCTAGTAAAGATGGCTCT
Organism: Bufotes viridis; assembly: GCA_033119425.1. NCBI lineage: Eukaryota > Metazoa > Chordata > Amphibia > Anura > Bufonidae > Bufotes > Bufotes viridis. The sequence goes on along the minus strand of CM065593.1, from coordinate 318,655,604 downwards.
CTCAGACCAGGCCTGGCAGCTGTTCCATCCGTTTTCTACACTGTCTATACTGCCACTGTATATTATTTCATTGTGTAATACTGTTAAGGGGCCCTGACAAAATCTTTTAGTACTTCTCCTCCTCCTCCTCTTGGATGGACCCCAAAGCCCCAAAGCAGCCGCTTCCCATATAGTTACGCCCCTGGCGGGGAGCAGTTGAGTGATTTTTTATGTGACATTCAACACTGTCCTGGACCCACATAAAACTGTGTAGAAGCTGTGCAACCCCTTTAAACTGAACATTATTAACACAGTAACCCATAAGCTCCCCCTAGTATAGATTCGAGGTTACAATTTTATCTGTTTATTTTTACTCCACTCCTATGCTGGGGAATTGGAGCAATGTTTAGGAACTGCCTTGACCACTAATGGATATTATAAGGCTATAGTGATATTGTAAGAAATGAATTAGTACCAAATATACTTAAATGGTGAAAATTCACTTTAAAGCCCCGTTTTAATTAATAGTGGATTAAATGAAATATATAAAAGAGGATATGTCACTGTGAGACACCCTCATTTAGTAATAAAATATGCCTTATTATGACCTGAAAACTTATGCACTGCTCATGCTTAAAAGGATTGTCCAGGGTGAGAAAAATATGGCTTCTTTCTTCCAAAACCAGCACCACCCCTGTCCACAGGTAGCATGCGGTATTGCAGCCCTGCCCTATTGATTCCAGTGGAGCTGAGCTGAAATACCAGACGCCATGGACAGGGGCGGTGCTGTTTTTGGAAGAAAGCAGCCATGCTTTTCCTAATTAGAACAGCCCTGTGTTTCGGGAGCTGTCATCACAATTCTCCTAATTTTCTTTTTCATTTCCCTTTTTTCTTAAATATAAACACAATTTTTTTTTGTTCATTTGATATAAGGGTAACGTAAAGTAGAAAGGACATGGCTAAGGCCGCAGTAAAGGGTTAATACAACTTAAAAGGTGTTGTTTTTACAGCACACTTTATGGTTGTGCAGTGGTGCTCTTTTTCTGACACCTACCCCATAGCCTTTCATTGCTGAGGAGATCTGCTCAGTTTCAAACCCTCTACATCTTTAGCACATAGACTGTTTAATATTTTTTTTGTGGTAAATGATGGAAGATTAGAAGCATTTTTCTGTGCCTTTGTAATTCAGTCGGCCCCAGGTGACTGACAAACTCAATGAAGTATATTTGCAGTGGTAAGAGATAAATTCACTAGCAATAGTTAAAAATCATTCCGTTAACCCTTTGTGGCCTGTTACTGCCGCCCAGTCAAAGTATTTTATTATGAAGAACTTGGAATTGCTGCAGAGAACATTAGGTGGTATGCCTAGGAAATCAGGGATCCTTGGCAGCCACAGAAATGATTAATATGAATGTTATGAATGTATCTACTTTTGTTTTAGATCCTTCATAGTTTCGATTTGGCCTTTACTAGCCCCTTAATTTTCATAGCAATAAAAATGGCCGAGGGCAGGAGCTAGAGTAGATCGATTCTATAGGATCAAAATTCAATCTGAATTTTTCTAAGAAATTAGATTCTACAGCATGAGAATTTCATGTGATTCGGGAGAATTTTTGCAGATAGAGAGCAAGAGAGAGAAAGGGACTGTCATTCAATAGGGGCGGACTGGGAATTTAAAGTGGCCCTGAAAAAATACAAATAAAAGTGGCCCCTATGTTGTAGGCGGGTCTAAATTGATAGAACACACGGCAGCAGCAGTAGGCAGTGTCAGGGGAGCACCCAGAAATTTGTCTTAGGGGGGCCCGAGGAAAATACTGGGCACCTATCAGAGGAACGGGGAAGGGAGACGCTGCTCCCGTGTCCCAACGGAGCAATCAACTGTATTGCCGTCCTGAGGATGGCAATACGGATGAATGTAGAGAGATGGATGCTTTCATAATGGAAGCATTCATTTCCTGCGGCCCTGCTGCTGCTTCCACCTCCCCCCACTTATCTCGGACTGCTTCTAGCAGGAGTCCAGACCCACAAGACCTACCCTGTGGGTGCGCCCCTGGGCAGAGTCAACACAAGTAGATGGGGCCGACACAAGTGGGCAGGGTCAGAAATACCATAGTGCAGCACAAAATACTGCCCCAGCAGAACTAACTGCCAAAGTGCAGCACTAGATACTGATGCAAAACTTGTCCCTCTGTGGTGGCCATCAATAGCTGCACGTTCTGTCCTCCTATAGTTGTCTCTAAGTAAGATATGAAGCCATTGGTTCCCATGTCCTGCTGCAGTATTTAACTGTATCACCGTCATGAGAACACTCAAATAATTGAATTCAGGAGGGAAGTTGCAGCGGCTGACCAGGTACACGAGTACCTGATGCTCCCAGTGTTAAGTACCGCTGAAAGCACCAGATCATTATATACTTGGCCAGCGGTAATAAGGTAGGCTTGGGCGGCCCCCTGGGAAATTTCTGTGTGGGGTCTATGGCCAGTCTACCCCTGTCATTCACAGTCTCTCAGGGAGATTAGAACACTTTCAATTTAGGTAGAATCGTTCGTGACCGAATCTAATGTCTGATTCAAGCAAATCAGACCCAAATTGAAGTTGTAAAATATAAATAGAATATATAATAGCAGGAGCAGAACCAATGCCTGCTAATTTGGTTTGTATATGATTGCAATACGATTTTTACTCCAAATGCAAGCTAAACAGCTAGATATGTACAGAACACAATAAAATAAAAACCTACACATTTGAGAATTTACGATTATCTCATTTAGGCTGGTTTCCGACATCTGTATTAAGGCTTTCATTACCATGTCTGCCACAGGACGTGGACCACAGCGTACATGCAATTCTGCTGAGCCGAACTAAGATCACCGTAGCGCTCTTATACATTAATTGCCCTAACTTTTTGTAATGTTTATTATATCTTTTTTTAGACTATTAAAAGCACTCAATGTGGGTATGATTTTTCTATTATTTAATCAGAAATGACCAATCTTACCTATAATAAGTGAGTTAAAATTTCCATCAAGGCTACCTGACGTACTTATTTCTTTTTTCCATAATGATCATTATTATCCATACAGCTGAAGCTTATTACATCCACATTGAAGAAAACCACGCTGAACAACACTGCATTGTACAGTATTATACTACAGTGCAGATTATATTTCCTATATAATTTTTCCCAATTAAACAATCAGGAATTCAGCCAGATAGGAACCATAATGTGTAATAATGTTATATAGTTAAAGCAAATGTGATATTGTGACGCTATAGAGATGATAAAACGCAACGTCTCTACTGTTTAGATTTCCTTTACTTGATACACTTAAAGGGGTCAATCCAGGATTTTTATATTGACGTCCTCACTTACGGATACACCATCAATATATGATTGGCCTGGGTTTGACAACCCTCGCCTTCACGTATTTGCTGCCTCAAAGTAGATTTGGTGCCTGAAGTAGGGGCTGGAACTACACAGCTCCGTCCATTGTGTAGGCCTATAGTGGATGAAGCTGGCTACAGGTCTGCTCCCATTGAAGTGATTTGGTCCAGCTGCTGCAGTAACCAGCTCTGTCCATTACACAATGGTTGGAAGTCTGTAGTTCCGGTATCTACTTCTGACACGAAAGCTACTGCAGAACAGCTAATCAGAGGCTGTGCGATGTGTCGGACTCCCAATTATCAGATATTGATGACCTGTCCTGAGGTTAGGCGATCGATATAAAAATTCTGGACAACCCCTTTAAGGCTGGACATGCACATGAGATGACTGTCGAATGAACCTGCTGAAAACTTATCTGTTTGGGGAATGTTCCCCAATAGCAGAGGTCATTGGAAAAAAGGTTTGGTTTATGTTCCTGTGAGGCTCTGTTCACATCACAATAGAGTTTCCTCCAAATGTATACATCGGGACTGGGAGTATTGCCCGACATACCTGTATACCTCCAATGGAAGCCTGTGATGTATGCCACTGTACAGGCATATATTGTGTTCCCCAGAGATGTTCATGCAAAAAATTATACTTTTTTTGTGGAAGATAATGTATATTTACTTGTACTCTTGAATGGAGCCCTATAGATTCCTATGATATGTTTAGTGCATATATGTAGCCAGCATTTCCCAGCGGGTTTGATAAATGCTGGGCTTAACGTGATGTAAATAAGGCCTAACAGAAAAGCTTCTGACGGAAAGTTCTGGCAGTGACTTTTTTTCCCTTCTACCTATTGAAAGAGAACTGTATCACCAGTGCCACCTTTTGGAGGTGGCTCCTTGTTAGTTTACAAAATTTTCAGTGTGGAGCAGGTTTCTGGCTGGCTACAAAGATGTCTTGGATGCAGCTTAAGGAGATCAGCTGTTTATGGAGACTTAGTGCCAATGCTCTATGGGAAAATAATATGCAAGGAGGCATATCCCAGAGAAGGAGAACCATCTCACTAGATTATTTGTCATGCTCCAAGACTCGTTAAAAGTCAGACAAGTCATAGCGAGCCACTTCTAGAAGATGGAACTGGACACATGATTAATGTTAATTTCCAAAAATTGCTCCCATCCTAACTGAAGTTAATCTCGTGTTGGAAATTTAAGTTTGCTGCATGTAAAATAGGTCAGACTGTGATCAGTGATGTAAGACCTTATGCAGATGACACACTGTGTAAAAATGGGGTGTGGGGCTATACTATACCTCATTGTGCCTTTGATATTATATGGAGGCACACATGCTTTATTGCTGGATCATCCTTCCCAGAGACAGTGCTTCTTTGAGAGAAAACATTCCCTTATGGAGGCATCATTCAGTTGCCCATGAAGTGCCTAAGGATACACCAGTGTGCATTAGCTCTAAAGACATATTAAGCATCATATAAAAAAATCACTACTAGGGATGATATTTCATACATGTAGCTAAACGTTCATTTACCTGGTGCACAGATTCAGTTTGGTGACCAAGTCAGAATGTTGGTGCCCCCCTGGAGCTCCACACCTGGGGGACATACTTAATCAGTGCTCCTCCCAGCTATGCTCCGGAATATGTTGAAAGTCCTCATTCTTCTCAGTTTAAGCCCCAAGCCATAGTCATGTCATAATTGTAAATTCAAAACATTTTCAATGCTTTTAATGCAGTGTCAAAAGAAATCTTTAGCTAATTTTTGTCAGCTTTTATGCATAACATCAACTTAGACACAATTAAATAGAAAATGTAATTAATTCATATTTTTGGTTATAATAATGAATTACGTATCTTGTGTTTTTTCTACTTTATTTGACTGACAATATTTGTGGTTTAATAACATTTTTCATTTGCAGTAAAACTGACCTCAACTGAAGCTAAAACCTCAAAGCCCAAAGTCAATGAGAAATATATCAGAATGGCAGTCGAAAAAGCCAACTCATAATTACCTTTTCCTATCTTTCAGCAGTTTGAGGTTCCCAGTTTTGGTCAGATGGCACTTATACTTAATCTATTTTTGTAAATCAACACTGTTTTGTGAGTTAAATACCAGTGTAGTCATCATAAACAGCTGAATAGCCATAAAATAGAATTCCATTGGATTTGTAGTCCACGAAATATGTCTCAGGAATGCATCTCCTAAGCAGCCAGCTACACTGGAGCTCCCTCGAAACTCAAGTAACTGCATTCCCAATGAAAGTATATAAATCATGGGAAGAAGTAGGTCAAAGAAAGTTAGGGAATTGGACTTTGCTGTTGTCACTTGCCCCTTATTCATTGTCATAAGTAGGTTGAGTGCAATAGAAGAATGAAAAAGGCTTACATAGGTAACCGTAATATCTGCATTTTTCCAACTTTGCAGTACCCCAGAATACTTTTAAACTGTTCTTGTTATGTAATGTTATTTAATATTCTAATGTGTTGTGATGAACCAGAATACTTTTGTATAGATTAGTCGGGGTTAATAATCCTGACTTTGCCTCTGTTAGGTGTTGGACTTAGATTTTTTTATGTATTTTTGGAGCAGATTGCGGTTATTTGTGCTCTTTCCGGTCTCATTTATATTTTTTATGCCTTTTTAAGCCTAGCAAATGGTCTAAATTTAAGCCAGCAAGGAAGCTTGTGTAGATTTAAATCGGCAGTGGAAGCACCAAAAGTATGTAGAGGCCAACACCTCTTCATAACTTCGGCATATTCACTGCCAGCACACTGGGTTATTATGACCGGTGTCTAAAACGCTTGTCTTAATAAATGACCCCCATAGTGCTTGACTTGCTGTTATAAAATTGGAGTTGAGCGGAATAGTGTGTGTTACTGACATCATTTCAATCTAGAATACAGAATTTTTGGACATCTTGCACAAAGAATAATTGTTCCATTTCCAAAAAGTCCATGGCCATCACAGAAGATAGTAGAACTTGGTGAAAAGACAAAACAGAGAGGATTTTGTTGCTGTTTCTATTTGAAATCTTATCCAGATTGTTTGTCCTCTGTCTATGGCCCCTTCTTTGTTGACCAATTGGGGCAAGTTCTGGCATTCAGCATTTCCAATACCCTAATATGTGCCAGAATGTGCTTATATATAGGTCAAAAAATATTAATACTTTTAGATATATCCTGTATTTAATTTGAGTAGCTTGTAAAATAGAATAACTAAAGAGGTTTTCTCGGATTAGGCTATTGAATGTTCAGGATAGGTCATCAGTATCTGATCAGCGGAATTTCAACACTCTGCACCGCCACTGATCAGCGAAGGGGTTGTGATACTCTGGTGAGTGCCACGGCTTCCTCACAGCTTACCATGCACTACGCTGTACATTGTATAGTGGCTATGTTTGGTTTTGCAGCACAGGATGATTCATTTGAATGGGACTGATCTGCACAGAGGAAGAGGCTGCAGTGCTCACCGGATCAGATATTGATGAGCTTTCCTGAGTATAGGTCATCAGTATGCTACTCTTGGAAAACCCAACAGAAATGTTGGGAAAACCCAAATGTTTCTAATTGCTATTGTTGTAGATCACATTAATCATCAGCATGGCAGCCATTACTTTTGTGCAGTCATATCTCTATACTGTAACCATGCTTCAGCCTATAACACATATTACAGGAGCTAGGTCTTTTATTACACTTTTTTGTTGATTTTATCCTACAAGGCCCGTTAAATTGTATTCCTTTTTAATCAGCAGTTTTGAACAAGAAGTAAAGCGATCTATAGAAATGAACTCTCAAGGCCAGATTTATGGAGACATGAACGCAACTGCTTATTTCAGTGCTTAATGGAATGGATTATTGTGCTTATTTTTCCTCGTCGGCCAAGTAAATAAAATTTTTTATTGCACATATGTGCTTCATATGAGTATAACACCATTTTTTCTCACACCCTTCAAAAGATCGGTTCATGCTTTAGACACCATCCGGTGTATGAATGGCTTTACTGTGTTTCTGACACTGTTTGTCATTGAGGGCATTATTATGCAACAGTTTGGTTATGGCTGAAACTGCAAGGGTTTGGGTCTCTATAACTTCTTTATGGCTGTAATTTGCACTTTTTACCATCATATTAATAAGCCATCCTAGAAATAGAATTTATTTGCGCTGGTTTAAAATTCTATTCAGGTCTGGTAAGATTAAATTGCCCTTGTGGTTCAAATCAGATATAAATCGATTCTACCTGAATCAAAAGATTCTACCTTGCTCCATCCAGCCCTCCCTCTCCACTGCAACTTCACTATCCTTCTTCAGCTCTGGCTGGCTGGTGAGCATTGTCCTTCGCCGAAATCAATGGTTGGAACTTGTGCATCGAATGCCCTGTGCCAGAGCTGAATGAATTGTGACGTCGCAGTGGAGGGGGCGGGCTGGATGGAGCATTGGGAGGTACAGGGAACAAGTAAAAAGAAGAGCTTGGGCTCCAGCAGAAGGCGTGCCTAGGCTTCTATACAGTTATGTATACCCCACTGGGCACCTTGAGACCACATTTGCATATGAATAAAAGTTACTTTTCTGCACTTCAGAAATACAGAGGTATGTGTCAGGCAGCACTATGTAGCCTTGGACTGGGTTACATATAGTTAGGTTTGCTGACAGATTTCCTTTAAGAGCACACAGATACATACACACTCAGGCACTTGCCAGTCACAGTCAGTTTCCTAAAAGAAAAGCCTTCAGAAGGGTGTCAGCATCAGTGCCATCCACATAGCCCATAAGCTTTCCATTCTAGACACATTCTCCCATATTTGTGCTAGTCAGATGTCACATATGTGCCTTGAGCTTCCCTTTCACCTGGAGACACAATGGCGAGAATGGGCAATAGGCACAATCTGTTTTGTAGGCCAGCGGGTATAAGTATTGGTCTCTGATACTTCTTCTTTGTGAGCAAGAAATGTTTTTAAAACAGAAATGAACAGAGCTTGGCCTCTGTCATTGTAAGAAGAGCAAGGCCACTCTCATGGGCAGGAGAGCAAGGCCACTCTCATGGGCAGGAGAGCAAGGCCACTCTCATGGGCAGGAGAGCAAGGCAACTGTCATGGTCTGAAGAAGGTCGCATGATCTCCTTTAGAGATGAGCAAAATTATTTTTTTGTGATTAAGTGAAAAGAGTGAGAGAGAATGAGGGATATGGAGAGATAGTGGAGAGAGAAAGAGAAAGTCACCCAAAACACCCTGTTTCTATAAAAAAAAATGCCCTTGAGTTGATGTGATTGTAGAGGAAGTAAACTTCTCATAGTCTCGGTGACTCACTGCTTGTTTTCGACTGTTATCTTAGCCTTATTTAACTTGCATTAATGAGGTAAGTTTAATTACTGTTGCCTGTGCTTTTAATAACTCTTGAAGACAACATGTTAATTCTGACTGCATCAATACCCTGTGGCAATTTCATATTTCAGTAAACCTATAATGAAATGTGTTCTTGAACTTTAAGGGAAAAACATTGAAAATCAATTTATAGAAGCTGCAAATCATATCATACACTGCCAAAAAAAAGCCTATAAATGGTAGATATAGAGTGTAAATAGCTGTTGGATGATTATCCTCTCCTGCTTCAACCTGAGTTCATAGCCTAAAGCATTTACAGCTAATGTGGTGTGTAAAAGCTGAAACAACACAGGACAGGCTCCACCTTTCCATCTACTTCTGTACAGGTACACTGAATTACCTTGGCTCCATCTTAATGGCTCTGAGGAGAATATTTATTCATACATTCTATTTTACGCCAACATCTACAGTAAATGTATGGATTGTATATGGTCATATTCCATCTGCTTTGTGTTTGTCTATTATTGCCATGTAGATAGGGTGGTAGACTTTGTTTGCCCTTTGTTAGTCTAGTTACTCTAGGAGACATTAAATTACTGTAAAGGTGCCTATACAGCCGCCCGAGGATCTGTATGTGGATTACCTCCAATTGCACATTTAATACAATGGCAAGTACAGGTAGAGCCTGGCAATTAGTGGTTATGGGCATGCCGGTCCTATAGCTGGGCTGCACCATGTCTTTTGTTTACTTACTGGAGCAGTGAACTAAATGTGAATTATAACATAATGGCAATGTGTGGCTATAACCATGGAGTATGTAATAATTAGTGATGAGGTAAGTATTCAAAAATTCAATTTGGCAGCTTTACCGAATTTTACAAATAATTCACTTTGTGACAAATTACTCTGTCATGAAGCGCATTTCTTTGTAGTGGGTGCAAAGTACAATGACGGGCCCGTCATTGTACCCCTCAGATGCCACATTCGTAGCTGAATAGGGTAAAATAAAATAAATAAATGTATAAAATAATACCCCCATCCATTTGATCGTAAAGAGTCAGCTGACACCATCTTCATTGAAGATCTAGTGTGAAATCTTGCACAGCCCGGGATGATGTCATCAAATCGGCCGGCATGGTGACTTCATAGGTCAAAAAAAAAAAACGAGGAAACCAATTTTCCCCGCTTTAGGGGGAAAAAAATACAATCACGCAATCAGAATAACTTCCTGGATCAGCGACCATCTCTAGTAGCTGTAGCCTGTAATATTATTACCCTCCAGAAATACATCCAGGCCCCTCTTGAACTCTTTTTGTGAACTCACCATCACCACCTCCTCAGGCAGAGAGTTCCATAGTCTCACTGCTCCTACCTTAAAGAACCCTCTTCTATTCTAAATATGATTTTTTATTTTTTTTCTATCGCCATTCAGGGAAAATCGATTAGCTACCACGATGCACGAGGAAATTTAGTTTTTCTATGAATCAAATCTTCACTGAAATTCGGATCAAATTCCACTTCATTAGGTTTGATTTGCTCAACACTAGTAGCTAAAATATGGTGTTTCATGTGTTTAGGAGTAACAAATAGATAGAGTAAGTTTCTTATGAAATTACCCCTAGAGTGTGTTAGTCGGGAATTACAGATAACATATAACAAAAAACAAAAATAATCGTTTAAGAACATGGGGTTGTCTCCCCTTTAAGCTTATGTTCTTAAATAATCATAATTTGAGATATTAACAAAAGGTCCTCCCTAACATTTTATTTTAGGTATGACATAATAATATAGATACTGATGGCACTGTTAATAGAGCCTTTATTATTGCTGGATATATTGCTTCCAGTCTATTATTGGTCATGTCTTTTTCACTATGATTTCTGGACATACTTTTACTACTTGTGGGAAATCAATATTTGGATATATTACAGGTCAGACTGAACCTGAGAATGATATGGGCCATAAGTCAGGTACTTGTCATATCACTAGGTAAACGGAGCAGAGCCTGCAATCCATAGTGCTATTACGACTTTCATTAATTGGTATATTATTATGAGGAATGTTATTTGGTTTTAGATATTTGATGTGCAGACAAATATTGATAAAAGTGCAGTACTACTACTGGGTATTATACTAGGAATTATGCATAAAAGGTTTTTCTGGGCTACAATAAGTATAGGTGATTAATTTTAATCTGCATAAAACTATCAGTTTGTAATATATTTTACTTGCCTTTGTGGTTTGTATCTGTAGATCAGATCTCCAGTCACTTAACCCCCTCACTAAACAAGATGGTCCTTCTGCTGCTGTCACATCCACTGCTCTTTTCTTCTGTCTTGCGTTCCAGAGAGTTTAATACTGTATTACAAAACCACCATGGGCGGTCTGTAGGTTGTGCCAGCCCAGAAGCCTTCTGCCAGCCATAGCTATAGACCCCCTGTATAGAGCACAAATGCCATGACCGTAGGAAGGATTCCAGCACCATTTACTGACCACCTATGGTAAGGACGTGCTGTCTCCAGACAGGAAGACTGGAAGAGGGATGTGACATTGGGAGAACCCCAGAACCATGTTGTGGTTCCGATGTAGAGATGCATAAGACAAAGGTGAGGTAAGTAAAGTGAAACACAAACTGACAGTTCCAAACACATTACTTATTGTAGCCTGGAAAACTTGTTTTATCAGAGTCTTTAATTAAATAACATGAGGGTAATAGATACCACTTTTTCCTAAAATTAGCACCGGCCTCCTGACCTTTGTCTATCATGGATTATGTGGTAATTATGCTTCCAGCTGAATTCCTGAGTGACTGGTTAAATAGTCACTAACTTTTGATGCAGCTGCATACATTTTAGTAATTTAATCTAAATAGGCAAATGTAAGAAACTTTGTAATATATCGTATTAAAGAAAAGTGCCTTGTTCTACAGTTATTAGCTGTTTTCTTCCCTTCCCCTTTTCTAAACTAACTCTCTTTCTGAAATTTGGATAAATCCATCTGGGTTAACAGGATGGGGTGCCTGCTCACTGAAGGATCAGATTACATCAGCTCATAGACGTTTATGTAGAGAAGAGTGAGAGGAGGGAATAAGTGCAGAGATAAATAATTAGACAGAGCCAGACAGACATATTTCAGCAGAATCAGCAGCTAATAGTGAGTACCTCAACCTATGTGCTTTATTCACTTGTATCATACAACATTATTTCTCAACATTACAAATAGAAGTCACATAATGGTCAGATATAGTATACACACATGGCATCTTATTCTGAAAAGTCATCTCAAAGTTTAGGTACCGTATGCTCTAACAGCATTCGCCAAAATCAGTAAATTTAGGATGTTATATAACAACTACTTCAAGACATGTATGATCAAAGCCATAGATACTGTACATTGACAGCAAATTCCTCTACACATTTGGTACAGATCTGGTTAATACCATTTGGTTACGCAAAGGCAGAAATGGCATCAACCAACAGGACACCTTATGCCAAATGAGGGTATCTTTGATTTATTACTGAAGAACAATCCTTTTTAACCTTTGCTATACTACTTAATCCTGAAAAAATGAGAATGAACAACTGATAAATATTTAGAAAGTATTTTTCTATAACGTGTAAAGACATACACTATTCACCCACATTCTACACTTCATTTTTCTGTTTTCTTTAATTATTACAAGAAACTTCCATACTTTTAGTACCCTGCAGGCAGCTGTTAATGGTGAGCAGTAAACCCAATGTATTTGTTGGCACTATCATAGCCCTGAACCTGTTGGTATATTGTTAGGGATTATAAGGTGGTCATAGGAAGAAGTGTATTATTCTGGCTGCCAAATCCAGCAAAGATCTGTCATACACTAGGAATCTTTGACCTGAGTGACAGACATGGCTGCTTATATGGGCTAAATGTCAGCCTTGTTCTAGGCTAGTAGCTGGAGGTCTGCCAAAAGCATTTTAAACTGTAGACTTTGGTCCTTTTTTCTTCCTTTTCTGCTTCACTTTTCTGTTGTAACTCATGTTGCCAATTACCAAATGTTGTCCCCTTTGGACCTCTCACATAAATCTTAAGGACTCAAATTTTCAGACCTGCAGAAATGTCTGCCTTTGTGTGATTAATTTCCTTGATGCAACCCATCAGCTTGGTAAGTGCTGAGGAGCGGTTAGTTTCATGTGACATGTCCTCAGAAATTAGCAAATGTTCTCATATTGGCTGATAAATTATCTTAATAATAGTTTGTTTTTAACCCTCTTTCTATTTGATTTCTTTGTTCTATTGTGTATTTCAGTTTTGGTGAAATTGGAAATTGACCTGGATTAAGGGATGTGTTCTCTTCTGTTTTTACATTATTTAATTTTCAACTTTTTTTTGCTTAAAGAGGTTATCCAAGACTATTAAATGCCTACCATATGCCAGGCCCCTCACTCTGAATATACTTACCTGACTCCCTGCTCACTACACCACTCCTGGTCCCCGCACCACCACTTCTGCTTCTTTCCATGTCTTATCTGGTGTCTGGGGGGAGCAGCCAATGGCAGGGATGGGGAGCCTCCCTATCATCACCCGCAATGCTAGGGAGGCTCGTCCCAGGGAGCGAGGTAAGAATATTCATTGTGAGGGGCCCAGGTATATGGGGGACATTTAATAGTTTTGGATAACCCCTTTAAGTACTTTTGAATTACAATACAGATCTGTGAGTGATAATATACATTTAGAACTTTGGAAGACATGGAATTTCAGTCAGCAAAATGCTAGAATTTTTGGAGAAATTTTTTGGAGAAAATTTTTGGAGAGAATTTATGAGAAAATTCTGATCCTGTATGTCGTGAAAAACAAGTCTTAAATGGTCATTTGCTGTCATTCAGCCTCATCTTTTAACCTTGACTTTGAAACTATGGGGATCGCTCTAGAGATTAACTGGTGGATAGTGGTAAGAAAACACCAAATCTAGAATGGATGTTCTATTAAGAGTGCTGAGAACTGTTTAATCCCAACCAGAATTTTCAGTAACCTGGGGTTCCTTGTGGATTAAAACAACAGTAGCAAGCCCTATCATCTTGACAGTAGGGAAGGCAATCTAATTTCAGCCTTCTTGAAGATGCTTGGCAAAGCAGTCAGCATCTCAGCCAAATTCTAACATTGACAGAATTGTTGGTTAACTAGCCTGCCCTTTCTCAAAGCTTCCTTGAGGCAGCAGGGGGATTAGGGGTTCATCCATAGTGGAAGCATTTTTTATAGGTTCCTTTACAGTAACTGGATTGATAATCACTGGTCTATCTAATAAAAAAAATTCCCTGCCCACTTTGCCAGTCTCTGGTAGGCACAACTGTGTGATTGAGAGATAAGAGGTTGAATGTGGAAGGCTTCATAGGCATATATTTGAGATCCACTTTTTTTGCATAAGCAGAAACAAATTAATATTTGTCTAGAGTGACTCAAAATGGTTTATTTCTAAACACGAGTGAGCACATGCAGCAGCTTTGTAATATATTTTTTCGAGCTTCATGCTCTTCTCAGGTTTTTAGGCCTGAGCATCTGCTTCTTGTTTATAAAAACGTCTCCACAACACAATGAACCACGGATTACCTTAGGAAAGGTCATATTTTGAGAACTGTAACAAACATGTCTAGCAGACCTTTTACAGATAATAGCATGGCCCAGATGTTTCTATGAATTTATCAAAACGGGTCTCTCTGATCAGAAGTAAAAGCTAAAATGAGAAAGTTTCCTCTAAGTGACCTGAAAGAACTCTTGGCTCTTATGGAGACACACACAGATTTTATAGCACAACTATATTGCATATAGTTACATCCTTTATAGTGGCGGTTTGCAACATGTGGCTCACTAGCTGTTGTGAAATCCCAGCATGCCTAACAACATTAGGTAGTTAGCTTCATAGCAGTTGGAGAGGCACGAGTTATAGAACACCCCTTTATAGTGATATCGTGTCTTCTAGATGTCATTTAATTTTTAATGGTATACAATGGTACAAATATTCTACCTTCTATGTAGAACGACAAAATAATTTGGGTGTCCAGATGGACATGCCCATGGGTAAATTTGTTTTCCATTCTCCATCCTAAAGTTTCAGAACCTTGGACAGTGGATAGATGTTCAGTATGGTAGTCTTAAATTTTAACGGTAGCCAAATGGTGGCAGAGCAGAAAAAACAAGCTATTGCAACATTGTCAGTGTACACAAACAAAGCAAAAAGCAAAGTACAAGTACTACATTTGGAAAGAAATGTATGGACTTTTAATTTTTTTTGGCATAAAAATAAAGTATATAATGTAAAATGTATGTTACTGAAAGCAAATGATTAATAGTTAGGCACAAATAATGATGTATATACGTAGAAGGCTTTTATACAATATGTTAATTTAAACTGGGTGTCCAAATTTTGAAAAAGGCTAGTTGTTCCCCAGAAATTAATCCATGTGTGATATTGCAGCTTTTTTACTATGAAGTGAATAGGGCTGAACCGCAATACCTGATACAGCCCAGGGAGAAGATATAACACATGGACAGGGGTAGTGCCTTTTTTGGAAAAAAGCACATCCATTTACCTATTAGGATTTTAATTGGCTTGACCCAAGCAATTCAGTTATTGACCAGTATGTTTACAAGTATATATTATTAGTGACATTGACCTTTATTGTGTTCATTTATGTGGGTTAGCCCAACATTTATATAGAAAAAATATACTGATTTGCATCGGAGCAGAACAGGCAACCACGCTTTGTTATTTTCTAGCCAAACGTAGGGGTAAACTCACATAAACTAATGACCAACTATATACCTTTAGCCTAAGGATTTAAAATACATTTTGCATGTGGTGGCATGCCTGTATTTCATTATAAATGTCAGTTGAAATGACAGTATGTATTTTAGCTCATGGAACCTTTTTTGTGAAAAGTAAAATGAACCAAGAATGAATCTGAACCTACAAGAAGCAGAAAAGCTGATGTTTTGACTAGTGGTTTGCTTGTCCACTGCTGCCAGGTCTACAATTGGATTTAATTGTAGCAAGGCTCCTTTGTAAGACATTTTATTTCAATTTATATCGTATGGATGCCTAAGGGTAATAGGTAATCCCGTCGACAAAAAGTAAGAAAAATATTTTACAACGGATGGAAGGGTCTTTTCAGATGAAACATTGTACGTACCCTAGTGCCCAAGGTATTAAAAGAGTAGGGGGAGTGTGGAGGGATTTGTATAATATGAAATACCACAGAAAGTGGTTTTCCAAGGAAAACACAAGGAAACCTTCAACGAGAATTTAATGTATGCTTAAGTTTTTAGAAGGAAACATTAATGGTGATATAAAATCTCCGTGGATAACCAAGCCATAAATTGAATGTCGGAGAATGACCTGTCATTGAGGTTATATCAAGCAATGGAGCATTCGACAGAAAAGAAATAATTATATGTTTATGGAAGAAGTTCAAAGACCTGTAGGCGGCCTATATTCTAATCCTTGGGTACAACTCTACTTCCAGAAGAATTTTGTTTCAGATGTAAAAAAACAGAGCAGTATTGTTTAATGAGATAAATGATGTGCTTAATATTTACTGTGTTACCTACAATCTTCAAAAATGTGACTTTATATTCTTTAATGAAGCAAGAGTGCTTAAACACATGCTGGGGCGTACAAGGGAAAGTCATGCTATACAAGTTCTTCAGCTCCTTGTTGACTAAGCATTGCTCAAAACATGTAACTGATAGGCGCCTAGACAACATTTACAAGCCATCCCAATCCCTGCAGTGGAAATATAGTCCAGCATAGATCTTTTTATTAGATGTCAGGAGTATTCCATTTAGATTTTTCTATATGCTCCACCAGCACTTATCATGTAACATGCAGTTACATGTTTTTCTTCATTTAGTGTCACACAGTGTAAGTGTGCTGAGCCTTTTACATGGAAAAGTAAATAGGAGTTTTCAAGAGTATTGAGAACATAACAAGAAGAGGTTTGGCCCAAAAAGCATATATTGTAAGCAGGAACTTGGCAGATGTAGCGGAGCTGAACTTGATATTTAACTGTTTGAGGCGGCACTGTTAAAGCACAGATTTGGATAGGTCCCCAATATATAATACAATATTCCACAACAAACATGCTACAGTATGTGTGATTACGTATAAATTCATTGCCAGGAATCAATCAATACTGATTTCTACTTAACCCCTTAAGTACCAGTATTATGAATCTTAATGAGCAGTTGTGTACTTTTTGTAAATAAACAACTTTTTTTACTAAACCTACATTATTGTGACTTGCAAACTTTTTTTTTTTTTACTATTTATATAGTAATAATATTTTCCTTTGCAAAAATGTGGCAGTTATATTTTGATTTTCCATAAGTTGCTGTAGTATTGGATTATAGTTGAATGTTTGGGGTGCAATATGGGTGCAGTCTTTGTTGCTGTTGGCAGTTTGTGGTTTTTTTTTCACTTCATTGTGTTTGCTTATTCCTAATTTTGTAGGTGTTTTAAATTATTTATTTTAGCCTTCATATTCTCCAAGCGGTTTAAAAAATGCTTATAATATACAAATAGTATTTTTTTTTGTTACAGAACAATTCTCCACTGTAGCTTGGCCACACGTTTGTTACAGGAAGAGATATGGATCTGCTAAAATGCAGCATCTTTGCCATGCTAAGGGCAGCCAGGAATCATGTGGTTAGCACTGGCATAGCCTCTATTCAATACCCAGTGTCTATTGACCACATTGCTATCACGTTTGGGTGTGGGAGGGAAACACCACACCGAACATAGGAGGGAAAGGCGTGAGGGAATAAGGCCTGGAAACTAAGGAAAGGAGATGGACACCTCCTAGTAAAACCCTAATCAAAGTCCTAACTAACTACCAGTATGAACAGACCCCAGAGGTAGATGAGTTCATACACAGGAATACCTAATGTCCTTACTCACCCTATAGGACCCTGGTACTAATGGCAGGACTGAGACAACCTGTTCCTCCAAAAGGAAGGACAAACAGGAGTCTCCCTCAGGCCTTAATACAAATGACAGGGAAATGCAACACACAGAACTCAATCAAAATACAAAGAAGGAATGGAAAGACTTAACTTCAAAGAAGCAATGGAAGCTCCAGGAACTCCGCCGAGATCCACACAACAGCAATCCATAACTGAAACTGAAGCTATAAACCGCACAGCATAGCGGAAGAAGCAACAATAAATAAGGAAGGTTAAATGATCACATTAGCAACACCTGAGGCAAGGGGTGTGGCCATTACTAGAAACAAAACAGATATCTATTGATCCACAAGGAAAAACCTGTCAGATCAAACCACGTGTTGCCAGTCTCACCGATCTCCTGCCACCTGTCGCGGGAACGTCCATGACAGTACCCCGTCTTCTACGGGAGACCTGTGAAAAGCTTTCACCAAACGACTGGCATTCACATCAGATGCCGGTACCCACATCCTCTCCTCTGGTCCATAACCCTTCCAATGAACAAGATACTGAAGAGATCTACGGAGAACTCAAAATTAAATTATCTTGGCGATCTGAAATTCCAAACTACCGTCCACCATGACACAAGCGGGTGGCAAGGAAGACGGCTCCAAAGGTTCAACAGATCTCTTCAACAAAGATTTATGAAACACATTATGAATTTTAAGGGCCTGAGGAAGTTCAAGACGAAAAGCTACAGGATGAATAATGGCAGTGATCTTATATGGACCAATAAACCTTGGACCCAACTCCCAAGAAGGTACCTTCAACTTAATGTTTCTTGTGGACAACCACACAGAATCTCCCACTCTTAGGTTCGGACCATTCATATGTTTCATGTCAGCCACACGTTTATACTTGTTGCCCATATTCATCAAGTTATTTTGAATTTTCCACCATATAGATGACAATGATTGCGAAAAATGTTCCTCCTCAAGGATACCAGAAGTATCAGAACCAGAAAATGTGCCAAACTGCGGGTGAAACCCATATGCCCCAAAATGGCAACTTACCAGTGGACTCCTGTCTATGATTGTTTATGGCAAACTCTGCCAAAGATAAAAACGAAGACCACTCCTCCTGGTTCTCAGAGATGAAACATCTCAAGTAAGTCTCTAGACTTTGATTAGTGCGTTTCGTCTGTCCGTTCCACTGAGGATGACAATCCGAAGAAAAGGACAGTTGTACTCCCAGTACGCCTTCCAGAATCTGGAAAGAAACTGAGTCCCATGATCCGAGACCACGTCAGATGGAATGCCATGGAGTTTCACTATGTTGTCAACAAACACTTGTGCAAGTGTTTTAGCATTAGGTAGGCCCGGCAATGCTATAAAGTGTACAATTTTACTAAAGCGATCAACTACCAGTAGAATAACTGTCTTTCCTGGAAAATTAGGTAGATAAGTAATAAAATACATGGATAAGTGAGTCTATGGTCTGGACGGGATGGGCAACGGAAGTAGAGATCCGGAAGGCCGAGTATGTGTCACCTTAGCACGTGCACAGGTAATGCAGGCTGACACATAGTCCTCAACACACTTATGCAACCCTGGCCCCCAGAATCTATGAGAGATGAAGTCGGCAGTGGATCTACTCCCAGGGTGTCCCGTAAGAACCGTACAGTGATGTTTCCCAGAGAGACAAATACGATGCGTATTCCTGGGCCTCTAACACCTTAACCTCTAGGTCAGGGTACAGAGCGGTTATCACCACCCCTTCCGACAGTATAGGACTTGGATTTTCAAAATCACCACCTCCAGGAAAACTTCGTGACAAGGCATCTGCCTTGACATTCCTAATCCCAGGACGATAGGTGACAATAAAATTTAATCTGGTGAAAAACAAAGACAATCTAGCTTGTCTCGGGTTCAGTCGTTTAGCCGACCCCAGGTAAGCCAAGTTTTTGTGATCTGTAAACACCGTTATCGGATGAATCACCCTTTCCTACCAATGATGCCATTCCTCAAAAACCAACTTAATGGCCCGTAACTCTGTTACCCACATCATAATTTCTCTCTGCGGAAGAGAGTTTTTTTTTTAAGAAAAGGTCACATGGACGCCATTTACCAGGTGACGGGCCTTGCTATAAAACTGCTCCTACCCCCACCTCGGACGCGTCCACTTCCACAATGAAAGGTTGTGATACATCCGGCAGCACCAATATAGGGGCAGAAGAGAAGCATTCCTTAATTGCAGAAAAGGCTCTCGACGCCACACTGAGACATCTGTCACTTTCTTAGTAATGTCAGTTAAGGGTTTTAATATTGTCGAATAATTCTAAATAAATTTTCGGCAATAGTTGGTGAACCCCAAAAACCGCATAAGAGCCTTCAGATTTTCAGGTCGATCCCAGTCCAATACTTTCTCTGGATCCATTTGAAAACCTGAAGATGACAGAAGGTAGCCCAAATCTGCACCTCGTGTTCAGCAAAAACACACTTCTTTAATTTTGCATTCAATTTGTTGTCCTTTAGGATCTTTAACAGCTGTCTAACGTGATCCTGATGTGTCTCCATGTCTGGAGAATAAATTAGAATGTCATCCAAATACACGACTACAAACCTCCCCACAAGGTGATTAAAAATGTAATTCACAAAATGCTGGAAAACTGCAAGAGCATTGGTCAACCCGAAAGGTATGACCAAGTTCTCAAAGTGCCCCTCAGGAGTATTAAAAGCCGTCTTCCAATCACCCCTATCCTTGATCCTAACCAGATTATATGCCCCCCTTAAATACAATTTGGAGAACATCTTGGCACCAATAATCTGGTTAAACAAATCGGGAATCAAAGGAAGAGGGTAAAGATCACGTACACTAATCCAATTGAGTTCATGGAAAACCAGACATGGCCGAAGACCTCGTCCTTTTTTTTAACAAAAAATAACCCTGCTGCCACTGGAGACTTGGAAGGTCTTATGTGTCCTTTAGCCAAACTCTCGGTAATATACTCTCTCATGGCCAGTCTTTCAAGTTCAGAAAGGTTATACAACCTAGATTTTGGCAACTTAGCTCCGGGAATAAGATTGATAGGACAATCATATTCTCGATGCGGAGGAAAATCCTGGCATCCACTCTCAGAAAACACGTTGGCAAAATGACATATATAGAAGAGGGTAATGTCTTAGTAGTTAAAACAGAAAAAGATGTATTCAGACAATTGTCAATGCAATAATCACCCTACTCTAGAATCTGTCTAGCTTGCCAATTGATGGTTGGATTGTGCTTGCTTAACGAACTGAGCATCAATCAGGTTCACCCCGGCCCCGCTGTCGATAAACACCTTAATCCCCACAGTTTTTGATACTCAGGAGAAATTGGGTACTACCAGTAAAAGACAAATGCACATTTTCTGACTCTCCTCTCACCCCTCCAAGAGTCAAATGGGAATTAAATTTCCCTTTTTTTTCTATTTGCCATTGAATGCATGGACATACCCTGATAAAATGTCCCTTTGGTCCGCAGAAAAAACACACTCCATTCCTATTACCAGTTTGCTCAAAAGCGGATCCAGGAGTAGCTCCCTCTAATTGTATGGGTTCATCCCCAGACACAAACCCAGAAGTACCTTCTCCCAAAGTGTCAGAGGAAGATGATATGTTATGTTTTAGTGCATCCTGTCAGATCAAACCACGTGTTGCCAGTCTCACCGATCTCCAGCCACCTGTCACGGAAACGTCTGTGACAATTGCAGGTGCAAACATTGAAGTGATAATAATCCAATTCCCTTTCTCTGTGGTCTTCAGTTGTCTCTTAAAACCACCCAACCTATCCCTGCTCATTTGGATTTAAAGCCTTGGACCATGTGCTGCACAGTACATTCATGGTGCATGGTCATAATGAGGCAAATTTCAGATGAGCAAATTTCTGGTCTGATTCTGCTCAATCACCCATGCAAATAAATTCTACCTAAATTGAAAGTGATCAGATTGCCTGGAAAACACTCTTTCCCTCCCTCTCTCTGTTTCTTTCTCTCTCTTCCTCACTCTCTGACTTTCTCCATGATTCTCTCAAATCAAATTAGGTAAAATTAGAATTCTTTAAAAAAATTCATGTCGAATTGTGGAGTCTATTTGGTCATCTTTATTGGCAATGGGTGTAAAATAATCTGGATAAAACAGTTAAATATTCATTATCGTATATTAGCTATCTTATGGGTTGACATAAGTGCTATACCATCATATCTTGTCTTTTCTCTTTTGATTTTTTTTTTCTATGAATGCATTCTGTTTATAGCAATCTGCTGAATGAAGACAGCTTGCTTGAGGATTTTGCTCATTTTTTTTAACCTGTGATGTAATCTCGTATACAATAGCCGCAAGCCAGATTACACATAGATGACATCATGGGCAAGCAGCTACAAGCACTAAAGTGCCCACACAGTACATGAGCAAGTACTTTATTTGGTTCTTTTGCAAGGTAAAGGATTTTTTTTTACTTTATCTCACATAATCACTATGCAAGATATAATTTACTAATCTGGTCTTCTGTAATTTTATTCTGACAGTGATGATGTTTTAGGACTGATAACTACATGTAGAACATGTTCAGTCTTTATATGTTTATTTCATTGCCTTTAAAACACCGAATCCCAGTGTTCAAGTAAATCATGAAAATGAAAACCTTATTTCGCCGAGATGGAATCTTTAAAAATGTTTGATCATGTACAGATAGGCCAAACAGTCTCCATTTATCTGTGATTTTTTGACAAGTCAGGGAGAATAGAAATAACATCCATATATCATTTGACTTAGATAAACGTACCATCAAATCCCATATGTACGTTATAAAATTGCTTTTATCTTGAAATAAAAACTGGGACAGATAATAATAATATTACTCAGCCAACAATATCTAACCTTCTAGAGAACATATACTGAAACTGAAGTCACAGCTTTAGTGGAAAGTAAGTGGTTGGTGTCATCCACATGGCAACTCCATATCATAGAGCTTTATGATATAGAGCCTCTATAGGGAATGGAGATATTCTCCCATAGAAGGAATTCTTCTGGGGGAAGAATACTTCCTTAATACAGCCTCAAATAGAGCCTGAAATTAGTATATTTTTTTAAAAACTTATCTTCTATCCACAAGTTAGGGGATAACTATTAAATTGCTGGGGTCCAACCACAGTGACCCCACTGATCCTTCAAAATGAATGGAGTGTCTGGTCAAGCATGAACCCTGCTGCTCCATTCATTATTTTTGGGACGGCTGTAGATAGCTGACTACAATGTCATGCTTAAGCAGCTGTTCCATTAATTACAGAGTATTGAGCCCCTATTCTCATGAATGGTCAGACCCTGACCAATATAATAGTTATCGTCTATCCTGTGAATAGGGGATAACCTCTCATAACCTCTTATAACATAATACACTATAATATAGCCCCATAGATATCTACTGATCCTTATAGCTTATACAGAACCTTAACTTGGTGATGTGCATGAGCCTCTAAGTGAAATTATGAAAAAATGTATAGAAAAGGTATATTTCATTTTATTCTTAGCTAAATTGGATGGGCTTCAGGATTTTCCTCAGTTCAAGCCTACTGTATTAAGATTAATAAGCAGCTAATCAGAGAAAGTCCAGTTGGCGTAATTACTGCTCATAAAGTCTGGTAAGGATCAGCAGCTTGACTGGGGTCTTGTTCACTAAGCAGCACATTTTATTCATGGAAACTTTCTGTATTTTGTCAAAATATGCTTACAACTTAAAGTTTTCTAGATGTGAAGATAGTTCTTTGTTCTTAAATAATTTTTTGTTTCATTATTTCTTTGAAAAAATCTACACATTTGAACGACTGAACCATAATTCTGTGCCATAATTGCTGTACTTATATTCATAGATTTATATAAACTTAGACATTGAGAATTTAATGAATAATCTAATATATAAAACTGAGTGTATATATGTGTGTGTGTATGTATCTCCGCTAAAGGTATCTGCACCATCGCACTTACAATCACGAAATTTGGCACACAGGTACATCAGGTGTCCGGGAAGGTTTTAGATGGGGTCTTAACTCTCTAGCACGTACTATTCCTGAGATTTTCCCCCAAGAAATGCATTAGCCAATAGAGGCCCGGTCACATGACCCTTATCAGCCAATAGAAGCTCGCAGGGAATAAACAGAACTGGATCGCACATCCACAATGCTATGCTTAGATCTAATTAAACTCACTATCTCAGCGTAATATTAAAGTGTACAGCCCCCTATACTGCATGCTGTACAAGAAGTACATTTTGATCAAAAGGCATAAGCCGACTCACCACGCCAAGGTTGCCTCTTTCAGTGCGACCTACTCTGACAAAAAAAAGGGCACAGCACAGTGCAGGTGACAAAGTGGTACTGCCCTAGTAGGCGGCAGAACCCAGGAGTCAGACGGCAACCCTGCTGTCTGACAATGCCACCCATAGCACTGAGTCCCACCGACCCACCAGCACAGCGTCACAAAAAAAAAAGCCACCACGCAGTACTGCAAGATTATACATGCATATATCAAGGGGAGAAACAGAACTGGATCACACATCCTCAATGCTATGCTTAGATCTAACCTTTTTTGTCAGACTAGATCCCACTCAAAGAGGCAACATTGGCGTGGTGAGTAGGCTTATGCCTTTTGATTAAAATGTACACTAATGCATCTTGTACAGCATGCAGTATAGGGGGATGTACACTTTAATATTACGCTGAGATAGTGAGTTTAATTAGATCTAAGCATAGCATTGTGGATGTGCTATCCAGTTCTGTTTCTCCCCTTGATATATGCATGTATAATCTTTCTTCTTTTTTACTGGTATCAGCACTCCTTCCATTCAACAGGGGTGGTTTTAATTTAGCAGAAGTCTGCATATAAGTGGTAATTGACCTGCAGATCCTTATAGCAATGGACTTGTTGTGTTAGACAACTGTTCACATGGTGCAGTACTGCGTGGTGGCCTTTGTTTTTGTGGCGCTTTGCTGGTGAGTCGGTGGGACCTAGTGCTATGGGTGACCTTGTCAGACAGCAAATTTGCTGTCTGACTCCTGGGTCCTGCCGCCTACTAGGGCAGTGCCGCTTTGTCACCGCACTGTGCTGCACCCTTTTTTTTCAGAGTAGGTCGCACTCAAAGAGGCAACCTTGGCGTGGTGAGTGGGCTTATGCCTCTTGATCAAAATGTACACTAATGCCTCTTGTACAGCATGTCGTATAGGGGGCTGTACACTTTAATATTATGCTGAGATAACGAGTTTAATTAGATCTAAGCATAGCATTGTGGATGTGCAATCCAGTTCTTCTTCTCCAGTTCGACTTCTGTCAGCTGCAGCGGTGGGAAGGAGGGTGACTTTCTCCCTGCAGCTCACGCTCAGACAACACAGTGCTGCTGTCTGAGAGTGAGCTGTTCAAAAGGACATCCCTGTGTCCGTCCAGGCCCTGTGCCAGATGGAAAACAGGGAGTCTGAAAGCCGGACTGTTTGGTCTAAAACTGGACTTCTGGCCACCCTAGGGGCAGATTGCTGTAGAGGCCACTGTTAAGGGGACGGGGTGTTGTGGAAATCACTGTTAAGAAGATGGGTTACTGTGGAGGTCACTGTTAAAGGGGTGGGCTGCTATGGAGGTCACTGTTAAGTGGGCAGGATGCTGTGGTGGTCACTGTTAAAGGGGAGGGCTGCTGTGGAGGTCCTTGTTAAGGGGTGGGATGCTGTGGAGGTCACTGTTAAATGGGCAGGCACTGTGGAGGTCTCTGTTAAGGGGGCAGGGAACACTGGAGGTCACAGTTAAGGGGGCTGGGTGTTGTAGAGGTCACATTTTAAGGGAACAGAGCTCTTTATTGTGAAAATCACTGTTAATGAGACGGGGTACTGTGGAGGTCACTAGTAAAGGGGCGGCTGCTGTGGAGGTCACTGTTAAAGGGGAGGGTGCTGTGGATGTTACTGTTAAGGGGGCAGGCTGCTGTGGAGGTCATTGTTAAAGGGGCGGGGTACTGTAGATGTCACTTTTATAGTGGGTACTGTCGATATCTTTTAAAGACACACACAAATATTAAATGAAATAGATGAAATATACCCGTGCATAGCCGGGTCCTTCTGCTAGTACATTATAAAGTTCAGATTTTATAATAAAATCCAAGAATATCTTAGTGAAGGGGTGCACAGTGCTGAGTGGTCTTTCAGGATATAGGCACCCTAAAGCTATGCACTACAGAGTTGTACACATTCAGGTTGCCTCTCCCAGGGTTTATAGTTCATAGGTCCACAAATCATAGTGATCAGTGGAACATGTCTTTGGCATGGACCTTTTTATGCATACTAGAATGAAGGTATACATAGCTACAGTGTGGCCACGTGAATTTCTGTAGGCACAGTATTACGACATTGTACAATGTGGAGGTTGTAATAAGACAACCACTTGGATGTTGTAATAAGATATTTGAGGAGCCTTACCATTTTCTATATGGAGTATTAAAAACAGAAGTCTTTGTTATCTTTGTTATGCCTTTGTTATGCATTTTTTTAGCCATCATTGCCAACTCTTCTTGAATGTCTGAGAGGCTCCTAGAAAAAGTAAAGCCCTCCCGGACTCCCAGAGGAGTTGGCAAATCTCCTGGGCACAGTATGAAGGGCTGTTTTCTTCTGGAAAGCAGCCCTTCATGGACTTTAATTGTATATGGTACCAAAGTGCTTGGTTATCAGACTCAGCCCTGGCGCTCAAATATGCTGTGAGGCATGGAGAAGGTGGACCCAAGTATAAATAAGATGTGGAAGCATAGCTGTGGTTACAGAAAGAGGGCACTGTCAGTTATAAGTTGGCCATGGTGTGCAAACACGCACACTGGTTATGTGTCATATGGATGAACCTCCTAGAGAGTAACTTTTCCAAGTTGGTAAGTATGATTTTACCTAACATCAGGTTCTGAATTGTGATATGGACACGTCAGGTGATGATATTGGGCGCAGTCAAAAATTTGGCACCCCAAACAAATAAAAAAAAAAGCCTGTCATACTTTCTGACTTTTCATTGGGCATGGTGTTCATGTAACAAGGATGGTGTGCCCTTGGTTCAAGGGCTAGAATGATATCTACAGAATATATGTAATTTTCAAAATTCAGACTTTGTAGTAAAATATCACTTCAACTAAGCCAACCCACTGGTCTGTTCAGGCAGTACAAATGGCTTAATAAACCTTTTAGATCATTGTAATCATGGAAGCAGTGCAATGAGTGTTGCGGGAAATACAACAATAGTTTACCTCATTTTCTCAGTTAGAAACTATTTACGTACTTTTTATATGGGTTTGGATCATACCTCTCTTGTTAAATCGGTTCCCTGTAGAGAATTCAGGGATGTGATGACAAGTACTACAGGTTTATGAGTAAATTGTGACTAGAGATGGGTGGGTTTTCTGTGGGACTCAATCCTGCTCATAAATCATTATCCTAAATGTCATGCAAGAGACGTCTTTGGCCATTGTTCAAACACATAACTGAACCAGGTGCAAAATTGTGTCCTATGGAGCTTTTATTTAAAGCGCAGGCTTTAAAAGACACAATAACAGTATGTTGCTTCAGTAAAGGTATGTACACACACTATAATTCATTTCACTTGTATAGTATTCCCTAAATTTCCATGGCAATATATATTTTTTTAGTTAACGGGGCCCACAGGTATAGTTCTTGCGTACAGTTCCGTAATATGGGGTTTTGAACGCTATATTAGAAGGGCCTAATGCACGAGTTTCCCTGGTAACATGCAAGTTTGTTTGCTCTGCAGAACCTCGTAAACATCAAGCATTGCATAATTGGGGGCTTAGGAAAACAATTTATAGGGAAAAATGTGAATAAACAGCAGCTTCTTTGTCCACACTGCAACTATAAAACCTCAGCCTGGTGCTTACCTGCGCCACGTACACTGCTTAATGTAATTAATTCAGCATTTCAAAGTCTGGTGGTCCTCATGTATCAAAAACTCAGAGTTCATTGTCTAAGGTACACTGGAATATTGAGAGATGGCTTCCAAATTGGTTGATATGGGCGACAGCAGTAGGGTTGAGCGAACCCGAACTGCAAAGTTCAGGTTCGTACCAAACTTTGCAAGTTTGGGTACCTGGACCCGAACCCAGACTTTATCACTGAAGTTTGGGTTTGGTGTTCGGGTGATTTTATTATTTTCCGTTATAACATGGTTATAACGGAAAATAATAGCATTCTTAAGATAGAATGCTAAATAAAATGGTCATTAAGGGGTTAAAAATAAATTAAAAAACTCACCTCATCCACAGGATCGCACAGCCGGTATCCTCTTCTTTCTTCAGGACCTGCAAAAGGACCTGCGATGATGTCACCGCACTCACCACGTGGTGAGCGCGGTGACGTCATCGCAGGTCTTGCTGAATGCCTTCTATCTTCAATGAGGTCAGTTTTTTTCTTTTAGAATAAACGAAATGTAACATTCATATCCTGTCTCTATCCAATTTAGGTTGAATGGAATGCTATCGATAGTTGTAAACCCTCCATTAAGGTGGGGCTACACATGGCTCTTGGTTTTGACTTTAAATCTATTGTTTTTTTTTTCATCGATTTGGTGAACATTGAAGAAAAAGACTTTTGTGGCTTCAGTCTTGTAGGATCAAGTTTGTAGTTAAAGGGATTCTCCCATTAAGTCAATGTACAGTATCATTATCCGCAGAATAGTGGATGTATCTGATTGGTGGAGCCCCCAATAATCACAAGAACAGGACCCATGCTTCCCCGTTGGGATGAAACAGCAGTCACGTATATGTGGTGCCATATAATTCAACTCTGCAGAGCTGCCAGAGATAGCTGAGTGCGTGTACTTAGCTATCTCTGACAGGCCCATAGAGACCCATTGTCTTAATGGGATAACCCCTTTAATTACTGTACTAATGGAGAAAATGTCCGATAACAGGTCTATATCCCATTTTGACTACACATGAGATATCTCATTAGCAGATTAGATGTTCTTCTTACAAGCTGAAACATTTATAAACAATTCAAAGATGCATGGTATAAATATTTGTAAGCTAGCAATAACAAGGAAAGCCACCATGTTTACTTTTCGGCTGCCTTCACACGTGACAAATTTTGTTGCAGATTTTGTTCTCCAAGTGAAAAATCAGTTCCATTCACCTGAATGGCGTGTGCCAAAATCCATGTGCCACCTAAACAACCCCATTCAGACTTGACAAGGGTACAGAGGGGGAGGGAAAGGGAAAAAGTAAGGGGGAAGAAGGAGAGTAGACATGGAGACTGGTCAGAGTTGAGGGAAAACTGAATGGAACAAAGCTGATCCAGAGCGCTCTGGACCTCAGACTAGGCCGAAGGTTCACCTTCCAACAAGACAGTGACTCTAGGCACACAGCCTATATGACACTGGAGTGGGTATGAGAAAACTCTGTGAATGTCCTTGAGTGGCCCAGCCAGTTCCCAATCTAACTCTGGAGAGACCTGAAAATGGCTGTCCAATGATGGTCCCCATCCAACCTGAAAGAGCTTGAGAGGATATGCACAGAAGAATGGCAGAAAATCCCCAAATCCAGGTGTGCAAACCTTGTGACAACATACCCAAGAAGACTGGAGGCTGTAATTGCTGCCAAAGGGGCTTCAACTAAGTCCTAAGTAATGGATCCAAATACTTGAATATGTCAATGCAAGATTTTAGTTTTTCATTTCCAATAAATTAGCTGATTCAGAGTGCTCTGGACCTCAGACTGGGCCGAAGGTTCACCTTCCAACAAGACAGTGACTCTAGGCATACAGCCTAGATGACACTAGAGTGGCTTAGAGACAACTCTGTGAATGTCCTTGAGTGGCCCAGCCAGATCCCAGTCGAACTGTGGAGAGACCTGAAAATCGCTGTCCAACAATGGTCCCCATCCAACCTGAAAGAGCTTGAGAGGATTTGCACAGAAGAATGGCAGAAAATCCCCAAATCCAGGTGTTCAAACCTTGTGACAACATACCCAAGAAGACTGGAGGCTGTAATCGCTGCCAAAGGTGCTTCAACTAAGTCCCGAGTAAAGGATCCAAATACTTAAATATGTCAATGCAAGATTTTAGTTTTTCATTTCCAATAAATTAGCAAATAATTGTAACATTCTGTTTTTACTTTCTCATTAAGGGGTATTGAGAATGATTGGGAAATTTTTTATTTTTTATTTTTTTATTTTAGCACTAGGTAGCAACATAACAAGATGTGAAAAAAGTAAAGAAGTCTGAAGACTTCCTGAATATACTGTGTATATATATTTTAATGTCACTATCTAGATTTCAAAATCCTTACGTTTTCCCCTCTGACCACTCAGTGTCACAATAGATTGACACTTCCTGCTCTGTATAGATCACTTTTCATCAGTCATCTCGTTTTTATGACAGGCAGGATTACAATGAAAGGTAACACCTGTATATAGGTAACACAGGACTCAGTATTCACAATAGGTGATGGTGACAGCTTGCCTCCTCCCCCTCCCTGCACAGGTCACAGAGCATGCCCACAATACTCATAGAAGTCAATGAACATATCCAGACTTTAGGTTCCTGTGGTTAATGTGGCTGAATGCTATTAATAGCAGCACAGGGAAGATTTCTGCACCATAATCATATTCAGAATCACTGATTTGCTTTCTATATATTTCTACTGGTATTTGCTTCACAGCTATTACGGAATACCATGTGACAAGCATACAGGCTTGGAGTGGCTGATAAGAAATAACTTCATAAATTAATATGTTGTGTGATATAATAATTTTTTACTCTCACTTTGCATCCATTGTGATTTGAGCCTTCAAGAAAAAGTCACGCTTGCACATGCTGTGGAGATTGCTTGCTGCTCTGTATATGACCCCAGTTACTTTGCACTCATCGTCTGAATTCACTATGAATACTATTTATTTCTCTTCTGCTTACTTTAAAAGCAGTTCAAAGCAAATTGCAAACACTCACTAGTGGCATGTTCGATTGCATTTAATTACAATGTGTATGAGCAGAAACTCTTTTCATCTAAAAAAAAAAATTCTGTCCCAAAAAAAAAAAAAAGCATTTGTAAGGAATCGGTAGTGTGTTGTTATTAAACTTCAAGGACTTAGTCTGCTCACCACAAACTTGTGACTCTGGAAAAACACAAGCAGGAGATGCTAGAGGGCAAGGACAAGGTTTCAGCAGAATGAGAAGCACTTCAGGGAATATGGGATACATATTGTTTTAAAACTTCTTCCCATGCTTCTCCCAGTAGAGACCAATATATTACGTTGGCGTTACATTTGTATGTTCCTTTCCACTTCTTCATGTGCTGATGTTTTTTTTTTTTGTCTTGCATGGACTCATATTTTATTCCTGTTATTCACTGGATAGGTAGGAAGGGACTGTTGGTATCTATGGAAGAGAGTATGGCATAATAGTGTCCTTCTTCAGGTTATTGGGTGATGTCTTGGCGAGATCACGTCAAATTGTAGGCTCTCACAGATCACTGTGAACTAAACGGACATAGCTGAGTTTTTAAGGGGTTTTCCACAATTTGCATAGTCATGGCTTATCCTCAAGATAGGTTATCAATATGAGATCAGTAGGGGGGCCACTCCAGTCAACCCTGACGATCATCTGTTTGAGGAGGCAGCAGCACTCACCAAAGCTCTGGTTAGCACCACAGCTTACCAGTGACAGCTCCTTCCACTGGATATTGGCTGTGCCTGGTATCTCAGCTCAGCCCAATCCACTGGAATGGAACTGATTTGTGCTTAGACCATGTGACATGATGTCATTTAGCCTAGGAAGAGGCCTAAGCACTCACTGAGAGCTGTGGCCTCTTCATACAGCTGATCGGCAGGGGTTCTGGGAGTCATCATTGATGATATATCCTGAGGATAGGCCATCAATATGAAAATTCTAGAAAAACACTTTTAATGTGAAATCACTATTCATTATACCTTCTAAATTTTTAATTCTTCATTTTTTGTAACATTTTTAGTTATCTTTACCAGAATGAAGCCTCTCTGTGGTACTCTGAA
Source organism: Bufotes viridis (assembly GCA_033119425.1). Taxonomy (NCBI): domain Eukaryota; kingdom Metazoa; phylum Chordata; class Amphibia; order Anura; family Bufonidae; genus Bufotes; species Bufotes viridis. The sequence goes on along the minus strand of CM065593.1, from coordinate 318,623,945 downwards.
ATAAGAACAAAAATCAAGACATTTAATGGGGGATTTCTGTGCCCTGCACTCCAGAATTCGGGCTTCAAAAAGTCGCTAAATAGGGCTGGGGCTTACTTCTGACATTTTGCATTCCTAAACTATAACTGTCAAATTATTATTATTTTTTTACTATTGGATTTTGGTGATTAATATCACCTTGTTGGCCCTGTTTTAATTTCTGATTGTTTAATAAATAACCCCTAAAAGCCACCTAAAAGTCCCCAGTATTGGCTATTTTTACCTGAGATTAAAATCAGGTTGCTATGCTCCTTCCATCTACCAGATGAGGACGGAGCACGTGTGCACTGGGAACTGATAGTGAGTCAACATTGTAAGGGAATGTATAAAAAGCCAGGTTCTTCCTGACAGGAGATAACAGTGCTGGGCTGTGTGTGTGAACTTCTCCACATGCCTGTGCTTGGCAGACACTCCCTTAGCAGTGCTGGACAATGTAGAGCCCAGGGAGATATGGCTACCCAGTGTATAAATGAAAGCCTTATCTGATAAGAGGAGAGCTTGTAGGAGGGCTATAGGCTTCAGCCAGACCTGGAAATTCAACTGCAAGACCCCCCTATACAGAGCTGGTCTTCACTAACTTCACTGCAGGCGTCCTATGGATTAGCCTCAGGGCTGAGGGCGGCCATTTTAACAGAATAGTGAAATTGCAGTTTTATGCAGACTGGTTGCTAAGGGCTGAATCTTATTAAATATGGGGTAAGTAAGTCTAATAGTTATTGATTCAGGAATATTATCATATTAGTAACTACATATATGAAAACTGAAATTAGGGTCTAAATGTGACAGTTATCCTTTAAACCACTCACTTCAGTTTTAAAAATTCGGCAGGAAACTTGGCATGGTTAGCCTGTCACGCTGATTTAACCTAGCCTTTTCAACTGCATTTTTTTAAATTGTCTCAAAAATTGTCATAATCATACTCCAGTTAAGGGATGGCGTAACACCTCAAGGCAGAATGTTACCCTTAAAGGGCTTGTCCAGTATTTTTATATTGATGGCCAGTTCTCAGGAAAAGCCATCAGTTTCGGGGTCTGACACTCCGCACCCCTGCGGATCAGCTGTTACCTTGTAGCTTTGGGATCAGAAGTCGGCTCCAGAATTACACAGGTCCACCAATTGTGTAGTGGATGGAACTGGTAACTGTAGCACTTCTCCCATTAAAGTGAATACTGGAGTAATCAGCTCCATCCACTGCACGATAGATGCAGCTGTGTAACTCTGGCACTGACTACCGACTCTGGAGTTACAAAGAAACAACTGATCAGGGGTGGGGCAGGGTGTCAGACCCCTGCTGATCTAATCAGGGGTATAGCTAAAGGCTCACGGGCCCTGTTGCAAGAGTTCAGCTTGGGCCCCCCTTCCCTCAGTGCTTCGTGGCCAGGGCAGAGAAGCACATATCCTTCGTGTTGCCTGAAGCAAAAATTTAAATGGCACCCTACCCCATGCCAAATTCTTGACCTAAACCCTTCCCTCCTGCTAGAGGTGTAACTTGACCAGCATGCACTTTCTGTAATACCAGTGTCTTCTTATGTAGCACAAGGGTCTTTGGGCCCCCTCAGGCTCCTGGGCCTGGGAGCCACTGCTACCTCTGCACCCCTATAGCTATGCCCCTGGATCTAATATTGATGGCCTATACTAAGGATCAGGCTATTATTATCAAAATCCTTGATGCACTAAATTAATTAAACCTCGTGCAACTTTTCATTTGGCAAACATTACTGTAATGCAGACTCCTGCAATACTGACTTTAAAAACTCTTAATAACTTTCCCCCTTAATTTCTTTACCAAGCGCTACATTGCAGAGATGAATTAACGGATGTACAGTACATTGTGATAGACCATTGGATCAGGGAGGGCTTAGCTGAAACAGTGTTATCATCCTGTGTATCTGTTTTAAAAGTACACATACTAACCATATAGAACTCTAAAACTTGATCGGAGAGTTTCTACACTAAGAATGGAAAAACATATTTTTGAAAAACACCTATTCTGGTTTACATCACCTGCCAATCAGCAGATGTCAAAACTTTACGTTTCCCTCACTTCCCGTCTAGGCACAGTGGGACACTGATACAGCGTTTCCTTGAGCTGACTGACAGGACGACATCTATATCTCCAGCTTTACATGGATTATCTTTCTCTAGCCTAATTGAGGAAATAGACTTGAAAACTTTGTTTTATTTTCCATCAAGTGGTTGCATAAAAACTGCTCATTGTGCTCAAGCTTTGGAACAATGTAATAAACTAATAATGTATTAAAATAATTGTTTCTACCAAGTTTGCAATTCAACCTCCATCTGAACAACTGAAAACCTTTCAGGACAATCTTACAAGGTGGACTTTCTGCTTTGGACAATCCATGTTAGGCTGAGTTCACATCTCCGTTTTTCTGATCCGTCAGAAGAATAGAAAAATAAAATAACTAATATAAATAATAAAACAACTAAAAGCAAAAACTGATATCTGACGGCATTGACAACAACTGATGCAAACTAAGCACAACTGGTGCTCAAAATCACAGATCTATTCTTTTTTTTATTATTTCAGAACTACAGAAAGCCTAACGGTGATGTGAATTCGGCTTTAGAAGGATTTCTTTGTCAATAAACCATTTGCGAAGTGTCACCCTGCTGTGACCCCCAGCAATTAGCACAAGTTTGCTGCAAAACCTGACAGTTTTTGCAGGTGCTCAGTTTCCCTGCAGCGCCACCACAAGTGGAGCTAAGCATTACACAATGACTACTGAGTGTCTGTGTGATGCAAGGCAACACAGGTCGCCCATCACCGTGGAGCTGCTCGGCACACTGGTCAAGAGACAAGTAACAGGGACCCCCGCTATTCATTAGAATTGTCAAATACAGTATGCAAATGGGTTTTCCAAAATGGCCAACCACTATAACAGCTGATTCAGATAGTGGTCTGCATTTTCTTCACTCCTTCAACCTTCTTAGTATAATTTTGTTGCTATTAGTTGCTATATGCAAGTTTCAACTAAGAGTAGAAAAAGACTCTGGGGGAGATTTATCAAACTGGTGTAAAGTAGAACCGGTCTAAGTTGCCCATAGCAACCAATCAGATGCCACCTTTCATTTTTCACAGCAAATGAAAGGTGAAATCTGATTGTTATGGGCAACTAAACTAGTTCTACTTTACACCAGTTTGATAAATATCCCTCTATGGATTATGGACCCATAGGCACTCCATGTGCTACCACTTTGTTCAATAAGGCACCATATTCTTCCCTAGTAAAGATACCAGTATGGACCCATAGCAGTCTATGAGCACTGTATAAGGGATCTGTGCAATACAGCTTTATAATATGGATATTTATGTATTGATGCCAATGTTACCATTGAGAAAATAGTTTTATTGGTGGAAATTTAAACATAATAAAAAAAACATATACAGAAATAACAAATATTAACATTATTTTACCCTTTAGAGCCCCCCTCCTAATCAGAGAGGAGCAAAAAAATTCCCTTAAGTGCAATAATTTTCTGATGAGCAGATGTTAGTGTGTTAGAGGTATGGAGATGACAGTGATCTTGTGGAAGGTGTTTTATATGGCTCCATATTATTTCAGCTTTTTTCTGTCATATGGGCCATTTCATTTCACTATTGAGTTCAACTGGCGGAACATAAAAATTGCTGTAAGGCTTTTAAAAGCAGCACGTTATCCATATTGTTAACTGACTGTAACCACATATGAATACCGGGACACAGAAGAATCAAATGAGTTGTAAAGTCTTCAGTGTTGGCCCCTGTGTCAGTATAATAAAGCTGACCATATGCATTAGGGCTCGTTCACACGACCGTGGTTTTGGTCCGCATCCGAGCCTTTTTTATGCGGCTTGGGTGTGGACCCATTCACTTCTATAGGGCCGCAAAAAATGCGGACAGCTCACCGTATGCTGTCCGCATCCGTTGCTCGGACAGGTCCTATTTTTGTCCGCTTTGCGGACAAGAACAGGCATTTCTATAAATGGCCATATGTTCCATTCCGCAAATTGCGGAAGGCAGACGGGCGGCATCCGTGTTTTGCGGATCCGCAATTTGCGGACCGCAAAACATGGCACGGTGGTGTGAACAACCCCTTATATGTATATTGGCTGAACCAGTGAATTTTGCTGGGTTGGGCTAAGTATCTCAAGCTAGTTTCACTGCAATGTTTACAGATCCGGCAGGTTGTTCCGGCTGGGAACAGCCTGCCGGATCCAGCACTCCCAGACCCTGCCAGAATGCTGTCCAGCCCCATGACCTATAATGGGGTCCGGCGGAGATTTGGCCGCAACCTGGCAAATATATGGAGAATCAGATGAACAAATACTGCTGTGCAGTGTTTTTTGTCCGGCCAATTCCCGACATCCGATGCTGGAAAAACCTCCTGGAAGGCTGTGGCTGTGTCACTAGTGTGAAACAGCCTGCGGGATCCGGCAATGCCAGAATGCCGTCCAGCCCCAATAACTATAATGGAGTCTGGTGGAGATCTGGCCGCAACAAATGTACTGAGAATCAGATACTGCTGCGTATTGGATTTATCCGGCAGATTCCCAGCCAGAAGGCTGTGCCGCTAGTGTAAAACTAGCCTAATGTATATGGTGGCCTCCCGACTCTCCGGTGATGGCTGATGTCAGTTATTTTCTCACCTTTCTCAAGTCATAGGAGCATCGGGACAGATAGCTGTCACCCGAATCATCTCATGTTTAATGTAATCTTACGTGGTTTGTAGACCTCGAATTGATGTGTCTAGTCATCCTACAGTGAAAGCATGGCATGGGATGGAGAACATTAGGCAATTCAGCCTGTGTTCCTTAGACAAACCAGCTTATTCCTTCTGTGGCTTGTGTCTGATAACTCATGTTTGTTTTAGCGTTATTATCTTCCTTAAAGTTTATCTTGCAATGCAGAGACCTTACAGAAGGCAGACATCCCATTCTATGGCGCAGGATATAACTGATGGGGGCTCTAGGATTTCCTAGTAGTTATCATGAATTGATAATTGAGTAATTATAGTGTAGAAATGGCTGATGTTCTTCTGTAACATTGTCATTTTCTATGTACTGGTGTTTTCTGCATAGAAAGATTCATTGTTCACAATCAGAAGCAATATTTTCCAAGCAGTCTAGGTAGCTTTTTTCATTTTCATACTAGTACATTACACAACCGATCATCGGGTAGACTTGTATACTGTCTGTCCTCTATGAAGGAAATGACTAGAGATGAGCAAAACGACTATATAACAGAAATGATAAATTTACCTGTAGTGGCTGCTATCTTCGATGTTTTTAATAGGAAAGAGTTGAGAACTGTATTGTCCAATAAAAATAAAACATAATGTAAACCGATATAGAAAATCATTCTGCTAGTGTCAGGAGATTACTTTTTTCAGTTATCCATTCTACCACCATCATGATTTGCATGTGGAATATACAGTTTTGGGGAGTGTTCAGTATATATGTTTATCCCTAGTCATCATCAAATATGTGTTTTTCATTGTCATTTTTGTTAGGGTGCTTTCACACTTGCGTTTTTATTTTCCGGCGTAAAACTGATCAGGATTATCCCCATGCATTCTGAATTGAGAGAAATACGTTCAGGATGCATCAGGATGTCTTCAGTTCAGTATTGTAACGTTTTTTGGACGTTGACAAAACTGCAGCATGCTGCCGATTTGTCTCCGGCCAAAAATCCGGAAGACATGCTGTAACACCAGAACCGGAATTAATGCCCATTGAAGTGCATTAATCCGTATCCGAAATTCAGCTAAACATCTTTTGGGCGCATCGCCGGGACCGACGTTTAGCTCTGCGCATGCGCAGCAGCAGCCCCGATCGGTTGCCATGGCAGTCAGGGCGCTACTGAAGTCCTGGCTGCCATGGTACTCCGCAGCAGTGTACTTAGCGGCGCTGCGGCCCCCGGGCGCTCCTTCATGACGTCACAGGTCTGTGCAGCGCATTGATCTATGCGCCGCGAGGACCTGTGACGTCATGAAGGAGCGCGCGGCAGCCGCAGCGCAGGTGAGTACACTGCTGCGGAAGACCATGGCAGCCAGGACTTCAGTAGCATCCTGGCTGCCATGGTAACCTGAAAGCATTTCGAAGACTGATCAGGATCCTGATCAGTCTTCAAATTCTTTCAGGCGACTTGCGTTCTGAGGGATCCGGCGGGACGGAAGTGCCTGCTGGATCCTCAGAATGCAAGTGTGAAAGCACCCTTACATTTTGCTTTATTGGAGTCTTTTATTCAACCTAAGCATCAACTGCAGACATATACATGAGGATTGCACTAGTATTTTGTGCAAATGCTGGAGTTGCTGGAATAAGGCTACTGCCTAAGGGCCCTTTAACATGGGTTAAGGTTCTGAACAATGATTGCAAATGGATATGGTTGCATAAATGCCCGTTGCAGATAACTGCTCCGTGTGAAAGTGTTGCTGATCAGCCGACAAATGAGTAAGCGCTCATTTGTTGGGTGGTTGCATCTTTTATTCTTGTTCTTTTTTGGTAGCACTTCGCACTGTGTAAATAGGTTTGTGCTGATGACAGTATGCAAAATGAATTGATCATTTGTTCTCCACACACTTTGCATTGGGCCATGTAAAAGGCCTTCTAAACAAAGACTGATTGACTTGTATATGGGCCATCTCATTTTGTTTGCTTTAATTGCCCCCATGTAAAAGGGCCCTAAAGATGTGTCTTCTACACATGGCTTAACTACAGTGCAGCAAGGGAAGAAGAAGCAGTGTCAGTCCATGACCATGTTTAGCTTTCTGTCACAGGCCATTTGTCCAGTACTGAAGTCTGGAGAGGCAGGTTTCACGGTTTGTTGGATGGCACATATTACTATCTTCTTCTTGGTGATCAAAGCATTTGGAAACCTAAATTTCTCACTGATTATGCATTTTTAAATCGGATTGTTAGGGTGCATTCAGATGATTATAATTTTGGGTCCGCATCCATTACGCAATATTGCAGAAAGAGTGCAGACCCATTCATTTCAATGGGGCCACAAAAGATGCAGACAGCATACTGTGTTCTATCTACATCCATACTTCCGGTCGTGTGAATGCATCCTTAATCTGATAAAGGATGAACACGAACATAGGGAGAATGAATAAATTCCATGCAGATGTTGTCCTTTGTCAGATCCAAACCCTGGCTCCAGTGCGAACCACTGAGCCACCATGCTGCCTTACAGCCCATTATCTCATTGAGTGTAAGCTGACTAGTAGAAGGAGGTTTTCATCCAGAGAGTCTCCTCTAAGATGTCCTTACATCCTAAAAGGGCCCATGGACAGGGCTTCTCCTGACGAGACACCCCCAATAGGGACAGTAAATACTTGTTATTAACATTATATAACAGTAAAATAAGAAATCCCCTGACAGTATAAATCTAGAATAAACAATCAGTGCTGCAAACACTATTGAATAAATGGGCCTTTATCTGAGCAGATGGTAATATGAGGCCGGTCCTTTCACACAATCAGTATTTCTTTACAAAAACAAGTGTGAGTGTTGTACTGCTACAGAAAAAAATGGTATAGCCGCGGTGGAACCATTTTCAAAGCCTCCTGTTTATTATTAAAAACATTTGTTTCAAGTTGTACGCTGGTTTTATGCAGCGAAAATCTGAAAACAATAACACCAGCTCATTGACATAAACCGGCTGTCAGGTCCTTGTAGGATTTAGGTTGATCAAGAAACACAGAAGGGAGGGAAAAAAATGGTTTTATTTGCAAAATTAGAATTTTAGCCTGTGGAGTTTTCAGGTTTACCAGCAGTAAAGGTAGGTACACTTGTATTATAAGCTGTTAGGGGCACAGCACTGCCTCCTTTTTGTAGTCCCTAAGGACACAATTAAGAATTATAGAATGTGGAAAGCTGTTATTAACATAACTATTCAGCTGGATAGAATTCAACATGTATGGGACTTTTTTTCCTCTCGAATTCAGGCTCTGGGCTAGCAGGCAATAAAGACCCAGCACACTGGTTATAGGTGCCACATTTTAATGGACATTTGCGCAGCTTGTGTTTGTTACTGAAAATCTAAGCACAGATTTAAACATGCTGCATAATCCAGCCACTAGCTATTGTGGGAATCATGCTTACTCCGTGCAGCCTTCATCTGTACATAAAGAAAGGCTGAATTTTTTTCGATGTGAGTCTGCACTCATTGTTGGACATGGACAGTTGAGGGTCCCCATGTGCAGCATGCCCAGGAAGAACCAGAGTGGAGGATACGAGTGGTGGTAGCTGTGGCTGTTACAGTCAGAGTGGCTTTCCTCACACCAGGCCAGGGCAATGTTAGGAGGGTGCACTCTTTCTTCCCTTGGGGCACACCCTGTGGGATGGTAGTTGGGGTGCCCATGATGTTGAATGTTTGTACGGGTGCAAGGCAGACCGTGTAGAGTGCTATTGCCGGCGGACGGTGCAGGAGTCAGTAACCAGGCCAGATGTGGCAGAAAAAATGCCTCTTTTTACTTAAATAAGAGTTATGGTACATCCAACAATAGAAAAAACACTGTTCCCACAATATACAGTGCGAATATCCCCAGATGGTTTTGTATGTATTTCAGCAAGGATGGAAATTATAGTCCTCTTTCCTTTCTATCTTTCTCAAGTCTTTCCCTGCAGACTCTATGGCTGTCAATCTCACTTTTACAGTTGTGCCCATATTTTGCTACGGAGATCTACAGGTTTTATAGATACGACCATCCAAGTCATGTGCAAGTGTAAAAGGGTGTCTTAACAGTATTCCCCTCACTGCAGTAAAGTCTAAATAGCTTAGGTAGCAGGATACTTTACTAACTCCAGTTCTCAGCCATGCAGATTTCTGTACCTTCTTGCCTCTTTCATCTGTTCTGTAGATCAGTGTTTCCCAACCAGTGTGCCTTCAGCTGTTGCAAAACTACAACTCCCAGCATGCCCGGACAGCCTTCAGCTGTGTGGGCATGCTGGGAGTTGTAGTTTTGCAACAGTTGGAGGCACACTTGTTGGTAAACACTGCTGTAGATCATCTAGAGATCGATCAGTCTCTGTAGCTTTAGCCCAGTCTTGTGAGGAATGGACCACATAGAGTTGCTTACTCACTCTTCCTCTACTAGAACTCCAGAAGAACTAGAAGTACCTAGCCTAGCCTCACCACCAAACAGAAACAGGTATTATTCCATAATAAAATCACCATCTTTATTGATAATTCATATTAAAAGATAAGTTAAGCAACATAGAACAAAGATAAAAGACAATGGAGGGTGAGCCTGCAACTGTAATACAGGCAAGTGCCACATATAAAGTGCAAGTCTCAAACTCAGAGATACTGCAGCGAGGCTCATCCACCACTCCCGATTTGCGTTTTGCCAACAGCTTCATCTGTTGGGGGCCAGGCATGTAGGTATTTAAACAATCAGCAACTGATAAGAAATGGAGAGAATACTAGTGCTCCTGAATTACTACAATTACATGTATATGTTCTATAATAAATACCTGTAAAGATAGCAACTGAGGGATACCACATTGGTTTGGCCTGCATGCCACTACACTTGTGCATGGACGGGCGGTATGACCGTACCTGGCATCACTTATGTCAATAAATCACAGTCAAGCATACGCTGTGAGTGGCTAAAGCAATACATTAATCATATAACATGACATATGTGAATCGCAAAATTGCTTAATACAAACGATAAAAGTGAGATCATAATAAAAAAATGTGTAATTACACAAGTATAACACATAATACCAAAATATATAATATATCAATAAATAAAAATCTGTATATAAAACCATGATTATAAAAAAATACATGATTGTACCAGTGCACATGGTCAAATATGTAAACAAATAGATAAAACATACCAGTGCAAATGCTCAAAAAATAGGTAATATGTAGAAAGGGGAGAGATGGTGAATTGGTGATCAACACAAGTGTGATAAGACAAAGTGAAAAACGCATGCAGGTGCTCAGTGATAGTGACTAGAAATGAGCGAAGTTTTCAAAAATTCGATTCACCGGTTTGCTGAATTTTTGGGGAAAAAAACTATTTGGTCCAAATTTATTTGTGGCGAATCGCATTAAAAAACGGCTATTTCTGGCTTCAGAGAGCCTCTATAGTGGTGTAGAACACTGTGCCTTGCAGTTACACGCATAGGGAGTCTGCTCTGGTAGTAAAATAATACTGTGAGTCCGTATGACATGCGTCGCTCTTGGAATCACTGCACACGTCACTTATTTGGGCAGTCACAGGGCCAAAACTGACCAAATAACTCAAGTATAAACTCAGCTTTACAGGTCAATGTTAGCGTCAAGAAGAAGCACACTCCTTTTACACCGTTGTCAGATGATTCCACATAGATGTCAACAGAACCTGTTCTATTAAACGCTTATACAAGTAGAGCCCCCTGACAGAGTGGAGAGGGTGTCAGCAGTAAGCAATAACCCCCAAAAAACGGATTCTGTCTGTTGAGCATCCATCTTCACTCGGTCAGCATTTGGTCAGTAATCTGTCAGTATTGCTAATGCCAAAAAGAACAGGAGTGGATCCAAAAGAGATGACACGTGAATGGAATATTTGCATGCCTTCTGTGTTTTGTACCCACTCCTGCTTTTGGCTACCAAATCACATGCCAATTCTGATGGGACCATACAGGCCATACAGCTGCTACACAGACAGGATGTGTTGTGCGTCTCATTTTTTCTTGCTTCTCAGATCAGAAGAAGGGTCAAATAAATGATGATGTCAGCCAAGACGAAAGGCAAAATAGTGGCCCAGTCATGAAGTGGGGAGGGTGGGAACAACATGAGAAGTCCACAGAGTAGCCCTATGACATAGTGGTGAGGTGGAAGCAGCATGAGGAGGCTACAGAGTGGCACAATGACAGTGTGGAGGTGGCATCAGCAGCATCAGGAGGCCACAGAGTGGCACAATGACAGACTATGGAGGTGGCGGCAGCAGCAGCATCAAGAGGAGGCCACAGAGTGGCACAAGACAGTCTGGAGGTGGCGGCAGCATCAGGAGACCACAAAGTGGCAAGGTGACATAGTGTGGAGGTGACATCAGCATGAGGATGCGACAGAGTGGCGCAATGACAGTGTGGAGGTGGCAGCAGCATGAGGAGGCCACAGAGTGGCACAATGATAGTGTGGTGGTGGCGGCAGCATCAGTATAAGGAGGCCACAGAGTGGCACAATGACAGTGTGGCGGTGGCAGCAGCATCAGGAGACCACAGAGTGGCAAGGTGACATAGTGCGGAGGTGGCAGCAGCATGAGGAGGCAACAGAGTGGCACAATAACAGTGTGGAGGTGACGGCAGCATCAGTAGACCGCAAAGTGGCAAGGTGACATAGTGTGGAGGTAGAGAGGAAAAAACAATAGAAAAGATAGAGGTTGGAATTTTCCTGTATGGAACAGGGAATTTCCGGACAATGAGCGCCAGGAGGGTGGATATTGGGAGTTAGGGAATTATTTATATTCACGTTATTTAGATTGTTGATACTATAAGGGAAGGCAGCTCAGGTGTTAAGGGAGAAGAAGAAGAAATCAACCCCTTCCAGAGAGTACAGGAAAAAAAGACGACTATTTCGATGCAATCGTTTGCAAATTCGGATCACCGATAGCTAGTCAAAAGACACCTGTTTGCAGCGCCACTCCCAGAGTGTGTGAAATAGAATAATGTGCTCTTTATATTATAATTTCATTTCCTAATTACATGTTTAGTCGTGCCCCTAAACCGTTGTGTAGGAGATTGTTTGTATTTCTTACTTACTTCACTGGGGGGGAGGTAGACACAGGATGATGGTGTAAATCACCCGTGGCTACTCACACCCCCCGGCCTGGTTCACGTTCATACAAACAACGGTTAGTCAGGGCATCGATTGTCCGGTTTTTATTGAATGTAGTAGGTCCAACGCGTTTCGGAGGTATGACTAACCTCCTTCTTCAGGGATCATTCAAGTATGTGGCATTCAAGTATGTTAGTCATACCTCCGAAACGCGTTGGACCTACTACATTCAATAAAAACCGGACAATCGATGCCCTGACTAACCGTTGTTTGTATGAACGTGAACCAGGCCGGGGGGTGTGAGTAGCCACGGGTGATTTACACCATCATCCTGTGTCTACCTCCCCCCCAGTGAAGTAAGTAAGAAATACAAACAATCTCCTACACAACGGTTTAGGGGCACGACTAAACATGTAATTAGGAAATGAAATTATAATATAAAGAGCACATTATTCTATTTCACACACTCTGGGAGTGGCGCTGCAAACAGGTGTCTTTTGACTAGCTATCGGTGATCCGAATTTGCAAACGATTGCATCGAAATAGTCGTCTTTTTTTCCTATAGTGTGGAGGTGGCAGCAGCATCAGGAGGCTACAGAGTGGCAATGTGACATAGTGTGGAGGTGGCAGCAGCATCAGGAGGCCACAGAGTGGCAAGTTGACATATGTTGAGGTGGGTGGCAATACCAGTACCCGCTGAAGATGGTCAGTGAAAGAAGGAGCACTTGGGCATCAGATGTGGCAAGGTGACATAGTGTGGAGGTGGCATCAGCATGAGGAGGCCACAGAGTGGCACACTGACAGAGTGTGGAGGTGGCAGCATCATCAGGAGACCACAGAGTGGCAAGGTGACATAGTGCGTAGGTAACAGCAGCATGAGGAGGCCACAGAGTGGCACAATGACAGAGTGTGGAGGTGGCGGCAGCAGCATCAAGAGGAGGCCACAGAGTGGCACGACAGTGTGGAGGTGACGGCAGCATCAGGAGACCGCAAAGTGGCAAGGTGACATAGTGTGGAGGTGGCAGCAGCCTCAGGAGGCCACAGAGTGGCAAGGTGACATAATGAGGTGGGTGGTAAGACCTGCGAGAGGATCGACGATAGTACAGATAGGCAGTGACCAACTCACTACATAGAATGTCTCTATAGTAGTTCAATTTGTCCTCCCTCTCAGCGGGTGTAAAAAAGGCCCCCATTTTGGACCTGTAGCAAGGGTCCAACAAGGTGGAGAGCCAGAAGTCATCCCACTACGCAAACAAATGTGCATGCATCGTGCTATTTGTGCAAGTGACTCGGAGGGGCTCCCTGTCTCCATCTCCACTGCATAATGCCACGGTGTGTCTGGGTCCTCTGCCTCCTTTTCCTCATTGCTCTGTAGCTCCTCTTGCTGCTCCTTCTGCTCCTCTCCTGTCACCTGTGTAGAAAAACCATCCATTTCACTACACATTGCTTGTGCTCCAATGTCCTCCTCCTCCTCCAGTTCACCCCCCACAGGGCTCATGTGGCCGTGAGATCTAGGCGCCATGTCTCCAGTCCCCTGACCAGCCAGATTTACCAGCATCTGTTCCGGGACAGCAGCAGAACGTTGTTCATCCCGTAGTCCTGGTAACTGACAAATAACGTGGTCTCCTCAAAGGGCCTGAGCAAATGGCAGGTGTCACGCATGAGTGGCCACTGGCTGACATCGGGGTTACACAGGGGAGTACTCCTGTCCGCTTAGATCATCAAGAAATCGTTTATGACCTTTCTCTGTTCATATAGTCGGTCCAACATATGGAGGGTGGAATTCCAATGGGTGGAAATGTCGCATATCAGCCTATGTTGGGGGATGCCGTTCTGCCACTGCAGCTCAAGGAGGGTGTGCTTTGCAGTGTACGAGTGGCTGAAGTGCATGCAAAGTTTCCTGGCCATTTTTAGGATGTGTTGCAGATGGGTGGAAGACTTCAGGAACCGCTTGACAACCAGATTGAACACGTATGCCATGCAGGGCAGCAGCCGTCCTTGACGCAGCACCGACACCATGTTTTTTCCGTTGTCGGTCACCATGGTTACGATTTTGAGTTGTGGCGGAGAAAGCCAGTATTCGATTTCTTGAGTTCCTCCCCTGTGTGACTCAGTTCGCCCAGGCAAGCGAGGTGCAGAACAGCATGACAGTGCCATGTCCTGCACATGTGGTATGCTGGAGGTGCACTGTTAATTGTCCCTGCAGTGGAGGCTGAGGACACGGTGGAGGATGTCGCAGGACCAACGGTGTGATAACGTGAAGGCGGAAGCAGCATCACCTGGCAAGTGGCTCCTGTGGACATGTATTGTCCCTGACCGTAGTTACAGCTCCACACGTCGGTGCTGCCGTTCACTTTGGCAGACACTGACTGGCTCAAGGACTGGCCCACCTTCTGTTCTACATGTGTGTGCAGGGGTGGTACTGCCTTTTTTGCAAAGAAATGACGACTTGGGACTCTCCACCTTGGCATGGCATCAGTTCTCTGAAAGGTGCAGAGTCCACCCCTTAGAAGGGAGGGAGTGCAGCACCAGCAACTTGGACAGGAGCACGTTCAGCTTCTGCGCTGTTGGATGAGTACACGCATACTGTTGGCTCTTGGCAATTGCTTCGGTGATCGATTGCTGACGGAATGACTGACGAGGAGTAGGAGGAGTAGGAGCATTAGGACCAGCAGATAATGGGAAGGACAGACAGCTCCCTTCGGCTGAGGTGGTGGAGCCTTGACTGCCAAAAATTGGGTGTAAGCCACTGGGTGATGCAGCGGTTGCTGGACCACCACATCGATGTCACTTGGGACGAAGTGGATGACCGAGTCAACCATTCAAGAACGACTGGGTTGCTGGTCAAGACATGACCGCTATATGACACCGGGAGCTCTCTCTGCGACCCCTGCTACCACGCCCCCTTACTCTTCTGCGACCTTGCCTGCGCCAGAAACATTTAGGCCTCTGCCACTCCCCTGTGCAGGGCCTGGCACTTCTCTGTCTGACATAGTTAGATCAGATAATCCAATGTTAGATCAAATATTTTTTCTTTTGCCACTAATACACGGCAAACTGGGCTTTTGAAAATATCACTGCACCGCAGAATGTCAATTAGGCCCTAATTTTTTTCCCACTTTTACACAACACAAAGGGCTTTTCAACAGATAAGTGCAACGCAGAACAGCGAATATATTTTTATTTCGCCACTAATACATGGCAAACTGGGCTTTAGAATATATCACTGCACCACACAAGAGCAAATATATTTTTATTTTTCCCCTAATACACTGCAAAAAGGGCTTTACAACATATATATGCACTGCACAAGGGCAAATAAGACATACTGTAGAAATGTTACCTTGTAATAAACCCTGTTAATGGCTGTATCAAACAGCACTTGCACCCCAATAGCAAGAACGGTTTGCTGGAATGACAGAGCTGTATAATGGCAATTTGGATCCCCAGTCAGTGCAGCAAGGTGTAATAGGATTTTTCCTATTACCCAGTTTGTAACCTCCCCTACTGAACCCTGTTCTACATAAATGCTGTGGAACGATTCCTCCCTATTCTTTCCCTGATTTTTGCTATCATTGTCCCTAGCACCTGCAGACACGTCTCTCCCTACACTAAGTATGCTGGTAAATGTCAAAATCTAAGGTGGCCGCCATTATTTATTGTGACATTACAGGGCTGGCTGGCTGCTGATTGGTTGCATGCATGGCATTATGGGTTATCCCGCCTTCCCAGAGTTCCTTTCTCCATGTCCTCACACGTGCAGCAGCCATTTTAGGAAAAAAATGCAAAAGAATGCAATTCGTTACCACGAAGTGTGAGGAAATTCTGCTTCGGTGCGAATCAAATTTTTCCAGAAATTCAGATCGAATTCCACTTCGTCAACTTTGATTCGCTCATCTCTAATAGTGACATACCAGTGAGACAACACATAAAAAAAGGAGGAGGAGGTAGAGGAAAAACAAGGGAAAAAACTAATATAAAAGAGGGGTAAAAAAAAAACCTCTAGATGCTAAGTTAATTCCATTTAAAAGTCAGAAAAGTCCAGTAGAGTCCATTAGTACAAGTGTACAAGAGTGCAACAGCACCCTATTTGTATGGAGTTTGTCTCCCTACATGTGTATGTGTAAGTTATATTTTAGGTAACTTAATAAAGATTGTTTTTTTAAGGGGAATATGTTTACTTCGTTATTTATGTGATATAAATCTTTAGGAGGGGCTATTATTTTTTATTTTCAAGTATTACCGGGCTACTTTGCCTACAGCTGCACAGATTACCAAAATAGTATATCTTTCCTCGGGACAGCACATTAGGATATTAAATCAATTGTACCAAGCTCATATTCATTCACCTCTGTTGCATTTCCTAAAATCAACTCTGCTTTATTTCCCATCTGTTAGGCCAAGGCCAAGAAATACTAGACTGGGGCTGATGAGTTTTGTCTACATTTTTGGATGGTGCTTTTCACAATGCCTTGTAGGACTTGCCCAGCTGAATGTAATGATACATTTCACTTAGAGATCCGTTGCTTCATTCTGGAGAAAAAGTACTTTTAATCCATATGCAAACGAGCAGTTAAATGCACTGAGGTCGGGCCCAAACTGCTCTGTGCACTTCTGCTTCTCCTGCTTCCTCTGCCAGCCGCTTCTTCTCCTTCTTGATTGACACTACCAGTGCCTAGTCATCCCACCTGGCCTTGTCAATCAGGAAGGAGAGGAAAGGGCTGGCAGTGGAAGTAGGAGGAGCACAGAGTAGTTTGGGTCCGCCCTCGATGCACTTAACTGATTATTTGCATATGGATTAAAAGTACCTTTTTTAACAGAATAAAGCAATGAGTTGCTAAGTGAAAGTTACAATTACATTTAGCTGAGCTAGCCCTAAAAGGCATTGTGTCTGGTTTTACAGGGAATTTTCTGGTGACAGGTTACCTTTAAAATTAATGGATTGTCCATATTGAGTCCTCCACACTCACTGCTTATAGGTGAAGATTATGACATGGGGAGACTTCTTTGTTTGCTCAAAATAGGGTGTATGAAAACTAGACATCCCCTTTAATTAAGACTACTTTCACATCTGCATTTTTGCTGGATTCATCATGGATCAGCAAAAACGCTTCCAATATGATAATACAACTGTCTGCATCTGTCATGAACAGATCCGGTTTATTATCTCTAAAATGGCCATGACGGATCCGGCACTAAAACCATTGTAAGTCAATGGGTGACGGATCTGTTTTCTTTTGTGTCCGAAAAAATGTATCTGCCACCGTTGACTTACATGGTGTGTCATGACGGGTCCGTTTTTCCACGCATCCCAGGACACACTCAAAATCACTGCTTGTAGCGCTTTTGTGTGCGTCATTGGAATGCAACCAAAGAGAACAGAATGCATTCTGGTGCACTCCGTTCAGTTCAGTTCTATCCCCATTGACATGAATGGGGACAAAACTGAAGTGTTTTCCTCTGGTATTGAGATCCTATGACAGGGCAGATGTGAAAGTAGCTAACGCACATTGGACACTATTGCATTGCACAGAAAGATCCATTTTTGTCAGGACTGTGTCTGTACTGATGATAATGCCTAATTATACGTTCAATCCACTCTAAGGGAGTGATCTCCGAAGGGCCAGGATGCTTCAGAAATGCTTTGTTGGTATAAGCGATCACAGCCTTTACTCAATTGTTTCAATCAATAAGTGCACATTTCATCTCACTGGGGACCCCGGGCATAGATAATATCTCTGTGATGCTTTTGACAAAGGTTCACTGAAGCTCCTTTAAAGTTTAATGTACATAAACACAGCCAGAGGGTCTCAGATTGACATTCTGGCATGGGTCCAGGCTGCTCAGACCTCGCTTTATAAATGGCAGCTGCCACCACAAGAAAAAAAAAAAGAAGAAATTTTGTGTTTCATGAGCTGTAGGTATAATTTGTACTCTCTGTGCACTCCTGACACTTTCTTGCAGCTCCCAATTTAGTTTTCCATAATACAAAGGTATTTGGTGTACCAGGCTTTATTTGAATAATGATTTGATGGTTGTCACACGGCAAACATTGGGTTTGGATCCGGACACCACAGCCCACAGTTTCCAGTCTGTGCTCTTTACTACACCACATTACAAGCCAGTCCTTTTTTTTTATTTTTTTCATGTGGCTTATTTGACAGCTCTTGCTGTTTCCAGCAGCATCCACCTTTCTTTTTCATTGCTTTTCTTGTATGTACAGATGTCCGAAGACATCTTCTTTTTTATGGTTGTTTCCTGTAAATGTTAACTGAAAATGTTAGCAGTGTGGTCTAAAAGAAGTGTTGTATCTGTATGTGTAAGTGCAACGAGCAGTTACAGTGCCTTGCAAAAGTACTCATGCCCCTTGAACTATTCCACATTTTTCTTGATACACCCACAGAATTAAATTTATTTTATTGGGATTTTATGTGATAGACCAACACAAAGTAACAAGTGTGCATGAAGTGAAAAGAAAATGACACATGGTTTTTAAAAATTTTCATAAATATTTTTAAATCATTTTTCATAAATTTCTGAAAAGTGTGGCATGCATTTGTATTCAGTCCCCTGTACTCTGATACCCTAAAAAAAATCCAGTGTGACCAATTCCCTTCAGAAGTCACCTAGTTAGTAAATAGAGTCCACCTGTGTGTAATTTATTCTCAGTATAACTGCAGCTGTTCTGTGAAGGTCTTAGATGTTTGTTAGAGAACATTAGTGATCAAATAGCATCAGGAAAACCGAGGAACACACCAGACAGGTCAGGGATAAAGTTGTGGAGAAGTGTAAAGCATGGTTAGGTTATAAAAAAAATATATCAAGCTCTGAACATCTCACAGAGTGATGTTCAATCATCATCCTAAAATGAAAGGAGTATGGCACAACTGCAAAATAACCGAGACATGGCCGTCTGCCTAAACTGACAGCCAGGGCAAAGAGAGCACTAATTAGAGAAGCAGCCAAGAGGCCAATGGTCAGTCTTAAGAAGGTTCAGAGATCCACAGCTCAGGTGGGAGAATCTGTCCATGGGACAACTACATATTAATCGTGTACTTCACAAATCTGCCCCTTATGGAAGAGTGGCAAGAAGAAAGCCATTTTTGAAAGCAAGCCATAAGAAGTCCAGTTTACAGTTTGCCACAAACCATGTAGAGGACACAGCAAACATGTGGAAGAAGGTGCTCTGGTCAGATGAGACCAAAGTTAAACTTTTTGGCCTAAATGCAAAAAGCTATGTGTGGCGCAAAACTAACACTGCACATCACCTTGAACACACCATCCCCACTGTGGAACATGGTGGCAGCAGCATCATGCAGTGGGGAGGCTTTTCTTCAGCAGGGACAGGAAAGCTGGTCAGAGCTGATGGGAAGATGGGTGGAACAAAATACAGCAAAACCTGGTAGAGGCTGCAAAAGGCTTGAGACTGGGGCGGAGGTTCACTTTCCAGCACAATGACTCGAAACATACATCCAGAGCTACAATGGAATGGTTTAGATCAAAGCATTTTCATGTGTTACTTTGTGTTGGTCTATCACATAGAATCCCAATAAAATACATTTACGTTTGTGGGTGTAATGTGAAAAAATGTGGAAATGTTCAAGGGATGTGAATACTTTTCAAGACACTGTATACAGGAATATGCAAGATCTAAAATGCAGTATGTACCAACCCACATTATTTCTTATGAGTTACAATGAACAATGAAAGCCCAGAATGAGCATAAATTTAAATGATACAAGTTATACTGAATCTATTCCCAAAAAACTATATATCAATCTGCTCAGCTCCTCCTGATCTGACTATAACGTGTCACCTGCAGCTCATCCACCATGTTCCATTGTGTCAGGTTCACTATATGGACATAACAGCAGTCAGTATTAAATGGATGTGTTAGATATTGAAGTGCATTATTGGTAGAGGCCATTCTTCTTTAGTTTCAGGATTTATATGGTTTTTACCTAGAGAATTTTGTAAGTGGAAATCATCCAGGAAGCTTATCTGTGCAGAGAAGCATCATATTTGTACTAATAAAGAAGGTCACCATTTCATGGTACGATGATTACTATTTGACATAGTAGACAACTGGACTTGCTGCATCCCTCGCATCCCATACTTCTGAAAGTAGTAGAAGCAAGTAGATAATGCTGAACCATGTTTGGTGCTGGACATACCTTCTACCCTTGGCCCATTTCATGCAAAAATTTGTGATTTTCCCCTTTTTGTGTATTGCTCAACAATTTGTTTGTCCTTAAACGTGGGTGGTTATCATTAGTAGGAGGCAGGTTCTAGGCAGCCCAGCATATAGTCTATTTTAAGCCAGAAAAATGGTGTAAATTATAGCAGAAATCTATGCCAAGAGCTGGCATGGATATTAGTTCTGAGATGTGCCACAGTTGTGCCTCTCATAATAATTGTGGTGCATCTGACACCAGCAGACCACAGGCTAACTGGTATAGAAAATACTGGTCTTAATAAAAGTTCCCCTATATGTATCGTTGAAACCATTGTGTCTTTTGCTCCAATACATCTAAAATAAAACAACTTTGCAAATACGTAGGCTTGATTAAAAATATCCCTTTGGTGTATACAGAGCACACTTTATAGCAAACATCCGCTGAGCTCTGAACTGGCAGGTGCACAACCAGCCATGGTATAGAAAGGAGGTTACTGAATAATAAAATAAGCAAAAGATAATTTAGCCAAAGCATGTGCAACTTACTTCCAGGGTGTAAATGTTGATGGCTTTTCCTTAAGATAGGTCTATCAATATCTGCCACCCCCAACTATAAACTTGTAGAAGGACCCTCAATGTATTGGAATTAGTGCCTGGGCTGTGTACTGGGAGCTTAGTCTCATTCACTTTAGTATTTAAAGTGGTTGTCCCATGAAACCTATTCTACATTTTGTAAATGAGCACATGTATCTGAATATTTTTGTAATTGCATGTTATTAAAAATGTTGTATAGTCACTGAGTTATTCAACAAAATATGCCTGTATAGCACTACCTTCTGGATGTTCTTTTGCTTATTTCTCTGTCCACCTTAGTAACATTGCTGACGTAGATGCACATGCTCAGTTCGATTAATGAACTGCTACCAGCTGTGTCTACTGTTTAAAGCTGTGACAGTTAAAAGGAGAGAGCTTCAGAAGAAAGGACACACCCCCTGAGCTGTTATAGAGAGAGAGAGATGCAGCAGAAAAGACATGCCCCAAATGGAACAAATGGAACAATCCATGAGAAAATCTCTGGATCCATATGAGATTCCAGAAAGAGATTGTCATGTACTAGATTATGTCTGATTTTCATCTTTTACATTAATCATGGGTTAACTCCTTTAAGTCCAGGAGCAATCCTTTAAAAGGGGTTGTCTCACTTCAGTAAATGGCATTTATTATGTAGACAAAGTTAGGGCACTTTCACATCTGCGTTTTAACTTTCCGTCCTAGAGTTCCGTCCACGGGCTCTAGGACAGAAAGATACTGATCAGGATTATCCCAATGCATTCTGAATGGAGAGAAATCCGTTCAGGATGCATCAGGATGTCTTCAGTTCAGTACCCAAAAGTTTTTGGGCCGTAGCAAAATCCGCAGCATATTGCGGATTTTCCTCCGGCCAAAAATCCTGAAGACATGCCGCAAAGATGAATCCGGAATTAATGCCCATTAAAAAGAATTAATCCGGATCCGACTTTAAGCTAAATGTCGTTTCGGCGCATCGCCGGATCCGACGTTTAGCTTTCTGAATGGTAACCATGGCAGCCAGAACGCTACTAAAGTCCCGGCTGCCATGGAAAAGTAGTGGGGAGCCAGGGGAGAAGCTACTTACCGTCCATGCGGCTCCCATGGCGTTCCACAATGACGTCACAGCACTCCTACGTCGCATGGATCATGTGATCCATGCGACGTAGGGGCGCTGTGACGTCATTGTGGAGCACCCCGGTAGCCACACGGACGGTAAGTAGCTTCTCCCCCGGCTCCCCACTACTTTTCCATGGCAGCCGGGACTTTAGTAGCGTCCTGGATGCCATGGTAACACTGAAAGCATTTTGAAGACTGATCAGTCTTCAAATGCTTTCAGGTGTGTTGCATTGTGACGGATCCGGCGGGCACTTCCGGCGACAGAAGTGCACGCCGGATCCTCACAACGCTAGTATAAAAGAGGCCTTAATACCAGGCACTTACTAATGTATTGTGATTGTCCATATTGTCTCCTTTGCTGGCTGGATTTATTGACCTAGACCAGGGGTAGGCAACCTTTGGCTCCCAGCTGTTGTGAAACTACAACTCCCAGCATGCATAGTTGCTCTGCTCTTCTAAGAACTTACATAGAAATGAATGGAGCATGCTGGGAATTGTAGTTTCACAACAGCTGGGAGCCGAAGGTTGCTGATGCCTGGCCTAGACCATGTGCATAGGTTGGCGGCACTTTTCCTACAGTGTGCAAGCACCGCCACCACTGCTGGATTGCAATATGGACAATCACAATATATTAAAAAGTGCCTTGTATTAACTTTCTCTACATGATAAATGCCACTTGCTGAAGTGAGACTCCTCCTCCAAAGGGTTGCTCCGGGACTTAAAAAATAAAATATAGGGACCGTGACTGTGATATATTTTTTGGCATTATTGTGTATATTTTATATATTTTATGTTGATGCATAATTGAATAAATTATTGAATGTTATTTTTGCTGTGAGCCAGCCATTTTTTTAATGTATATCTTGTATTTACTTTGTTTACATGATAAATGCCATTTGCTAAAGGGAGACTACCCCTTTAAGCCTCACCAGGTACATACAATATGTGGTATTGTGACAAAAGGTGCATATTTGCTTTATATAAACTGCTTTCTAATTGGGGTTTTACTGACAAACTAGCAGACTCTATCACCCTGGCTTTGCTAGGCAGCTGAGAATAAGTTGGGTTTCAAATAACATTTCAGAGAAGGTGTTGACCACAAAACATTCTTTTCAAGCAGATTTTTCATCTGGGTTCAGTGTTTAGTCAGCCCTCACTTTTTACATCATATTTTTCACAGAAACTTTCAAGTAACGGAAAAAAATAATAAAATATAAGCTTAGATATAGACATGCATTATGTTATGCATCTTAAGCTTGGGCTGACTTTTTAACTGTGTTCTTTTTATTAATATACTGTGATTGGCACTTGCAGTATTTTTAAGCTGCAGCTTCACACAAACCCTCTTGGCCTCAGGTAAAGCATCCATTTGCTAGAAGGAAACCAGCAGGAAGGAACATAAAATACTGCAGGTTTTAGCTTTTCATATCCATTTAATTTAAACACATTTAATATTCGCCCATATATTAATTTCCCCACAGACAGCTAGTTTGAAGTTAAATGGGTAACTGTGGGGTAATGTTAAAGTGTCAAGTGCTAAAACTCACGTGGCCCCCATAGGATATTATAAAAAAAGGAAACCTGATCCTTGTAGCCTACAAAATTTGAAGTGAAAACGCTATTATATTTCCACTGGTCAACCACGAACACTTTATAAGAAAGTGAGATGGGGTCATTTGATGTAGACAAATGTAGTCTGTTTAGTGTTGGGTCAAAGGCTGCTAATTAAATTAAGTTGACGATTTTCTTCTGCATGTAAAGCTTAGCAGCTAGCTCCGTCGTGATATAAGGACATCTATTTCCAGGAGGTAATGTTTGGCGAAGGAGAGTTTTTACGACTCAATGCAAGAGGTGACAGACTGAGATATTTAGGAAACAAAACTCTCTTAAAAAGAGCAGAGTGAAGGAAATGTTTTCTGATTATACTTATGTTCCATATAAAGTTCCTCCAAGGTGGTTGCTTTACCTTGGCAAGATGCTGCTGCTACATAATGATTTATTGGACAGAACATGAAATAGAACCAGTTTTATTTAAAGGCCCTGGTTTTACTTTTTATCGGTGTCATCTGTATGTGTGTGCTACATGGCGCAACCTTCTCCAGAAGACAAAGAGAACACCAGCACCTGAACATAGATTGGGTATCTGCAGCTATTGCCACAACCTGTAGAAGAAATGCCATAGAACTTACCAAAACCTTGAAGCAACCTCTAGGGAAAAAGTCAACAAAGTGTAGGACTCATATCCTGAAAGTACACTGTGACGTATTACAGTATAGTATATTACAAGAATTTTTTTTTTACAAAACTTTGAAATCTCATTATTTTTTGTTAAATCTAATGCATTATGCAGGCTTAATGTTTTATTTAATGTCGTTATTAAAAAAAAAAATTTGTAGGTTATCTGAAAGTGCCTTCCATGAGTGGCAACACCCAGTCAGTCGGCACAACAGAATTCATTTTTTGTGAATAATTAGTGTTGAGTGAATCGAAATATCTAAACTAGACCTTGATCTGATTTTCAGGAAAAGTTTAATCTGCCGCAAAGCTGAATTTCCTTGCTCTTCATAGTAACAAATCAATTTTCCCTAAAATGGCGGTAAAAACAAAAAAAAAATACATACTCACCTTATCCATTTGCGTGCAAAGAGGCCACTGCAGCCATCTTCATTGAAGATAATGATAGGCATATTTGGTAAGGCTTAATCATTTTTTTAATTATTAACATTAAATTATACATGAGATTTTGTTAATATGTTATATATTTTTTCATGTCTAAAGCCGGCCATAGATATTGTTAGCCAAATCCATTTTGGCCGGACTGGGCAATTATGTAATAAGCATGGGGTGTGTCCTGACCTTCCAACAGCAGATATGAGTGGAAAGAAGGATCAGAATGTTAGATATTAACATGCCCGTTGCTTTTGTCCACAGAGAAACTAAGCTGAGGTGTCAGACAGCAGACTATTCCTACCAGATGTACATGTGTACTAAGGGGTTGAGAGAACTAGCAGTTGGCCAAGCAAGCAGCCGACTGACAGGTATCTAATGTGCACGGCCAGCTTAAAGGGGTCATCCCATGACTAATGTAAAAAATAAAAATCAGACATCATACAGTACATGACAAGCTATTTCTAACAAACCTAGAACCAGCCCTGTACCTCACATGGATCCAGAGATCTCCCATTCATTGCTCTACTAGAATAATATCAAGCTGACAGCTCAAGGGGAGTGTCTTTTCTGCTGCAACTAAGGGGGCGTGTCTCAGCTCTCCCTATCACAGCTCAGGAGGCAGTTGAAGGATGAAACTGAGCATGTGCGGCCTTCTAAGTGAGCAGGTCAAAGAAATAAGAAAAAAAGAAACAGCAGGTGGCGCTATACAAATACAATTTATTGAATAACTCGGTGGCTATGCTAAATTTTTAATTACATGCAATTGCAAAAGTATTCAGATCCAGGTGCTGGTTTAAAAACTGTAGAATTTTTTTCATGGGACAACCCATTTATGTCATAGTTCCTCCATATAAAGCGATGAAGGCTGAAATGAAATATGAATCGGTTTTTCAGAATTTGTCTAGTAGGCTTGATATATGGCTCTGTTACATTTCAGTATAATGTTGACAAATTATATTTTCAGATTTGCTTATCTCTAATCCCAATGTGTTTCTCAAGAATTACATTGCTCTTTGCCAACTTGCTAGAAAGCCGTCACGCTGTCTGGCATTGGAGACAACTTATAGAAGGATTCCGTATATATTTAAATAGTGTATATGCTCTCGTTATCTTTTTACACCCTTTTTTATTCCATCTTTGTACCATATTTCCATGGGAGAGTCAAGACTACTTTACTTTTCCCTAAACATACTAGTTTACTGTATATGAAAAACTGTAGCCAGACGTATCCTGATTGTTCTATATATACGTATATGGTCTTGGCACTTCTCATAGTTATGCAGAGACTCCTGGCTCAAGAGCAGTAGTAATGCATCTGGAAAATGTTAACGTTGAATCTGGGGCCCTAACTATGGCCAGTAAAATATTATATTTAACACTCATTTAAATGAACCTTAAATATTCCTCTGTGAATGTGAAAATTTTGTGAGCTGTCGAAGCACATCCCGTGAATGACGTGAAATATTTTTCCGTAAATAATCACAATTTAAAAAAGAAATAAATTTTGATGTCAGTTGCAGCATTAGAATTTCTCCTCCATTGATCACCAACTCTGACGAAGTTCTGGAAGAGCTTTGAAGAGTATAGAGAAAAATGTAACTCCAGATCTCATGCTCAAAGTTTAAAGGGGTTTTCCAGGCTTTTAATATTGATGACCTATTGTAAGGATAGATCATCAATATCAGATCGGCAGGAGTCTGACAGCCAGCACTCCTGCTGATCAGCTGTATTAAGAGAAGGCAGGTACCATGCGTGTGTGCCATCTCCTGGCTCTCTTCCTGCTTGCCATAGACATAGCAGCAGCGAGCAGGAAGAGAGACAGAAGACGGCACGCACGCATGGCGCCTGCTTTCTCCTCATACAGCTGATCGACAGGGGGTCCTGGATGTTGGATCACCGCCAATCTGATATTGATGACCTATCCTTAAAACTAGTGGCAGGAGACTCTGCAGGTTGGGCAGGATGGAATGGATGCAAAGGCAAGCATCGGGCACCAAAGTGTCGCCGCCATAAGACCTTTGAAGTAGAAGAGCCTTCAAGCATCAGTACTTAAAACAGGGTTCGAACCAGAATTTTTCATTTTTTTGGACAACTTATCCCAGAAACACAGACATCCAACATTTTTTATGAACAAACTGGAAAACCATAATAAATAATAAAGATTATAAGTAATAGATGTCTATAGCTCAATATACCAATAAGAACTCATTACCAGCATTTACAGTGAGCTGTAAAATGATGATAGTTACCTCCAAAATCAAGTACCAGCAGCCTCAAAAAAATCATGGACACATTTATTTATTTTCATGGACACAAAAAAAAGTCACCTTTTTTTATGAAGTATTCAGAAACTTCTGGATGGTTGACAACCCTGACTTAAACACAGGGCTGTGGCAGCATACTACATCTTTGCCCTGGGTTGAGGAATG
The DNA here is from genome assembly GCA_033119425.1 of Bufotes viridis. Taxonomy (NCBI): domain Eukaryota; kingdom Metazoa; phylum Chordata; class Amphibia; order Anura; family Bufonidae; genus Bufotes; species Bufotes viridis. The sequence goes on along the minus strand of CM065593.1, from coordinate 318,597,166 downwards.
TTTGTATTCTGCTACCGGCAATTTCAGATTCCCAATTTTGCGAGAAAGCCCATCAGCAAGCACACAGTATTTTAGGCAAAGCTGTTTACAGGAGGTTGTGTGGTTGGACATGATGTGTTGCTGTATGGTGCTTTTTTAGAATCAAAAAATTTATGGGATATAATTCTTTCATAATAAGGCATTAGTTGAAGAAATGAAGATGAAACTTCAAATGTCAGATAGAAACATACTCTGACATAAAAAAAAAACATCCACATTTCTCTGCATAAGAGCGGCAGTAGAGCAGGATGACGGGTCCCATAAAAGTCTATATTTGCAGTACCACTACTTCGTATAACTGGGAGGTCTTTATTAGAAATGAGCGAATCGAAGCTGACGAAGTGGAATTCGAATGCGAATTTCCTCTCGCTTCGTGGTAACGAATCGCAATTTTTCCTAAAATGGCGGCTACACGTGTGAGGACATGGGGCAAGGAACTCTGACAGGGACCCAAGACGGGATGGCCCATGATGCCATGCATGCAGCCAATCAGCAGTCAGACAGCCCTGTGATGTTACAGCCATATAAATACTGCGGCCATCTTGGATTCAGACATTTTTCAGCGTTCTGAGGGCAGTGACAGACGTGAGAAGGCGCTAGGTACAGCAATAGCTAAAACTTCATTGTGAAACCCCCCCCTGAAAAAATGATTTATAAGTGCAGGGGAAGGATAGGGAGGAAGCATTTCACAGCATCTTAGTGCAGGGAGAGACGTCTGAAGGCGCTAGGGACAGTGCTAGAAGAGCGATTTACATGTGCAGGGAAAGATTATTTGGGGATCCAAATAGCCATTATACAGCTCTGTGTTTCCAGCAATTTGTTCTTGTTATTCGGGTGCAAGTGCTATGTTGAAAAGCCTTTAGTGGCCTATTTCAGTACAAAAAGAAAAATATATACGCACTTCACTGTTGCAGTTATTTGTGGTGAAAGCGTTTAGTGGCCTATTTCAGTACAAAAAGATAAATATATTCTCAGTTCACTTCTGCAGCTATTTGTGGTGAAAGCATTTAGTGGCCTATTTAGTTGAAAAAGTAGAACAAAATTTGGACCTAATTGCCGTTTTGCGGTGCAGTGATATATTCTGAAGCCCTGTTTTCAGTGTATTACTGGCGAAATAAAAATATATTCGCCGTCCAGCGTTCTACTTCTCTGTTGAAAAGCCTGTTGTGTAAAAGTAGAACAAAATTTGGGCCTAATTGACGTTCTGCGGTGCTGTGATATATTGTGAAGCCCTGTTTTTGGGGGGAAAATTCATGGATGACTGTACACCTCATTTTGCTGTATGGACCAGATTACGTAGTGGTGAAATTTGTTATATGAAACCTGATTTTTGGGGGAAAATTCATGGGTGACTGTACAGCTCTATTTGCTGTATGGATCGACTTACGTAGTGGTGAAATTTGTTATATGAAACAGGCTTTTTTTCGTCAAATTTATGGGTGATAGTACACCTTCTTTTGCGTTATGGACCAAATTACTTAGTGGTGAAATTCTTAATGTGACACTGGCTTTTTTTTCGAAAATGTATGGGTAATTGTACACCTCCTTTTGCAGTATGGGCCGAATTACGTAATGGTGAAATTTTTCATATGAAATGGGCTTTTTTGGGGAAAATTCATGTGTGACTGTACACCTCCTTTTACTGTATGGACCGAATTACGTAGTGGTGAAATTTGTAATATGAAACGGGCTTTTTGGGGGAAAATTCATGGGTTACTGTACACCTCCTTTTGTGGTATGGGCCGAATTTCGGGTTTTTTTCGTAAAATTTATCATGATTGTACACCTCCTTTTGCTGTATGGACTAAATTACGTAGTGGTGAAATTTGTTATATGAAACGGGATTTTTTTTTTCGTCACATTTATGGGTGATTGTACACCTCCTTTTGCGTTATAAACCAAATTACTTAGTGGTGAAATTCTTAATGTGACACTGGCTTTTTTATGGAAAATGTATGGGTGATTGTACACCTCCTTTTGTGGTATGGGCCGAATTACATAGTGGTGAAATTTGTTATATAAAACGGGCTTTTTTTCGTCAAAGTTATTGGTAATTGTACACCTCCTTTTGCGGTATGGGCCAAATTACTTAGTGGTGAAATTTGTTATATGAAACGTTTTTTTTGTGTCAAATTTATGGTGATTGTACCCCTCTTTTTGCGCTATTGACCAAATTACTTAGTGGTGAATATCTTTATGTGACATAGACTTGCTGAACTTTGTGACTCTTCTGGACTCCAAGCGATCTTGAAGCTTTGTCTTCTCATTGTCTGTAGCTACTAGAGGCCTGTTCATGCCAGGCAGGTTCCCCAGAAGTATCTGGCTTGATGAGCAGACGATACGGCACTTGAATAAATCTTGACAGGATTCGTCTCCAGGTGGAGAGAAATTGTTTTTTGGAATGTTTTCTCCATCGCAACCACGTCGTCGAATAAACAGAAGACTGGCCGATTCTGTCCTGTCTTAGGCAACACCTATTTTTTTTAATTAAATTTATTAAATATTTAATAATAAATTGAACCAAAACTTGATTAAAATTATAAGAAAGTAAACTTAAATTCGCCAATATATTATCGCAATCTTCGAGGGAAATTCCCGGACAATCAATTTGCCAAGCCTATTGTGCCGGAGAACGTGTATTATTAAATCGTGTTTTAAGCAACACTTTATAAGGTTGAGAAATTTAAAACTTCTGTTCTGTCCCATATTCCTTATAAATGAATAGACGAAAGGACCACTCTGTGGCCTCCTCATGCTGCTGCCACTTCCGCAATCTCTCGTCGTCGTGCCACTCAGTGGCCTTCTCATGCTGCTACCACCTCCGCAATCTCTCGTCGTCGTGCCACTCTGTGGCCTTTTCATGCTGCTGCCACCTCCGCAATCTCTCGTCGTCGTGCCACTCTGTGGCCTTCTCATGCTGCTGCCACCTCTGCAATCTCTCGTTATCCTGCCACTCTGTGGCCTACTGATGCTGCCGCCACCTCCACACTATGTTACCTTGTCACTCTGTGGTATCCTGATGCTGCCGCCACCTCCAGAATCTGTCATTGTGCCACTTTGTGGCGTTCTCATGCTGCTGCCACCTCCAGACTCTGTCATTGGGCCACTCTGTGGTCTCCTCATGCTGCTTCCACCTAACCACTATGTCATAGGGCCACCCTGTGGACTTTCTTATGCTGTTCCTACCCTCCCCACTTCATGACTGGGCCACTATTTACCCTTTTTGGCTTGCCTGACATTTATTTGACCCTTCTTCTGATCTGTCAGAAGGAAGGAAAAATGAGACGCACAACATATCCTCTCTGTGGGTACAAAACACAGAAGACATCGAAATATTCGGTTCATGTGTCATATCTGTTTTGGATCCACTCCTGTTTTTTTGGCATTAGCAATACTGATGGATTACTGACCAAATGCTGACCGAGTGAAGGCAGATGCTCAACAGACAGGATCCATTTTTGGGGGGTTATTGTTCTGACGGATCAGAGGAAGCGCAAAATAATCTTTGACGTCAACACAAACTTACTGCTGACACCCTCTCTACTCTGTCAGGGGGGGCTCTATTTTTATAAGCGTTTAATAGAACAGGTTCTGTTTACATCTATGTGGAATCAGCTAACAAAGATGTAAAAGGAGGGCACTTCTTCTTGACACTAACATTGACCTGTAAGGCTAAGTTCATACTTGAGTTATTTGGTCCGTTTTGGCCCCGTGACTTCGGAAATAAGTGAGGTGTGCAGTGATTCTAAGAGTGACGAATGTCATCTGCATGTCATACGGACTCACAGTATTATTTCACTACCACAGCAGACTTCCTATGCGTGTTACTGTAAGGCACAGTGTTCTACACCACTATAAAGGCTCTCAGCAGCCAGGAAATAGCCGTTTTTTAATGTAATTCGCCGTGAATATATTCAGATCAAAACAAATTTTTCCTGAAAAATTCGGCGAATCGATTTTTTTAAAAATTCGCTCATCTCTAGTCTTTACACAATCACGTGCATGAACCCCTAACTGACAGTCTATAGACATCACAATGCCCATTTTTTGTCATTTCTGTCTAAAAGTTTTCAATAAGAAAGAGTATTGGATAAATAAACCTATTTCTCCAAGGGAACGAGCAACCAACGAAGGTCATCTCCTAGTTTATTATGTAAATTACAGGTAATTACACATAGTGATTTACATCTCATTCACATTTTATACGTATTGGCTTGGATAAATATTTATTCCTTAAATCACATAGGCAGCGGAAAAAGTAATTATTTTACCTAGAAAAATATTGGTAGCATTCTTCAGGCTGCTGGAAGGTTTCGTCAGCTTGCGTTGGTCATCCTGAACAGACATAAATATTTTCTGAACAGCGTGACATTTGCTGAGAAGATATTTATTCAGATGTAGAGCCAAATTAGGTGAAACCCATGTATCAGAAACCCCAAAATGTCACCAATGTTCATATTTCTTCTTTCTCCTAAAGTTAATATCGGACTTTGGTGTTGAACTAAGTCATCATGGAGTAGGCTCACACGTTGTTTTTTGGAAGAGTTTTTGAGGCAGATTTTCTTGCAGACATTGCAACCAAAGCCAGAAGTGTATGAAGCAGGAAGAAGAAGTATAAGTCCATCCTTTATATTTCCAATTCCCTTCTAATCCACTTTAGCCTTTGGCTGAAAAACCTGCAGGAAATTCTATCAAAAACCTTCTCCAAAAAAAATTGTGTGAACCCACTCATAGGAGCATCAATGCCTCATCACGTACGAAGTGCATTTCCAGTATTCAGAGCATCAAGGACTCCTTTATTATATTTGTAAGTCTTATATATAGGGCATTAAGCAAAATGATCCAGATTTAAATTGCAGGAAAAAGTGAAGGGCATCAAATTTGTAATGTGTTTTAGACACTTTCTGGTGAAATTTATATTTGACATGGAAAACTTGGATGTATTGACACGTTTCAAATTTTTAGCAAATTTGGAACACTGAAAGTCAGTGCCACACATCTGTATGGATCTGTTTCTGCAGCAAGCACGTGGATATCTTCAACCCCCATTCAGATGAATGGAACAGTCAGAGAGATTGCTGCAAGAAATCTGCCATATGTAAATGTAGAATACAGTGCATTGCTCAAGGTACAAAATCCAAAAGAGTACAATACAGCACAAACAGCAGTACAAAATAAATGGAAACAGGAAACCAGAACTAGAATAAGAAAAGAGAGGAAAGAAGAAGGCGGCAATATCTGATTTTCTGTTCGCTAGGTCCCTGGAGGGAAGGCAATTTAGGGAAAACATGAAAAAATGAATGCAAATATCATGCAAAAGTTGCCAAATATTAAGAAATTTGGTATCTATCTTGACAGTTTTGCAAAGTATTTTGTAAAATGCACCAGATCTCTTAAAATACCTGCCTTTTTAGTGCAAGTAAATCAGTCATGAGAAGGTGTAAGTGACAAACATCTAGCAAGGTGTTCTAAATTTATCTTGCTGTATAGACCATTTTGATCAATTTGGCACAGCTTGCACATTTTTCACAAAGTCATACATTTATGTACCCTTCAATATTATCACTACATTTCCCCCATGGTGATTAGAAGTAAATATACATGTTTTATGTATTGAGTGTGCTTCTCCCAATTATACCAAAAATGCAATTGGAGTCAAATCTCTGTAATATGGAATATGAAGGCCTGCAGTCAGTTATTTTTCTAAGAACAGACTTGTATCAATGTAAAATGTTCTCAATATATCATTGTAGAGGTTGGAGCACAGTTTTAGTGATACAAAGTACCACGTCCCCAGCACAAACAGCTGACTGCAACTGCCACTAGAGGGAGTTTGGTGGCATAGCATTTTGTTATAAACTTCTGTATTTAGTTTGTATGTAGCCATGTCCCCCTAGTGGTGGCTGCAGGTAGCTTGAATTTCCTCTTTTAGATCTATGCAGGGTATTTGTAGCTCTGTGTCAGAAAAACGGAGCCCTGAAAATTTTATCCATATCCAGAGTCTTGTATAAAACTTTTTGAAGAGTAGTTCAAAGTGTAAGAAATTGAACAAAAAAAACTATTGGCATTTTATTAAGTAAAATGCTGAAATATTTAGAAACATGATATTATACACTCCTATGGTTATCTATTGGTTCTTTAATTTCATCATTTTTCGTTTAGGAGTTATAATACTGTATAAAAAACAAGTTTTTGTTAGAATAAATTATCTTATCCTTTTCAGAATCAAATACTACAAGATTCCAGCATGGTTGTTTTAGGGTAGGTTCATATCACCATTTAGTTTTCCGATTTATCACCATTTAGTTTTCCGTTTTTCTGTTTTAGTCGTTTCCATGCTCAAAATAAAGGATCCATTTTTGTTTAGTTCAGTTTGCTGTTCTTCTGAATGGTGATGTGATCCTATTCTAAGCCATATAGCTGTATTATACTTTTTTTTAGGTCTTTTTAGTTTTGATATTTTGATATATGAATACATTAACACAATATTGATACAGTTAGTATAATCTTATATTTAACATATTAGAATGTGTGAAGAAAACCGTTTAACATTGGTTCTGCAAATTTTAGGCAAATAAATAAAAATACCATAAATACGGTAAGTAGTTACATGTATTGTCAATGACGCTTAGAGTCGGCCCTCGTCTTAATAGGGCTGCGTGAAACAGTCCATGAGCTAGTCCATCAAATATGTTAACAGTCCCATTGATTATCTAGTAGCATTTTTTCTGTCTAAGGATTAGCAGACACATGCTGTCGTAAAACTGCTCACGACGAGCTGACAATTCGAACTTGAGTTTTCTGTTTCTTCTTTACATCGTTGTCAGATCCTTGCCTTATAACCTAAATCATATTGAAAATAAAAATATATTAGGGAATTGTTGTTCACTACCTTAACATTAGAGTAGCTTTGTAGTGCAGCTGTTAGACCCTTTTGCTTCTGACTTTTGTAACATGGATTTTTAAATACTGCATGTGACATCTTGTTCTGGGCTAGATTTTTCCCCCGCCCTGTGTCTCAGAATTTCCTGGCAGCATAGTGGCACACACTAATCACTTCGTTCTTCTGTATGACACATGGAGATAATAAGGACTTGTACTATGTACGGCATGGTTAGTGCTACTCGTGGTGTACCATGTGCCGAGAACACCACACATGTAGAGTTTCATCCCACCCGTGGTCACTATTTTCCTTTCATGTGATCTGAAGACATATCAACATTTCACATTTGTGATCTTTTTATTCTTGTGCGAGAACATACAATGCTGGAAAATACCCAGAAATTTCTGTAAACTCAATATAACTAAGGAGTACACACCACCTTGTTTATGCTCTTTCTATGTTTAGTGATCACTATTAGATTACATAAGCGCACTTAGTAGATTGCTTTTAACAATACTACCATTGTTCCTACAATTCCCTTATATTAATGTAACAATTTCAAATATTTATAGTAGTGAACAGTAAAGGCTACACTGGTCTAAAGAAAACAGTATGAATAGGGATAATTCACTTATTTATAGTGCACCTGACCTGAGACAGGTGCACTTCAAACATGGGTTTGTAGAAGATATATATAGTGCCCAAAAGCAAAGATTATCTCACTCTACAGTGCTACTGCCTTCAGCCGTACACATTATAGCTGTCAGCTTAATGCTATTCCTCCCGACTCCCGATGCCAAGCATGTTTAAGTTCTAATTGGGAAGAGGGGAGAAGTCACTGCTGGACATGCCTGGCAACAGATTCTCTTGTCAATGAAAGGATAATTATGTTGAAAACAGTTTGATCTTTTTCCCCCCAACATCTGTTCTCAGGGGAAAGTCAGGAAACCCCCATACACATTAGGTTGTCAACCGGTCCTGCTAATATTGGCAGTTCGACCAATATTAGGGTACTTTCACACTAGTGTTATTCTTTTCCGGTATCAGTCATAGGGGCTCAATCCTGGAAAAAAGTGCATCAGTCTTGTCCTAAGGCACTCTGAATGGAAAGCAATCCATTCAGTATGCATCAGGATGTCTTCCGTTCAGTCCCTTTTACGGTATCTGCCCAGGGAAAATACTGCAGCATGCTGCGGTATTTTCTCCAGCCAAAATTCCGGAACACTTGCCGGATTGCTGGATCCGGCATTAATTTCCATTGAAATGTATTATTCTGGATTGACGGATCCAGTTTTCCAGTCTGCGCATGCGCAGACATTTAAAAATGTGAAAAAGATAAATACAGGCTCCGTTTTTCCAGATGACATCGGAGAGACGTGTCCGGTATTTTAATGCATTTGTGAGACTAGTGTGAAAGTACTCTTAATCTAATGTTTGTGGTAAACTAAGTTAAGGTTAAACACTCTGGACACTTCTGATATAGATCAGAATGTTTTTTTTTACAAATGTTAGTGGTTACCTTGAGTAAAAAAAAAAGTACACTAAGTTTCACTCTTTTATACACTTTCAGACATCCAGTTTACAATCTACTCCTAGTTTTAGAATTTTCTCATGTGTTGTGTAACTCCGAATAATACTTGCTGCATATGAGGTCTGTGTGTCCTGGATGTTGCTGCCTTCTTTAGCTCCCATGTATGAGCACACCTGTAGTTCTGAACTGATTTCCCTTCCTGCAGCTCATGAGGGATCTTCTTCCACGGGTACTGACAGTGATTGGTGCTGAAGAGTGTCTCATTCCCCCTTCTCATGCCAACTTTGTCTGGGGTGCTTTGGCTTCTCTATACCCTTGTAGACTGCTGATGTGATGCCCCCCCCCCCCCCCCAAAGCTTCCTTGTGTGTGTGTTCCCCCCTATCGACAGCCTGTATCAGCTATCTTCCTTAGATGCTTTCCCCCTTTCCATCCACACTTGCCATGTACAAATGCTTTCCCCCTCCCTGCTGCTATCTCAAACACTAAAAGAAGGGATGGGGAGAGCAGAGAGAGCTGCCAGAAACAGGAGCACTGCTCTGATTTACAGTATGTCAGATTCTGCACCAACTGCAATTAGGTCAAGGACTTACACACACTCTGTAGAAGCTAAATGGTAAGAAATTTTTAATGAAAGCTATTTAGAAAGGTGATTGACTTTGCTTTTGGGAAGCAAATAATAAACGAATTAATTAGTACAAGGGGTATCCATATAGCAGGAGAGATGAACCCTGTATATGAGCAGATCTTGACCTATCGGTATTGCCATCAGTTTTTATGAACAGTATCAAACAACAATATATATCTTCTGTGGAGAGGCGATAGATGTCCACTGTGGGAGAAAACAGTGGGGAGAATTTATTATCACTGGTGTTTCATGCGCCCATGGGCGTAACTATAGGGGTTGCAGAGGTAGCAGTCGCTACTGGGCTCAGGAGCCTGAGGGGGCCCAAAGACCCTTGTGCCGCATAAGAATACACACAAAGCACTGAGGGAAGGGGGGCCCAAGCTAAATTCTTGCACCAGGGCCCATGAGCCGTTAGCTACGCCCCTGCATATGCCTGTCTTAATCTCATTTGCACTGGAGTAAGGCACATCAAATCTATTAAGACGTGTACGTATGTCAAGTTATTGGCTTCCTGGACACTCCAAAATGAAATCTATGCCAGCATTGAAGAGGAGTAGATTTTCGCTATACTTTATGCCAATTTTTGTCATAGTAAAGCATTTTCTGCCAAAAACCTATCCACTTGTGAGCTTTAAGATCAAAGGTAAAACATTGCATTTTTTTTGCACAGAAATGGCTTGCACAAAAAGATCTAAATTTCTTATGCCATAAAACTGGAACAAGACCCATAATTAATTCCTCCTACTTAGTATTCAAAGTGTGTGGCCCTCAGATCAAAATGGTTTGCATTTTTGAGATACTGTAGTATTCATTTCCTCTTCCTTATATAGCACCAACATATTTCTACAGTGTTGTATAGAGATTATCATCACTTACCTGAGATCCTCACCATCCAATGTCATACAATTCCTATCAGTATGTTTTTGAAGTAGACACAGAGATATTGTAATCAGGGGAGTAACTACCATAGCGGCAGACCATGCGACTGCTATGGGGCCTAGAGCAAGAGGGGGCCCAGTCTTAGTTGGGATTATCTCCTTCTACTGGAGGTGAAAACCTGGTCAGGACTCTACCCTCTAAAGCAGGCATCCTCAAACTGCGGCCCTCCAGCTGTTGCAAAACTACAACTCCCAGCATGCCCAAACAGCCTACAAGTATCAGCCTATTGCAGGGCATTGTGGGAGTTGTAGTTTTACAACAGCTGGAGGGCCGCAGTTTGAGGATGCCTGCTCTAAAGGAACAACTTTTAGCAAATGAGGCAGTGGAAAAATGGCCCAAGGGTCATTGAAAAAGGTTTAGGCAGAAACCCTTCTGTCCTGTGTTGCGGGCCTGGTGTGATCCTTGCTATGGGGCCCTTACTTCTCTATGTATGCCATTGATTGTAATAGATATGTAAGTAGAATGAAGAAGAATGAATGATATTTGGAGTATTTCATGGTGTATATCTCAGTCCTGGTCAAACAGGTATTGTAAATACTTCTTTTTTTTGACACCTTAAATTACAACATCTTGTGGTCTGCCCAAGAACAAGTACTTTTTTGAAGCGCCTAGTGTTTTTTGGATGCCTCCCATATATGTATTCTGTTTTCCTATACTCCCGTGTCCTCGGAGAAAACAGGGAGATTCTGTGGCAGTGCTGGATTTATTGCTCCCACTATCATTTATTGCAGTCACAGTGGACACACTCGCTATGAGAGGATGCAGCTGTTTGGTTCATTTCAGGTTCCTTTCTGGAAATCATCAATCAAATGTATCAGTACATATTTTCCCACATTTTTTATGTATGGCTGAATTTTTCAAAAAGTTTTTCTTGCAGGGTGTATATGCAGTCTGCAGTCTCTCTTGGTCCAGCTTATGGACCTAGGATATTTAAAAAGCGTGAAAACATAACTTACTGCCGTAACAAGAATGTGTCTTTCTGTATCTACTAATAATGGTTGGGTGAAAATTTCATGGGTTACCATGTTCGTAGACTAGTTTTCAAAAAAGCATTGTTGTGATTGATCTTTTAAGGTCCCTTTACACCGGACGACGATCTAGAAGATTTTCGGGAAGGAATCATTCCTTCCCAACAATCTGCTGATCGTTAGTGGAGGAGACCAGTGCATTTACATGCAGCAATCTCCTCCAGAGAATAGGGAGGAGTGATCGCTAACGTCATCGCTCTTCCCCATACTGTCTTGTTGTTTCCCGACAGCAGATCGTGTTTACACAGCGCGATCTGCACAGGGAAACAATGATCTTTTGTGCTGCACAAAAGATCCAATTACGCGATGAATGAGTGTTTCAGGTAATCAGCATTTACCCTGCCAGATCATCAGTAATGAGCGTTACTAGTCTAAACAGTAACATCTGCTGCCTAGTAACAATGCAGCTATATGAGAATGAGGGATTGCAATAGATCCCTCATTATCATACTGTGAAGGAGGTCTCCTTCACTAAGCGAGCAGCTGACTGTCAGGAAGGAACGCTTTCTTCCTGACAATCAGCTGCACATGGCAGCGTGAAAACCCGCCGTTAGTCTGTACAGATCACTTTACTGCAGTTACCTCCTTATCTATCATTCTAATCCTGCCTGCAATGATATCACCTCTGTGTACAGATAAGACAGGATCCACCATTCACAATAGATGATTGTCAGAGCTTATCTATATTTCCCTTGTACAATGTCCTCTACACACATCACAGAGCATGACTAGAAAACTCTCCCATAAAAGTCAATGAGGTCCCCTCTCAACCATTGTGTCTATGGACCATGGGGCTGCCGTAAAGCAATTTTTCTTAATGCTTTCTAAATGCAGTTAAAAACAGCTGAGGCAAGATGGCCGCCCCCATAATCATGTTCAGGAAATTGAATAAATAAATCTGCAATCAGAAAATAAACAGACTAAATGCAGCAAACAAGTGCAGCTTTAACAAGTGGGCAATGATCAAGAATGAACAATTTGTTTGCTATCATTGCTCTGTGTATCGCCCTCATGTTAATGGGCCCTAAAATGATATGCCGATCAATGGTCTATGGAAGGCAGGGTGACAAGTCTCAATTTGAAGGCCCCCCCCACCCACCATACTCCTATCATGAACCAGTTATAATACTGTTGTCTTCTTTTGTGGCAGATTGGCCTTTTGTACCCTTTGGTAGCGACTTCTATAGTATCTCTGCACCGCCTATGTCTACCCCCCTGCTTCAGGAACAGCAGAAGTGTGAAAGTATCCATGGCTATGGATGGAGAAAAAAAAATAAAAAATAATCAAACTAGTATTACAAAAACGGTTGCTCAACTTTTTCTATAGATTTCAATGTTGTTAAAAGCAGAAATGCGCTTCAGAAGTGGCTTTTACCTTGATAAGCTATTTGATAGCATGGGATGTTATTGCTAGATGCAAATTTAGAGATTTATTATATCGCCATAACTAGTGGCAAGAATTTATAGCAACATAAACATAACAACATATGTTTTCCCTTAAAGTGAATAAATTCACATAATGTGCAAATGAATCCAAGCCAGCACATCTTATTTACTCCCGGGAAGGCAATAAAGCAGGGGGCATTAATGTACAGACTGTCAGGAGGGGGGATTTTCACCTGTCACTCATCTCTGCGCTTTGAACTGTACGGAATAAACCATAGCTGTTTAAATATTTTTCTGACATGATATATGGTTTTCTGTCTGACAGCAGAAATATCCCTCACTCATATACACACGGAGGCAGCTGCTTCTTTGTTGGCCAAAAAGGTGATTTTCCCATGTGCTGATCTCAGCCAAAACTATGATTATTTTCAAAAGATGCTGTGACTATATGTTAAGATACTGCGGATCTTAGGTAGGATTGGGCAATATGAGTGATTACTGAACTGCATGTTTATGCTCAATGAAAGGTCTGCATAGTAGTCAATCATGTAATACAGTACATGACTACCTCTTTCTAACAAAGCTACAACCAGCCCTGTACACCACACGGATACAGAGATCTCCCCATTCATTGCTTCAATTGTTCTGCTCAATTTCTTCCAAGCTGTCAGCTTAGAGGGCATGTCCTTTCTCAGGGTGTGTGTCCTTTCTGCTGTAGCTGGTGGCAGTTGAAGGATGGAACTGAGTATGTGCTTCCGTCTTAGTGAGCAGGACAGAGAAATTGGGAAAAGAGTAAACAGCAGGTGGCGCTATACAGATAGATTTCATTAAATAACTCAGTAGCTATAATAAATGTTTAAATACATACAATTTTAAAAGACTTCAGATCCAGGTGCTGTTTGAAAACTGAGGTCCCCGAAACGCATCTGGCATGTCAGCGATACCCTCCCTGTGATCTACAATATTAATATTCAAGAAGAGGCCTCTGAGGAGAAAGTACTATCGAATTATATCAGATAATGTTGTAAAAATTGGAGCGCTTCAATCATTGCAAGTCGACTCTATCTTAACCAGCGATCGCAAATCCCGCAAGACTTCATCGCGAGCCAGGTGGCGCCGGCGTCCGAACCAGCGGAGTGTGCCGGGATCAAACAGCGGGACAAACAGAGATTCACTGCCTGACTCTTGAGTATGTAAGTACTGATACGTCAGCCTAAACATTCAAAGGTAAGAGCGATCTACCTATCTAAAAATTGATATTGACGCTGATACAAAACTCGTGGACACTCGGTCAATCGAGCCCGGACCTTTATACATGTGACATATATTCATTACCAATCAATATCGGGTATACTGTCTGGACTTATATGGAGGAACCCAGCAGAGTAAGGCCCGACGTATAAACCAAGGAATATAATTGTTGCGATACAACCATTTACAATCCCATCAATAGAGAATGAGATTCAAACAATCCATTTAATTTACATTGTTACCAAGGACAATTGCAGTTATATCTAAAGATTGAGACTGATACGACTATTTTTATGTGCACTCAGCTATAGGATCAAGAGATCTTTGATATAGATGTATTTAGCGATATGTACTCAGCTAGAGGACGGAATACTTGTAATGGCATTTTGATTGTGGTATAACCATCTCTATGTGTACTCAGCTACAGGATCAACAGATCATTGATTTGGATGTATTCAGCATTATGTACTCAGCTATTGGACGAATACGTGTGATGACATTGTGATTTTATTTTTTATTTCTATCTTTTTACTTGCATTTATTTGTGGTTTTTCATTAAATTTTATGATTTTATAACATATTAATGGACCTATAAGCAATTTGTATGAAGACGTACAGTTAGAGTGCCGGTCTACTTTTGGTTTATTTTAAGCAATCATTTCTGTAAGGGCGAAACAGCATATAGACCTGAGCACCTATTCCAGAGATACACAAGAGTGAGCTATTCCTATTAACTAGAAGTATAATTTTTTCCCCGCTGTTTAAAAACTGTAGAATATTTTTTGCGGGACAACCCTTTTTATTCAGAATTATTAGGTTGCCCAACGGCGACAAGTTCTGATGTGAGTGACAACAATAAATAAATAATTTAGTTAAAAAAATAAATGGCACGTGATAGATGAAGGGCTCTAAAGATTTTCCATAGTTGGAAAATCCAAGCCTAGTTGGATGCCAGAAGGGCATGTTCACACATCGCAAAAATCCATCCCATACATCTGAATGGGATTGTCAAAATCAGAACCAAATGGATGCTCTAGAACCAGCTGTATATACCAGCAGACATTTCTGCAGCAAATCGAATGCGTATGAACATACCCTAATATTTATTTATTTTATAGTTATTTGTTATTTATTTTACGCACTTATATAGCGCTGACATACTCCGCATCGCTTTACAGACATTAACATCATGCTGTCCCCCAATGGGGCTCAAAATCTAAGGTCCCTGTCAGTATGTCTTTGGAGTGTGGGAGGAAACCAGAGAACCCAGAGGAAATCCACGCAAACACAGGGAGAACATACAAACTCCATGCAGATGGTGACCTTGTTCAGGTTTAAACCTAGGACCCTGGTAATGTATGGCACCGGTGCTAACCACTGAGCCTCCGTTGTAGATCCAGCTTATTTCTCTTAGCATAACCTATATGGTGGCTCAATGGTTAGCACTGGTGCCTTGCAGTGTTGGGGTCTTAGAATCGAGGCCGATCCGACTAAAACATCAGCACGGTTAGTATATTCTTCCCGTGTTTGCGTGGGTTTCCTCTGGGTACTCCGGTTTCCTCCCACACTCCAAGGACATACTGACAGGGACCTTAGATTGTGAGCCCCATTGGGGACAGCAAGTAATGATAATGTCTGTAAAGCGCTGTGGAATATAGCAGTGTTATATAAGTGAAAAAAACAAAATAAATAAATAAATAAATAAATCCACCTCACTTCTTTAAAGGGGTTGTCCAAGTTAAAAAAAAGGCAGGGAAAGTGTTAAAACAATAATAGAAGTTATACTCACCGATTAAAACCCCCTCCAGCACCAGTGATTTCCTATCAGTTGAAATTCATTTTTGGAATTATTGAAGAGAATATATGAATGAATTGTAGTCCTTAATGAATGAATAAATTAATAAAATGTCATTATATTACTTCACAAGAATATTTATAGTCCTGCATAAGATGCATTTATGTTCACTGTATGTATGTTTGTTATATTTGCGGCCAGCTGTAAATTGATGAACTGGACAAATGTAATTTCCATTTCTTTCTTTATGGCTGGCTTTATTAGTCTTTGTACATCTGTTACTTTTGTACTTTCCATCTTTGGTCTGCAGTCTTGTCACTTGGGCTTCTTTACACATAATATTCTTTTTTATTTGTGGTTAAAGGTACTTCAGGAAAGTACAAAAATCTGATATCCGAGGTTCTTATGGCAAAGTTTCCTGGAGGTAGAAAACTTACATAGAACATATGTATAACTTAAAAAAATAAAATACCAAATAAATGTAATACATAAGTACATTTTTGTTGGAGATGGAGTTTTTATACAGAAGCGTTTTCTGACAGAAGCCTGAAATGTTCTGCTCCACGAGTTGATAGGGTTACAGTTGGGCATTCTGTCTAAATATTAACTATAGGACCCACGCCTTGCCACCCACACATGTAGGTCACAAAATAAATCATCTGCATTGACTGAGTGCGACCAGAATCTCGGATGTTAACTGACACCCAAGAGTGGAACTTGTGAAATAATTTCCTACGAAAGCCCCAGCAGACAGGGCTGACATCATGAATCATGATATCCAATGAGCTTACAAAGCATTTACTTTAACAGTGTGATCCCTGGATTGCAAGTTCAGAGATGTTAGACTGTTAGAAGTGGAGCCAGACAAAGGGTCTTCCTGCAAAACAAAAGGATGTGGTGCTCAAGTGACACTTTTTTTGACAGCTGACACCTCCAGAGCCATAAGGCGAAGTCTGTTCTGTATGAAGAACTTTTTCTAGCGGAGATTTACATAGTTTACGGAGAGGCTTATCTAGAATGGTTTCTTTTATCTTTAAGAAAACAAATATTCTGTTCCATTTTCATTATCCTGTGGAAATAGAGATGAAACGAGATGGAAAAAAAGAAAAACAAAATTCATTATAAGAAAATCCATCTGTTTGTAGATTTGCAATTCTGAGTCCCCAAGCAGAGTTATGTCTGGGGGGCCCCCATCATGCCACTAGAGATGTCCCGAACTATTCGCCGGCGAACGGTTCCCGGCGAACATAGCTTGTTCGCGTCCGCCGCAGCGGGCTAGCATATGCGATGTTCGCGTTCGCCCCTATACTTTATCATTGAGCAAACTTTGACCCTGTACCTCACAATCAGCAGACACATTCCAGCCAATCAGCATACCCTCCCTCCCAGACCCTCCCACCTCCTATCAAAAAGCAAGGACGGCATCCATCTTAGATTCATTCTGAAGCTGCAGTGTTAGTAGTTGTAATCGCAATGCGATCAATATAACCTGTATTAATCACATTGCGAATTTAACTTACAGCTGGGTTCCTAATGGTTGTATTGTTAGAATATAACAAAGATTGAGAATATAGCGCTATATTCTCAATCTTTGTTATATTCTAGCAATACAACCATTAGGAACTCAGCTGTAAGTTAAATTCGCAATGTGATTAATGCAGGTTATATTAATCGCATTGCGAATTCAACTTACCACACTCTGCGTCAACTACGTAATTTTCCATGGGAGTTTTGCAATGGATCCCCCACCGCCATGCCACAGTCCAGGTGTTAGTCCCCTTGAAACAACTTTTGCATCACTATTGTGGCCAGAAAGGGTCCCTGTGGGTTTTAAAATTCGCTTGTCTATTGTAGTCTATGGCGGTTCGCCCTGTTCGCGAACATTTGCATAAATTCGCGTTCGCTGTTTGCGAATGGAAAATTTTATGTTTGCGACATCTCTACACGCCACTAAGCTCCATCCCATTACTCTACAAAGCTCAGCAGCCCACTAAGCCCCACTCTCAGCTTTTCAGTGCAGACGGGGCACTTCTGCTACTGCCCCACAACTAGGAAGGGTCCCACTTCCCCACTAAACCCCTCTGCAGCTCAACTGGTTTGAAGGAACTGACCTGTGGACTGTATGCCCTTGCCTATATAGTTGCATGAAGCTGCCATTCACTTCCATTAATACAACTATAGATTGTATAGTTTTGTTATTTTTCCTTATGTTTTTGAATACCGTTATATATCAAATAGCAGCCAACTGTGCATTTAATTAGGGCTCATTCAGACAAGGGAGGTTTTTATCCAAGTGTATAATGGACAGCCCCCACTGTAAGTCCGATCAGAGAAAATCACAGCGTGCACCATCCACATCTGATTTTCTTGCAATTGATAGATAGTGCATGGGTACAATCCATGGGTGGTCCATTTTGAAAACTTATCCATGTTCACCATTGGCAACACAGACAAGTTTAACTTAGCTCATATGAAAGGGGCCTAACAGTTGGGTCTGTGGGATCACTAATCATACTTACTGAGTGTGCCTAAAAACGTGAAGTAAGTTTTGCTGGAGACAGCGTTGCCGTTATTTTCTACAAATGTTACACAATGAAAATACATTTCTTGCATATTTAAATTGGTTTAAGGATGTTTTTTCAGTTTTTATAGCACCCATCTACTGGAGTGACATGGTACAAATATTTTGCGCCATTTAAAAAGTTGCAATTCATGATTAAAGGGAACCTGTCATCAACTTTATGCTGTCCATACTAACGGCAGAATAAAGTAGAGACGGGTGAGTTGATTTCTGTCATTTATAAGATAAAAGTAAGTGGTTCCCGAGAACCAATGTCACAATCATTGCAGACTGGGCCTGGAAAAGAGTCCCGGCCACCTGAGAAGAGTCCTGGTTATTCATGAATTCCTGCTCTCCTGCCCACCTGCTCATGAGTGACACACCGCTGACATCAGCATTTCTGTCACTATTTTACGCTGCCCTCAGTGAGGTCAGCATAATGTGGATGACAGGTTCCCTTTAAATCTAAATCCTGGTCAAGCAGCAAACCACAAACACTCTTCACACCACAAATTAGCAAATTAGACATTATTTTGGAGTAAAATGCACCATAAAAAGGCTCAAATACAATGATAAATGTAGGTCATTGTTTTTGGCCATGGAAGTCTGAGGTTCCTCAGGTGTATACCATACACCACGCTTGTTGTGTGAATTGAGTCGAAATCACTTGATTTATACTTTTTTAGATTCCCTTTAAAATAATTGTCATATTCTTCTCGTATCGGAGCAAACATTCTTTACATGTATGGCCAGCTATTGCCTCGAAGGCTACTCTTAAAGAGATATGACTCAACTTTGTGCTGTTAATTGTCTAAGCTTTTCAGAAAGTGTCCTACCTTCTACCTTTGGGTGCATAGTATCTCTCTTGTTAAATCAAATAGCAATCATCTGAAATTCAAGTAGTTTGTGCATTTAATCTGGCATATATAATGATCACAGAAGATGATTTCTCTACAAAGAGATGATAAGCTCCTGTATAGAATATTTACCAGGAGAACAATGATGAACGGGAATGACAGCGAAAGGTGCACACAAGTAAACCTCTGCACGGATGGATCATCTGATTAGAAGAATGGTGCATAGTGTTCTATTTTGTACTGCAAGTGAAATTGAATGTCACTTCCCAAGTCTCAGACGGCAAGCATGTCTACACAAACCAAGCCAGAGGTCCAGCTACAGGTGTTCTATTGAGTTAACACCGCCTCTTTCAAAGGCTGCCATGGTGTACAGCAAGACGGCAATGCAGGCTGGAATGGAGGTCTATGCCCTTCAACAATGAGTCCCACTTTTGTCTCGGATGCAATGATAGCTGGAGATTGGTCTGGAGACCATGTAGGCAACGCCATGAAGAGGCTTCACAAAGGAATGTTACACCAGTCCTACTCCTGGGAGTATGGTGTGGGGTGGCATAATGTACATTAGTCGGATCCCTCTAATCTTCATTTCAGGTACTCTAACAGCTTGGCATTATTGATTTAGTTGTGGAACCAGTATGGCCATTTCTCTAAAGTGTCCCAGGGGCTGTTTTTCAACAGGACGCCAGGTCGCATGTTGATCGTGCTACTATGAGCACTCTAAACACTCTACCGGAGCCTACACCGTCTTCGGGCTTGTCTCTGGGACGCCATTGTTTGGCAGTTGCAAAGGGAGCTACCAGCACCGGATCTTGATGATTTTGGCAGCAAGGTGGTTCAAGGACAACATGGTGGCTCAGTGGTTAGCACTGTTACGTAGCAGCAATGGGGTTCTGGGTTCAAATACAGCTAAGGTCAAAATCTGCAGTTTGTATATTCTCTTCGTATGTGCAGGTTTCTTGCCACACTCCAAAAAAGACATACGGTACTAATAGGGAATTTAGACTTACCAGATGGTGGCATGCACTGGAACTCTCAGGGCTGGGCTACCATAAGTAAAGTTTTGTTGTATGAAAATAATGACACTTTTAACTCTTTCTATCTTTATATTGGCATGCCCAAGTGCATTCCACATGGCAGGACATTCCTCAGAAAACCATTAATTGCATTTTTTAAGTAAAGGCAAGCTAAACTTAATAGTTAACGCATTAAGTAAAGAATGGCAACAAAAAGTTTGCTAACTTTTCAATGGATTTCAATGGCATTTATCACAAGATAACCGAGATTACACTGTGCCATGAGTCAAACTTAGCTCGGCTACAGCTGTATAAGTCTGGCGAGCCATGTGCCCACATCCAGTTCTGTACTACATTGCCATAATATGGAGGAACATCTTCATAATTCAGAATCTGATGGACATTGAATGTTTTTTTCTCCTGGAGTTGGGCAAAGAAATCTGCAACATTTAGTTCATGTTCCAGACTTAAATAGCGCACTTTTTTACTGCACTGATTGAATTTTTAATTTTTTTTAAAGCCCTATTCACTTGCATTGTACTGTACCCGGTTGTGGATTTTTAGTACAACAAAAGTTTTCACTAAATTGTGGTCCTCAATGTCTATCTTATTATTTTTGGTTTAGCTTTTTTTTTGCAACCTAGAGTATTAGTATATGAACTTGGAAATTAAAAAGTTATCAGGACTTACATGATCTTTTTTGACAATTTCAGCGTTAAACCTAATCAGTCAGTTGGAGAACAGAATTGATAAATGTTCGCTGCCGGAAAATGTGTCACATAGGTAGCGCTAACATTTTCAATGGAGTATTGTGCATTCTTCCCAGATGGACACATGCTTCTATCCTCACACCCTCCCTCACATTAAATAAAATCACCTCCCTTATGCCTCCCATGTAAAATAAATTTGTTCCCTCCTGACCTCCATAAAAAATTAAGTGCTCAGCTGCCTGACATGATCCTAAAGACTTGCTGCTGGCAGAATCGGAACAAAAGCTGTATGTGCACAGTCTTCTCTCTTCACGGCGCACACTGTTTTTCATAATTTCTCCTCACCAATAAATATTTAAAAACCTAATAAATTAACATAAAATAAATTAATTAATAAAACAAAAAAATGCCCAACTTATTATTTCTCTGTGGGACAGGCAGTATGGATGCCAGCATTGAGCACACTATGCTGCTTATTAATCATAGAATGTATTGGTTCTAAACTGCCAAAACCATGTATAAACAATGTGGATGGCATATCTTATGTATATTAAAATGTACAGAATATTTTCACCCAAGGGCATTATTATACCTGTTACATAAAATATGACTATGAAAAGAAATAACAGATTATATCTTGTCATAAAAGATGGGGCAATAAAAACTGCAATCTTGATGTTAAATGCTTCGATGATAGCTTTCTTTTCTGCTAGAAAGATAATTACATAAGAGAGAATATTTTGGTAAGATTCGCATTATTTTTTAGAAAAAACTTCAACATATACTTATTTCCAATAGGGGAGGGCCTAACAGTCATCTTTCTTCAAACAATCTTGGGTGGGGAACAGCTAGGGGCATGTCAACAAACTGCATCGCCACTGCTTAGGTTGACTAGAATATGGTCAAACTGGCGTGTCATTAGTACGGTTGTGTGAAGCATCCGAAGTGGAATTTAGTCTAAATTTTAGAAAAAATTCAATTCTAAACGAAGCCGAATTTCTTCATGCTTCATGGCAACAAATAATTTTTCTTAAAATGGCGGCTGGAGAATGAAAAAACAAAAACAAAACCTCAGCCACTTGCTTGTGCAGAGGCCATCTGCTCCTCTCTTGATTGAAAAAGACCTGCCAAAGGACCTGCACTGAGCCTCAGGCTCTGGCTGGCCCACCAGGGAGGCAGGGGATCCCTCAGTAGGCCCCCAGTCTCCTGTACCCGGAGATAAGGCAGAGGAGTAATTATTTCTCTTGTTTCTCAGGAGAGATAATTATTGTAGCCACTTGGTGGCAGTATCGGACAGTGTTGCAGCCTTCTACTGGTGTAAATTGTACTGGAAGCACCACAGTATCTTCTAAGCTTCCCGGTGTGCTGGCAGTGAAGGGGGAGAGAACATGTCAGGCCATCCTCTTGTCCTCCCTGCTGTCCAAAAAAATGTGGGTAGTGAAGAGAAGGACCCCTCTGCGGTGCTGGGCTGATTTCTCAGGTGTGTGACGGTAGTGAGCTGTAGGAGACTGTAAGAGGGAAATAGGGAATTTGTTTATAGTAGACTCAGATCTGTGTATGTGTGCTGCTCTCTGCAGAGTTCTGAGTGGCATTGGGGGGACTCTGCCCCAGGTCCCCCCAGTGCCTCTGCTTTAGGTGCACCCCCATTAGTGCCACAGCTCCAAATGTCCCCCAATGCCCCCACTCTAAATGCACCCCTAATATTGCCTTTTCTCCAGTTGCCCCCCTAATACCTTTGCTCCAGGTTAACCACTATTACCCTGCCTCAGGCAACCCTAATGCCTCTGCTTTAGGAGCACTGCCATAAATGCCCCAGCTCAAAATGCCCCCACTCTAAATGCACCGCTAATATTGCCTCTTCTCCAGTTACCCCTGCTCCAGAATCCCCACTATTACCCTGCCTCAGGTGACCCTAATGTCTCTGCTTCAGTTATGACCCTCTGTTTGTGCCCTTTGCTCACGTTGCTTCTCTAGCACCTTTGCTTGGGCTTTGTTAAAGGTTGTGACCTGCAAAGGGGGTTGGACTTATGACTGAAAAATTCTGCACAGTGCGTCACATTCTCAAATATTCACACGTATAGTTTATATGGCGGCAGTGAGGATATTCTGTATTTAGAGGTATCACTGCTGCCATATGAAAATATACTGGTGGTGGAGTGATGGAGGATTTAAAGGAGTTGTCCAGGTTTTCAAGTTATCCTCTTCCCACAATAGGGCATAACTATATAATTAGTGGGGTCCGATTCTGCAACAGCCACTGATCCCAGGAATGGGCCCTGTTCCCCCTGTTAGTTTGACACATATTTTGGGCCAGATTTTTAATTTTATAAATTTTTTTGACACTCAAAGATACACCTACAGGATAGGTAATAAATATCAGATTGCTGGGGATCTGACTGCTGGGACCCCCACGATCAAGGGAACGTGGTCTTAAGACCCTTGTGTACATAGATTGGCGGTGATGTAATTTAATGTCTCAGGATCCCTTTTTTCATGATTAGTGGGTGTTCCAGCAGTCAAACTCCCAGCAATCTGATATTTATCACCTATCCTGTAGATAGGCGATAGGTCATTATGGTAGGACAACCCTTTTAATGACAATGTAGATTATGTACAATATGAGGAGGTTAAGATTTGGTAAATACCAGAAATTTATTCTTAAAGGGGTTAAAGGGTTTGTGTCACTTCAGTAACTGGCATTTATCATGCAGTTAATACAAAGCACTTACTAATGTATTGTTATTGTCCATATTGCCTCCTTTCCATCACGTTATACACAGCACGTTTCCGTGGTTATTACCACCGTGTATACCAGCAGTGGTGGCCGTGCTTACACACTATAGGGAAAGGCTGGAAGTGCACATAGGCCAACACCTTTACCTATAGTGTGCAAGCACGGCCACCGCTGCTGGATTACAGAGTGGCCAAAACCATGGATATGTGCTGTGTATAATGTGATGGAAAGGAGGCAATATGGAGAATCACAATACATTAGTAAGTGCCTTGTATTAACTTTCTTTTCATGATAAATGCCAATTGCTGAAGTGAGACAACCCCTTTAACCCCTTTAAGTGTGCTACACTTAATAGGGTTAGGCATAAATGTCTTGGTGTGTGCATTGCGTGTTTCCTATGTGTGATTAGGGATTTTTTTTTTATATGTTTTATGTATCAGTGGTGTATGTGCAGTATGTGACATATGCATCAGTGGCATGTGAGCCATGTATAGGTGTCTTGTGTGCCACATGTGTCCAATGAGTGATTGGTGTGCGCTGCATGTGTCTTGTTTCTGACTGACTTAAGTGCAGGATATCCATATATGTGTAAATTCAGCCACATGCATGTGTGTGCATTTTGCTATGAATGTCTGCCATCATACTTCACCTTTAATATTTCTGTTATCACTGTAAGTGCTCATGAACCCGACCGTTGGATGTTTTGCAGCAAATTGCGGATCCGCAAAACATGGATACTGGGTGTGTGCATTCCACATTATGCGGAACAGAACAGCCGGCCTCTAATAGAACCGCCCTATCCGTGTCTGTAATGCCGACAATAATAGGACATGTTCTATCATTTTGCAGAACGGCCATGCGGACATACAGACATGGAATGCACATGGAGTCTTTTTTTTTTTGCAGCCCCAATGAAGTAAAGTGAACGGTACAGACATGGAAAAAAATCTGTTAGTGTGCAGGAGCCCTAAGATGGGCCCCCAGAATGAGTTACAGTGGTGGGCCCTAACCTAAGTACCCCAGTCCGACACTGCTGAGCGTTATGTCATAACCACGCGGTCCCAGCATGATCACGTGCTGACATCCTTGCACTGAGAGCATGACATCACGCTCAGCACAGATCCTTTGGTAAGTCTTTTGTCTAAGCAGCCGTTAAAAATTAATTATCATCAAGTCAAACTTCGACGAAGCCGAATCGCATTTTTCAAAACTTCACTCATCTCTAGTCTTAACCCTACGGTAGAAACAAGATTCAGTGTGATCACTGCTGCCTGTACAACCTGTTGTAAGGTAATATTCGAAACATGTTTGTACTAAATATTCGGAAGCTATTCTTAGGCCCCTTTCACACTAGCAAGTTTTCTGCGTAGGTGCAATGCGTGACGTGAACGCATAGCACCCTCACTTAATCCTGACCCATTCATTTCAATGGGTCTGTTTACATGAGCATATTTCTTCACGTATCACTTCTGCGCTGCGTGAAAAACGCTGCATGTTCTATATTCTGCGTTTTTCCCGCAGCCCTGGCCCAATAGAAGTTAATGGGGCTTCAGTGAAAAATGCATTGCATCCGCAAGCAAGTGCGGATGCAATGCGTTTTTCACTGATGGTTACTAAAAGATCTTGTTTGTAAACCTTCCGTTTTTTATAACGCACGTGAAAAACGCATCAAAACACATTGCACCCTCGCGGAAAAAAAACGAACAACTGAACGCAATCGCAGACAAAACTGACTAAACTTGCTTGCAAAATGGTGCTAGTTTGACTGAACGCACCCTGAACGCATCCAGAGCCAATCGATCACTCTCGTGTGAAAGGGGCCTTGAGGTGCATTAGGTGTGGCTTAGTAGATATAAAAATTGGCAGTACAGTGGCTCAATGGTTAGCTCTGTTTTTCAGTAGCATTGCGACCTTGAGTTTGAATCCAACCAAGAACAACATCTGCTTTGAGTTTATATGTTAGTCTTATATTTGCATGGGTTTCTCCCCGGACTCTGAAAAAAATATGTTGAGGTTGAATGATGTTGATACCTGGGCATGGAAAAATAGTTTTATATTTGTTAGTGATTACCTTGACTTAAAAATAAGTTGCAAAAAGCTTCAGGCTATAAACTCTGTCCCTTCATCCAGTTTCAACCCCTCCCAAAGTTTGCTTTGCAACCTGCTCCTACTTTCAGACTTTTTCTGGTGTTGACATGTCCTGTCTATTATTGCATACTGGATGTGAGGTTTGTGTCCAGGATGATGCTGCCTTCACTAGTTTTCATGTATCAACCCAGCTTCATTCCCGGATTTCACCTTCAGCAGCTTATAAGGTACCTCTTCTGCCTTGTGCTGACACTGAGAAGTGTGCGATTTGTCCTCCCCTGCAGAGTTTGCCTTGGGTACTCTGCTCTCTCTTTCTCTACAGTTGTTAACTGCCTATATGGATATCCTTCCCCCTCCTGCAAATTGTCTTGTGTGTGCTTTTAGTTTTATCTATAACTATAACCTTCAAGATCTGCTTTTCCTGTTAATTTGTATGCTTTTCTCCCTCCCTCGCCACACTCTAATCTACCATGTATAACGTTCTCCCCCTCCCTGCTGCTAAGGGCTCATGCACACAACCTCATGGATTTTGCGGTCTGCAAAAAAGGGATCTGCAAAAAATACATGTGCATTCCGCATTTTTCAGAACGGAACAGCTGGCCCCTAATAGAACAGTACTATCCTTGTCCGTAATGCGGACAATAAAAGGACATGTTCTATTATTTTGTGGAACGGACATACGGAAACGGAATGCACATGGTGTAACTTCTGCTTATCTTGCAGACTCATTGAAATGAATGGTTCTGCATACAGTCCACTAAAAAAACGGAACGGACACAGAAAGAAAATACGCTCGTGTACATGAGCCCTAATTCTGAGAGGATGGAGGGGACAGAGAAATCTGACAGAGCCAAGAGCAGTGCTCTGTAAGATGTATGTCATAGTCAGCAGGATATCCAGCTAGGTAAAGTAGTTACACAGTTAAGCAGCAAAGCTACTTAAGCTGATTAATGTTGCATTTAGGAAGAAAATTAATACATTTAAAAATGCAGGACTTGAATTATTAGGACCGGTGTTTCGAACACAAGATAAAAAAAAAGACTTGTGCCATTTTCTGGCTTTAGGCTACCTGCACACGACGGACATGAAATGTTTATTTTAAGACCAATGGTAGTCTATGGGGTTATTCACATGGCAGTTTTTTTTTTGTCAGTGAAAAACGGACATAAAAAAAAAGAACATGCTCTATCTTGTCCATTTTTCACTGACAGACTGACCCCATACAATTAAATGGGTCCATTTTTAATGTCCATCTCTCAGACAGGCTTCAATGAAAAAAACGTCAGTTAAAAATGTATTTTTTTAACGGTCGTGTGCATGTAGCCTTAGTGGTAATAAATCTGTGTAAACATTTTAGGCCATGCCCACTTCTGTAAGCCACACCCACTCTTTTACCACTTTGCAAACATGCAATAAAAAGTCAATTTTTTATGCAATTTGAGACTCTTTTATGCCAAAAAATTACAACGCTGTTGATTGCAAAGTGGTCCATTGCCTTTAATTAGCTTCCTATGAAACTGCTCTTTGTGAGTTTAAAAAGGAAATTGGATTGTCAGCTTTGTTATGCCTGGGACTGATGTGACTAATAAGGATCTCTTCTTACAGAGAAATAAAAAAATATGACTGAATATTGTGACTGATTATCAAGCTATTTTCTTTGCTGTGTGCAGATTTTCTGTACCAAAAACTGACATATGCCATTGCACTGAAGGACAGCATGACCCAGGAAAACTATGAATGCAGGACATTGCTGTTCCTTCGCATACTGGACTTTGATCTTGACCGCTAATAATAATACTTAATAATAAAAGTCGTTTTCTCCTGTGGTCTTTCCTACGCAGTGAAAACCACATGAATATTTAATGTTCTTCACAACATTTTTAGAGACACGCGTAATTCATTGTGTTGACCATGTTCCACTCTCATTGTGTGGAGCTGGTAGAAATTTTCAAGCTGATGTCAGTATGTAAGAAGAAATTTTATATTTTATAAGCGGCTCATTTTTACACAGTAAAAATGAGATAGTCCATCCCATACACAAATTTTGACTACGGGACATCCCATCTACAAAAACTATAAAGTCTTTCAGCCCCCCATGTGCCGCGCCTCTCCGTGGGAATATACTTACCCCGCTCCCTGCGACGCTCCTGGTCCCCGCACCGCCTCTGCTGCTTCTCCCCATACACAGATGAAAACATCTGGTGTCGGGGGGGAAGCAGCCAATGGCAGGCAGAGACGGGGACGAGTCTCCCTAGCACCGCGGGTGACGCTAGAGAGGCTCGTCCTCATTCCTGCCTGCCATTGGCTGCTCCCCCCAGACACCGGATGTTTTCATCCGTGTACAGGGAGAAGCAGCAACGGCGCAGGGACTAGGAGAGCCGCAGGGAGCGGGGTAAGTATATTCCCATGGAGGGGCCCAGCACAAGAGGGGGGGGTGGGCTGTTGTAGATACTGGATACCCCCTTTAATGTTATTTATCTCTTATCACAGAAAGAACAGTAGGGGAAGGCTGCTTATGTAGCCAGTTGTCTCACTGCCAGGCAGAAGATTGTGAGAAGTTGAAGAGGGAAAGATATGATCACCTGGGACACAGAACATTTTTTTGCTTTACATTATGACTCAAAATATGATCAAAAGAAAAGAAGAGGATTGCTAGGATTTTTTGACTGTTTTCTTTGTCTTATGTCCCTTTAATATAAAGGAACACAAAAGTAATATCCCTTAATTATTGAATATAAATGGGTCCAACAATATAGAAATTAGCTATCCAGTTATTTTGAGATGTAGCCATAATTATTTCACTTCAGTAATCATTAGTAGATATAGTTTGCAGCCTACCTAGTAATGCTTCTGCTACCCACAGACTGTTGTAGACATTTTCCAGTTCTAACTATAGAACCACAGTTGCTGTCTAAAGGAATTAATTGAAGATACACCAGAATCATGGAGGACGTGGTATTACATGTTTTAGACACTTTTTGCACCTCGCTTGTCGAAGTGAGTATGGTAAAAAAAACATGGTTTAGAAGAAAAGAAAGTGGAGCTTAAAAGGCATGTCGCATCTGGGACATTTACGGCTTATCCATAGGATATGCCATAAATGTCCAATAGATGAAGGTCATAACTCTGGGAACCATTCCTATCTCCAAAATGGGACCACTGAGAATGATGAGGTAGCATTTTCAGGTATTTTCTGAACTCCCATAGAAGTGAATGGTGAGAACCACAAATTTGTGGCCATGTCTCTGTTCACAGTATTCATGAAAGAGGCTCCATTCTTCAGATGTGGTTATGCCCTAAATGCCCAGATGGGAATGGCCTTTTAAATTACATATATTATTGTTTGCTTTTACATTTCCATAGACACATTGTAGGCAACTTCTAAGACATACAGAAGATGCATCCCATGCTCATTGTGACAATAACACCTTGCCTACTGGCTAATCATTTAGCTGCAGTGTAACTGTAATGTGTAACAATCATCATGGTAAGGTTTTAGGTAAGGGAGGATTGCTCTTCTCTTTATGCTCTGGAAATATGGGACACCCAAGTTGATTGAAAACTGAATAAAAACATATGGGGTTGCAGTGGTCTGTAACCAGAGGGTTCGATGGAAACAATTTACAGAAATGTTTTTAAGAAGCCACCTGGATGGTCAATTTTGTTGAGATGTTTCTTTTTTGAATAAAAATGTAATAGTGAGCTCTTATTTCTTTGCATGTGAGAGTGATTAGGGTTTATTTAAGCCTGAAATCATCTCCCTGGCGTATTGCTGTTATATTTCTTTTTCCTTGTGTCCTGAAAGGGCATGTGTATGATGCAAGTGAGTGACTACAGAGCTTATTGCACCTGCTGGCAGAATAATGTTAATAGGCTACCTCAAGAGGCACAAATCTGGGGTGGCAAAAACACCAATAACGCCAAATTGGTAAATGCAATAGTATGTAAAATTAGTTGGACTATAACTGCATCTCTCAAAATCAAGGTTTCCAATAAGAAACATGCATGTACTATGCATACTTGGAATTTCAGTTAATGTAAACTAATGACTATTGGTTCTTGTGCAGTTATTACCAGTCCAGTTCTGCGCAGCTGGCAACTGAAGATCCAAGGAACGTTCTGCTTGACCACTCCTTAGCAGGAGTTCTCTTCACACTTGTAGACAAGCAGAAGTAATGTCCCAAGAAAATGTGTGTTTGACCAAAAGGCAGGGGGTCTTCAGGCTTAAAAGGAAGTCAAGCAGTTTGCTTGATTCCAGGCAGATAATTGTCTTCCATGTATAGGAAGTACAAGTCTACATGAAGTGAGCAGGAGACACTTCTCTACCCAGGAGAACAGGTTCCATTAGAACATACATTTTGTCTATTTTTTCTTGTGCAGTGCATAGTGTACTATATAGTAAACCCAATACAATCATCAACCTAATGACAGTCCTGCTGTAAAAGTGGCAACTGCAGGGGTTGTGGGTTAAGGGTTGTTTGTTGGACTCTACAATCCTCTCCCAATCCTACTTTCTGGCACTCAAAGTGTTCTGCTCACCCATTGACAATTGGTTAATTGGCTGTAATTTACTTCTCAATGACTATCAAAAAGTGGAGAGAGGTTTTACTCCAATGCGCCTTGAATGTTTTGTGCAGCTACAATAGGAATCTCCAACGAGACAAAATTTGCTGCACGACACTCGATATCAGAAGTTCATTTTTTGCAATAAATGTGGGCCAAATTTGTAGATAAATCCATAGAAAAATAGACATGTATGTATCTGATACTTGAGAATGTGTTTTTTTTTAAAGGAACCCTTGTACTTCTGACCAAATATTTGCAGCTTTCTTCTGTAACTAGAGCTGAGTACATGCAAGGTCATGTGCATATGGGGGCACTACAGGTCATTTCTACAAAGTACTTATGGTGCCTCTGAATTATGCTATTTGATAGTGATATTTTCCCTTACAAAAACTGAGCATTTAATCTTTAAGGCAAGTTATCAAATATTCCAATTTTCTTGATTTACTAGAGATATGAGACAATGGTAATAATAGTAGACTACAGTGCTGCCTGACGTGACTGTACCATCAGAGTCATACAGTGCCATGTAGACACAACAAGCATTTTAATTGACTAAAAGTTCCTTAAATGCAGGATATTGCTTATCATTAGCTGGTGACAGGAAGTAGATGGGGAAAGTATGTCTTCCTGAGTTGACATTGAATGGGCTTTTTTATTGTCTTTTGTTTTCTTTAAAACATTGCCTTGATTTCGCACGGTCACGGTTATGTTAGATTCTCAGTGTAATACACTACCTTGATTCCCTATAATAACACCAATGTTTTGATCATTAGTTTTGTTTCCTTTTTTTCACTAAAATAAGCTGCAAGCAATGGGATGAACTCCGCAATCTGCAGACGTATGCGGACAATATAGTACACTTGGCAGCCTCCCAGAACATTCTGAGTTTATTCATAGCTGAGAATCTTCTAAACTTTGTAGAATTTTTCCTTGCAATTTGCAGTCAATTGATCGTTATGTGAATTAGAAAAGCAGTAGCTTGATAAAGACCCAACATAAGATTTTTTGTGGCATTTTGCAATTCTGTAACTTGGCTATCAGTCTGTTTTAGATTCCTACTTTACAACCCAAAAAGTTGCATTTATACATAGCACAGCCATAAGCAAAATAATTGTACATATTCCACCATTTAAAATGGCAAGCTTGATCATAGCGACAGATATTTTATTTTATATATTGACATTTAAAGTTACCAGTATTTCTAGCTGCTGTTTATTGTATATTTTATATATGTGGGATCATTTTTATTACATTTGATTTTTAGGATTTTGTATATTTGGACTATACAATAATCTGTGCAATTGCCTGGAAACAATTGAATCTTAAAAAGGACCTCTTACCGGTCCTGACATAACACTATAAGTACCTGGAACTGTAGGGCATTATTAGTAAATGTCATAGCTGTAATTTTTTTTCAGATCGACTACTTTGTTGCCCCGCTGTGCCCTCTATTCTGGTTTCATGCCCTGTATGCTACTAGATAGCATTGGCACAGGGAGGAGGAGTTGCCAGCTTTTCTCAGGGGGGTCTACTTCTCCCTGTCTGTAACGCTCTCCACTGCAATTGGACAGCTCACAGCCAGGGAGAAGGAGACGCCCCCTGAGAAAAGCTGTACCAATGTTATCTATTAGAATACAGGGTGCGAAGCCAGAATGGGGGGCACTGCGGCGCAACAAAGACATCTTATATTGTAATGTCAGGACCAGTGAAATGTCCTCTTTAACTATTATTGATGATAAATGTGTCCATGAAGTCTACAATCTGTATATTAATAGAGAACCTGTCACCATGAAATGTAGGGCATGTTATAGAGCAGGAGGAGCTGAGCAGATTGATATATATATATATATACATACTAATTCAAGAAGGCTGCCAATCACTGAAAATTAGAGGATAATTTCATGTAGTAAATGTAATTGGTTAAACAAATTACATTATAGAACAAGGGAAACAAACTAAGGAAAGTTGTGTTTTACCCCAATGCTGACACTGAATATACTATAAAAGTCTGATAGATGAGGGTCCCATCTCTGGGAGCCTCATCTATCTGGAGAGCAGGGCCCGTTCACTGGCTGCAACAACAAGCAACTGCGCTCAGCGGTTCAGCCTTAAAACGGAACCCCTTTCTCAAGATAGAAGTACGTTCCAGAGGTGGGACCTTCATCTATTGGACTTCATCATTGGATAGACTATACACTACCCCTTTAACTTTAGTCCACAAAACTTTAGTTTAAAGAAATGTGTATAATATGCCTAGCACCAGTATATTTTGCTGCAGACACCGTTGTAGTTAATTCGGCACAATTTTCACACTAATTTTACAAGTAGTAATTGCTAAATATATTTGCAGTTTATTATTATTTTTCAGCTACATTCATTTTATGTTGTATTATTTTTAATCCCTTTTGTGACATTTATTATAATTATTAGCATTATAAATATAATGATATAACTTTTTCCTAACATATACTACTACTACTACTACTGATAATAATAAT
The DNA here is from genome assembly GCA_033119425.1 of Bufotes viridis. Taxonomy (NCBI): domain Eukaryota; kingdom Metazoa; phylum Chordata; class Amphibia; order Anura; family Bufonidae; genus Bufotes; species Bufotes viridis. The sequence goes on along the minus strand of CM065593.1, from coordinate 318,564,662 downwards.
AATTTAAAAAAAGTAAAAAAGAATCCATGCCTTACATAAAAATAAAAAATGGACTCCAAAAACAAAATATGTCTGCAGTACACAGTATTTTTCGCCAGCACATTTATTTCTATGTGTGAGGAAGTTATCTAGGCCTAATTATGCACATTAACAAATGTAACTTATACTGTACTTTTTCTACGCTAAATACTGAATCTGAATGGAATCTCACACGAGGTTACACATACATCTTGCTGGTTTTAGCGACTTGACTAGCTATAAAAGCTGAAAGTGGCTCTTCGGTTGTACTTTACTGAGTTAAAGTGCTAAATCCTCAAGAAAGGGGCTTTCTTGGAGTGAAATATTGGCTTCATAAATTACATTTAATAACCACAATGAAGGCGCCAAGTTTTGTCTTTGTTGTATAATTCAGCAACGCGTCAATGTTGACTTATATTCCTGATAAATTAAAGAAGGTCAGCAGGCAAGCGAAGATAAAAATTAACTATTCTGACAGTGAGAGCACCTGTACTGTGTAGAACCGGGCCAGACCATAGTAGGCCGTCTGTGGATATTAACTGTTTAATTGCCAATATTTATGGCAAAATAATAAGACGTGGTAGCAGTTTTTTTTAGGAATGTATATAGGATCTTACTTTACCCTATAGTCTGCAAGCTGCGCTTATAGTCATTTTGACATCCAGAGAGCTAGATATTTCTTTTTTTCTGTTTCTGTAACATTTTATCATTTCAATAAAAAAGGGGGGAGCCTGCGTTGATCCTGCTTTTTCGGGTTGAACACTTAATGAAACTTCTTTATGAGGAGAGTGCCCCTAAACAGCTGTTTCCACTTGTGAGCAGAAGGATCTTTTTGCAGGTTTGTGAGCTGTAGAATCGGAGCAGCCTTCACATTTTCAGTAAAAACACAATTTTATTATTATGTCAGATATAAAGCCAATGAAGATGAGTGTTATGGCTTGACTTATCATGGATATTGATTCCATATGGAAAGGAAATATTCACTGGATCTATACCTTAGAATACTTATTAACTCATGAGGAGTTTTCTATACTTTGCAGCCAAGAGGACTGAGATGGTTATTGTCCCCAGGCTAGGATTAGTCCAACATGACTTAATATGAGAAGACCCATCAGTCACCAGTTGACTGTCTAAAGTTGTCAGTGGACCTGGAGGTAATCCACTCTTCTTCCAGGGTCCACATTCTGCATAATGTGAAATGGGGTTGTATTAGCTAACTGCTATTTGACAACCAACCAGTCTACTCCTGCTGCTGCATACTGTATTCTTTTAATTGTACTTCCACATGGGACTGAAGATTTTCCCTTGAGGATTTCCATGCATCTAATTGGAAAAGATCTTAAGAAATCTGCAGCATACATTGACCTGCTGCATGTGGACTGCCACCGTGGATTTCACACTTTTGCAATGCACATGGTGAAGTCTGCGACAAATCCACTGCAGATCTGTGGCAGATTTTTCCACGATAAATTACATTCTGTGTAAACGTACCCTAATACTTCAACTAAAGTATGTTAAACCGATGGTTCCCAGTGTGGTTATTTGGTACTGAGTTTTTTCAAACCTCAGCAGCCAAGGGGAGAAAGATAGCGACTAGGATAGAGAGCTTGATTCTTCCAGTAAAGGAATTGTCTGCTTTGGATGATCCCTTTATGTTAGAGAGCTGATGGAAAATGAATCCTTACACAATCTCCACGTAATATAAAGAGGCTGCCATGTAACACATGGACATGAGAGTTCCTGCCATTGAGATGCTCTTTGAGCACTTGAGTACTTGAGTACTTTGGTTAATGAGGGTGCTAAACGTTAGTCTTCCCTATTTTAAAGGGGTTATCCGTAAATTTATATTGACCTATCCTTAAGATAAGTCATCAGTATCAGATCGGTGGTAGTCTGACACCCAGAGCCAACGCTGATCAGATGTTAGAAGAGGCTGGTGCTCCATGAGCACCATGGCCTATTCCTAGACCATGTGACATCAACATACATCAGTCGCGTGGCCTAGTTACAGCTCAACCCCATTCAAGTCAATAGGCTGGACTGCAATACCAAGCACAGCCACTATACTATGTACGGCGCTGTGCTTGGAAAGCTGCTGGGAGCTGGCTGTTCTCACCAGAGCTCTAGTGAGCACAGCGGCTCCCTGAAACAGCTAATCGGCCAAGGCGCTGGGACTCGAACCCCCGCCGATGTAATATCAATGACCAGTCCTAAGGATAGGTAAGCATTATTAATATCTGGATAACTTAGAATTATCTTATGAGCTAGTTGAAGTGAGGAGTTAAGAGTCTGGGAAAGAGAGTCCATGTTCCCTTGCTCAAATTCTTCAACATAGATTAATGAAGCATGCTCACCATAAAAGAATCGTCCTTTTCTATGCTCTATTGCACTCAATTTTGTCCTACTGGTACAGAATACATTTATAAATTATCAAAATGGCAAACAACAGGTGAGAGATCACAAGATAATGCATTCATCTATCCCTGTATCTTCTGGTCTGGGCACATAATGACGTTATTCTTTTCATTAGACTTATAGTCTTAGGAAGTACATATTGGAAGTTAATTATTACATTTAATACCGATCACTTGATGAAAAAGTGGTCTACTCCACAGTGTTTAAGTCATCCAAGATACAACATAGAGCAGCGCCAGCAATAATTATGGCTGCTCACCCCTGCATTAATATGTCCCCCAACCTAAATCAACTTGTGTGACAATAGCATCTGCTACTTATACTCACAAAAGGGGCATCACCTGGCAATAAAACTCATTTCTATATAGTGGAGTTGACTTTAGCAGGTTCTTACAATTTTCTAATTCAATTAAATGTGCCCTCGTAGGAAGACAAACCCATATATATTTTACATGTCGGGCTAGAAGAAATTATCTCCAGCCATTCATTCTCTGTTTTTTATGGCCTTGTCACTGTGTTGGAGCCTTAGACCATAAACAGACCTCACTTAATCACATCAATAAACTAGCAGAAAATGGAGATTTATCATTGTCCTGCAAGACAGCTGAAGAGCGTGATGACACATACTGTATGGTTAAATGCTTTTCTTGCCTGCCTTGCTAACTTATGTCCCTAAATATAATTATGATATTAAACCAATGTGTCTGCTAGACAGCTACCATTGACCATCTTACTGTTGTGCTACTGATACGGGTTATTTATTAATATATGGTTTGGGATTTTTTTCAATATTGTGTGCCCTTACTGAATCTTATTTCTGTTTCATTAAGTTAGATTTATTTATTATTACTCAATTTTTCAATTTTGTTAAATTTTTCCTGGTAGCGCAAATGGATCCCCCGGGCACTGCCCTCGATAAGCCAGAGTCACTAAGAAGCAGCAATTCATGCTCTGGCAGATGCAGGCAGTCCATGGATTATATAAAGGGAAATTTATCTGAATGGTCGTTATTTAAAACTACATTTAACCAGCAGCAGGTACTTCAGGGGAAATGAGCAGCCAACCGTGGTGGCCCTCATTTGAAAGCTGTTAAGACAAGTCCTTGAAGCCAGCCATAGACATAAGGGCTCATACACATGACCATTGTTGGCCGGTGCCCATATTGCAGCCCGCAAACAGCGAGTCCGCAATATACGGGCACCAGCGGTTTGTGCACCGCATCACAGATGCGAACCCATATGATATGTTCTATTTTTTTGCAGTGCGGAGGCATGGACAGAAAACCACAGAAGCACTCTGTTGCGATCCCGTGGGGTTCCATGCCTCCATTCCGCACCGCAAAATAATAGAACTTGTTCTGTTGTTTTGACATGCGGATGGATCATGGAACCATTCAAGTTGAATGGGTCTGCATCAATGTGCAGATTTCAGTGGGTGGAAGAAGAAAAGCCACTGCCAGAACATAAAGGTCTTCTGGCAGAACTGGTGGTAATGGACTCTGCTCTTGTTGAGTCTTGTGCATCTTTCTTAAAGGGGTTGGCCACCTTCTGGTTACTGCTAATCAATGTATATATGATGACTATATGGGACTTACTAATACAGCCTCTGTTGATGCCATGTGCTGTATTCTCTAAGTCATTTATATAAAGTATTAGTCCTGTTATTTAGTTTTTTTGTGGTGTTTACCGTACAGGATAAATTACATGACAATTGTATAATGCAGGTGGTTATGGATGCAGTGATACCAAATATGTTGAGGGAATTTCATTCTTAGGTTTTTATAAGGGTGTATTTTTTTTTACTTGAAGACATTTTTTTTTTTACTTTTTGACACCATTTATTAGTCCCATAAAGGAATGGTAACAGGCAATTTGCACTATCTGTACTTAGAGAGTTAACTAGCCTTATCCAATTAATTATCTGGATATTACATAAAAGTCTTATCTGCAGTCCTGTGTAACACTACAAATAGCACAGGGATAAATCTCTAAGTACAGATAGTGTAGTAGATGTTACCTGCAGTCCTATGTAAAACCACAGATAACACGAGTGCAGACCATGTGGTAGTGTTAGCTACATCCTTAGTGTGCCTCTCTGTGTCGTTCCCATGGGACTCCATCCTGGCGGTGCTGCCTCCTCTTACTTCTTCTTCTTTTTGCCCCGCACAGAATGTCCTAATGCAGCTGCACCAGGACATAGGAACACTGTGGGCATGGTGATGGAGACACACACACCAACAGGAAGACATAGGAACACACATACTCACAGATACACATACACAGGGACACACCTGTTCTGAGTCCTGGGGCTACCCATCCCGGCAGTGCACACGGCGAAAATTGCATTGCTGGGGTAAGCTGCCCTACAATTCAGAACAGGCAGTTTGTTGAAGTCTAAGTCAGGGGCTGCAGTGGTGAGCAGGCCTACAGAGGCCCTAAACGGAGCACTATGGAAGCTGCACACCCACGCAGCCCAAAGGGAACACTGGTGAGCAGGTGTAATTACAACTAAGCAGTCCTATTGAAGTGAATGGGACTGCTTCTTGTAGTTACACCTGCTCACCGCTGCTGCTGCGACTGTGAGCTGGTAAACAATGAAGAGAGGGTGGCGCTAGCACAGCGCGCACCTTCTCTTCAACCTGCTGATTGTCGGGGGTACCAGGTGTCGGACTCCAGCTGATCTGATATTGATGACCTATTCTGAGAATAGGTCATCAATAAACATAACTTAGACAACCCCTTTCAACTATATGTGTGTGTGTGTACATATATATATATATATATAGTAAATAATGCAGCTTGCATTATATCTTACTATAACTTTTTTCCAACTTCTTACCCTTTTTAGCAAGCAGAGATCTTAAAAGTTGTGAAGAATTGCAAAAAAGTACATTATAGAGCCTTGGTGCTTGTTAAAAGAGAAAGTAAGAGAAAAAAAGAAATGGCAGCGCCTCTAATGTATCATCGTTACTTATTTTCAGTCAACATGATGATGAAGTCACAACACCTTATGCAGCTTGTATATATGCTGTCCTGCAGCTACGTCCTTTTCTCGGGTGTACTCCAAGTGATGTCACGGAGTCACGGTATTACGAAGAAGATACATAATGAAAGGACTTGTTGTGCGGCGCTAGACAAACTCAGGAGATGATTAGGATGACTTGGAAGATCCTTGAACTCTTTATTCATATACAGACAACGCATATTGGAGGATAAACCCTCCTTCGTCAGATCATATTAGAGATGGACGAATTAGTTTTGTTTCTGATTTGCCAAATTTCTCAAAAATTTTTAATGGGGCCCAAATCGATTCTATCTTAATCAAATATGCTCCAATTGCCCTGCAAATTGGCACATAACACTCTAACGTCTCCCAGGACTCAGATTTTTGTTTCTCTCAAAAACCAGAGTAAAAAAACATAAATTCTGAGAGGGAAAGAGAGAAACTTATAATCCAAATTTTGGGGGAAATTTGGAACAAATTCCGAATCTGTGGAATCAATTTGCTTATCTCTAATACAGATTCTTTGCCTACAACTTGGCGAACCCCTTTAAGCTTATTCACTACTACATTTTAAACTCTACAGACCTGGAGTCTCTACAGCCATGATTTATATCATTCATTATGCTAAGTTTGTAGTAGAAATGAATTATATACCCAAAGACTTCACTGAAAAGTAAGCAAGCCCATGACATTGACTACAGTAGTCTCCATCAGGTGCCTGCTAGACGTTCTCCTTCTCGACCATTGATCATTGTGAAGACCTTTCCAGTGTGATGCTTTTGACAACTGCTTGGCTTTTGTGGCACTGTTTCCCCTAATGTTTATCCTGTTGTCAATGGCAATTGCACCACCAAGTTTGGAACTTCGCCTTGGGCTGTTTTGGTTACGTTAAAGTTTTTTTCGTTGCAGCTCTGCCAGAATTAAATGGTGACTTCACCAGCACTGAGCTAAAATGAGAAGGAGGGGTTGGTGTGTGCACGGAGAGAGAGAGAGAGTGAGCTGAGAGGGCCAGAGCATTACATCACCATCTGGAGGGGAATCAAATGGGAAGGATATGACTCACACAGGCTAGTTAAGCTTTGGCTCTGGTTCTACATACACTCATTCCAGGGCTCTCGTGTTCTGCTCCTCAGCAGGGAATACAGAATCAGTGATGTCCATGAGGTTAGTTGCTCGTTTTTCAATTTTTTTTTCCAAGTTATGAATATTTTTCTTGTCTGTTTGAGAATATGCCTAGGTGTGCGCTGTATGCCTCAAGTGACATTTCTGTGGGCACTTTGCTAGGAGTTTCTTTATTGTTGTTGAAGATGAGGAGCAGCAGGAGGAGGAGGTAGAGCCCTGACTGAGCAGCAGTGGAGACCTTGTGCATTCCAACCAAGAGATGAGTAGTCATTAGTGGGTTAATGAGAAGGGACCAATGCTACGTAAGTGATGTAATGTTGGCTCCGTAGCCCAGTTAAGTAATGTGAGAGTGAAAAGGGTCAGAGCTACAAAGTAGTTACCTGTCCTCCTGGGGGCCATAGTTTATTATCAGGATCATGAACATGAACTGGCTTTAGGCTGCCATCACTAATTCTTCGCAGACGCCTTCTTTTTATCTGTTATTAGGAAAAGCCTTATTATATTGTTGGTTTGGGGGTGAAAAAAGGGCAAAAGATTGGGGATGTTATCACAGCTGCAAATTATTTTCTGCAACCAATATGAAATAGTTAAGAAAGCCGTTCACCTTATCGGAACGTCACGGAGGGGAGAAGGCAAAAGTTTAACTATTTAATTAGAAAATGACCTTCCTGCAAAAGATTTAACCATCATTTGTAGTTATTGGAAGGAGCCTCGATTCACCGGAGACATCCTGAGAGTGCGCTGATCTCACAATGACAATGTGGTCTCGGGTTTCCACTCTCCGACTGCTTTTAGTTCCCCGTTCTAATCCTGGAATTCAGTTTTTCACCGAGGAGAAACTTTTCTTCAGCTAAACAATGACTCACCTGAGTCGTAAGCAGCAGCCAGCATTACGCTCTGCACACCTCATTGACTGTAGTACGTGTGCTCAGTCTTGGTGCTAATTTGGCGGCTGGTGCTTAATGTATGCAGACGTAATTTGTCGTAATCCCAATCTGACGATGGAATCAATTATCGCTGCTAACGCCATCCATCCCATGATTGGAAATTATAGAAATGATTTGCTTTGTATCGAGAATGGGGAAGTTGTTTGGCAGTTGAGTTTGTCAGTAGGAACAACTTGTTGGGACGTTACCCACTAGATTATCTAAATGTAGATGTTATCATCTGTAATGAAGCTCCAAAAATAATTTTGAAATGTATCCCTGGTAGATGTATGGAACTCAGCAGGTTAATCAGTGCTACATAAAACCTGTTGTAACTGGCAGGAGGACAACCCTGCATCTTGCTTCTTTCCCGTCGATCAGGTTCTTGCTTTTTTTTTTCTGTACTTTTCAGAAGTTTGGTAGAAGGAAATCAGTGTAAAAATGTCACTCATATTGGCTCGCAGCAAGTCAGGATAAAGCTGGGCTGTGTTGTAAATACAATGAAGTGGTTTCTGCAGACAGTGGCTGAATTCCTCGAAGCTCATCTGTGAGATGTCTTGCTGGCCTGACAAGAGCACAGCTTGTAGAGAGGGAAGTGTATTGACAGATAGGCAAGAAACCCATTCATTGCTCATGATTCTGCAGCCAGGGTCCGTGTCATCACACCGTCTCCTGCAAGAAACTTGTTCAGACCCATCGGAAACAGCAGAGGTGTAAAGTGTAAAGTGTAAAGTCCTTGGACCAGTACACTTAAGTAAATCACAGTACATGAATAGATATGCCTTATGGGCTGGAAATTGTAAGTGCATATGATTATAAAGATCAGATACAACAGAACCAAGACTTGTTAAATCAAACTTTTCATTCTTGTGCTGCTCGTCTCCGCTCACAGTAATTCTGGAATAAATGTACTTAAAATTTTTATGAATATTCAGTTTTTGTAATACAGCTGTTCAATATAAACTGGCCTCTCTTAATGCCAGAAACGTGCATGTATAAAAGTGGTATTCTTTACAATAAGTATCATGCCACATAAAAACAATAAAAAAAAAACTTGCAGAAAAACAATTTAAAAATATATACCTCAAGGCGAACTTGCACTTATTACCTATGTGACATAAAGTGTAGAAGGACTATAGATTGTTTAGTTTATTGCATCTAATACTGATAAAAATTCATTGTATCTAAAACAGATCAAGAAGTTAATATAAGAATATAATAAATTTGACTAAAAACAATAAAAAATATGTAGGTTTAACATATTAATTCCCTTGACAAACGGACCAAGGAAAAAATATGTATATTCTATGACGTTATGATTTTTTGCATGTTCTTATACATGGGAGATTTGTTGCAGAAATTTCTGTGATTGTCCCCCTTATCTGAATGGGTCTTGCCAAAAATCTGTTTTATCTTCTACACAATGCCGTATTGGCATATTATAATACAAATATGTTACACTGTAGGAAAACATAACATTTGGGACTTCCCTCAGTTTTTCAAACTTTTTCATCCATCTAATGAAACCAATTTGTAAGGGTACTTTCACACTTGCGTTGCTGGATTCGGCCTGCCGGATCCGGCAATCTGTATGCAAATGGATACCATATGTAGACGGATCCGGATGCGGATCCGTCTCACAAATTCATTGCAATACCGGATACGTCTCTCCGGTTGTCATCCGGAAAAATTGATCCGGTATTCATCTTTTTCACATTATTAAAGGTCTGCGCATGCACAGACCAGAAGACCAGATCCATCAATGTGGTAATTTTAATGCCAGATCCGGCACTGATACATTTCAATAAAAGTAATGCCGGATCGGCATTTCAGCAAGTGCTCCGAAATTTTGGAAGGAGAAAATACAGCAGCATGCTGCGGTATTTTCTCCGGCCAAAAAACGTAAGAGGGACTGAACTGATGCATCCTGCAAGGAATGCTCTCCATTCAGAATGCATTAGAATTAAACTGATCAGTTTTTTCCCGGTATTAAGCCCCTAGGACGGAACTCAATAACGGAAAAGAATAACGCTAGTGTGAAATTACTCTAAAAGTGGTAAATTACAGGATTACAGAATATTGTACATGCAGTAGTTGCTACAGGACGTGTAATGTGCTAACATACACTGTTAAACGCTTACACCTTCCATTGGTTCAACTTCTTATGTTCATAAAAATGGTGTATTGTGGGAGCAGAAGAGACCCCCTTTACATTTCCCTTTTATTCTATGCTGCAATAAAGCCTGATCCTTCATGTCCGTACTATACTTAAAATATGCAGTCACTCGAAAATTTTAATTAATAATACAGTTCTGCTAAAATATTCATTTCTGGAAACTTTTCCAAGTTATCAGTGTAAGGCCATATGCACACAGTGCGTATTACATGCACTGATTTTTGTGTGGAAAATCCACAGTGTAATACAGCACCAGCAAATTAATGAAATTTTCAGACATTTCACGTACATAGCGCGATCTGTTTAAGCGCATACATTGAACTGCTTTAAACTCCGCAGCATATCAATTTTTGTGCAGATTTTCAGTGCAAATGTCCCCATTTGCAACGCAAAGAGTGAAATCTGGGCCAAATCTACGTCAATATGGAATAGTTTGGTGCAGACATTTGAAATGCTCACCAAAATCCACATTGAAAAATCCAGGTAAACTTAACTGCTATGTGCATATAACCCTAAGGCCTCATGCACACGACCGTTGTTTGATTCCGTGTCCGTTGCTCCGTTTTTCGTGATTTTCTGCGGACCCATTGGTTTTGAATGGGTCCGTGGAAACCTCGGCAAATGCACTGTTTGTCCTCCGCGTCTGTGGTCCGTGATTCCAGTCCGTCAAAAAAATATAACCTGTCCTATTCTTGTCCGTGAAAAACGGTTCACGGACCCATTCAAGTCAATGGGTCCGTGAAAAATGCGGATGGCCATCCGTGTGTCATCCGCGTTCCGTGTCCGTTTTTTTTGCAGATCCCTTGGCAGACACTTGGGAAACATTGTCAGCCTGTCTTTTGGTAAAATCTTTTGGGTCATGTCCGCTAAAAAAAACGGAAGACACACGGAAACACAACGGAAGGCAAAAACGGACACGGATCACTGAACAACGGAACCCCTTTTTGCAGACAGCATAAAAAAACGGTCGTGTGCATGAGGCCTAAAGGTGCCTTCCCGTGCTACGGATTTTGTTCCATAAATTTCCACAACTAAGGCCTCATGTTTTTTTATGCTGTCCGCAAAAAGGGGTTCCGTTGACGCGGACACGGAACGCGGATGACACACGGATGGCCATCCGCATTTTTCACGGACCCATTGACTTGAATGGGTCCTTGAACCGTTTTTAACGGACAAGAATAGGACAGGTTATTTTTTTTGACGGACTGGAATCACGGACCACGGACGCGGAGGACAAATGGTGCATTTGCCAAGGTTTCCACGGACCCATTGAAAACCAATGGGTCCGCAGAAAATCACGAAAAACGGAGCAACGGACATGGAATCAAACAACGGTCGTGTGCATGAGGCCTAAAAATCAGTTCCATTCCCCTGAATGTGATTTGCAGAAATCCATGGGTCTACCGCCCATTCAAATGAATGGAACTGATTTTTAAGGTAAGCCTACACAGGTGCAGCTTTACAGACAGAAAATCCGCACAGATTTCTCTGTGGATTTCTGTCTGTTTCCACCCCAAATCCTCACCCATGAGTGACTTACGGTTTTTGGTGAGGATTTGATACGGTTTGAGTCAGATCTCACCCTTGCATTGAAAAGGGTGAAATCTGCTCAAAGTATTGACATGCTGCAGATATCAAAATCCCCATGGCCCTTTTGATGCACATGAAGGAAAAATAAAGTGTACACGTGATTTGTCTAATCTCATACACTTTGCTGGAACAGTATTACGCAGTGAGAGTCCACAACCTGTGCAGGTAGCCTAAAGGTACATTCACACAGTGCGGTCAGATCATCCTTTTTTTTCCTACCGTGTTTACCATTATGGGAAAATGTTGCAGCCTTATGCAGCATTTTCTTTGACCGCATGGTGTGATTATACCCTTAACCACTTCCAATACTGTAAACTCAGTGTATCTATTGCAGTAAATGTAGTGTGTTACTAAATGCTAGTTTATGACATTTATGACATAGCCACAGGATAACCTCTGGTACCCGTATCTTGCAGTCTCCTGACCCCCTCTTGCTGCAGCTTTGAATAGAGAGATGGTCATGCATGTGTGGTTCTCTCCATTCACTTCTATGGATGTTTCAAAAGTAGCCAAGCATACGGACCTGCTGCACCTATTAGACATATATGGCATATCGTGTTAAAGGCTGATTGGGCCAAAAACTTTTTCTCAAAAAGTTACAAAACCGTTACAAAGTCGCATATACAGTACTGATGTAGCAGAGTATAATTAGTCACACAAGTTTGTCATAACCCTAATGCTACAGTATCACATCATCTTGCTGTAAAAGTGCAGGCCTAATGAGTAAAAGGATAAACTCAGCTCTGCTACATCTGTTTTTATTTAATTTTGACATTATTGTTTGTGTGTAATTATACTGTTAAATTTCAACTTTTAATTGTGCATTTTTTTTGTCTTTACTTTGGCTTAACATTATATACATTTGCAAAATTTTACATTTAGGTCTTTCCATATACCCTACATAGATTTTTTTATTAGTACTTTGTATTTAGTATACTGGAAATGTTCTTCTATAAAACATGTTATTGCTCAATCACTTTATGATCAGCGCTTTCCAATTCACTATACAGAAGAGGTGGATTATGTTTACTAACACTGAAACGACACAGACGTTATTTCAAAGTGTTAGTGTAAAACAAAGCTTTTGTTTGGATTCCTTATCCAGGATTTCCAGTAGTAAAATACTTGGTTGCATTCAAGCAATACATAAAAACATTGAAGGTATGCGTGTAATGTGCACTGTACACACTATACATAGTAGGCCAGTCAGCTGAGGACACCAGCCGCTCTGAACACAATCATGTATGCACGCTTGTCTTTCTTTTTCTTACATTTCTTTATGTTTTTCCTTTTTTATTTGATAAAAGTTGATACAATGCCTTTTGTGTCTCTGTAATGACATGACTGCTGTGCTGTGATTGGTTGCTATGGGCAACAAAGACAACTTTTCTTTGAGATAGTTCGATAAATTCCCCCCTAAGTCCCCTCTAAATTCGACCCTCAATTATCCTGACATGTTTATCTGTTGCTTAAAAGCTGAGAGGCCACCAATATGGCTGCCAATCATTCTTCTCGTCCCGTACAACTTTTCCAGACTCCTGAATCAAGTTTAAACGTCAGTGTATATTATTAGTGGGTTACATTGTCATGTATACACGTGTTCAAAATGTACCATGGCATCAGCCTTGGCAATTCCCCGGTCTCTAATTCATACAACATATTGTAGATGAAGAAACATACAGTCACGTTACACCAGTCTTAGGGCTCATTGCAGTCCCCAAAAAACGGATCCGCAAAAAATATGTATGGCGTCTGTGTGCATTCCGTATTTTGTCGAACAGAACAGCTGGCCCCTAATAGAACAGTCCTATCCTTGTCCGTAATGCGGACAATGATAGGACATGCTCTATTTTTTTGCACAACGGACATATGGAAACGGGATGCACATGGAGTAACTTTGCTCCTCTGACCAGAACTCACAGCATAAATATGATTTAGGCTTCATTCACACGTCCGCAATTGAGGACCCATTCATTTTAATGGGAACACACTATGTCCCACCCAGATCCAGAATTGCGGATCCGCACCTCCATTCCGCAAAAAAATAGAACATGTCCTATTCTTGTCCGCAATTGCGGACAAGAAAAGGCATTTTCTATGAGAGTGCTGGCAATGTGCAGTCCTCAAAATGCGGAACGCACATTGCCGGTGTCCATGTTTTGTGGATCCGCAAAACACACACGGATGTGTGAATGGACCCTTAAAATGCTGTGAGTTCCTGCTTGACCATGGAGCTACTGTACTGTGCTCCGGCAGGTCATGCACCTATCACACAGGACATGTTTCCCAGACTGAACACACTTGTGTGATATTAGCCTTGCTCATGTGGCATTGGAAAGCCATCCACAATAAGCAATCAGTTTTTACCAATCTTTAAAAAAACGCTATAACCCACATGATCACCATATCACGTCTGGTCCTAAGATACATGTCCTTGTGCGCTTTGAACAATCGCTTCTAGTTAGAAGTATCCCCTAAAAGGAGCTGATAACAGGTTTTCCTGCTCTGCTGCAACACCGCAGGGCAAATATAATATTACATGTTGCCCAATACAATGAAAAGGCCAGTTTTGTCATGACCTTGGAGATATTTGGTCCTTCAGAGAGAGAGAGGGAGAGATTTTTTGGTTGCTGGCTACCTTTAGCATTGAGTGAGGAAATGTGATCCCTCCATTTATCTCTATGTCCTTTTGATCTTTTGACTTTTTCTTGTCTTTTTCACAGTCTTTACACTTCCTCTTCTTTACCCTCAGAAACATCTCCATACCTCAAAGGCTCTTTTCACAGTGTAATTGGGTAACCCTTCACCATGTAAGAGTGAAGACGGGCCCATTTAGATAATGGGTGCCATAGTAATATTAGTTCTTGCTTCACTGGCTGGTAATTACTCCCTTGCCAGTAGCCATCTTCTTCAGCAAACTGCTGAGGGCCTTAAATGATGGTGAGACATCTGTAATTACACAATACCTTCACTTCTGTAGTATCAGAGGGGACCATGATAGTTTTAGTGGTCCAAGGGGGTCCTATATTTTCCGACTGAATAGATGCCATTACATTATGCCAGGTCTGTGATGAGCTTGGTATGATCAGGCACCTCACCAGTCTATTCATACCAGTCAGAGTACCGTAGTGGTATAGTGCCCTCAAGTCAAAAGTTGTTGTTGTACCAGTGGAAACAATGGTAGTAATGTCTATTACTGCTCCATTAGATCATTAACAAGTACTCGTCACAGAAGTTGTGTAATCCAAAGCCTTTCAACATCCACTCACAGGCAGCTGAAAACGGAGGAAATAAACTGCTGATGTGTGCAGGTTCTGTGGCCTACTGACACTTTCTAGCCGTGCATCAAATGATATACGGCCTATTGTTTTTTTGGCAGGTTATGGATGTGCCTTTGAGACAGCTTTGTAAAATTCACTTATGTGGATATACATTTAAGGTCAATAATATGCACATGATATATGAAGAACATCTTGAACACATTATGCTTTTTACTAGAGGTGTAATTCTTCATTGTGTTCACCTTTTCTGTATGATGTCCGTGATATAAAGCTGAAGCCTCATCTGTCGGGTTGAGTCTTAAACATTCTTTTTGGTCTCACATATACATACTATATGCCAGGAATGTAAAATGCTGTCAGACGGTAATGCAGCCAATAGTTAGGAAATGCAAATATATTTAAAAGATTTGTCCACTATTGATACCCTATACTCAGGATGGGCCATCAATATCTGATCGGCATGGAAGGGGCACCACTGCCAATCAGCTGCTGGAAGTCAGCACCAGAAATAACCAGATCCATCCATTGAGTAGTGGAAAGAGCTTGTTATTGCAGTGCTGCTCCCAGGGGTCCTGGAAAAATACTAAAAGCAGCACCATGTTGTAGGTTAGTCCAAACTGACAGTAGGTGGGGCAACACAAGTACGTAAGTAACATAGTAACATAGTACATAAGGCCGAAAAAAGACATCTGTCCATCCAGTTCGGCCTGTCATCCTGCTGGCTGATCCAGAGGAAGGCAAAAAACAAATAAAAAAAAAACAAAAAAACAAACCTGTGAGGTAGAAGCCAATTTTCCCCACTTAAGGGGAGTAAAAAATTCCTTCCCGACTCCATTCAGGCAATCAGAATAACTCCCTGGATCAACGACCCCTCTCTAGTAGCTATAGCCTGTAATATTATTACACTCCAGAAATACATCCAGTCCCCTCTTGAATTCCTTTATTGTACTCACCATCACCACCTCCTCAGGCAGAGAGTTCCATAGTCTCACTGCTCTTACCGTGAAGAATCTTCTTCTATGTTTGTGTACAAACCTTCTTTCCTCCAGACGCAGAGGATGTCCCCTCGTCACAGTCACAGTCCTGGGGATAAATAGATGATGGGACAGATCTCTGTACTGACACCTGATATATTTATACATAGTTATTAGATCTCCCCTCAGTCGTCTTTTTTCTAAAGTTAATAACCCACATTTTGATAACCTTTCAGGGTACTGTAGTCCACCCATTCCAGTTATTACTTTAGTTGCCCTCCTCTGAAGCCTCTCCAGCTCTGCTATGTCTGCCTTGTTCACAGGAGCCCAGAACTGTACACCTCCATAGCGATTTGTAAAGTGGTAGGCCTCTCATCAAGGGCGTCTATGCCCCTTTTGATGCAACCTATTATCTTATTGACCTTGGCGGAAGCTGCCTGACACTGTTTTTTGCAGCTTAGGCCTCATGCACACGACCATTGTTTGTTTCCGCGTCTGTTCCGTTTTTTTTGACAGATAGGACGCTTCCCCACCCCTTTAATGACACATATAAAAAGGGCCTTTTTATAAGTAGACTAAACCTAAACATACACTTTAGATAGCTCTTGTGCCCCCCCCCCCCCCCCCATTCATGTGCATGGGTAAAACATGTATATGTTGTCTATAAGCAGAGGAAAAAAATCCAGACACCTTTGGAGGCAACTCCCTTGAGAGCTACAAGATAGTTTAGTTGAAATCCAACTGCCCGATCCTTCTTTCCCCCAATGTCTGCTGTTGAAGGAGAGTTGGGACACCACCATACACATTGATATGGTCAGTTGAAATGTTTGGCTGGCCGCTCATTGAGATGTTTAGCTGGTCACACCCAAATATATATCTAGTATAAAACATGAGCATCATACTCAAAATCATATGTGGATATGACCATACAGACCAATACAGTTGTGGTAGTTAACGTACAGAAGACTATGGCTGCCACTGTGGAGTGGGTACTATGGTAATATGGTATGGGCACTAGAGATCGGGATTAAGGAGATTTATAAAATAGTACAGATTTTTTCGAAACGTCAATTCAACTTTGATAAATCTACGTCTATATTTCTGGAATCACTTAAATGTGCAATTTCTACATTTGCTTCCCTGTAAGCCCACCAAGCCTACCTGATGCCTGAGCCTCCTGACATCTAATAATAAGTACAGTATAAAGAAAGGAATTTTTGATTATACAGTTGGCTAGTTTAGATCCCACAAACATGACCCCAACAAAATGCAATGGATTTATTCTGCCAAATTATTTCTGTCTTCAGTACTTATAGAAACCTCACTTCTTTGACATATAGACGTAGTACCAAGCAAAGTCCAAATCTTAGGGCTTTATTTGACTTCCTCACGGTGTTGCATGGCACACCTAGATATTCCACATCATGATTAACCCAGAAGATGTGAGTGTTCCTGCCATTCACCGGACATTTGTCTGATGCAGAGGTGGAATTCTATCCCCTGATAGCTGCTGGAGATCAAATGAGTCAATGACATCCTTGCCCTGCCAGGCACGTAGCTCCTGGAACTGTGCTTCTGTGTGGAACAAGTTCCCTTTATATCCTCTCTTAAATATTTAGTGATTAGTTTAATGGTTTACTAACTGGTCTATCTATAGTCTAAAGGTCAACTCCGGAAGGGAAGGATTTTTTCCTTAAATGATGAAAAATGTTGAACGTTTGTGGATAAAGTACCAGTAAATGCTGTATTGAAGGGTGAGGTGTGGGCGTCTATACAACTCTTACTGCCAGTTCCAGACTCAAAGGTAGCAAAGTAAAACGGTAAGTGAAGAAGGCGCAAATTGTGACTTAGAGGAAGGATGCCCTCTGCTCTATACATCCTCATTCCCCCTAGGAACTCACCTAGAGACGGTCATTGAAGTGGCTATGACTAGATGTGGCAGAGAGGAACTTGTCACTTATTATTTGCCCCATGGTATCCTGTAAGATGCTAACACCGAATAGATGACAAGGATTCCTGTAATCCGTCAGTGTAGAAAAGGTCTCTAGGTGTATACACATTGTTTCTATTGGTCTGTATTTATCTATTTCTTTCTCAGTCTATCTATCTATCTATCTATCACCTACCTACAGTATCTACAGATGTAGCAGAGGTAGCAGTCACACTTGGTGAGTTATCCCATCTAGTTAACATATTATGACTGATACTGTTAACCCTGATACATATCTATCTATCTATCTATCTATCTATCTATCTATCTATCTATCTATCTATCTCTATCACATTCAGGCCTTCATCCGTTACTCACTTCTATGTGCTCCTCTATGCCGCCCACCATCATTGAACCCCTCAGATGCTGTATTCAACGCTGATTGCAGCATCTGACGGTCACATTGAGGCCTTTCAGGGGTTAATCAGGGGTTCGAAAAAATACATTCTCACCTCATCCATTTGCTCCTGGAGAAGCCAATGCAGCCATCTTTATTAAAGAAAACATGCCAAATCTCTCTCGCTGATGTGATGACATTATCATGCTGGGCGGATGTGGTGACATCATCACTGATGACATCACTGCGCCCGGCCAGCATGATGAGCTGGAGACGAGGGATGTCTTGCAAGACTTTGTGAATAACTTCGGTATTAGATTTGTAAACTGAGAAACCATTTTAAAACTTGGATCTGAACTTGGTTTTGGTTCCGACTGGTGCCTTGGAGCTAAAGCCGAGTTTGCATCCAAGTTTTAAAACGATTTTTCAGTTTAAAAATCAAATACCTGACTTTGCCTCGTCGTACAGCATTAAACCGAAGTTTTGAGCGTAGCGACTTCGGATCTAGGATCCGAAACTCACTTCACTCGTCAGCATGCGCGCGATTTGGCTTGTTTTCTTCAATCAAGATGGCTACAATGGCCTCTCCACGAGCAAATGGATGAGGTATGTTTTTTTTTTTATAACTGCCATTACAGGAAAACTTGATTTGTTACCACGAAGCGTGAGGAATTTCAGATTCGTGGTGAATCAAATTTTTCCTGAAATTTGGATGAGTCAATTCGTTTAACTTTGATTCGCCCAACACTACTGCTGACAGACACCTTTTAGCAATTGGAAATATCTGAATTCACTCAGTGTTAGGGCTCATTCACACGGCCGTTGCCGTATTGCGTCCCGCGTATAGCAGGTCCGCAATGCACGGGGCACCGACTGTGTGCATTCCGCTTCACGGATGCGGACCCATTCACTTAAATGGGTCCGCAAATCCAGAGATGCGGTGCGGAACGGAACGGAAGCACGGAACGAAACCCAACGGAAGCACCATGGAATTTTTCCTGGGGTTCCGTTCCGTCCCTCCGCACTGCAAAAAGATAGAACTTGCTCTATCTTTTTGCGAAACGGACGGATCGCGGACCCATTCAAGCAATTTGCGGTCAACAGCATGGGCATGGAGGGGCAACGGTCGTGTGAACAAGCCCTAATGTGTCTAGCCTCATCAGTAATTAAAAAATGTAACGAGATACACATAGAGACCGAATTCCCAATACATCAACCTGCGTTTTTACGTCAGTCCCCTTGTTTATTTACCCGGCTTATGAAATGCATTATCATATTTCTTCCTAGCGCCAAGCCAAGTATGTAAAGTATGCTTCAAATAAAAGAGATAGGTGTAACTTAATAAAAATGTGGTGTTCATTTCCAGACAAAAAAAATCTCTGGCTCCAGACCAAAAGAAACCTAAACATTTTGCCAGCAGTTTGCAGTTTACAGTAATCCCGGCATATTTCCCTTATTTCTTCTATCTCTTCCTAAAACATATGCCGGTATCCTTAAACATAAGTCAGCAGAGAGCTGGCAGACAGCGAGATAAAGCTTGGGGGTGAGAGGTTTATTGTTTCAGCAGAGCTGAGGTTTAGTCCTTCAAGATGCTGATAACTGTTGTTTGACTTACTCCAAGTGACACAGGCTGGAGTCCGCATATTCCCAAAGCACTTTATTAATATTTCATACACATGGGTACAAATATCAGCATGCATATTAGAAAGAGATCTACATGTAAAATGAATGCATTCAAAATTGCTGTATAGGCTTTATTGCCATAATTAAAAAGTAATAGGTGAAGAACTGAGTCCTGTCTGCAGGATCAACCCCATTAACCAGACATATTGCATGGTGGTTAAAACGATACCTGTCTTGCTGTCTTGTGAAAATTGGTTACAGTGATCCTCAGTATAAAGACTTATTTCTTAACCCTTTCATGACTGGACGATCTTCCAGTTTTTTGTTTTTTACTCCCATCCCTCCCAAAGCCATAATTTTTTATTTTTCTGTTCACATACCTGTATGATGGCTTTTTCTTTTTTTCTTTTTTTTTTTTTTGGTGGGACAAGATGCCCTTTTTAATGGCACTATTTACGGTTCCATAAAATGTGGTGGTAAGCAGGAAGAAAAATTATAAATATAGTGAAATTGTAAGAAAAAACATTTTTTGTTTTTACTGCGTTCCCTATGCCATAAAACTGACCCACGCTTCCGGGTTTTCAGGATTCAGATGCTATGGTCAGGATTGACCACAGCGTCTGAAGTTTTAAATGTCGGCATGGCCACCGGTCTCGGACAGTAGCGCTCAGGAGTGGGCGCCATCTTTAAAGTCCCGACTGCCGACATAAATAGCCGTATGGCGGTCGGGAAGGGGTTAAGCAAATAGGCTTTTTTCTTGTTACCGCAGCAACTGAATTTCACTGTATAGTTATCATTTTAATAAGCAGGATCAGCCCTATCAGGCAGTATGCCTGTGTTGGTAGGGTTGATCCTGCTGACAGGGCCTCTTTAAAGGTTTCATTATTACTTGTGGAGTACTTGGAACCCATGTCGTTTTATAAATTGTCCTCAATGCCTGTGTGCAGTTTATATGCTTCAAGTTAATCCCTTCGTGATAGTTTACTGACCCATAGTCTACTGATGACGGCTAATCTTGGAATACTTGGGCCAGCCATTCACATGAGATACCTGTCACTTTTGTTTGGCCAACAGCTACCACTTCCGATCCTCCCATAGATATTTATGATCATCATGTGTTCTCAGTAGGAAGAGGGGGAGAAACAAGAAGGGTCACTTAGTTGAAATCCTTATCTCCCCAAATATCTGCCGTCAGGGAAAGAGTCGCACTTCAGTGATTTCCATCAGTTATTGTGAGCCAAAACCAGGTGCGGGTCAAAAAGTAAGAATAGGTGCAAATCTTTACATTGTACCTGATTTTATTACTGGTTTTTGTTCACAATAACTGGAAATAATATACCAGTAGTGTTGAGAGAACTTATGTTTTAAGTTCTGCATCCAAAGTTCGGGTCCGGGTTATCGAAGAATCCCGTTATGGATTCCGCTACCACGGACCATAACAGAATTTGGAATCCATAACGGGATTCTTCGATAACCCGGACCCGAGCTTTAGATGCAGAACTTAAAAAACAAGTTTGCTGAACACTACTGACCAAGTAACTGAAGTGTGAACTTGGCCTAATGTGTATGGCCAGCTTTAGACTCTAAGCCTATGTTCAGATGTGGTGAATGTGCTGCAGACAATGGGGACTATTTACTAAGACCTGCGTTTCACACAACAGCCTTCAGTTAAAAGCCTGAAAAAGGACGAGTCAACTCATTTATTAAGAGGTGCACGCCTCTTAGGCCCCTTTCACACGGGCGAGTTTTCCGCGCGGGTGCAATGCGTGAGGTGGACGCATTGCACCCGCACTGAATCCGGACCCATTCATTTCTATGGGGCTGTGCACATGAGCGGTGATTTTCACGCATCACTTCTGCGTTGCGTGAAAATCGCAGCATGCTCTATATTTTGCGTTTTTCACGCAACGCAGGCCCCATAGAAGTGAATGGGGCTGCGGGAAAATCGCAAGCATCTGCAAGCAAGTGCGGATGCGGTGCGATTTTCCCGCATGGTTGCTAAGCGACGGGACCCGATCTTTATTATTTTCCCTTATAGCATGGTTATAAGGTAAAATAATAGCATTCTTAATAAAGAATGCTTTGTATAATGTTGATTAAGGGGTTAAAAATAAAAAATTTTACTTACCTTAGCCACTTGATCGCGTAGTTGGCGATCTGTCTTCTCTCTTCAAGCTTTAGCTGTATTCTAAAGGACCTGTGATGACATCACATCACATGGTCCAATCACATGGTCCGTGATGGACCATGTGATTGGACCATGTGATGTGATGTCATCAAAGGTCCTTTAGCTGGTAGCTAAAGCTTGAAGAGAGAAGACAGATCGCCAACTACGCGATCAAGTGGCTAAGGTAAGTAAAAATTTTTTATTTTTAACCCCTAATCAACATTATACAAAGCATTCTGCATTGAGAATGCTATTATTTTACCTTATAACCATGTTATAAGGAAAAATAATAAAATCTACAGAAGACCAGAAACTGGACTTCAGTGATGAAGTCCAGCTTCAGGTCTGGGTACCAAACATGGCGATTTTTCACACGCGCGTGCAAAACGCATTACAAAAGTTTGCACACGCGCGGAAAAATCGAGCATATTCCCGCAACGCACTCGCATTCAATCCGGGTGTCAAACATGACGCCCGTGTGAAAGAGGTCTTAACCACTTCAGCCCCCCTGGCTCAAACACCCTTAATGACCAGGCTACTTTTTACAATTCTGCACTACACTACTTTCTCCGTTTATTGCTCCGTCATACAACTTACCACCCGAATGAATTTTACCTCCTTTTCTTCTGCAAATTGTGTTCTTCTGTTGTAAATTTTTTTATGATGTCACAGAACAGGTATTATACATACAATGATGTCACTGTACAGGGATAATACACACAGTGATGTCACAGAACAGGGATTATACATACAATGATGTCACTGTACAGGGATAATACACACAGTGATGTCACAGAACAGGTATTATACATACAATGATGTCACTGTACAGGGATAATACACACAGTGATGTCACAGAACAGGGTTTATACATGCAATGATGTCACTGTACAGGGATAATACACACAGTGATGTCACAGAACAGGTATTATACATACAATGATGTCACTGTACAGGGATAATACACACAGTGATGTCACAGAACAGGGTTTATACATACAATGATGTCACTGTACAGGGATAATACACACGGTAATGTCACAGAACAGGGATTATACATACAATGATGTCACTGTACAGGGATAATACACACAGTGATGTCACAGAACAGGTATTATACATACAATGATGTCACTGTACAGGGATAATACACACAGTGATGTCACAGAACAGGTATTATACATACAATGATGTCACTGTACAGGGATAATACACACAGTGATGTCCCAGAACAGGTATTATACATACAATGATGTCACTGTACAGGGATAATACACACAGTGATGTCACAGAACAGGGATTATACATACAATGATGTCACTGTACAGGGATAATACACACAGTGATGTCACAGAACAGGGATTATACATACAATGATGTCACTGTACAGGGATAATACACACAGTGATGTCACAGAACAAGGATTATACATACAATGATGTCACTGTACAGGGATAATACACCCAGTGATGTCACAGAACAGGGTTTATACATACAATGATGTCACTGTACAGGGATAATACACACAGTGATGTCACAGAACAAGGATTATACATACAATGATGTCACTGTACAGGGATAATACACACAGTGATGTCACAGAACAGGTATTATACATACAATGATGTCACTGTACAGGGATACATTAACATTACATCATGATTTAACAACACAGCCTAAATGCACACAGCCATGTCACAGGAGAGAGATGATGCTCAGAATGGTGTCATAGTACAGATACTATACACACTGTCATGTCACAGTACAGGGATAATATACAAAATGATGTCATACTACAAGCACAATGCACAAAGTGATGTCACAATACAGAGAAGTACATACTGATTTTGCACACAGTGATGTCTAGCACTATAAAATCAGTCTGTACATAGTGAACAGAGCAATCTCTCAGTACAGGTGGGATACCAGAGTGTGGGGAGTAGTCCTTGACTTGCCCCATATGATTTTAATTTTTTTTATTTTTTTTTGACAGACCTTTCCTATAATTTTCCTCATAATTTCCAATAGAAAAAAGACAAGTTAGAAACCAGAATGCACTGCTATATGTGGGCTAAGCTTAATAATTTACTATTGTGTTTCTTTTTAACGTCAGATATGTTGGGAATGGTTTGCTGTGGTCATTAACACATTCACTATAGTTACTTGCAAGAAGCGGAGTCACTTTAAATAGAGTAACTCTTTTTTCATTACATGCTGGGACATTTTAAGCACTCACACAATGTCTTATGGATTTTCCCAGGTGACTGATATAATTTTAAGAGAAGTATTAACCTTTACATTAATCCTTCTCAGGTCTCATTTTAAGAGATTCAACAAAATTCACATCGTTTTAGTTAAAAAAGCAATAACGATTCCACTGTATGGTCACATTGTGCTATGCAGATGGAAGCAAGAGGCACTGTCATACTGTCATACTGGATTAATATGCAGATGGTTTAAGGTCAGCACTTATATTTTATTGTATGATTATGCAACTTTATAAATTACTTCTGTTTTTGGCTTCGCTGAATTGAGTCATAATTACATTTTATCAAGTTTTTTGCTTTTAAATCATTTAATCTTACCCCCTCGTTGTCTTATGCTCTTCCGTGTACATAGTTATCCATATAAGTCAGTAAATATAAAGGGAATGCTTACAAATTTTCCAATATATTCTACTAAAGAGGACCTGTCACCATGAAATGCAGTGCAATCTGCAGGCAGCGTGTTATAGAGCAGGAGGAGCTGAGCAGATTTATATATAGATTTATGGAAAAAGGTTCAGTAAAACCTGTAATTTATACATTCAAATCTCTGCTTTTTCTGACTTCATCTTTACACGGGGCGGTGTAATCAGTGATTGCATTATCTGTGTAAGGCTTTTTGTGGACAAGAATAGTTCTTGTTTTGTGGACAAGAATAGGCATTTCTATAATGGGCCCGTTCCGTTCCGCAAATTGCGGAACGGAACGCGGAGGAGCTTCCGTGTTTTGCGGATCCGCGGTTTGCGGACCGCGAAACACCAACGGTCATGTGCATGTAGCCTAAGGGTCCTTTAAACGGGCCAAAGATTCTAAAGATAACCGCTAATGAGCGTTCATAGGTCTCCTCCACCAGCGAGCAGCAGATTGTCAGGAAGGGACACTTCCTTCCCGACAATCTGCTGCTTTGTCGTCCCGGGGGAGGTGTTATAAGTAAGTTTACACTGCCAGATAATCGCTAATGAGCATACCTATGAGTGCTTGTTAGCAATTATCTTTGGGATTCTCAGCCTTTGTAAAGGGACCTTAAGTGTGTATCAGTCACTGATAGCTGTCAACGGGGACGAACTTAAGTTTAGAAAAAAATGGCATATAAATGTATATTTGATTTGCTGAATCTTTTCCCATAAAACTATATATGAATCTGCTCAGCTCCTCCTGCTCTATAACAAGCTGCCTGCAGATTTTACTGCGTATTGTGGTGACAGGTCCTCTTTAAGAAATAGTGTTGATTTAGCTCTGTCCCCTAATATGTAGACTACACGAGTTAGGCCTCATGCACACGACCGTTGTTTGTTTCCCGTCCATTCCGTTTTTTTTCACAGATAGGATGCTTCCCTATTCATTTCAATGGGTCCGTCAAAAAATGCGGATGGTCAACCGTTTTTGTTCCGCATCCATGGTCCGTGTTTACATTCTGTTAAAAAAATAGAGCATGTCCTATTTTTTTCACGTTTGCGGACAAGGATAGGCATTATTACAATGGATCTTCCCAAAAAAAACGGATCCCTCAAAAAAAACCGTCCGTCATCCGTTTATTTGACGGACGCAAAATTTGCGGACGGAGCGGACACGGAGGCAGGCAACAGTCGTGTGCATGTAGCCTTAGGCTACATGCACACGACCGTTAGTGTTTTGCGGTCTGCAAACCGTGGATCCACAAAACACGGAAGCTGCTCCGCATTCCATTCTGCAATTTGCGGAACGGAACGCGGCCCATTATAGAAATGCCTATTCTTCTCCGCAAAACGGACAAGAATAGGACATGCTCTATTTTTTTTGCGGGGGCACGGAACGGAGCAATAGATGCGGACAGCACACGGAGTGCCATCCGCATCTTTTGCGGCCCCATTGAAGTGAATGGGTCCACGCCCGAGCCGCAAAATATGCGGCTCGGACGCGGACCCCAACAACGGCCGTGTGCATGAGGCCTTAGTGTAGGGGAAAATCCAGTTTGTTGGTTTGGTTATTTCTTTCACCCCAGATATATAAAATCAAGCTTGCAGGAGAATAGCTTACCCTATAGGTGAGCCAATAGTGTACAGACTAAAGGCCCCTAACACGAGCCAATGGTGAGGGCCATGTGCAGGCAAGAACACACCACCTTGGGTCATATGATCCTCTTTCTTCATCTTTCTTGTACTCTAATCTGAAAAATGGCTGACACCATTTTGAGAAATTCGATCGAATCAAATTGCCCAAAAAAAATATTTGGATTTGACTTACATTTTTTGAAACTTTGTGTTGAATTTGATTAGTTTAGAATCGTTTAGTGATAAGCGTTTTTATTCAATAGTTCAATAGAATACAAAAGTGACTTATAAAACTCTCAGAGTTGTTCTGAAAACCATGTCCAATTGAAGTTTCATAGCTGTCACTTCAAATGCTTGGAGAAGCTATTAGATGTTCTTCTAGTCATCCACTCCAGTAGATTTTTCTATGGTTGGTGATTTGATGTTGGTTTTTGGATAATCATTGAAGACAGAAAACTAAACTTTCACGTAAACATCTGCTTGTTCTGGCGGGACTCATCTTAATTCCATCAACGCACCCCTAGAGCGGTGAAGAGCTGGTGATGTTATCTTCTAAAGCTCCTCGATTGTTTCATGAAGATTATCTGATACTGTGAAAAAAAGCTTTATGGTTCCTTTGGCATGAACTTACCATGCCCCTAATGTATCTATCCTAAAATGTCTTTTACTGTTAAAGAGATTGTAATCTACAAAAAGTTTAGTATCCCGCTGCTGCCGAAAAACCGCTTGGCTTTTATTTTCTAAAGATGCTTAGTGTAGTTTATCAAAACACCAGGCATATGGGTTATGGGTGCATCTCAGTATGTTTGGAGATTCAATGCTAATATTGTTCATCTGTATTTTTACTTACCGTATTTATACGGTACATTACACATTAAAAATTGAGAAATGTACTCATAAATTGAATAAATAAGGACACCATTCAATCTGTACAATTCATTTCCTATCATAAAATCTCAGCTATCACTTCCAAATGCTCAGTTAAAAAGTGACTGTGGAAAGGAACTGTTCTGGGATGTAGTGCAGAAGGCCTCCACTATCTACATGGGTGCTACTTACATGGACAAGGATGCCATATAGTGCAGTAACACGTTGATCTTGGTATCACCGTGCATGGTGCACAAGACCTAGAAATAAGTTATACTTTGGTAGCTAGATTTTTTCTGCATTCCATGTTAATGAAGTAATCCAGGATTAGAAAAAAAATTGCTGCTTTTTTTACATATGCAGTGCCATATTTGCCACAGGTCTTGTGGCTGCTACTGTTTTTGGATGAAAGCAGCCTTATATTTCCAACACTGGGTGAAACCTTTAATAATACTATATGCTGAATTACCATAATTTGGCAATGAGAAAAGAGGCTAGCCAAAGAAACCCATTTGACTGCTGTCAAGTTAAAACCCTTGTAGACCATGTAGTTAAGCTGTAAAGAGATGTTGGGCCCACTAACCATAAGAGGTGCTTCTGAATGACATTTATGGCATTATTAAGATTCTAACCGTTTCAATTAAGGGGAAGGTCTAACCCTTTAAAAGTGATGTCCTCTCCTGAGGCAAGCCATCGCTATCTGATCAGTGTGAGTCTGACGGTCACCATCCCAGCCGATCAGCTGTTCTGCTGTAGCTTCAGTGGTGGAACTTGGTGGCAGACCTACATAGCTCAGTTTGTTTTTGCAGTAGATGGAGCTGATTACTTCAGTGTTGCTCTCATTCACCCCCGTGTCAGCCGTACTGCCTTAAAGGGATTCTGTCAGCCCGATTTTGCATACAAAGCTATTGGTGTCATTATATCAATCTCCATTATGCCATTAAAAATATACTATTTTTACCCCCACCTGTAGTTTCATTTGTGATAAAAATAGGTTTTATGTATATGGTAATTACCTTCCTAATGTGCCCAAGGGACTGTCCCTCTGGCCGATTGTGCCCAGCCGCTCCCCTGATCTCTGAGCCCAGCGCCGCCCCGCTGTTAATTTATTCACTCCTCTCTGGCCTTTTTTTTTTTCTCAGTGCGCCGTAATCCCACGCATGCGCCGATGTCACACAGGTCCGGGCCTGCGCGGTGTCCTGGCAGCAGCCTCAGCGCCTGTGATTTTATCACAAATAAAACTACAGGTGGGGATAAAAATTGTATATTTTTAATGACATAATGGAGACTGATATGTTGATACCAATATCTCTGCATGCAAAATCGGGCTGACAGTATCCCTTTAACAATCTCCCTCCACTGCACAATAAACAGAGTTACTGAAGAACAGCTGAACATCGGGAAGGAAGGGGGTGTCAGACCTCCACCCATCAGATAGTATTGACCTATCTCAAGAATAGGCTATTGAAGGGTGCTACCTTCAATATCATTTGTGCATTGCTTTAGTGGACAGGTCCTCTTTATATCAGAGATAGATGTTCTTTAACTGGCCTAAAGTACTTACACTATCTCCCTTGCTAATTTTTTTTTACCCCACCTCTTAGGCTTCACCATGACACCTCATTAACAATTCTTAATTCCCCAAAATTTTTACCACTATCTTAAAGGGGATGTCCGGATTCAGAGCTAAACCCAGACATATCCCCTTCTTCCCCCACTCAGCCCCTCTGACATGAGAATCGGAGCATTTCATTTTTTGTTTACATGTTTACACTGCTAGGCGGAGGCTTCCGCCTAGCAGTGTTCCCGGTCACCGGCACCGGCACTAATGGGTGGGCTTTAGCACTGACCTAGCCGGTCTCCCTGCTAGGCAGAAGCCTCCGCCTAGCTTACCCATGGAGAGCCCCGTACGTCACCAGATATCCAGAAAAAGCTCTTGTTCTGCACGATACAGCAGAGGGAAAGTGAGCGCATCGGAGCATAAAATACTCCAATGCTCATGTCAGATGGGCTTAGGGGGGAAGAAGGGGATATCTCCAGGTTAACCTCTGAACCCGGACAACCCCTTTAAGAATATATAACTGGATATCTTCCAGTATTAGCCATGTAGTATGTTTCCCATGAGATTGTATGGGTGGACGGAAGTGGAATTTGCTATGTATGTGTTTGTGATCTTTACTACATATTTGTTATTATTGGTATGTTGGTAAATAAACCATATATGTTGAATTATATATAGAAAAGGAACAATCTATGTACTTGGCAGTCATTCACGTTTTACAGTGATTTCTGCCTCACTTTGTTAACCTTGTTAAATTCTAGGCTTCGTGAAGCATCATTGTTGGAGAAAATACTGCTAAACAGCACTGGTCTTGGGCGCATGAGCGTTTCTTTCCTAGCAATACCTCAAAAAGCCAAGTCCATAATTTATCCTGGACACTCCATTATGATCATCTGATGTGACAGCAGCAAGCCATAGTCCAGGGCATGGCAGTATTTATCACTGTAGGCAGGAGCCTGACATTTCTGCCTGTCACTGCTGACATGTTAATTGAAATAAAGGCTTATCTAGTCTGTGACTTCATGAATGCTGTTTATACAAGTACACAGGTAAAAGTAATCTGTCTGCAGGAACTAGATTAGTGATAGAACAATGCATCGATACATATCCCATAGTTTGCTCAAGATTTTTTTTCTTTTCTTTTTGTAATAAAATACTTTCCCTTAGGGAAATTGTAATAAAAATGAGAATTATTGTGTTTTAAAATCTGAAGCTCCTGCAAACAAGTCTGAGCGTGCTTGAGCTTTGTTTTCATTTTCAGAATGAATTGCACTTTTGACAACATGGATATGAGGCCCTCAGTCAAAATGTAATAATAGCAACTTATTTCGACATATAGAATTACTAACCCAGCAAAGTGTTCTGCTCTCTCTGCTCACTTATCAGTGTAGGCAACTCACACCATGTGCCATGGAGGATCGTATCAGGTGCTTGCCACGGGATAGACCTGCAATAGTCTTTTTACTACTCAAAAAAATGTGGGAAGAAAATTGGAACCTAAACATATCATTATTTGAAAAGTAAGACCCTATTCACATGTGTCAGACTTAAAAGGAGTCTGTCACCTCCATATGGCCATATACAGCGCTTACATTGTCCTATCGCACACCTATTCATGAATGTAATGGTACCTTTCTTATTTTCTTTACACTGTGTAGGAGCCCAGGCTGCTCTGCCTCATTTCATTGTTACTCCGCCCCAGCATCTGGTTATGCCTGCCCTCCTATTCCCTTGTGTCATCCTTCGGTCCAGCCGAGATCCCACGCCTGCACACTGCCTTGCCGGCGCATGCGTATAGGATGTAAAACCTGCCAAACCTGCCATTAAAATGAAATTGAAAAAATTCTGTTACTTCTGTAGCAGTAACATATGCTTAAAATATATATATATATTTTTATGAAAACATGACATGTTATCCTTAAATAACGACATTTTGCATGCTGCACCACGCCCACTAATGCTCATTTAAATTAATCTGAATGTTAGTAAAACTTTAAAATCAAAATTCAATGGGCTTTTTTTTTTTCATTTGACTTTTGGTGAAAATGCCTGCAAGAGATGAAATTGAAATATTAATCTACCATTTTCAGCTTCTACATGGTGTTTTCATTTGATTTATGACATGAAAAACCCACTATAGAAAGAGGAGAATTAATTGACAAAGTGGAAATTTAAAAAGAAAAAGACTATTTATTCTTACATTTATTTTTGACACTTATTACCCACACTGGAGTTGGGAAAAAAAATTCAAATGGAGAAACTGAATTTTCTTTTTAATTTTGGCAAGCATTTTGCAGACACTAGATGAAATTAAAATGTTAAAATGTTATTTTAATTATAATTTTAGTTTTTTCAATCTTATTTTAATTTTGGCAGGTTTTACCTCCCATACATGCGCACTAGTTGAAGCGATGCCGTGCCCACAATGGGCATTGCAGTGCTCGTGCCCCGGCGAGGCAATGCGCAGGCACAGGATCTCGGCCGGACTGAAGGATGACGCAAGGAAATAGGAGGACGGGCAGAGGCTGGGGCAGAGTAGCAATGAAATAAGGCAAAGCAGCCTGGGCTCCTACACAGTGAACGCTGCCCCTGGGCACTTGCGAGTGCTAATTTGCATATGAATTAAATGTCCAGCTTCTGCAAATGTAAAGAAAATAACAAAGGTACCATTACATTTTATAGGACAATGCAAGAGCTGTATATGGCCTTATGGAGGTGACAGACTCGCTTTAACATGAAGTGTGAAACCGTTGCATGTGAATGGGGTTTCTACAACCCTGTTCATGGCTCAGAAAATTTCAGACAGCTTTTGTCCATGCGCTGAAAAAGAAATACTACTACAGAAAAAAAAATCCACTACAGTCACATATTTCAGGTAGAAACATCGAAGACTAGCCCCATTGAAGGACAATGGGGCTAATCTTCATAGCTATCTGCCACAGATCTGCTGCACACACTTGCAACACATCTGCAACAGGAATCCAAGTGTTCACCTGGGATTTCCCCCTCTGAAACATCGGAGCATTGGATTGTAACTGAACGTGTAAACAGAGCCTAACTATTAACCTCTTGAATTATTTTAGCATTTTTAAAGCACACCTTATGTTTTAATTTTTGCCCCACTGCATTCTGAGGAATGTTGTCTTGCATGCTTTTCTGTGTTTTTTTTTATAATTTTTTTAGTACATAGCCTTTTTATTTATCTTTTGTGTGAAACACACTCTTTTTTCACTTCTGTAATTATGTTTTTGTGCTTTTTATGTAGTTCTCAAACACCTTAAAGAGGAATTTTGGTTGTTACAGGTTATCCCCTATCCATAGGTTAGGGAATAACTATTTGTTTGGTGGGGGTCCTACCGCTAGGTCCCACACTGATCACAAGCATGGGCAGCCCATACCACTCTGAGCCCCCATGATTTAAACATTGAACATGTAGAATTTATGTTACAGTGTTATTACACTTTTCAGAAAAAATGTGCATGGGTCAGGGACGAAGTTTAAGCAGGACTGATAATTGTCCATTTCTTAACACTGAGGTCATTCCAGCTCCACAGATACAGATAATTGGGCTAAGGCTCCCATACTGATTGGTTCCACCAGCCAATAAATGCATATCTCTTATTACAGTAATCATGAAGGGGTGTCAATGGTTCCAAGGCTACTGGCAAATGTAGAACATTGTAGCATTAACCGGTTCCTTATCTTAAGTAAATGTTATTCCCTTAAATACTTATATTGTTATTAGAAAGTTAAATGCCTCCTTAAAATTTTTTTCCTAAGGTCATCTTAAATGGGTGTAAAATATATTTAAGAATTCCCCATATGCTGTATAACCAGGTGATGTCCTCTGATTCTGTATAGACCGCAGCTAAATCACTGGCATTGTGAAAAGCTAGCTTTGCTTTGTCATTGACATGGCTGCAGGGTGACCTCTGGGAGAATGTGTTTATTTGGAAAGTACTAGGATCATGGCAAGTTAATCTGGTCTGGTGGTGAACTGCATAGTTTATTTATACGTACGTGAACATTGATTTTTAATGCATACCCTGCTTTATTAGTTTATTAAACTTGATCCTATGAGAACCAGGTACAAATAAAATCCAGCCCTGTACCTTTACAATTCAGCATTTCAAATTGTACTGCAAATATATGTGTCTATGGTCAGTGGCGCTGATATAAAATATCAGACTGCTCATTTATAAAATATATATTTATATTCTTACGCTGCGCTGTAGCATTGTCTGATTCTGCGGGAGAGGGAGGGGCAACAGTAATGTTTTCTTATTGAGGGTCCACAGTCCTAAGTGGTTTGTCTTTATTAGTTATGAACACCTTACCTTTCATGAGAAAAAAATTACCACTATAGGGCAGCATTGTTGTTTTGCAGGATTCAAATGCGACCAAGGGCAACCTCTGTATAGAGCTTGTATTTTCTTCTGGGTACTACAATTTCCGCCCATACCCCAAAAACATACTTATAGGTTAATCAAAATTATACCCCAGTCCCCAGAGAATGTCTGTGTCTGACGTTGGGAAGTTATATTGTGAACCTCGTTGGGGATAGGACTGACATGAATGGTGACAATCTCTTTGAGGATGCAGGATACATGGATGCCGCAAAAGATAAGAAAGTGCTCGCTTTGAACAACAGTCTCACCATCTTTAATAAAAACAAATTAGTACTCATATAGCTGCATGAGACAGTCAACAGTCAGTATCTATGAATGCACAAATACTTTATAAAGTGCACATGAAATTGCATAATATTTATTTAAAAAGTTGTGATATATAGTCATTATGATGGATGTTATTTGGCTTGGGGCTACTCCTAAGGGTATAATCTAAGTAGCGCCCTGGTAGTCACACTTTAATCACTATACAATGATCTAGACTTCGCTGCAGGAGAACCACCAGTGAATGCTGATCCATGGGAGGTCAAAAGACACCAGTGCGGAGCAACAAGGGATCAGGCAAAACCATAGTCAGTCAGAGGCCAAGGTCAGGGCAGGCAGAGTATGTGCAATCCGATAAACAGTCCGAGGTCAGGGCAGGACAGAGATCAGGCAGAAGTCTGAACAGGCAGTTATGGATTAAATCCAGATTACAGACTAGGCAGAAGTTGTTACACAGGCAAACAAACAAAGAATATCACACCTTTGCAGGATACTAGCAGACTAAAAGCTATTGCTTAAGTACCTTAGGCTGTCTTCACAGGCCCTTTAAGAGTGGAGGGAGTGCATGTGCTCCCTACAGGTAGGACAAGAGAGGCCTAGCCAGCAGGAAACCCACATTCTTCATGTTGGGACAGAGCTATCCTGGCAGCCGGGCTCACCCTAGACGAGTGAAAGGCGGGAGGCGAGTCCGCGCTGCCAGGGACCAGAGTGCTGGAGCGGGTGAACATGGTCAATCAGGTTAGAATAATTAGTTGTGAACCTTTTTAGGGAAAGGAGTGACATGAATGGTGATAATTTCTGCATATAGTTATAGCAGGCATGTCCAAACTCTGGCCCTCCAGGTGTTGCAGAACTACAACTCCCATCATGCTTTTCTGTAGGTTGATAGCTGTAGGTTGTCCAGGAATGATGGGAGTTGTAGTTTTGCAACATCTGGAGGGCCGGAGTTTGGACATGCCTGAGTTATAGAATATATTGGTTCTATATATGCAACAGGAAATAAATCCACCTTACGTAATGAAATAGCTTACATTACTGTACCACACATTGTAGGGCAGTTTATTTACAAGGGTAGGACTAGAGAAAAGCAGTTAAAGGGAACCTGTCATCAACTTTATGCTGATCTCACTGAGGGCAGCATAAAATAGTGACAGAAATGCTGATGTCAGCGGTGTGTCACTCATGAGCTAAAAGTAAGTGGTTGCTGAGAACCAGCATCATAATCATTGCAACACTGGCCTTGAAAAAAGTCAAATCTACCTGAGAAGAGTCATGGTTTTTATAACCTCCTGCTCTCCCCCATCTGCTGATGATTGGCAGTTCTCTCCTAGAGAGAAAGGGAGAAAACTAGGTAGAAGCCTGTCAGTCATCAGCAGGTGGGCAGGGAGAGCAGGAATTCATGAGTAACCAGGACTCTTCTCAGGTGGCCGGGACTCTTTTCCAGGCCTAGTCTGCAATAATTATGATGTTGGTTCTCGGCAACCACTTACTTTTATCTTATAAATGACAGACCGCTGAAATCAACTCACCTGTCTCAACTTTTTTCTGCCTTTAGTATGGGCAGCATAAAGTTGATGACAGGTTCCCTTTAAATATTAACTAAAAGTGAGTTTCGCCTTCGCTAATGCTGAATTGTTAATGGAAGGTAAAGGTATTTATTGCTTGCATCTAGTATAAAAAGGAATTTCAGTATTGATTTATGTATCTCACATGAAATTAGATGCAGTCATGGGAGATTAATATTAGTTCAGAATAATAAAAAAAAACTTGCAAAACTCCAGGAGTAAGAGCATATTAATAAACAAAGAAGTGTAAGAGAGAACCCGGAACCCTTTGTGTAGGCTAGACAATTTAAAGAGAAAGGGGGCAGGGCTAGATTGGGAACTTTAAGTGGCCCTGGAAAAAAAAAAACTAAAAGTGACCCCATGTTGTAGGCTGGTCCAAATTGACTGAAGGCTGTGCAACACAAGTAGGCGGGGTCAACAATGCCATAGCGCAACATACCATAGTCTCCCGTGTAGCCAATATATTGCCCCAAAAGCAAGGGTTTGGTGGCCCTCTGAGCATCGGCCCACCAGGAAATTTCCCTGTAAGTTTTATGGCCAATCTGCCCATGAAAGGGGACATTTATGAAATCTGCTATGCCAGTTTTGTGGCATAAAAATGTCGCAACTGTAAAAGATTTTGTACACTTTTGTGACTTTTGGTGAAATTTTGCAACATTTGATGAGCTTTGCTGCTTTAAAACAGGGAATGAAAAATTGGTTGGGATTACAGCTAAGAATAGGGTTATGTCTCATTTACAATGTGCAACTTTTTAAAATATCACAACCCCCTGGTGTACTTTCATTGACAGTGCCAAAACCACATAATATTTGCGCCTTTCTAAATACAACTGAGCAACACTCCAAAAACAGACTTAAAATTGACACCAAAAACACCAGAAATTCTCTTCCCAAAAAAATTCTTATAGGAGCGGACCTGAGAACGATGCCTGCGGGGAATCAAGTTCCTGGGGAATAGAGGTGATTTCGCAGAATTACTATAGGAAACTTGAGTTGTAATGACAGAAGGATAAAGGAAAGCTAATAATAATAATCAGCACCAACTTATCCCACAACACTTTACAAATCTGCGGGAACATGTACAGTCAAAATCAGACATTACATAGTAATAAACTAATTAACAATTCAAACAATAGGAAAGAAGACCCTGCTCACATGAGCTTACAATCTGCGAGAAAATAGAGTTGACACGGGGGGGGGGGGGGGTAAAAAGTGCTTGTTTTTGTCCAATGATCCCTGATGAATGGTATACTTGTTCAATCAGATATTCAGGTTGTAGTTGTCTTCTGCTGGATCTTTTACCCCATAACTGTGTGCGTATTGTAGGATTTTTTGTTGCTAATGTGTCACTCCAACCCTGAAACTAGTGGATTTTAGTGGCATACAGTATTCTGTTGTGTAGCCGTTTGATTTACGTATTCTGCTACGGCTTAAATTAGGCACTAGGGCCCCGGCATTGGGGTGTGATCTAAGTAATGGAGCAAGGCTCTTTGCTCTAAATAATCTTTTTATCAGCAAAAGTTGAGAGTTACTTCTCGTTTGAGTCTCTGTAGGACTGTAGATTACTGACTATAATTTGTCAACATGATTTACACCGATCGGGGGGATTTTATGAATATGAAAATCCGGTTTTAATCCAAAGTGTGTTGGAGTGAGATGCAACAAATGTATTGAGAGGCACATGCTGCTGAATATATTTGTCACATCTTTGCCTATCCGTGTGCCAGAAATGCAATCATCTGGCGTATGATTTGTGCTATTATTTAACCAGTTTCTGGTGTAATTTATAGTAAATCTGCAGGCCCACAAGAGGTTATGCCCCTTCAACTCAACACCACTCATCTTTTTTAAAAAGTAACAAGTATGGCATAAAAATGAAAAAAAATTGGCGTAAGCCAGACGTGCCAAAATTTGCGGTTTATTTCTATTGCAATTCTGGCACCCAGCCAATAATACATTCCCCCACTGGATTCAATCATTGACCTGTAATGGGACAAACACACCCTACCACATGTCCTAATCAGGCATAGAGACTAGAGATGAGCAAAGTTATAAAAAATTTGATTCGGCTGCTTCACCGAATTTCACAAAGAAATTAAATTTGTGACTAATTACTTCATCATGAAGCGCAT
Source organism: Bufotes viridis (assembly GCA_033119425.1). Classification (NCBI taxonomy): domain Eukaryota; kingdom Metazoa; phylum Chordata; class Amphibia; order Anura; family Bufonidae; genus Bufotes; species Bufotes viridis. The sequence goes on along the minus strand of CM065593.1, from coordinate 318,527,948 downwards.
TCCTTTGTATATAGAGGGTGCAATGATGGGGAACGGTGATTGTGCCACCCCCCTTCATAATTGAACCCCTCAAATGCCGCGTTAATCGCTGATCAGGGGCTAATCTGGTTAAAAAACAAAATCAAAAAAACATACTCACCTTATCCACTTGATTGCGGAGAAGCCGTCGCAGCCATCTTTATGGAAGACACCGCACAAAAGTCGCACGGTGATGTGATAACGTCATCACTGATGAAGTCACCCCATCCGGCCAGCGCGGTGATGCACACGTCACATGAGATTTCATGCAGTTTCTGCAATCAAGATTGCCAGGATGGCCTCTTCGCACACAAAGAGGTAAGGTATGTTTTTTTTTTTTTACCGCCATTTCAGGAAAAATAGATTCGTCACCACAAAAAGGGAGGAAATTTGGCTTTGCGGCACATCAAATTTTTACTGAAATTAGGATGGAAGTCCACCTTGGATATTTCCATTCCCTCAACACTATTAGGGACAGCTAAAGCTGCTTTCCAGTGTGAGGATCCTAGCTAATAATTGACATTATCTCACTATCATAGATTCTTTGAAGGGAATCTGCCACCAGAATCTTAAAGCTGCACTGAAATACATTGTCAGGACGGCTTGTTTGCGCAGCTCAGCAGTCCAGACTATGTCTTTCAGTGCAGCTTTAAAGGGGTTGTCTCACTTCAGCAAGTGGCATTTATCATGTAGAGAAAGTTAATATAAGGCACTTACTAATGTATTGTGATTTTCCATATTGCCTCCTTTGCTGGCTGGATTAATATTTTACACATTATACACTGCTCGTTTCCATGGTTACAGACCACCCTGCCACCCTGGCCGTGCTTGAACACTATAGGAGGAAGTGCCAGCCTCTCTGGGGTCCAGGACCATGAGAACGCTCATAGGCTGGTGCTTTTTTTGCTGCTGGATTGCAGGGTGGTCGTAACCATAGAAATCAGCAGTGTATAATGTGATGGAAAAAAGAATCCAGCCTACAAAGGAAGCAATATAGATAATAACAATATATTAGTAAGTAGCATGTATTAACTTTCTCTACATAATAAATGCTATTTGCTGAAGTGAACCAACCCCTTTAAACGCGGACAACAGGGGAATAGGAAGCAGTAGGAAAATTTAAAAAAAGAGAATATGAACTTCTTACTATATGTGCAGCCCTAATCATGTATTCCTGCAGATAGGTCCAGAACCATGGTGACAGGACTGAGTTTTCAAAAAAAGTTTTCATAATGAATGTGCTTCTTTGTACAATCATGACTGTGAAGGGATAGTTTTTTTTGGGGTTCCCTAATACCTTTTTCAGCCTAATTTCTCCTCTTCAGCTGCACAGCTAGATGCATTTCTCTCAGAAACAGGGTGCATCTCCCATCTGTGGAATCTGCCAGCATTGTACTGCTGTGATGTCCTTTCCCTTATTTCCCACTATTTTTGTTTTCAGCTACAGGGCTCACAGTGCAGATAAGGATAAGTAGATCATACTTACAGACACACTGGAGGCGCCTATAATCTTCAGAAGCAGTGTAGAAGCAGTTTATTTATCAGGCTCAGGAGCTCAGCTAGCTCTGACACCCCCCCACTTCTTCTCAGCCATCTTCTGTGTCTCTGTTCTTAGGGACGGATCTCACCTGACAACAATTAGTGGACTTCAAATTGGGTGGTAGTGAGACCCCTAGTGGCCATGACTTTACAGCTTTTCTCCAGGTGGATGCAGGCATATTTTTTAAATGAAGTGATGTAGAAATTTGCAGGGGAGTCCTCTCCTGCATAACGGAAACGGGACGGATGCGTTATGCAGGCCATAGACTTCTATTATGAAGGAATGAATAACGGAATGCCTCTAAAGGCATTCCGTTATAGAATTGCGTCATGGTCCGTGGTAACGGAATCCATAACGCAATTCACCTTTTACCAGTAAACGAATCGCAAACGAATTTCATAACCGGAAATTTCGCTCATCTCTAATTATCACCAGGCAGATTTTAGGTATTAATTGGAATTAGATTCTAAAGCAACACCAATTTGTAAGCAGTGTATTCTATTTTCTAGAGAACAGACGGCTATTTATATAGTGCAGACGTACTTGTATGTACACATTCACGTCTATGTAGTGCTTGGAGGGTTAATGTACCATATAATGTTCTTTTATGTGTGGGTAAAAACAAGAAGGTCATATTGAAATAATTTGAACTTCCTCTAAAACTATTACATGCATTTATTTTATTATACAGGCTGTACCCCCAGGCCCCTAATCTGCTCCTCATCTTATTCATCAATACTTGAAGCTATTTTAAATATCCACAGATCATTATATCCCTTTGTGCCATCACACATAATGGTTTTATTAAGAGATTAAGAATATCCTTCATGGAAATGGCTCATGCTGTCTATAGTTGGCTTCAGGACTTATTATTCTTTGCTCTGTAATATCTGCATGTCAGCTATGAATACTCGGAAATTATACTTGTATTCTTCATTGTGTTCTGTGTTCATTGTATGGAAACACACGTGAGCCGTCAGTACAGACCGTAAATTCCCTTGGTGACCAGGCTTTGCTAGCCAGTTATAATACAGGGCAAATTTTGATGTCCTTTGACGCAGGTCCTTTTGGTGATAGGTTGAAGATTTTGATAAATATGCTTTAGGCTACATGCACGTGAACATGTCCGTATTGCTGTCCCCAGACCATGGATCCAGAAAATACAAATACCTTTCGTGTGGATTCCACATTTTTCTCACAACCATCAGTAGAAATGACTATTCTTGTACGCAATACAAACAAGAATAGGACATGTACTATAGTTGGTGGAACAGACATACAGTTGTGTTCAAAATTATTCAACCCCCACTGAAATTGAGTGTTTTGGCCAGTTTGACATTGATTTTGATCATTTCAGTCATCTTGTTTACAATTAAATCAAAGAGGCACTTGTAAGTCAGACAAATATAACATAACATTTATAATGAAATAACCACAAATGTCTTTTCTGTGCTCACATCATTATCAGTTTTATTCAACCCCCAAGTGACATTCAATCTTAGTACTTAGTACAACATCCTTTTCCAGTTATAACAGCTTTTAAACGTGAAGCATAGCTTGACACAAGTGTCTTGCAGCAATCTACGGATATCTTCGCCCATTCTTCATGGCAAAAGCCTCCAGTTCAGTCACATTCTTAGGCTTGCGTGCTGCAACTGCTTTCTTTAAGTCCCACCAGAGGTTCTCAATCGGATTTAAGTCTGGTGACTGCGATGGCCACTTTAAAATGTTCCAGCCTTTAATCTGCAACCATGCTCTAGTGGACTTGGAGGTATGCTTGGGATCATTGTCCTGTTGAAAGGTCCAACGTCTCCCAAGCCTCAGGTTTGTGACGGACTGCATCACATTTTCATCCAATATCTCCTGGTACTGAAGAGAATTCATGGTACCTTGCACATGCTGAAGCTTCCCTGTACCTGTAGAAGCAAAACAGCCCCAAAGCATGATTGACCCCCCGCTATGCTTCACAGTAGGCAAGGTGTTCTTTTCTTCATAGGCCTTGTTCTTCCTCCTCCAAACATAGCGTTGATCCATGGGCCCAAACAGTTCTAATTTTGTTTCATCAGTCCACAGAACACTATCCCAAAACTTTTGTGGTTTGTCCACATGACTGTTGGCATACTGCAGTCGACTCTTCCTATTCTTTGGAGACAGCAAGAGGGTGCGCCTAGGAGTTCTGGCATGGAGGCCTTCATTACGCAGTGTGCGCCTTATTGTCTGAGCTGAAACTTCAGTACCCGCATCTGACAAATCTTTTTTCAGTTCCTCAGCAGTCACACGGGGACTTTTCTCCACTTTGCGCTTCAGGTAGCACACAGCAGTCGAAGTCAGCATCTTCTTTCTGCCACGACCAGGTAGCGTTTCAACAATGCCCTTTGCCTTGAATTTGCGAATGATGCTTCCTATGGTGTCTCTTGGTATGTTTAACATCTTTGCAATCTTCTTATAGCAGGCATGTCCAAACTCCGGCCCTCCAGATGTTGCAAAACTACAACTCCCATCATTCCTGGACAACCTACAGCTATCAACCTACAGAAGAGCATGATGGGAGTTGTAGTTCTGCAACACCTGGAGGGCCAGAGTTTGGACATGCCTGTCTTATAGCCATTGCCCTTCCTGTGAAGAGAAATCACCTCTTCTCTTTTCTTCCTGGACCATTCTCTTGACTTCACCATGTTTGTAAACACACCAGTAAATGTCTAGAAGGAGCTGAGTATCACAGTCATTTTACATCTGCCTAATTGGTGCTTATTATGCTTGATTGCTGCTCCTTGACATCCAATAGGTGTTTTCAATACCTGATCGAAAACACTTGAATGAACCTCTGTTCTGTAGAGTGGTCGTCTTTAAGGGGTTGAATAATTGTGTCAATGAAGAAATCACAAAAAAAACATTTAATACTGTATTACAAAAACAATTGATGTCATTTTAGTTGCATTTGGTTCTTTAAAAAGTCCTTGTACGATTTCATTCTGAACACAATTACAAACTAAATCCCTAAAACCTTTTACAGCATTGGGGGTTGAATAATTTTGAACACGTGCATTTTTTTTGCCGACCCATAGAAATTAATGGGTTTGTGTCCTAATGTGGATAGCATATGGATGGAAAAACATGGTCATGTGCATCAAGCCATAGATTGAGGTGTAAATTGAAAAGATTTGGTAAGTTGTGTATCATAATTCCACTTTTAGGCTACTTCCATACATGTATATAGCCTACACAACAACCATTCAATATCCAATAAAATGCAAAATACAAAATTTATTGATGGATAAAATAGTTACACATAATGCATAAAGTAATGGGACTAAGACATTAGACAATGGAAATCATATACATAAATTGCTGTACCAAGTAACTGGCCCCCGCTTCACAACATTCCCTTAAAAAGATGTAGACACCTGTCCTGAAGTATTAGGGGGAACAATCCAATAATGAATTACCGGTATATTTATTTATTATACTCACTTATATAACATAGTAACATAGTAACATAGTATATAAGGCCGAAAAAAGACATTCGTCCATCCAGTTCGACCTGTTTCCTGCAAGTTGATCCAGAGGAAGGCAAAAAACCCCTGTGAGGTAGAGCCAATTTTCCCCACTTAAGGGGAAAAAATTCCTTCCCGACTCCAATCAGGCAATCAGAACAACTCCCTGGATCAACGACCCATCTTTAGTAGCTATAGCCTGAAATATTATTACGCTCCAGAAATACATCCAGGCCCCTCTTGAATTCCTTTATTGTATATATTGTATATTCCTTTATTGTATCCTTTATTGTATATATAGCACTACTATATTCTGCAGCGCTTTACCGACATTAGCATCCAACTGTCTCCCAATGGGGCTCACAATCTATGGTGCCTATCAGTAGGTCTTTGGAGTGTGGGAGGAAAATGGAGTACCCAGGGGAAACCCAGCAAACACAGGCAGAACCTATAAACTTCATGTAGATGTTGTCCTTGGTCGAATTCGAATCAGTGCTAACCACTGAGCCACCGTGGTGCCCACATATAAATAACTATTGATCTATAGTGGATCATAAATGACTAGCCCAATAGAGGAGGACGTCCTTACATCATAATCACTCTTGGAAAAATCATGATAATAAACCAAGACCCAAAATATACATCATATCAAGATACCAAGGAGAGTTACCCACCCATAGTTTTTGTATTAGGCGTGTCCCTTGCTGCAGCGCTGGCCAATCGCAGCACACAGCTCATAGCCTGGGAGTCCCTGTGCGCTGCGATTGGCCAGCGCTGCAGCAAGGGACACGCCTAATACAAAAACTCCGCCCAGTACAACAGAGGGAGCTGCAAACACCGGAGCCTATACCGGGCAAACGGAGCGGCGCCCAGACATACTAGTAAGTGCAGGGGGACCCCTGGGCGCCGCTCTGCCCACAGATATAGTTAGTTTTTAGCTTTTAAACTGGTGAAAGGTCCTCTTTAAGTTTTTTTGTTGGTTCTTGGTACTTTCATACCTGGGAGTTTTTTTCCCTGTGCAAATCTGCAAATGCGTTACAGGAGGATTTTGCCATGCATTGTGCTTTAAATTTTCACCTACAAATTGAAAGAGTAAAATTCATTCTTCTGCCCAAAAATTTGAAAGCCTGATTTCGATTCAGAATTATTTTACTACGTTTTTGAAAAACCCAACCATATATTTTGTACTCGACATTGGAATCCACACCACAAATCTGCACCAATTTCACCACGTCGAAGGTGTCCGTAAAGTCATTGGTATAGTCAGTTACACGCAGTTCTCCATGTAGGTTAATAGTTGCTGCCAAGATATGGAAATGTTGCTAAGAGATTAAAGTGTCAATCATTTATTTTCTAGAAATCTCAGAAACCAAAATGTGAATAAGTCATATTGTCCTGTGCATCTAATATAGCATTGAATGGGAACGGTGTACTATGGTATGCTAGGCGCCCTGTCATCACATGTATCAAATGTTTACAGATAGATGAAACCCTAAGGCTTGTATCTATTTCTCCTTTTATTAGTTTGGTTAAGAGGTTCTGTATACTTGCAGAAGAATTACAATGTATCAAAAAGGAAATGATATTTTGATAAATAAATTGAATAGGATATTCCATGTTCTCTCTATTGCATCGAAGGCTACTTTCACATTTGCGGCGCAGCTCTCCTGTAGGCTGTTTGCCGGATGATACAGGAATGGCCACCAGCCCCATTGACTATAATATGGTCCGGCAGAGACCCTGTCACTGTGGCAAAAATTGTGTTTTTTTGTCCTGTTCATTCTATGCCAGAAGAGCCTGCCAGAGAGCTGTGCCGCAGATGAGAAAGTAGCCTAACATGTTCCGAGCTTCTATCTAGTGTTGTACTTTTTCAATAGACTGCATTAAAAATTAGTTTCCGAGTGCTGAGGATGACAATCATGGCTGCAGAGGGAGGGCAATTGCTCTGCATATAACTTCTCTGATACATATGTATTCTAAAACAGAAAAGTTAAAGGGGTTTTCCTCAGGATAGGTCATCAATATCTGATCGGTGAGGTTTCGACTCCAGACACCCCTGCTGATCAGGTGAGCTCTGCGGCCTCCTTACACCATATCAAGCATAGCGCCATACATTGTATACATTGCTCCTGGGACAAGTCACCCATGAATGTGAAATCACCATGGTCTAGGAAGAGTCACCAGTGCTTCCAGTGCTGCAGCCTCTTCAAACAGCTGATCGCCAGCGGTGCCAGGAGTATGACCCCCACCAATCAGATATTGATGACCAATCATGAGGTTAGGTCATCAATATTTTACTCCCAGAAAACCCCTTTAAAGTGTGGAATCAGCTATCACATGGCTTTCCATTTGGCCGACAGAGTTTGCTTTAACCCATTGCAGTGCATTGCCATAAGCAGAAGGTAGGATGCTGTAAACAGAGTTTGGAGTAATGAATTGATTTTGAAAACTAGTAGAATTTCTGTAAATGTATGTAATTCCAAAGAATTGAAATTCGTTTTTTGTTTTTTTTTAGTCAATTAGATTTATTTTATTTTACTATTTGACTATATGATATGATGCTAGATGGTTTCACTCTTGCAAAATAAATATATTTTACCATATTGTTCAACTGAAGAAAATTCAATGTTACCGAACAGGAGAGATGGATACAAATCAGATGTTACAGCTCTTTGGCTTGTGTTCTCTGCAGTCTGGAAAATGTAAAACGTATAAGTCATTGGCCACTGACTGCCTTAGAAGAACTGTTCTCTATTATTATAACCCACAGTCCTGTGATAATACCAGTGCAATGAATGGAGTGTGTATAGGGAGCGCTATGGCATGAAACCTAGGTCAAAATATCAGGTATCTCAAGAGGGACGTTGACATGTGATACAATACACAGCAGTTGAATACATTGTCGGTGATACTTAGCCTGTTTTCTTTCTGTTCTGTCTAGGCCTGTCCCGGGCTCTCTTTCCTCACTACTGCATCTCCACAACAGACAACGACAACCCATGCCTGCCTCTATGCCTGGCACGCTGCCCAACCCCACCATGCCTGGATCCTCTGCTGTGTTGATGCCTGTGAGTTATTAGTTTATTTGTAACGATTATAAATGATGTTGCTGTGGTGAGTTACAATGTCATATCAATCTTGTTTTATGATTGTTTTACCCTTTTTTTATTTTGCCTGTTTAACCTGATGACTTAATGGAATTCAGTGCAGTTTGTGATAATTGCTGTGGTACAGGTCAGTTGTCATCTATAGCCTTAGAATCACTGTGTTGTCAGAATACATATTTGTCCAAGTATTTGGACCATGTAGGTGGATAGTGGATGACTACTATTATACTCTGTGTGTGTAATCATCTTTCATACACATTTGATCATCAGTTACATGTGGGCATACAGTATTGTAGCCACTTGTCTAGATACGATCCTAATATCTTTCCAGGACATTATTATTCACACATTAATAAAACTAATACCATGTATAGACATAAAGTTCTATTATAAAATTCTGGACACCTGCAGCCACTTTTAGGGGAAGCTTAGGATCTTTCTTTATATTGTCTACACATTGGCCTCAATAATAAAATAATGTTCAATAATCGCCTGAGCTCCCTCTAGTGGTGACTGAAGGCAGCCAGAATTTTGTCATTTAACTTGTCTAACAGCTCACTATGGTCGTGCAGTGAGGAGGAATGGGGACTTGGGACTCTAGTAATCAGTAAGGGTGGGTCACTGCAGTGAGTCCAGCAATCATACATTTATAAAGTACCCTAGATGACACATGGCTATTCTGCAAAACCTGTTTCATACTGAAGCTTTACCACAAAGAGAATTGGTTTTATATACCGATGGTACTCAAGTACTTTTTGTAAAGAGCTAAATACCTGGGTCTGCTTTTGGGTGAAGGTCCCAGTCGAAAATATGAGGTACAACACCAGTGGCACATTTCACACCGCAACAATTTATTTTATTTTTGTTTTTACAATACACTTTGACCCCTTGGTGTCTCCACACAAAACAGTTTGAAACTCCTTTAATGCCCCTGAGGCAATATGATGCCCCCGTATTGCCCACATACACATTATAAAGCCCCTAACTGCCCTCTACAATGTGATTTCCCCTTAAGTGCCCCTTCACAGATTGATGTCCTGTAAGTGCCCCCACACAGATTATGTTTCCTTAAGTAGCCCCTATACAGAATGATACCCTTTAATTGCCCCCCACACAGTATAATGCCCCCTTAAGTGGCCCCCACACAGAGTGATGCTGCCTTAACTGTCCCCAGTACAGTATGAGGTCCTCTTATGCCCCCCCCCCCCCCAAAGAGCAGTGCTCTTTAATAGCCCCACACACAGTATGATCTATGCAGGGTGATGCCCCCTTAAGTGCCCCCCACACTCACCAGGTCTACTCCAGCCTGGGCGATGACATCACCGCATTGCACCTGCCTATGATGAGCCACCAATGGCAGGAAAATGGTAAGGCAGGGAGCTAACACCTCCCTGATTCACCATTATATTCAACTGTTTCTGTGTACTGAGGACACAAATACAGTTGAACTCAGGACATGCCAGGGTCTGGACGGCTGGCATCCTCCTTTGAGTATCCATATTCTATAGGGAATGACCACACACTTCAGATTTATTGCAGAACCCGATCCTTAGATCTGAATGTTTTTTTCTTTTCTCTGTAGCATGTACTTGAATTTGTGTGAACCCCAACCAGATGAATGGGTCAGTTTCAGAAATTCTGCCACAAATTTGCATCACATGAGTATACCCTAAAGGTTAATTTATTAGGCTATTTGTATTATAATGTTATACACGGAAAAATCCAAACGAGAAAATCATCCCTTATTCAGACCAAGTTTCCTATAGCAGGTTTTCAGTTTAACCTTATATTATGCATACTGGGCTCCTTCTCTGAGATTTTGGGTGATCACCTCAAAGAGGTTTACATATGATAGATAGATAGATTGATAGATAGATAGATAGATAGATAGATAGATAGATAGATAGATAGATAATTTTCTGGAAGGAAACATATCTAGCAAAGTATTTCGAGGAACAACCCTGTCACTTCCAGTGTGATATGGATGTTAACCTGTGGAATGTAAAATACTTTGAGGATAATGGAAGAGTGCTGTTTAGTACATGTAGAGTATCAATAGGCTACCTTCGGGGTATATGACCACCAGTGCTCTCCAGTGGTCCATTGTTCCCTTCATCTTCCTAAGCGCTCACTCACTTTGTACACATCTGTGTAAGGAAAGAATTCAAAACACAGGGGCTCGTGTCTAAACTTGTGTGATTTCTACATACGCGTCAAGGTTCAGGTTTGGGACACGACACAATGTAATTCCTGTATTAGCAGACACAGTTTATATGTACGTACAGTATATGCTAATAGGGGGTTATCAAACATAAGCCATAATCCTCTGTGCTGGTAACAAACAAGCACAAAATAGTAATAATAGTCATTTAATCATGTAGCATCGGTGCTTGGCCATTATTCCACCCGAAAAATTGCCTCTCTGAGCTAAGCTGTTTATAAAGACCTTTTGCTAGCTTTAACAGGAATAGATCATAGCCCAATGATTATGAACATTTATTTAGGGGGTCATTTATTATTTGTAGGCGTAATTTTGATGCACATTTGGTCACTAAGGGGTTTTGTAGCCGAAACTGCAACTTTTCCCCACTCACGGCACTTTTCCGAGGTGGCGGAAAATGGGGGTGTGGTGGGGGCGGGGAAGAAGGCTGGCCAGCCCATTTCAATCATCATTTTTACACCAGTTTATGGCGTGGAAAATGGTCTTAAACTACGCTAGCTGGAGTAGTTTAAATAATGTTGCACGGCCGACTGCACCTCATGCCAAAGTTATGTAGAGGCCAGTGCCGCTACATAACTTTGGCGTATCCGGCACCAGCGCAGGGGGATTAAAACTGGCATCTAAGTTGCTGGCCTTAATAAATGACCCCCTTAGTTTTTTCAATAATTATATGGACCACTATACAACAGATTGGGGGAGATGTATCAAACTAGTGTAAAGTAGAACTGGTTTAGTTGCCCATAGCAACCAATCAGCTTCCACCTTTCATTTTCTAAAGGAAAAATTAAATGTGGACTCTCACTGGTTGCTATGGGCAACTAAACCAGTTCTACTTTACACCAGTTTGATAAATCTCTCCCATTGTCCTTATTTACATCCATAGAGTACTTTGGACAAAATAATTTCCGTGCCTCACAGAACAAAGCCTTGTGCCGCTGTAAGGTGCAGGTGGACAGGCAGCAAATGGATGCAGGGGTTAAAGGGGTTCTCCGGGTTTTACATATTGATGACCTATCCTCAGGATTTATCATCAATATGAGATTGGGAGTCCAACTTCCAGGACTCCCATTGATTAGCTGTACCAAGAGGCCGCAGCACTTTGTGAGTGCCTCTTCCTAGGCCATGTGACGTCATGTTCATCTCTTACATTCAAATAAGTGGGGCTAAGCTGCAATACAAAGCACAGCCCCTATACAATGCCCTTGGTAAGCTGCGAGGATGCATCAAACAGCTGATTAGCGGGGGTGCTGGGAATCAAACCCTCACAAACTCATAATGATACCCTATCCTGAGGATAGGTTATTAATATGTAGATCCCAGAAAACACCTTTAACTCCTACTTAACTGGAGATGGTAGGCAGATATTGCATGTTTCAACAGTGGTAATAGAGTTCACAAACTGAACAAACACTAGCAAAAGACTCTCTCTCTATTGTGTAGGACCTGGACTGGGCCATGTGCCACTTTTTTATAGTCTCTTCAATGATAACAGTGCCCTAAGGTGGTTAGAATTGAACTTCAGAGGAACTATTCTGAACAGTCTATTTTACAATCCACCACAATACCTTAGGTATCCTGTCCCCTTTACCCCTACTTGCGCTCGGTTTAAACTAGAGGCCATTTTCTATTGAGGCTCTTCTAGGCTGCTCAGATGTGTCTCTGCTGTAGCTATTATAGACTTGGGCTGGTCTTGCTTGAACGTGGTTATACCAGGATCTAATTGATTGTGGGAGCAGCTCATCTGTTGGTGACGTTGTCCTGTGGGCACTCTACCTTGTAGTCATAATGCCATCTTAATCTCCCCGGTGGATCTGGTTCTGTTCTGAACCTGCTCCAGTGAGTATGATCTGGCTGATCCATGCCGCTGATCTGCTGTCAAGCGTGCACTGCTTCTCTTCCACCACCTTGCACTTCTGGTCCTGGCTGACTCCCCAGAAGCCAACACTCCAGTACCTACCTTCTCTTCTGTAGATTACACTGCAGCCCTTATAACTTATCTCACTCTTCTTCCGAGTTACAGGCTTTCTTACAGTCCAGAGCTGTATTCACAGTTCTGCTGTTTGTAACTGCGAAGTGTTTAAGCTTGTTGTCAAAAAAGTATTGTAAGCTTTATAATGCAATGAGAATGCTCCCACATTCGATTGCTGTACAAGACTTGGTAAAAGAATCACAATTCTGAGAAAACAAGCTTTGTGCAGACATTGAGAATGCTGGAATATTTTAGCTCTGAAACCTGAAGAGTTGTGAATGCAGCTTTAGGCTAAAATACAGGCGTGGGATCTGTACAGGATATGTCCTATGTGCTATACTGAGAATATTCTTGATAGTAGCTGATAACATCTTCTCACCTATTGGGTACCTGCAGAGCAAGGACATACAAGCTATAAAGGCAGACCATGCAGTTTGCACGGGGCCCCTTAAAAGTAGGAACCTAGCCCTGGCTGATCCAATCCTCTTAGATACCATGTTCCTTCAGATAAGGTTGGTTAGATATTGGTCAGAGGGAGTAGAAATGGTAGCAAACATCAGTCCCTTGTGCTCTGGGTGGCAATAATAGGATCCTCTCTGAAATTTACTATGGGCCCCTCTATTCTATGTAGATTGGAAAACATTTAGTTTCTCCATGGTACATTGCAACTTCCGAAGGTTCGGTGATCCTTGAGACAACCATTTCTTCCTTGTGGTCCAAGCCATTCACAGTATATTCTCGGTTTAGTTTTCTATGTTGTAGACAGGTTGGACCCCCCCATAATTGTTCTGACTGCCTAGAGGTGACCATAAACATAAGGGTTTTTGCACTTAAAGAGGTTGTGCTGTGCTACAAAACTGACTACCTATTCTCAGGATAAGTCATCAATATTAAATAGGTTGGGGTCCAACTCCCAGCACTCCTGCCGATCAGCGGTTTGAAGAGGTAGCAATGTGTTCGGAGCGCTGCTTCCATTTCATTATTACTTGTTCTTCGTCTCCTTTGTAGAGGTGGTGCAGTGTAATTATAACTGCTCGTCTCATTGAAGTGAATGGAACAAACAGTTGTAACCACACTATACTGTCGCTGCAAAGGAGATAGAGCACAGGTAATTCTGAAATGGAAGCAGCACTCGCTTAAGTACCGCTACCTCTTCAAACAGCTGATCATGAGAGTGACGGGAGTCGGGCCCTCTCCAATCTGATATTACCTATTCTGAGAATAGGTCATCAGTATCTTAGTACTACACAATCTCTTCACAATTTTGTAGTAGAATGTACCCCTTCTAACTAGCTTTGTAATTCTACTTTGTCCAGTCTTAAAGGGGTTATCTGAGACTAACAAATTCTTCCCCATATGCCGGGCCCCTTACACTAAATCTACTTACCTGGCTCCCTGCGCCACTCCTGGTCCACGCACCGCCGCAGCTGCTTCTCCCTGTGCGTGGATGAAAACATCCGGTGTCGGGGTGGAGCAGACAATGGCAGGTGGTGACTAGGGAGGCTCGTCCCCCGTCACCCCGTGCCATTGGCTGCCCCACCCCCAACACGGATGCTTTCATCCGCGCACAGGGAGAAGCAGCTGCGGCGGTGCGGGGATAAGGTGCTGCGCAGGGAGTGGGGAGCCAGGTAATGCTCAGTATAAGGGGCCCGGCATATGGGGGAGCATTTGTTAGTCTCGGATAACCCCTTTAAGCTTCTATTCTAATATTGAGTTGCCTGCATTATGCGACTTGCATTCTCTCCTGTTCCTGATTACAACCTCAGAATATCCTTTTTTCTTGCCTGATATATATTCTTGTTCCAATATTGGAAACATCTTCATAATGAAAACCAATTATTTATATTAGGCTTCACCGAGGGGTCAGGACTCAGGAGTTTTTATATATAGCAGCAGCTTGTCTTTGTTCTTCTCTTAAGACACACACGCATATTATGTCCTGCGTTCATTTAGCTGATTAACATGGAACCATCCTTTGTCTGGTCAATTTTAAGTAATGGCAATAGGGTCTTTGTGGTATAGAAATCATTTTTGGAATTCTTACTGGAAATGGGAAACATATCATGCCGTGTTGGGAGAGAACTAATTTTCCTTTTTTCTTCAACATGTTCCTCCCCCCTCCTTCTTTTTGCACTTAGAAAAAAATGTCAGTTTTTTTTTTATACAAACCACAAAAAGAGATCAGCACTAAGTTGACCTCTGTTGGGGCTATCAAATTCCACTGTGCAGATGTATCTCTCGGTAAAGCTAGCTGACACGCCTGATTCGCAAGGCATGACAGTTTATCAACTGGCAGATTATGGAGCCATGCACCATGACTGCAAGAACAACCCTCCTGTAAAATAAAAACATCTCTAAGAAATATAATGTGAGAGTATAAGGCAGGGAAATAACTGGTGAAGACCTTTTCCGTAACAGCTTAGAGCACGTGATAAAAAGGATTATGCATTTAAAAGCTTTTAGCACTAAAGTTGTCCACTGAACGAATGAGTTCGTTTCGCTGCCATGTTGATGGCTATTTGTGATAAATACTGTAAAGCTAAACCAGTCCGCTTGTCACATCAGCAGGCCAAGGAGACCAGAAATATGATCTCCTCTGCTTTCCCCTAGAGCCTTCCTTCTAGTAACATTCTGGCAGCACTTACCCTTTTGTAATGATCAAATGTATCACAAACCTTCACGTTCTGATTACTTTGCAAAGAATATACCATTTTCATCCTTGGGAAAATGCCATAAATTTTTATTCGGTTTCAACACATGCTTTTAAAGCTGCAATTTCTTCTATAATAAATATATATTGTTTATACAATGTACTGGATGCTTTACTCTCGGCTTTTTTTCTGATAAGATTTATTGCCTTATCTTGGTATGAGTACTGCTTTTCACTATCTTTATTTACCTTTACTTTTCTGATTTCTGGAAAGGAGCCAATGAAATTTTTTATTCATGCTCTGTGCCGAAACACATAAAGGTGACCATACAACTGAAGTTTGAAGTTGAACAAAATTGACGATTTCAACCAAAACTATCATTTGTTGGTTGAAATCAAACAATAATTGATTATTTTAGTCAACCGATGACAGACTGCCTAAAAAGAAGTTGGCCATGTTTGAAATTTTCATCCTATAGTTGAATGAAAGATCTTTTGTTAGACGATTGTTCTTCTTTCACCCCATGTTATTGAACATGCATAGCCAGTTTCATTGACTGTAACAGGCAATATAGACTAAAATGTGTATGGCTGCCCCTGCTCAACGATCATTCACCAGAATTTCATTTGTTCAATAGTTGATTAGCATACTTCTTTCTAATGTTTTGGGCCACCTTAAGGTGAGGGTGATCATTCAAAGTGCAAAAGTACTGTCTCAATAACCTAAATTGAACAATAGTCATAGACTTGTTTTATGGTCGGCATTTCCCATCTTGGTTGAGATCCAATTTCTTTACTGGTTCTCTTAACCATTTGGATAAGAAAATAAATTATCCTATGTAATATTGTTTTCTGACAGCTTTGCTTTATACATTCATAAAATTAACATACCAAAAGAGTCACCAGTAAGATAATCTAAGTTGGCCATACAGATTAGATATAAGTAGGTTGATGGTTGAACAACCACTGAACATACAGTCCTTGCATGTAGCCATACGTTTCTTCTTTATAGAATTAAGGGCTTCTGTGCACTAAAGGTTGGGCCTAGCCCCTAGGTCAGTGATGGCGAACCTATGGCACGGGTGCCAGAGGTGGCACTCGGAGCCCTCTCTGTGGGCATCCACACCCTGGAAAAAGTCTATGGTGTAAGTCTATGCCTTAGACTTTTCCTGCCATTCATCAGTGCAGGGCGAACTATGAATGGCACAGGCAGAACACTAAAGGTAGGCTCGGTCTGTAAAAGGTTCGCTATCACTGCCCTAGGTGGACCTCAGATTGCCATTCCTGCCCATGCCTCTCAGTGCACGGAAGTGCTTATTTGCATAAAGAATACAAGTCTTAATCGTTTTGATAAGCAGGATTAACCCTACAGTTTTCCTGGTTTGATCAAATTGATCCAGCTGGCAGGTGTTCTTTAAAAAAAAGTTTGTATTCTCAAAAATGTGTGCAAACTTTGTGCCTAGTACAGTAGAATTTTTTATATACTTAAGTGGAAGTAATGGGTGATCTGAGGACATTTATTGTTTGCTATCAGCAATGTTTGGGATTTTCTTTTGATTTTAATTAAACTGAATTCGTTTTTTTTTAATTAAAACTAATTCAGTCTTGGCCCTAATAATTTCATATTCCCTCAACCCCTTTGAGGCCAATAATTGCTTTTGCCAGTTGATATTTTATTGAGGGAATATTCGCACCCCAACAAAATTGACAGCATAAGTGACAGAAGTCGAATGAGAAAAGCATTAATGTTCTTGACCTTAATGCTGCTTAAGGCTATAGTTATAGCGCTACAATTTTACTTATATATTACAGTACTATATAATATAGTCCTGGAATATTGTTTTCAGAGACTACACCTTATGCTTTTATGGTGTTCAATACGAGGACCACAATACTGTGACCTCCCACAGTTCAACTGATCCAAACTCATATCACCATAAAAGACTACAGAAATCCAACTTTGGTCCAGCTGAACCATGGGATGTTCAGGTGTTGCTGCTGTAATACAGATACTGTCATTAGGCAGCCTTTCGGATGTCTGAAAGTGCCCCTACTTACATAATTCTGTAGAGCCCTATGATGTAAGAGAAAAGCCAGTGATATTGGGATATATGGACTTTAAAGAGGTTTTCCGGTTTGCATCAATGTCCTTTACAATAATCATTTATGAAGGTAGCTGTAATTGTGTAATATATTTATTTCACCTTTATTGCTCCTATCTCCTGTTCTAGGCTGTGGTCACATGACCATGTCCATGGAGCTATTTCTTATTTCCTGTGATGTCATGTCCATGGGTGTGTCAAAACTGCAACAGAAGGAGTGATAGGGGGTGTCCATGTAACTAGCTGGGTGGGAGGAGCTATAGACTAGCTGGACATTGTACCAGGGCAGTGCTGGAGCTGTGGCAGAGAAAGGAGAAGTGCTTCATGGGTTTGGTTGGATATAGCAACAGGAGGTGATGCATACAGAGTATCTGGAAACCAAAGTGATTTGTTTACATGAGGAAAACTAGTCAGGAGAGTCCAAATTGTGAAAAAAAAAAAAAAAGCACGGGAGACATGTACATGAGGTAAGCAACTATGGGAGCATATATGTTAAAAACTACAGTAATACTGAAAAAAAACCTAAGTAATATCTTGTCAAGTCAGATCTCTGCCTAACTCTAATCAATAAGTACCAATGTATTCATAACCATCATAAGCTCTTGCAAATGGTCCTTAAATGCTTTTATTCAGGATTCCTAATGGGACCAATTACACAATTAAGCACATTGCATTGTTCAAGATATGGAAAAGCAAAGTGACAACTGTGCTGGGTGCAACAAGCCTGTGTACAAATGTCCCATAACCACAATTGGTGCACAGACCTCTCCCACTCTTGAAATATATTCACTAGCATAGGCTAAGACCCTAGAGTCTGTCAAAATGGATCCATCTTATCAATGGATGTGTGACCAGACATCATGGACTTTCCACTCTCAGTATTTACTCTACTTATTAGTTGAAGGGGTTTTCTGGGTTACAGATCTTGATGATCTATTCTTAGGATAGACCATTAATATCAGATCGGTGGGGGTCCGACACCCATTACCTCCACTGGGTAGCTGTTTAGATCAACTGCTGGAGCCAGAGCTAACCTAAAGAACAGAGTCAACAGCACAGCTCCGTTCTCTGTGTAGTGGCTGTACTGGGTAACCTCAGCTCCCATTCACATGCCAGGTGTGTCCCCACACGATCCAGTTTTGATGACCCATCCTAAGGATAGATCATCAATATCTAAAGCTCCTTTAATTGTACAATGTATCCCGAATAACGTATTCTTTTACACCACCTAGCATACTGTGCAATATCAGATACATGAAAGGAAATAAAGTACTATATAACTAGCTAGTGACCTGCTTTTCCTGCTAAATTGGCAAGCTATAGACTAGCTAAGACCATTGAAAGGATGCTGCTTGGATAAAATGCATTATGCATTTTCATATGTTTTCAAAACGTAAATAGGGGTCTATGTACCCCATGCTTTCTTATTTTGGATTCAGTGGGTGTATGTCACAGTTTTTCTCATATCCCACACAGATGGAAAGACAGATGTCAATGAACTCCAATATCATGGGGATGCAGGGGCCCAATCTAAGCAACCCTTGTGCTTCACCTCAAGTCCCTCCAATGCACTCAGATGCCAAAATGGTAAGAGAATGTAAAGCTGTTAATCATTACTACAGATTGGAGTATGTGAAATATAGACCTGATCATGTATACTGTGATGGAGTAGAAACCTGCCCCCCTAGCCCCATCTACAGAAAAAGTTTACACTAACGTGGCTTTTAATGTCCAGTCGTATTGGGCTCCGTTCACACTTTTATTACAATCAATTATATAATTGTCATCTTTATGCAATTCATCCTGTTTAATTGATGAAATAATAGGAATATGAACCTGTAAGTCTGTATAATATTTTACCGTGAAGAGCCTACATAGCGTAGCGATTAGCTCTGCGGGCTTTCTTCACAGTGTGTGGTTGAATCTAATTGAGTGGCTGTGTCTCAGAACATAGAGAAAAGAATTCTATATTAAAGGTACAAGTAGCATTGGCATGGCAAGGAGGTTTTGCTGGAAACTGACTCTACTTAAGGAAGAATTGGCAGGAAGGTAAGGAGACTTCAGACAGTGCTCCCTAGAAAAGCAATGGTTACATAGCTATCATCAATAGCTACCAATGTTGAGGTTCACGTGATGTAATCAAATCTGTCTACAAAGTGTTATCTGGAAGGCATATAACCAAGTACTGGTCTTTTCAATGCATGCAAAGAAAACAGGGACATACACAAATTCTTAGGAACCTATAGTGACCCTTGAGAATGGACCCCCAATAACTTTGCCAAAGGTTTGATGCCTTTATTAATGTTAAAGGGTTCTCCAGAAATGTAAAATTTAGTTTAAAAAATGCTCAGAGTTCTTTACAATAATAAAATAAGCAATACTCCCCTTTACTGATCCATCGCTGCTCTGGTTCCCACACTTCCCAGTTCCCAACCGTCTCTGTACTTGCTGGTTGCTTTCCTTATTGATATGTACCCTCTCGCCCAATCATTGGTCTCATCATTGAATCTCTATAGCCAGTGATTGTGTCAGAAGGGACTAACAAGTATAAAAACTAGCTGGGGATCTAGAAAGTGTGGACCGGGAACACTGGAGGGACTGGTAAGAGGAGTATTACATCTTTTATTATTTTAAAGTATTTTGAGCTTTTCAAAATGTAAGTCGTTGGACACAATTCCATTTTTAGATCCAAAATTCTATTCCAATAATGTCATAATATATCTGTATCAGGGACTTCTTTTTTGTGGTTTCATAAATGGATAATTCTGGCTTCATGCAGCCACCACTAAGTGGAGCAAACTGTGTATAGATTTCTTCAGCTGGGTTTGACTACAAAAGATCAGAGCAAACCTGTTTGCAGTGAGCTCCCCCTGGTGGCAGCTGCAGGTAGCTGTAATGAGGGAAAGTAGTTCAGTGCCAGCAGTTCCAAGACTTGTCATTATAGTAGGTATGCCACTGCATGAAAACATTTCTACACAGACTGTATGTAGCTAGCTATACAGGTTTTTTTATAAGCGTTTTAAATTAGAAAAATACAAATATGGAAAATATACATGCACCTTAAATTATATTGTACATGAAACTGAATGAACTTGTGTAACTATGTATATAGTCCTAATGGATTCACTAACCATCGCTGCATTTCATTCATTTTATTTATTATTTCATTGGACACTGACCTACCTCTACAGTTATACTAGGGACGGAATTCTGCGTTTTCCACATAATATTACATTCTAAAAAAAAGACCTTTGAAATGATACTACAAAAATTCTGAAACATGGCGAAATATGAGCATGATCCCATCACATTTGATTTTAATTTGATGAATTGAAATTGTTTTGTTTTTTGAGACGCGGAGAGCAGAGACTCTGAGTAGTTTGTTACCATGGCTGTATTTGTATACTAGGAATTGTTGAAAGGTTGTCAGCAGCAATCAGCGAGCGGCAAATAGCTTGGAACGTTATAGTACGGGGCCTTTTGTGTTGAGCGCACAAGTGTAGCTACTCAGGAAAAATGTCATAAACAGATGTGCAGAATATTTTCAGAATTCTATTCAGAGCAGGCCAGGGAGAAATATTTTTTGTATTGTCATAGAAATCAAACACTGTCTCCAGCACATGTGGAAGTCTAATTGATATTTTATTGCCATTGTTACTAATTACAGTAATTGGAGAAATTGCACTTTAAGACGTTATTTAAGGTCATACAATTAAAACGGGCTTTCCTCCTTAAATGAATAGAGCGCTGAGTGCATACATGTACCCCTGCATGCGTTATATTCATTGCTTAGCTTTCCATTTAGGTTTTAGCGCCATTTTTATATCATACGTTGAAATTGCCTATTGTTGTTATCCAGTTATTTGATTTTGTGGAGTGAATACAGTTGTATTTAAAGGAGTTGTGTCATCTGGGACTTTGATGGCATATCGCTAGGACAGGGGTGCACAACCTGCGGCCCCCAAAGCCATGGTTTGCGGCCCCAGTCCTGCTGGTCCTGCGATCAGCTGTGTTTCTGCCCGGAGCGCAGTAGACCCCCCTCCTCAGCAGGCTGGTTTCCCTGTAACTGGGGCTCCATTGGATGCTCCAGTTACAGTGGAAATAGTACAAAAAAAAGTAACTTATTGTCTCCCAAAGGTCTTTTAGTGATCTCTTGGGTGCAAATTATGTGGTAAAAATATATAAAAAAAAAATAAGTTAAATAATAAGTAACATTTTTTTTAAAACTAAATAAAAAATATTATAAAATATAAATAAAAGTAAAGAGAAATAAAATATGTGGCACAAAAAAATAGAAAATTATTAAAAAATGAAAAAAGAAAATACAATAAAAAAGAAAAAGTGCTAAATAAAAGAGTGTTCACTGTCCTGCAACAGTCTTTTTATGACCCCTGGGGGGACATATTATGTGGCAAAAATAAATTTAAAAAAATAATAGAAAATTCTGAAAAAAAATAAAATTTTTAAATACAAATAAAATAAAAAGGAAATAAAAAAATACTAATAAAATACAAATAAAATTTAAAAGGAAAAAGTTTTCATTATCCGCCAACATATTTTTTCTGTAACCTCTTGTGGGATATAACCTCTTGTGGGAATATATTCAAAAAAATAGGTAATAAACCAATTATTAAAAAAATAATACAATAAAATATTAATGAAATACAAATCAAAGTAAAAAATAAAAAGGAAAAAGTGCAAAATTTTGAAAAGTGATGGTGTCCCCAAGGTCTTTTTATGCCTTTTTTCCTCTATGCTTGTTTTTAGCATTTTTTGTATCCCCCCGCACATATTGTAGTTTTAGTGCATACCAATAAAAGCTATATTTTAGCGTTCACCAGAATTTCCGTATATCGCCTTGCTCATTGAACGCAAATTCCTACTAGAATTGTTGCCACCAGTGATTGACATATTATGTAGCAGAAATATATTAAAAATGAAGTTTAAAAAAGATAATAAAAAAAATTAAATACAGAAAAGAAAAAATACCCACACCAACCAAAACCGTTACCATTACTGCATCATTCAAGTGAAACTATACATATTATATAACAAAACAGCCTACAATAAATAGGGAACTAATTATAATAATTTATTTTGGTGTCAGTTTGCATATTTAAAGAATAAGGAGCTATAGTCTGAAAAAAATATATACTTTTTAAAAACGTTTTGTACAATTTCCCCCAAATAATAGATAACAGATAATTACAACCGTTTGAACCACGCTAAATCACAAAAAAAGTGTCTGGTCATTAAGGCCCCTTTCAAATGGGCGTGATTTCCGCGCGGGTGCAATGCGTGAGGTGAATGCATTGCACCCGCACTAAATCCGGACCCATTCATTTCTATGGGACTGTGTACATGAGCGGTGATTTTCCCGCATCACTTTTGCATTGCGTGAAAATCGCAGCATGTTCTATATTCTGCATTTTTCACGCAACGCAGGCCCCATAGAAGTGCGGATCCTGTGCGATTTTCCCGCATGGTTGCTAGTAGACGATCAGGATGCGGACCGATCTTTATTATTTTCCCTTATAACATAGTTATAAAGGAAAATAATAGCATTCTCAATAGAGAATGCAAAGTAAAAAGGGCAATAGAGGGTTAAAAATAATAAAAAAACAAACTCTCCTATTCCATTTGATCGCATAGCTGCTGGTGTTCTGTTCTGTCTTCAGCAGGAGGGGGATGAAGGACCTTCAGTGATGTCACTGGGTCACATGGTCCAATCACCAGCTTCCATGATGGAAGCAGGTGATTGGACCATGTGACCCAGTGACATCACTGAAGGTCCTTCACCCCCCCGCCCAGCTGAAGACAGAACAGGAGACCGGAAGCTACGTGATCAAATGGAAGAGGTGATTTTATTTTTTGTTATTATTTTTAACCCTCTATTGCCCTTTTTTTACTTTGTATTCTCTATTGAGAATGCTTTTATTTTCCTTTATAACTATGTTATAAGGGAAAATAATAAAATATACAGAATACTCAACCCGAAACCGGACTTCAGTGATGAAGTCTGGCTTCGGGTCTGGGTACAAAACATGGCAATTTTTCGCACGCGCATGCAAAACGCATTAACCACTTCAGCCCCCCTAGCTTAAACACCCTTAATGACCAGGCCACTTTTTACAATTCCGCACTACACTACTTTACCCGTTGATTGCTCCGTCATGCAACTTACCACCCAAATGAATTTTACCTCCTTTTCTTCTCACTAATAGAGCTTTCATTTGGTGGTATTTCATTGCTGCTGACATTTTTACTTTTTTTGCTATTAATCAAAAATTACCGAAATTTTTGCAAAAATGACATTTTTCACTTTCTGTTGTAAAATTTTTCAAAAAACTACATTTCTATATAAATTTTTCTCTAAATTTATTGTTCTACATGTCTTTGATAAAAAAGTCCAATAAGTGTATATTTATTGGTTTGGGTAAAAGTTATAGCGTTTACAAACTATGGTGCAAAAAGTGAATTTCGGCATTTTGAAGCAGCTCTGACTTTCTGAGCACCTGTCATGTTTCTTCAGGTGCTAGAATGTCAGAAAAGTATAAATACCCCCAAATGACACCATTTTAGAAAGAAGACACCCCAAAGTATTCACGGAGGGGCTTGGTGAGTTCATGTATCATTTCATTTTTTTCACAAGTTAGCGGAAAATGACACTTTCTGAGAAAAAAAAAAAAAAGTTTCAATTTCTGCTAACTTCTGGCAAAAAAAATCTCAGACGGACTCACTATGCCCCTCAGTGAATACCTTGGGGTGTCTACTTCCGAAATGGGGTCATTTGTGGGGTGTGTTTACTGTTCTGGCATTTTGGGCGGGGCTAATTGTGAGCCGCCATGTAAAGCTAAAGGTACTGTTGGATTTGGACCCTTTGCGCACCCAGGCTGCAAAAAGTGTCACTTATGTGGTATCGCCGCACTCAGGAGAAGTAGGGCAATGTGTTTGGGGTGTATTTTTACATATATCCATAGCAGAGAGAAATATCTCTGTAAATTGTCAACTTTGTATAAAAATTTTTAAAAGTTGTCGTTTACAGAGATATTTCACACAAAGTATGGGTATATATAAAATTACACCCCAAAACACATTGCCCCACTTCTCCTGAGTACGGCGATACCACATGTGTGCCACTTTTTGCAGCCTGGGCGCAAAGGGGCCCTAAAACCAATGAGTACCTTTAGGATTTCACAGGGCATTTTTACACATTTGGATTCCAGACTTCTTCTCACGCTTTAGG
This sequence comes from Bufotes viridis, assembly GCA_033119425.1. NCBI lineage: Eukaryota > Metazoa > Chordata > Amphibia > Anura > Bufonidae > Bufotes > Bufotes viridis. The sequence continues at coordinate 318,503,601 of CM065593.1, read as the reverse complement.
GGCCCCTAAAATGCCAGGACAGTATAAATACCCCACATGTGACCCCATTTTGGAAAGAAGACACCCCAAGGTATTCCGTGAGGGGTATGGTGAGTTCATGTAAAATTTTATTTTTGTCACAAGTTAGTGGAATATATGAGACTTTGTAAAAAACAAAAAAAAATATCAATTTCCGCTAACTTGTGCCAAATTTTTTTCTGTGAACTCGCCATGCCCCTCACAGAATACCTTGGGTGTCTTCTTTCCAAAATGGGTCACTTGTGGGTATTTATACTGCCCTGGCATTTTAGGGCCCCTAAAGCGTGAGAATCCAAATGCGTAAAAATGGCCTGTGAAATCTTAAAGGTACTCATTGGTTTAGGGCTCTGCATTTGGCTGCAAAAATGTCACTCATGTGGTATCGCCGTATCAGGAGAAGTAGGGCAATGTGTTTGGGGTGTATTTTTATATATACCCATACTGTGTGTGAGAAATATCGCTGAAAACGACAACTTTTACATTTTTTTATTCAAAGTTGTCAATTTACAGAGATATTTCTCTCACCCAGCATGGGTATATGTAAAAATACACCCCAAAACACATTGCCCTACTTCTCCTGAGTACGGCGATACCACATGTGTGACACTTTTTGCAGCCAAGATGCGCAAGGGGCCCAAATTCCAATGAGTACCTTTTAGGAGGGCATTTTTACGCATTTTTCTTCTCACGCTTTAGGGCCCCTAAAATGCCAGAGCAGTATAAATACCCCACATGTGACCCCATTTTGGAAAGAAGACACCCCAAGGTAATCCGTGAGGGGCATGGCGAGTTCATAGAAGAATTTTTTTGGCACAAAAAGCGCGGTGGGGGCGGTGGGTGGGTGGGGGGCGGTGGGTGGGGGTTGTGTGGTGATTGGTGCACTTTGATATTTTTCTCTGGTGGTCCCAAGCAAAGGGACCACCAGAGAAGCGGAGCAGCAAGCAGATCAGGCTGTTCACAGAACAACGTCTGATCTGCGATTTTTTCTGCCATATACAGCCTGCCAGCGCACGATCGGCGCTGGCAGGCTGTAGTATAACTACATGCGAGCTCGCCGATGGCGCGCATTGCGCATGTGCGGGCGCGTCCTCGCGTCATCTCGCGTCTCGCGAGATGACGCCTAGATGCGTCCGATCAGAGCTACAGGGCCGCCGCCAGGACGCAATCCTGCGTGCGGCGGTCCTGTAGCGGTTAAAACGCTTTGCACTCGCGCGGAAAAATCGTGCATTTTCACGCAACACACCCCCCCTTTTATCCGGGCGTCAAACGTGACGCCCGTGTGAAAGAGGCCTAAGGCTTTTTCAGGCCTGGTCATTAAAGTGTTAACCAATAAGCGCCTTCCCCACTAGCGAGGTAAAGTGCTTACTGGTTACTGCGGTGAGCTCAGTCCTCTGCAGTGAAGGAAAGCTCTGATTTATGAATAGGAGGCAGGATGGAAGGAAATGTCGCCACTTTTCTGGTAAAATTTTTTTAAACAAGTTCCTGCAGCATGGCCTCTGAAATAGAAGATTCATAATTACATGCTCCACACCACTCTGGTCCGCTGCGCTGCCCCCGCTGCCTCCATTTTCCGGTTCCTGCGCTGTTTACACCTGGCAGTGCATGGCCATGGTCACTTACACCGCTCCAGTCAATGACTGGCTTCATAAGTGACATGCTGCTTGTGGCCACATCACCACGTAAGCCAGTCATTGGCTCGAGTGGTGTATGACCATATCCATGCACTGCCAAGTGTAAACAGCGGGGGCAGTGCGAAGGAGCAGAGCAGTGGTGAACAGGTAAGTATAACTCTTCGGTTTCAGGGAATATGCTGCAGCACGATATTTGGGAACATATACTGGGAACAAGTATTCATAGGAGTGCTCATATCTTATTTCTGGCAAGTATAATTGTGCCGCTGGTCAGTCGATAAACAAGGAATTGATAATTTTTCGGCTGATTTGCATATTTTAACAGGATGCAAGATGTACGATTATCTTCAGCACATCTCCCTGTGTAATCAGAATGAAGGCGGAATGACTGTGGCAGCGATCACTCCTCCCCAGTTACTTTGCACTGGCTTGTGTAATAGGCAAATGAGCGCCGATCAACCTTTTTTTTATTTGCGGCCCCTTGAAATAGAGCGATGTGACAATGCGGCCCCCAGACCAAATATCTGCCTCTTAATAACTTAGGAGTATCTTACTCAGCGCAAGGGGATCAAGACTGGCATATGAAAATGCTAGTATTGATAAGTTTCCCCCAATATTAATAGAAAATTCATAGAAAATATTTTTTTTTTTTCTTTATCATATCAGCAGTACTGTGCTATTGAAAATTAAATACAAAATATTGCAGTCAGTACAGAGAGATAAAACTCCTATATAGATAAGTAATCAGGTTACTGCTGCTGCACAGGTAAGATGTTATTTAGTAGTAAAATAGTAGATGTAGAAATGGGATAACAGTATGATGGGCCTAGATACAGATGCACACAGAAGAGTACTACACTTAGCAGTGTAATGTGAGAGGGTCGACTTGAGTCACTCACCTCCTTCCCTCTCTAGTTGGAGTGAATGATCTGACTGAGAAAGACAAGCAAGTCTGTTTGCCATGCTAAAAGTTCAAACAAAGGAGGAAGTTACGGAGCCAGGACAGGAACTAGGAGTGACTTCAAAAATTATATCCAGAGATGCGATCTGTGGATTACTCTGTTATGGAAGGATCTGACCCCATGACATTGGGCCCCAGTTATAGTAGACCAGCCATCACATATAAAGTGTATGCAGCAGCCCCTAGCAGTGCTGCTTTGCTAAACTAGCTGTAATCGTTTCTCTGCAGTACTCACTATGCACGCAGCGGGTAGGCCTTCAGCGCACCTCACTCACTCAGTCACACTCCGGCCCCGCCCACTTCATTAAAGAAGTGGGCTGGGCTGGAGCGTGACTAAGTGAGTGATGTGCGCTGTCGGCTTGCCCGCTGCGTGCATAGTGAGTACTGCAGAGACGTGATTACAGCTAGTTTAGCAAAGCAGCACTGCTAGGGGCTGCTGCATACACTTTATATGTGATGGCTGCTCTGCCCAGGGCCCAGCTACTACCCTGATAGCGCCCCTGTTTACATGTCACTGGCACATCGCAGGCCGCTATGCCTATGCAGCACAGCATGGCCTGCAATGTGCTGGCCATGTAATACAGCTCTATTCGCTTTAAAAGATGCATGGCCACTTTCCCCCCACTTTTGGGGGGGGGGGGAAGTGCGTCTTATAAAGCGAAAAATACGGTAGATTTCCAGGGCGTAGGAAGAAGCATTAATAAAATGCAAGAAACTGTCAATGTACAGAAAAAAGGGCAATGCTTTCTTTGTAAGTGGGCTCATGCAAGACAATAAATGTATATGTTGAAGACATTCACTCCATGGACAAAAGTATTGGGACACATCACCCACACATCACACCTACAGGGGCCTTTAACGGAAGGCTTTCTACAAGATTTTGGAGTGTGTCTGTGGGAATCTTTCTACAGGTATCCAGAAAAGCATTTGTGAGGTCAGACCTTGATGTTGGATGAGAAGGCCTGGCTTCCAATCTGTATTCTAGTTCACCCCAAAGGTGTTCCATGGGTTGAGGGAAGGGTTCTGTGCGGGCCAATCAAGTTCTTACAAACCAAACTCACCCAACTATGCCTTTATAAACCTTGTTTTGTGCACTGGGGCACAGCCATGTTGGAACAGAAAAAGACCTTCCCCAAAATGTCCCCACAAAGTTGAAAGTATACAATTGTCCAAAATGTCTTGGTAGCATAAAGATTTTGCTTTACTGGAACTAAGGGACTTAGGCCAACCCCTAAAAAAACAACCCCCTAGCATTATCTCTCCTCCATCAAACAATACAGTTAGCACATTGCAGAGAGGCAGGTAATGTTCTCCTGGCATTCACCAAACCAGGACTTCTCCATCATACAGCCATATAGAGAAGAATGAGTTGTCACTCAACATGTTTCCACTGCTACAGAGTTCAGTGGTTGCGTTCTTTAGTATCTTTACACCTCTCCCATCCAACACCTGACATTTTGTTTGGTGATGTGAGGCTTGTATGCAGCTGCTTAGCCATGGAAACCCATTGAATGAAGCTCCCTGTACAGAATTCTGGTGATAATGTTAGTGACAGAAGAGGTCTGGAGTTTTGCAGCTATTGATCCTGCATAGTGTTGGCAACTTTTATGCACTATGTGCCTCAGCACTCTTTGGCCCCGCTCTGTAACTTTACGTGGTCTGCCACTTTGTGGCTGAGTTGATGGGGTTCCTAAACACGTCTACTTTACAATAATACCACTCACAGTGGATCCTGGAATATCTAGGGGGAAAGAAATGTCATGAACTGACTGGATGAAACCGTGGCATCCTATTACAGTGGCGCGCTCGTCATCAAAAATCAATTTGTTTAATTTTACAGGGCTGAGGTTAATCACGTACAACTGAAAAATCGGAATTAAAAGTTAGGAAGTTAAAACTGCAATATTTTACATTTTCCAAGATCAAATATTAGTTAAGCAAAAATCTGAATAAAAGAAAATCAAACTTAAGTAGTCTGGAATTTCCCTTTGGAAACATTAAGTAACCCATGTTATTAACCCAGCAATAAAATCTGTTAAAATGTCAGTTTTACATCATATAAATACATAGTACAGCATGTCCAAGCACTATAAGGATAACATTTACATTGAAATGGTACAAAGTATCTGAGCAGCACTACAATAATAAGAATCAAGTGTTAAGATAGACTTTTTAAAGATGTTATTGTTGTTTACGGCATTTATGACTCTTATCCTTACACTGAGCATTTATTCTTGATCACATTGCACGAGAAGCATTTTTATAGGGTTTCCAAAGGAATATTTTTAAAAGAGGTGAAATGGGTTAAAAAACAATAATAATCATCATCCCTCATCCTACCAATCGCTCTCCATTGCAATTCTGATGCTTTTTCAGCCCCACTCCTCTCCATTTCCTGATCCTGGGTCAACACACAGGACATGGCTTGGACTGCCTGCTCAGCCAGTCACTGGCCTCATTGGTGAACTGCCTCAGCCAGTGATTGGGAGCAGAATCAGACTAGCAGAGGCGGAGGATCAGTGAGATAAGTAATGATGGGAAAGGGGGGGGGGGAGGTTATGCAATTTTTTCTCCCAACTTGCCCCTTTTTAAATAAAACCTACTTTCCTAAAAAAACAAAAAAGGCTCTTTGATGAAGTCTAGAATGAATAGACTTTTTACACAGGCAGATAATCTGGGTGTACACAAGCGATATACAACAATATAGCATGTAAATGGAACAATCATCATACTGCATGGGGACGAGCAATCATTACTACAAATGTTCGTTTGGCCAATCATCGAACGAGAGCCTTAACCAATGTCTGAATGAAGAATAGGTTAATGTAGTTTAAGATAACATCTTTTCTTTGAACCCTTTCTACCCTGGGCAATTTTTAGTTTTTGTGTTTCCGTTTTTTTGCGTTTCCTTGCCTTCCAGAAGACTTAACTTTTTTATTTTTCCATCCACATAGCCATTAGAGAGTTTTTTTTTTTGTGGGACAAGTTGTACTTTCTAATTTCGCTATGTACTGTTGCATACAATGTAGTGGAAAGCTGGAAAAAAATTCCAAATGGGGTGAAATTGAAAAAAAAAAAGTATATAGAGTTTTACCAGGCGAATATGTTTTATATTTTTCTGGGCTCACTTAAAGGGGTTTTCCAATCCTATCCTGATGTCATCAGTATCTGATGAGTGGGGGTCCAACACTCAGGACCCCTACTGATCAGCTGCAAACACGTTTTAGATCAGGTGTGGATTTCAGTATCCCTCCTAGCACCAGCTTAAAAAAGGGCCCCAACTTTGGGCCCAAAACGTTGCAATGCAATAAATGTAACAAGCCATTGGTGAATAAATAAAGATTGAACATATTATCAGCTTTGATGTGCTGTCTCTAAAACGTATTTGGAACTGACTGACTAGACCTCTAAGGTGGAAAAAGAAGACAATCAGGGACGTGCACCCACAAAAGCCTTTGTGAGACGTGTGCTGGGTTCTTTTCTGAAACCCACTGATCAGCTGTTTGAGAAGGCAGAGGTGCGTACAGGAGTGCCACACCCTTCTCACAGCTTAGTCTGGGCCAGTGACATCACGTTCATTGGCCACGTTGTTTAGGCACAGCTCGGTCCTATTCAAATGAGTGGGGCTGAGATGCAATACTAAGAACAGCCTCTATACAATGTATAGCTCTGTGCTTGGTAAGTTGCAAAGAGGCCACGGTGCTCACCAGGTCTCCGGTGAGCACCACTGCATCCTCAAACAGCAGATTGGTGGTGGTCCTAGGTGTCGGACCCCCACTGATCAGATACTGATGAGCTATTCTGAGGAAAGGTCATCAGTTAAAAGAAATCAGAAAACCCCTTTAAGATTTGAATCTTTAGCACATACCTCCATGCCGCAGCCAGGGCCGTTCACCATCTTCCCTACTTGTGGATACATAATAGATTAAAGGATCATTAAAAGAAATGGATTTAGATAAACACGGAGGCTGATTAACATTGCGATCAGCAATATCTTGCCCTGTAAGCCATGCTTTGTGCTTTTTTCTAGCTTTTTTTTATTTTATTTATAACCCCTACACATTACTGCTTGGCCTTTCTAGGTCTTATAATGAACATTAATTGATTAGCTGGATACAAGAGCAGCTTTAGCACTAGTAAGTACTATCCCAGTGGGTACACAGCTAAATACTTTATGAGGTAATTAGTATGGCAATGCCTTTTGAAATGAGTCCTTTCAGTAAAGAATTCTCTGGTGGGCATGTTTATTGGTTTATGGCCATACTTTTTTTCAGACACAACAGAAAAAGGGTGGCAATAGGAAATTATACAGCTGTATTGTAGACATTCTTATGGGCTTCCCGAAATTCTTTCCTGAAACCATTTGTTTCTAGGTAAGGGAGTAACGAATGAACGTGTTTTACAGATCTCACTGCCAATAACTGAGAAAATGGAGCTAATTATGAAAATTACAGCAAAAGAGATGTGGTGATTAGAGATGAGCGAATTTTTTAAAAATTCGATTCGGCCGGTTTGATCCGAATTTATTTGCGGTTAATTTTGTTAAAAAACAGCTATTTCCTGGCTACAGAGAGCCTTTATAGTGGCGTAGAACACTGTGCCTTGCAGTAACACGCATAGGGAGTCTGCTGTGGTAGTGGTAGCATGAGGAGACCACAGAGTGGCAAGGTGACATATTGTGGAGGTGGCAGCAGCATCAGGAGATCACAGAGTGACCCGGTGATAGAGTGGGGAGGTGAGTGGCAATAACAGTACCCTCTGACGTGGTGATGGTGGGTGTAAGAAGGAGCATTTGGCATCAGATGTGTGGCATCAGGTGGGTGGCAGCATCAGAATAGTAGCAGATGCAGGTAGCCTGAAGAAACCTGTCTCTTTTGTCAAAGTGTTGGTGTGGCACCTTGGATAATTTAGTCTGATGAATCAGGCGTTGGTGGGTGGAAATCCTGGCTGATCCACGCCTGATTCATCTTGACAAAGGTCAGTCTCTCTACATTTTGGGTGGACAGACGAGTTCTTCCTGGGGTAACTATGGCCCCCACCGCACTAATGCCACACTACTGGCTGGACAGGACAGCTTTTCCAGGGGAAACTCTGCCAGTTGCGGCCAAAAATCCAGTTTGGCTGCCCAGAAGTTCAGTGGATCTTCAATGTAAGGTGGCAGGGTGGTGTCCAAGTATGGTCCTGCTCTGTGACTAGCTGCTGGTGAGCAGTTTCTTCACTATGCGGGTGAAGGAATCTGCTCATCAGCGACTCTAGTCTCAGGCTGCTGCTGATGGAGCTGGTACTGCTCCTGCCACCCCACCCCTCCCCAGCAGCCATGGCAGTGGAATGTGAGCCCAGAGGGCCCCCCCGGTCAGACGTGCGAAAGGATGGACGATGTCGCAGATAGGCAGCGGCCAACTCACTACATAGGATGTCTCTAAAGTAGTTCAGTTTGTCCTCCCTCTCAGCGGGTGTAAAAAAGGCCCCCATTGTGGACCGGTAGTGAGGGTTCAACAAGATGGAGAGCCAGAACTCATCCCTCTGCCGAATGGTGACAATTCAGCTGTCACTACGCAAGCAAGTGAGCATGCATCGGGCCATTTGTGCAAGTGACTCCCTGCCTCCATCTCCACTGCATACTGCCACGGTGTGTCTGGGTCCTCTACCACCTCTTTCGCATCAGCCTGTAGCTCCTCTGGCTGCTCCTGCTCCTCCTCTCCTATCACCTGTGTAGAAAAACCACCCATTTAGCTACACATTGCTTGTGCTCCAATGTCCTCCTCCACCTCCAGTTCAGCCCCCACAGGGCTCATGTGGCCGGGAGATATAGGCACCACATCTCCAGTCCCCTGACCAGCTAGATTTACCAGCATCTGTTCCAGGACATGAAGCAGTGGAATGACATTGTTCATCCTGTAGTCCTGGCGACTGACAAATAACGTGGCCTCCTCAAAGTGCCTGAGCAAACGGCAGGTGTCACACATGAGCTGCCACTGGCTGACATTGAGGTTACACAGGGGAGTACTCCGGTCTGCTTGGATCATCACAAAATCGTTTATGGCCTTTCTCTGTTCATATAGTCGGTCCAACATATGGAGGGTGGAATTCCAATGGGTGGAAATGTAGCATATCAACCTATGTTAGGGGATGCTATTCTGCCGCTGCAGCTCAATGAGGGTGTGCTTTGCGGTCTACGAGTGGCTAAAGTGCATGCAAAGATTCCTGGCCATTTTTAGGATGTCTTGCAGATGGGTGGAAGACTTCAGGAACCACTTGACAACCAGATTGAACACGTGTACCATGCAGGGCGCATGGCTTAGCCCTCCTTGACGCAGCGCCGACACCATGTTCTTCCCGTTGTCGGTCACCATGGTTTCAGTTGTCGCAAAGAAAGCCAGGATTCAATTTCTTGATGAAGGACACGGAGCAGTTCCTACCCTGTGAGACTCAGTTCGCCCAGGCAAACAAGGTGCAGAACAGGTATTTTTATTTTGCCACTTATACACATCACAAAAGGCTTTAGAACATATAACTGCACCGCTGAATGGCAAATATATTTTACTTTTGCCACTAATACACGCCACAAAAGGCTTAAGAACATATAACTGCACCGCTGAACAGCAATTATATTTTTCTTTTGCCACTAATACACGACAAAAAAGGCAGTAATTTTAGCACTTCACCACACAACGGCTAATAAGCCCTTTTTTCCCACTAATACAAGCCAAAAAATGCTTTAGAACATATAACTACACCGCACAAGGGCAAATAAGGCATAGAAATATTTCCTTGTAATAAACCCTGTTAATAACTGTATGAAACAGTACTTGCAGCCCAATAATATGAACGGTTTGCTGAAATTACAGAGCAGCAAGGTGTAATAGTTTTTTTCCTATTACCCAGGCTGTAACCTACCCTACTGAACCTTGTCCAATATAAATGCTGTGGAATGATTCCTCCCTATCCTTTCCCTACACCTTGAATAATCTTTTCCTGCACTTGTAAATCGTTTGTAGCACAATGAAGTTTTTTTTAACACTGTCCCTAGCGCCTGCTGACATCTCTCCTTGCACTAAGTACACTGGTAAATGGCCGAATCCAAGATAACTGAGGCTATTTATAGGGCTGTGACATCACAGGGCTGGCTGCTGATTGGCTACATGCATCGCATTATGGGTGATGCCGCCTTCCCAGAGTTCCTTGCTCCATGTCCTTACACGTGCAGCAGCCATTTTAGCAAAAAATGTGATTCGTTACCACAAAGCGTGAGGAAATTCGTATTCGGTGCAAATCAAATTTTTCCTGGAATTCGGATCGAATTCCACTTCGTCAGCTTCGATTCTCTCATCTCTAGTGGTTATGTTTTTAACTAAATGTCTCTACCTACTACCAACTTCATTGTTACATTGGGGCATAAAATATCATCATGGCATTATTGCTTCTTCAAATGTAATTACATCCTGAGGTTATATTTGCTTAAGCTGCCTCGGCAATTCATCAGATTTATGACCAATGTCACATTCAGTTGGAGCAGCCTCTTAAATGACCTTTACCGTCAACCCCTGGTTCCCAATCCAAAGCCACGTGGAACAACCATAACTGGAAAATTCTCTCCAATGGCCAGACCAACATCCTCCTTGTACACGCTGCACCTCCTAAATTGCATTGCGTTTCCATTTCAGCATGACACTGTGCTTTCATAGCCGTCAATGTAAATTGAAGACCTTCTACTGAGGAAAAACAGAAGCGTGCTTGGTGTAGTTTGGTGTTTGTGTCTGGTTAACGAATCAGCTACATGCTAAGACCACGAAATGAATGAGACTCACTTCACACATCATCACTCAGCTCTCTAGCTGTTCATTAATTATACTGTGCAAAATGATGACTTTTGACTCAAGCATATCGAATAAAAACACATTAGGAACGTAGCAGCAATTTTAACTGTTTTTTTGGGAGTGGTGCTTACATATACAGTATGGTCATTACAGAGTGTAGCTTGTTTTCCATATGATAAGCACACAGAGCATTGCTTTCATTCTATCACAAAACCACCTTTACCTTATCAGTATATATATATATTATGGAAATGTGTACAGTATAGGTGCTGGGAGGCGTGCATATCCCACGCAGATACCTTAGCTGGGTGAGATAACTGAAATCCAAAAAGCTGCAGTAGTTTCAGCAAAGTGTAGTTTGCTGAGACAGTTTTGTCTAGATTTTCTGGGCTGGATTTCATGTGGCCTGGGGGATAGGTTTGGTAATGGGATCTGCTAGTCCACATCCTTCCACTACATGTATTGTCTTTTGCTGTAGGTGATTGCGGGTGAGGCCTGCTGCTGTAATCAAGGAGGAATAACACAACCCTCTGTGTATGACTTGAAGAGAGAAAGGCTGAGGAAGCCTGAGAGGCTCTGTGTGGTCTCAGCCAGGAGGGCTGAGGGGCGAGAGGCTTTGTAAAGTCTGAAGTTTGGGGGGCCCAGCGACGCCTACGGAAAGAGAGTCGCACGGTCAGAGTCGGGAGGGCTTCTGGACCATCTCCCCCCCAAGGATACTGGTGTGGTCACAGCCTGGAGGCTGCTGGATCGTATATGGCTGAGGAATACGGATCTAATCCCGTGTGTTAACTGCGCTCTATAGGTGAGGTAGAGACAACACGTGTATTAGGTAGAGGCCAGACAGGCAGGTGGTTTTTTTTCGATGTTTATGTTTGTGCCGGTGCTGAAGTGCCAAAATAAAGCACCTTTTGGACCTGAACCCCATTGTCAGAGGAGAAGTCTGTGATTGCGACCCCCTGAGAGAGCTATCCATTACTATATATATAGAGGCGGCCTTGGCGCAGCGAGTGGCTTATTACCTTTTGATCAAAATGTACACTGACGCCTCACTTTTCCAGCATATATGCAGGGCAGAGTGCTGGTTGCAGAGTGCTGCTGCATTTTTTCTGTGTTTGTATGTATATTTCGCTACGTGCACCTGCTTTCAGAGACGTGCTGACTGACCCCCTTTTTTGTGTAGTATATATATATATATATATATATATATATATATATAGTGTGTGTGCCCTTAGGGAATACCCCTATTTTCCTTTTATATATTTAGTTTTATTTTATGAACTTCTGTTGTTCACTGTTTGAAACAGTCTGAAACTGTCTGTGTTTTGGCACAAGGATCCCAGAAGGGGTTATTACCTGGGTGAAATATGGGGTGGGACCTGCTCATGGTCTTGGTTTTGTAGTGATGGGAGGAATTAGTGTCCTGTCTGCCATTCCACAGGAGTTATCCGTAGTGGTTAAAGGCTTCCATTGTGGGAACGCACTGGCACTAGAGTGATGTGCCATGGTTTTACCAGTCAGGAGCTATAGACCTTAGAAATTGGTCTGGTTTTTTAGCATCGGTCATTTCAGTGTTTGCCTGATGTGGAAGCTCAATCCATAGAGACCCTGAGGGAGAGGAAGAGAAATCGCATGGCTGAAATAGCCAAAGGGTTAGAGAGAGAAAGTGTAAAATATCACCAAATGTAAAATAATTATGTATGAAAAATATAAAACTGATTTGATAATTCTCTCCAAATCTACTGAATGCTTATTTGGAGTAAGGAACACCCTGAGGACTCATTCACCACGATTCAACAAGAGTTATATAAAAAAATGAATAATGCGATTTATTTTCAGTCTTCATAAAAGTTACAAAAATAGTTTAGGAAGTCTTAATCTATTGTCCATGTGTGAATCTGAAAGTCCATAAAGTATCATTGTTGAAGGGTAGGAACGTCCTTCTCAGGCTCCTTGTGTGTCTCCCATCTTCTTCAGCAGCAACCCCCAACACAGTGAGAGTAAAAAGACCACCTCCTTGTCTGTCTCTGTCAGTCATTTATACCATAGATACAGACGTGTCTTAATAATGTATGGGCTTCTACATTGTCATATATACATTGTCAAATATAGATCTTGACATCCTCATACAGACCTCTCATTCCCAAGTGTATTACTATAGATGGTGTCAGGGTGTAGTGTAATACATTCTTTATATTAAATACCAATTAATATTATATCTCATATTATTTAACAGAAAGCTAGATAGGCAGAGCTGATTGAGAGTGCGTGTGGAGTGAAAATTCCCAGCAAAAACTAGACAAGAGATTTAGAGTATCTAGCTAAGTAGTGATGGGGTCTCAGCCAGGCCTTTTCTGATTGTGGTTGGCAGCAAAAGAGCACCAAAGACTACATACCTGCTTGCAGTCTTGCACCATCACTGTGTCCTTGACATTAAGTTGGGGTTCCACCCAGCTATCCAACCACATATCACACATGCCCATTTAATTGACATACTACCCACACAGAAGTGACAACATCTTAAAACAGATACTAAGAACCCTAAGGGCCATCCATGCCAAGTACATACAGTTGTGTTCAAAATAATAGTAGTGTGTTTTAAAAAGTGAATAAAGCTCAAAATCCTTCTAATAGCTTTTATTTCCATACACACAAATGCATTGGGAACACTACACATTCTATTCCAAATCAATACATGATAAAAAAATATATAAAACTTGCATTGTTCCTCTAAAAAAAAATTTAAGAAAAGTGAATATTAGACTGTTCAAAAAATAGCAGTGTTTGTATTCTTCTTTACAAACCTAAACATTCACTACATAAGCTGAAAAATGTTTGAAGATTTTGCTTTCCTTTGAATCATTTAACTGATATTTAGTTTAATATTTTGTATAACCACTGTTTTTGAGAACTGCTGTACATCTGTGTTGCATGGAGTCAACCAACTTCTGGCACCTGTGAACAGGTATTCCTGCCCAGGATGATTGGACTACATTCCACAGTTCTTCACTATTCCTTGGTTTTTCCTCAGAAACTGCATTTTTGATGTCACCCCACAAGTTTTTTTTGGGGATTAAGATCCGGGGATTGGGCTGGCCACTCCATAACGTCAATCTTGTTAGTCTGGAACCAAGATGTTGCACGTTTACTGGTGTGTTTAGGGTCGTTGTCTTGTTGGAACACTCATTTCAAGGGCATTTCCTCTTCAGCATAAGGCAGCATGACCTCTTCAAGTATTCTGATGTATTCAAACTGATCCATGATTCCTGGTATGCGATAAATAGGCCCAACACCGTAGTATGAGAAACATCCCCATATCATGATGCTTGTGCCACCATGCTTCACAGTCTTCACAGTGTACTGTGGCTTGAATTCAGTGTTTGGGGGTCGTCTGACAAACTGCCTCTGGCCACTTCTTGCAGATATCTTGGCTTCACATAGGTGTCTTCTAATTGTAACAGTACTCACAGGTAACTTTAGACCTTCTTTGATCTCCCTGGAGCTGATTGTTTGCTGAGTCCTTGCCATTTTGGCTATTCTTCTATCCATTCGAATGGTAGTTTTTCGGTTTCTTTCACGTCTTTCAGGTTTTGGTTGCCATTTTAAAGCATTTGCGATCATTTTAGCTGAGCAGCCTATCATTTTCTGCACTTCTTTATATGTTTTCCCCTCTCCAATCAACTTTTTAATCAAGGTACGCTGTTCTTCTGAACAATGTCTGGAACAATCTATTTTCCTCAGGATTTCAGACAGAAATGCACTGTAAGCAGCATGTACAACACAACATTTGCTGCCTTCCTTCCTTAAATAAGGGCAATAATTGCCACCTGTTTTTCAAAGAATGAATGACCTCACCAATTGAACTCAACACTGCTATTATTTTGAACATGCCCATTTCAATTAGTGATTCAATTACACAGAATCAGCAGCATGCATGTCCTGACTGTTGGGTCTGTTGGATTTCGATTACTCTACTACACCTGCTAGTAAATTATTTGCCATGTAGAAATATCATTTCTACCCAAAACAGTGATTGATCAGGTTAGTGATGTCTGACTGCTATTATTTTGAACACAACTGTACATCCAAATCAATTCAATTTCCTATGTCATTAACTGATGCATAAAATGTGAAATTACATGACATCAGAAAGAAAGGTAATTATATCCTTATGTCAGTGTCTTCCAATTGGACATACATATGTCCCAGAACATATATGTCCCATATCTTTGTATTCAAACAAAACAATAGCTGATCTCAGGGAGACCAGCCACAAAAACACAGCGGAGCCTCAGTTAAGAGTCTCAACACAGCAATCCAAAGTGCAAAGCTCCCTGGGAAACAGTAATATGCAAAATAAATGTGGAGCCCCAGTATTGGGTCTACAACACAATGAAAGCCAGATATCCCTCAAAGGAAGGAAAACCGGTGCAAAGGGGTGTCTCCATTACAGAGATCACCAAATCCACCATATTAAGTGGCCCCTATGTCAAGATCCCGCTTTTTTACAAGCTTTAAGGATGTGACGGGGAAAACCTAAGCCAGTTATCCATTCACATACAGACAACAAGGTGCAA
Source organism: Bufotes viridis (assembly GCA_033119425.1). Taxonomy (NCBI): domain Eukaryota; kingdom Metazoa; phylum Chordata; class Amphibia; order Anura; family Bufonidae; genus Bufotes; species Bufotes viridis. The sequence continues at coordinate 318,488,600 of CM065593.1, read as the reverse complement.
CAGCACTCTGTAACCAGACCTCTGCCCAAGATGAAAGCTACAGAGGACATAAATGATATCATATGCAAACAGTGGAGACATTGGTTTACATTTTGATCAAAAGGTAGTAAGCCCACTCACCCCGACACGGTTGTCTCCTAGAGCGGGTACTAACACTAAATCTGACCTGTTATGGGCCATAATAGCCGCATAACATCCTCCTAATGCTAAATCTTACCTGTTATGGGCCACAACAGCCACACAAGATCCAGGGAGTGTGAGACCAGCATGCATGCTGGATTTAACCTTACTTATTAACCCCTTCTGGTGCTATAACAGCCTCCATTAGATCCAGGGATGCAGGTACCAACATGCATGCTGAGCCCACTGTGCACTCCTCCTGGAGCCAGATGGTAACTGGCAGGTAATGTGAGTCGCATTCAGCTTTATACTCACTCTGATTAAAAACCAGCATCTATGGCAGAGAGACTAGTCAGGTGTGCACGACTGAAGCGGAGGCTGCCACACTTCCGACTCTTACTAAACTGAAAAACGCAAAGGGGGTGTTCAGTCAGCACTACCTGAATACAGGTGCACGTTGCTATGGCGATTATACATACAGACAACAAGGTGCAACAGCACTCTGTAACCAGACCTCTGCCCAAGATGAAAGCTACAGAGGACATAAATGATATCATATGCAAACAGTGGAGACATTGGTTTACATTTTGATCAAAAGGTAGTAAGCCCACTCACCCCGACACGGTTGTCTCCTAGAGCGGGTACTAACACTAAATCTGACCTGTTATGGGCCATAATAGCCGCATAACATCCTCCTAACGCTAAATCTTACCTGTTATGGGCCACAACAGCCACACAAGATCCAGGGAGTGTGAGACCAGCATGCATGCTGGATTTAACCTTACTTATTAACCCCTTCTGGTGCTATAACAGCCTCCATTAGATCCAGGGATGCAGGTACCAACATGCATGCTGAGCCCACTGTGCACTCCTCCTGGAGCCAGATGGTAACTGGCAGGTAATGTGAGTCGCATTCAGCTTTATACTCACTCTGATTAAAAACCAGCATCTATGGCAGAGAGACTAGTCAGGTGTGCACGACTGAAGCGGAGGCTGCCACACTTCCGACTCTTACTAAACTGAAAACGCAAAGGGGGTGTTCAGTCAGCACTACCTGAATACAGGTGCACGTTGCTATGGCGATTATACATACAGACAACAAGGTGCAACAGCACTCTGTAACCAGACCTCTGCCCAAGATGAAAGCTACAGAGGACTTAAATGATATCATATGCAAACAGTGGAGACATTGGTTTACATTTTGATCAAAGGTAGTAAGCCCACTCACCCGACACGGTTAGTCTCCTAGAGCGGGTACTAACACTAAATCTGACCTGTTATGGGCCATAATAGCCGCATAATATGAGGATGTTATGCGGCTATTATGGCCCATAACAGGTCAGATTTAGTGTTAGTACCCGCTCTAGGAGACAACCGTGTCGGGGTGAGTGGGCTTACTACCTTTTGATCAAAATGTAAACCAATGTCTCCACTGTTTGCATATGATATCATTTATGTCCTCTGTAGCTTTCATCTTGGGCAGAGGTCTGGTTACAGAGTGCTGTTGCACCTTGTTGTCTGTATGTATAATCGCCATAGCAACGTGCACCTGTATTCAGGTAGTGCTGACTGAACACCCCCCTTTGCGTTTTTCAGTTATCCATTCACAGACAGCTGTTTCGGGGTGTTGCCCCTCCTCAGTGTGGAGTAGGATTCTTTGTATTCAGGGAGATGTTATAATTGCTGTAGAATCTCCATATACTGTACTATCCTTTCGTGTACATATGGGGATAGCACTGAGACAACATGGATAATAAATTATTTACCTGTATCCTGTTTGGTGAGGAAAACAGCACTGGCATACCAAAGCCAACACTGGGCAATCATGTTGTATGGGGTAAAGGTCAAATCACTAGTGTCCTACTTGCCCTGAACCAATGTTAAAGAGGTCACTACATGGCATCAGAGCAAAGTTACAAGACTGATGTGACATTATAGCCAAAAAATAAAAGTGGATAGCTAAATCTGAGCGCATGTTCCCTAGGTCCATGATGTCATCATCCAGTGTCCAGGATACCATAGGCTGGTGACCAAATTCATCAATACAAAGTATTGCAATCAACAGATTAGCCCAATATATATGCACATGTGCCCACTTTTGCGTACTGTACACACTTACTTTATAATGAACAGAAATTGTTATTCGATTTAGTAATAGTTATACGATAATTTATAATAGTAATTGATATTGCTTTTTAGAGAACAGGTCATTATAGATCCTATCTTTTGTCAGTCTTATCAAAGTATAAGTATAAGGACACAGTAAATAACAAGCCATCGAATAACTGAAATACACAAAATTAAATTAGGGTCTGAGTTCACAACAGAAATGTCTGTAGAGATATTAAGTAGATGGGACTTTGGTCCAGTTTAGCAGCTGTGCATAAGAATAACTTTATCTATGACCTTATGTTGTGTGTCCTAATGTCAAAGTAAGTTTGATATTCTTTCCCCTAAATCCGGAGTATTAATGCTGATCCGGTCCCTGCTTAAATTCTTGGCATTTTTGGCTCAGATCCTGGATTTGGTGTGAAAAATCAGATCATGAACAATGTACATGCTTTGACCATGTCTGGAATTATAAAGGAAATTAATATATCCAGTATATATACTGGTATATGCATAGTTCAGAATAAGTAAATGTTTTGGTTTATTCTTTCTGTAGTGCCTCGCAGTTGGTTCCTTATTCGATTTACAAGTAGAAGTTACTCAGCTTCCAACTGTTGACTCAGATCATGCTGAGATGTCCTGCTGTAACCGAGACAGGTAGAGCAGCTTCATTCATTGGCTGGACAACGCAAAGTTAAGGTGGCTATTAAGACTGAAGAATTGGGAAAGTAAACCCTGGTTAGTTTACATGGAGCTTAGAATGCTTTCACTGCATATTATATACAACAAGTATTTTACCAGGAAGGGAATTTCTTGTGCCTATGTGTTATTCAGACTGGTAATACTGACCAGCATTCATCAGCAGTTTCTTTCTTTGCTGATCTGACTTCAGACTAGAGCAGCACCGGAAATATTCAATATTGTTCATCCAAGTAATCCCAACTTTTCATTCCAACTAAAGGCCCCTTTACATCAGCCAATGATTGGAGAATTTATTGGGAAGGAATATTCTTAGGAAGTAGAAATGAGCAAATTTCCTAAAATTTGTTTTGGTCTGATTCGTCCTAATCATCTAAGAAATGAAATTTCTGAAATTCTGATTTTACTGAGCCGAGTTTCAATTTTGCTCGAATTTCGATTAGGTCATCTCTAGGAAAACTCGCTCCCAATAACTCCTCTGTGTAAAAGTGTACGAGCAATCACTGATTCATTGGGTGAAAGCATTGCGGATTCAGTCACCTAAATCTTCATTTCTGGGCAGAATACTGTCCTGTCTAAACAGCAGTCTGCTGCCCAGAAGCAGCAATTCTCTATGGAGACAAGGGAATTGCTAGTCCCTGTACAGAGGTGATGATTGCTACATGTAAATGCAGCTATCACCTCTTCTGCTGAGCAGACCGTGGAGAACAAACAGTTTATTCCCAATAATTGACTGCTGTGTCGACTGTGTAAAGGGCTTTAGATGGTAGTAGAGGTTGACTGAGGTTGCAAATGTAATCAAAAGGTGCAGATTCATGTGATGCACAACTATTATGAAAAGAGTAGAAGAAAATATGACCGGTTTGAGGGCTATCACACGCATGGTCTTTTTTAGAATGACTGGATGGACCTGCCTTGCCTGCATTATAATCCATCTTGATGTTTGAAAGACGACTACATACAAATTCCAATGAAGGTGTTTAGATGTTATCTTCTATAAACCACATTTCCACATGTCCACATGTGACAACAGCAAGGGTGATATTCTAAGTATCTTATTAAATATATACATTGTAATTGGCCAGTAATACAATATTGGTTGTGTTACTGCCGATTGCATGGCCACCCTAAGCCCGGCAATACACATGAGATAAATAAGCATTGGCCAAATCTCTCCTGAGTCTCTCATACATATGCATACTCTGCCCAGCCATGTGTGCATACATAATGTATGGGATGAGGGGCAAAAGCCGCTGGCAGATCATCCGGCAGCAGTTTATCTGCCTGAGAATAAAAGTATCAGATGGTTGAAATTCGACTCCACTAACATCAGCCACTGCAGGAGAGCCAGGAGGCCATCATGTCTTAATTGTCCAACACCTAGTTTTAAATATCATATTCAAAGCTATTTCTATTGGTTGCTCTGCTGTGGAGGATCAATAAGCAGAGACCTGGCTGTGGGGACTTTGACTGACCATGCGTGGCCAGCAGCACTCAGATCAGTAGATGGACATGCACAATACTATATACTTTAAACACCAGGCGGTGTCATGTTATATGAGTAAAAATCATAACTCCGTACTGGATTGTTTTAGCAGCAGCCTGCAAATGACATATATTTTATTTGTTATGCTCTATAAAATGAATATGACATGAAATGGTGGGACGACCCACTCAGTTCCATCACAGTGGTTTCCATCCAGAAAACAACATACTAGCTGAGTAACTGATTTCTTCTACAAGCCCTTACAGTGAACCGGGACATGGGTGTAATCATCACTTCAGTAAGCTTGCAGCATTGTCACTATTATGACAACCAAACATGTATTACATAAGCAAGATGTTAGCGATAACAACTATAACATTAAGGTCAGCCATGAGGCGCTCGGGGTTATAGTGTTTATCAGGTTGCTAAGGGTACCATATTCCCCGCCATTAGCTGAAGAGGTGCTCACTGCATTTGCCAGAGTTTTCACAAGAGAAACACTTCTACATGTTTCTGAAGAACATTCCACTTGGCCAAGACTCGGGCTTGAAAATCACACATGACATCATTTTTTGGCAGAATTTGGAGATAGCTGTTTATCTAACATTGGTAAAGCAAATATCCATTCAACATCAACTACCTATACAAAATTGTGTCTTAGAAGAAGGGGGGGGGGGGAATGAACACAGTAACATTTAAAATTAAACATGAGCTCATGTACCCTCACTCAGCACTTTTGAAAAAATTTAGCCCCATAGAACTGATGCAGCACCAGTCTTTCATATCTGCTCATTTACCACTCTTGTTAAAATGGCGAACACTAGGTATTCGTGCCAACAAAAGTGAGGAAGACTACCTTTACGAGAATTTGAAACTTGCTCTTCCTAAAAGATGTCCTTTGTAATAGACTGACTCAAGATCAGTCCCTTTTACAGGGACTGTCTACTTCAAATAAACCCTTGTAAAGGCACTGCTGCCAAAAATTGTATCTTCTGGCCCATAAGGAACATGGAAAAAGCAGTGGATAACATTTTTGGTGGGAGTGCCTCTTTAGTTTATATATATATGCACTATGAAATTAGATATGTCAGTTTTGTGGCTTCAAAAAGGCACAGTTTCTGCGACATTTGGTTGATATTTTCTACATTTGGTGTTCCTCGACACTTTTCAAGGTAGTCTGTGTTTAAGGGCAAAAATTGAGATTAGACCTGGATTTTGGCTCATATATTATGTGTGACTTTTATACATAGAGGTAAAATCTACGTTACACCCAGCCACATATATTATTAAGGTGCATCAGTTCATAAATTGGGTGCATGCACACAAAGCAAAGCCAGACTTAAAGACAAAGATATTGGGGTAGTATTTCTGCTATTGCCAATGCGCCAAAATTTCTCATTTATGAAGTATTGCAGTTTTTTTGCTTCCACCAACAAGAGAAGTGAAAGGGTACCAAAACTGTGTCAGAATTCAGTCACAATTCTAGCACTAGGTAAGGCAATGGTAAAGCTTGAGCATCAGATTTATCTTCCAGAATACGTCATTATGATAAATCCGGCACATTTCCATAGTGTCAAGTCTTGGTTTGCAGAGTTAAATCCAAAATCTTGACCTGCTTGATGCACAAATGGACTATCTTTATGGACAAAACTCTGCCCATGGTAATGTAATCTTCATACTAATGGGTACTTTTGATTGGCACCCTGTTGGATTTGCTATTTGTTCTGCAAAATTGGCAGTATTTAATGATCCCCATAAAATGTCCATCGCTAGCCAATCTATCCTATATGGATAGGCACAGCTAGGTAAATCAAAGCCCTTATACGTAGATGTAGACTTTTACAATTTGCTCATTAAGAATAATTGAATATAGCACCAAATTATCCATTTAATCCAGACAAAGCCATGAAAACCATATTGCGGCCTTTCTATGATGTAAGTTAACATTGGACATACTCCCCCACACCTTTGCGAGAGTTATATAGCTTTTATTTCATCCAAGCGTCTCAACGTTCATGATTAAATGAAAGCACTGTAGGCTGTCGTCTAGCACATCTGCATGAATGGTATCTTTGTAAGAGGATGAGGTCACTAGTGAGGGGAGAGTGGTGTTAGAACACAGCTGAATCTACAGCTTTCCCTTGTACATGGGCTGCTGTCTGCTTGTTGTAGAAAACACATAAGGAAGCATTCATCAAAGTACCCCGGCTAGTGCAACATGCCTTAAAGACACCTCTCATTAGTAGAATGTCTAATAATCAACCTGTTTAAGTAGCATTTTAGTTTTGGAATTAATTGTATCCTAACGACTTTGCTATTACAGTAATGTGTCAGAGGAATTTCATGTTAGAAATGGAATTCCACCATTTAGGCCAGGTGTCGGCAACCTGCGGCACACGTGCCAGAGGTGGCACGCAGACAACATTCTGCTGGCACGCCAGCTGTCACCAGATGATGGCAAGACTTTTCAGTCTTGTCGCCATTTTTTGGATGCCCCGCCGCCGCGCTGTAACACTGAAAGTAAAGATCTTAGGACGTGTCACGCACGATGCATCTGTTAGACCGGCCCATTAACGCTTCCCGTCCTGGACTCCACAGAGGAGCGATAGCAGAAAGTGGCACTCTGCTACGCTACTGGCTGGCCTCTACTGTACCTTGCCGCTGCGTGTCTCCTCCTCCTCAGGACTGCCTGTATTTAAATCTACTGACAGTCTGTGTGTGACCAGATTGCGGTTGGGAAAATGAGGGGGAGATGGAGAAACGAGCATGTGACCAGATTGCGACTGTCACCAAATTGGGACAGAAGGGGGGGGGGGGGTGAGCCTGGGAAATTGGAGAATGAGCATATGGCCAGATTGGGGTTGGGGGGAGGTTAGTGAGCCTGAATGCAATTGCTGGGGGGATAGGAGAGGCTGGTTATAAAGGAAAACCTTGGTGGAGCCTGAAAATGATTTCGGGAGGGGGGGGGACAAGCTGACTACTGGGGGTGCAGTGGCGATGGTGTTGGAATGTAATTAGTCTGTGAGGGCGTGAGATCTAATTGTGATTGGTGCAGCTCGCTGGGGGTCACCAGTATGTGGGGCACCAATGTATGTCGGACAGTGGTGGAGGAGGGCAGCCCTCAGTCACTTAAAAAAAAGTGTATAGTTGGTGGGGGGGGGGGGGGTCCCCCACATATTAGGAGGATTCGAAGGAGCAGTGACAATCTTTGCTATCCATATATTTGCCAGAAGGCAATTTTTCTGAAAAGTTGTAAACCTCTTTAAGCCTTGCAGGTCAGGCTGTGTTGTTGAGAATTTTAGGACATAGCTAGTAAATACCTGGTTTATGTCACATATTTGTGTTATATTACTTTCCTGTATGGCTTGGCACACTGAGCACTTAAACTTAGATTTTTTTAAAAAAATTGTCACTCCGTACGAAAAAGGTTGCCGATCCCTGGTTTAGGCATTGCCGAAGCCCATGACATTTTAAAAAAAAAGGCTAACAATGATGTAAAGTAACAAAAAAAGTAAACTTATCTTGCCAGTCTTCTTCCCCTGTTGTGTTAACGTTTCCCTGGTCCCCGACATGTGACTGCTGCAGTAGATTATGGATGACCCATCATCACTGGAGCACGAAGGACAGAAACTAGTGGGGAACCAGGGAAGCATCGGGGAAACATCGGCACTGGAGCGGGCGGGGATTGATGTGTGTTATGTTTTTGTTATTTAAATATGGTATGCAGTTTTAAAAAAAAATTATTGGCTTTACAAACCCCTTTAAATGCCTTATATGTAGTTGATAACATTAAACTAAAACCAAATTCTTAGTTCTCTTTCTGATATATCTTTGTTAAAGGGTTATTTTTATCTAGGGTATGCCATCAATGTCAGATAGGTGTGGGTTCCACCTATGGGACACACTCCTATCTCCAGAACAAACCACCGTGCATGCATGGCTTGCTTTCAATTCACAGCTGTGAGACTTCCAAAAAAGCCAAGCAAACATGCTTGGCTATCTTCAGAAGTCCTTAACAGTAAATGGTGAGCAAACCACACACATGTGGCCACCTCCTAATTCAACTCTGTGGTACTGTTGGAAATAACCAAGGCAGTGTGTCACTGACTTTTCCACGACAGGTGGCAGGAGATCGGTGAAACTGACAACACGTGGTTTGATCTGACAGGTCTTCCTTGTGGATCATATGCCTCTGTGTTTTTTCTGGTAATGGCCACACCCCTTGCCTCAGGTGTTGCTAATGTGGCCATTTAACCTTCCTTATTTATTGTTGCTTCTTCCACAATACTGTGCGGTTTAGCTTCAGTTTCAGTTGTGGATAGCTGGTGTGTGGATCTCGGTGGAGTTCCTGGTGTTTCTATTGCTTCTTCTTTCCCTAGTTCTCAGGCCTAATTCCCTTCCCCCCCCCCCCCTTCCCTCTTAAGCTTGGTGTGGTGTTTCCCTCCCACACCGAAGCGTGACACTATAAACTGCCTAAACAGTCATTTTTTGTTTGTGTGCAGCCATGGATCCTATTGCTGCACTGGCGGGTCAGCTGCAAGGGCTGTCTTTAGAGGTAGCTGACCTCCGCACGACCGTCTCACAGATGCAGAGACCACAGGCTGCTGGTTCTAGTGGTGGTGGTGGTTACCAGCCTGTCTTGAACCTAAAGTTGCCCTCCCAGACAGATTCTCTGGGGGATGTGATAATTTCATTTTGTTAAGGGAGGCATGCAAACTGTATTTTAGGCTACGTCCACATTTATCTTGGAATGAGAAACAGCGAGTCAGTGTGGTTATTTTCTTGCTTAAGGGGGATGCGCAGTCATGGGCTTTTTCACAGTCTTTCCGGTCAAAGCTTTGGGTCTTATCTATGATCATCCGGATTGGACCTCTCTAGCTGAAACCAAGCTGCACGGCCTTCGTCAGGGTGATCGTTCCACTGAGATTTATTGCTCTGAGTTTAGGAAGTGGGCTACAGATACATAGTGGAACAATCCTGCCCCCCGTAGCCAGTTTTGTCAAGGGTTATCAGAGCAGCTGAAGGACTCCTAGGCCTTTTATGAAACCCCAGTGTCTCTGGAGGCTGCTATGTCTCTGGCTATACGCATGGATAGACGCCTGAGAGAAAGATCTAGGGGCCCCCACTTTCAGGATGTACTATTACATGATACTTTGGGTGAAGCTACTCCTGGGTTTATGTCTGGGGACGAAGCCATGCAATTAGGGGGAGCTACTCCTGGATCCGCTTTTAAGCATACTGGTAATAGGAATGAAGTGTGTTTTTTCTGCGGACAAAAGGCACATTTTATTAGGGTATGTCCATGCATTCAACAGCAAAATGAAAAAAGAGGGACACTTAATTCCCATCTGACTCTTGGAGGGGTGAGAGGAGAGTCAGAAAATGTACATTTGTCTTTTACTGGTAGTATCCGATTTCTCCTGGCTGCTGAGGTGGCTCTAGATTCAAAAACTGTGGGGATTGAGCTGTTTATTAACAGCGGGGCCGTGGTGAACCTGATTAAAGCTCAGTTCGTCCATATGCATGGGTTGTCAGCTAGTGCATTAGAAAAGAACATTTCCATTTTTGTTATTGATTCTGCACCTCTAGCTCAAAAGTGTTTATCTCAAGTGGTGCACTTTGATCAAGAATTTAACTCGTGTTTTGTGTTGGAGGGTCTCCCTGCATCGGTGGTTCTGGGTTTACCGTGGTTAAGCAAGCACAATCCAACCATCGATTGTCAAGCTAGACAGATTCTGGATTGGGGTGATTATTGCATTGACAATTGTCTGAATACATGTTTTTCTGTTTTAACTACTAAGACCCTCTTTTATATCTGATTTTGCCGACGTGTTTTCTGAGAGTGGATGCCAGAATTTACCTCCGCATTGGGAATATGATTGCCCTATTAATCTTATTCCCGGAGCTAAATTGCCAAAATCTAGGTTGTATAACCTTTCTGAACCTGAAAGACTGGCCATGAGAGAGTATATTACCGAGAGTTTGGCTAAAGGACACATAAGACCTTCTAAGTCTTCAGTGGCAGCAGGGTTCTTTTTTGTTAAAAAAAATGGATGGAAGTCTTCAGCCATGTCTGTATTTCTGTGAACTCAATCAGATTACTGTCCGTGATCCTTACCCTCTTCCTTTGATTCCCAATTTGTTTAACCAGATTATTGGTGCCAAGTGTTCTCCAAATTGGACTTAAGGGAGGGCATATAATCTGGTTAGGATCAAGGAAGAGGATGAATGAAAGACGGCTTTTATTACTCCTGGGGGGCACTTAGAATCTGGTCATGCCTTTCAGGTTGACCAATGCTTCTGCGGTTTTCCAGCATTTTGTGAATTACATTTTTCAACACCTTGTGGGGAGGTTTGTAGTTGTGCATTTGGATGACATTCTAATTTATTCTCCAGATGTGAAAACACATCAGGATCACGTTAGACAGGTGTTACAGATACTAAAGGACAATAAATTGTACGCAAAATTAGAGAAGTGTGTTTTTGCTGTACACAAGGTGCCGTTTTTGGGCTATCTGCTGTCATCTTCAGGTTTTCGAATGGATCAAGATAAATCCGTGCTGTATTGGACTGGGATCGAGATCGACCCAAAAATGTGAAGGCTGTTATGCGGTTTTACCAACTGTTACCGAAAATGTATTCAGAATTATTTGACAATAGTAAAACCCTTAACTGACATGACTAAGAAAGGGACAGATGTCTCAGTGTGGTCTTATTCGGCATTGCGAGCCTTTTCTGTAATTAAGGAATGCTTCTCTGTTGCCCCTATATTGGTGGAGCCGGATGTATCACAAGTTCACAACCTTTCATTGTGGAAGAGGACGCGTCCGAGGTGGGGGAAGGAGCAGTTTTATCGCTGTGCCCGTCACCTGGTAAATGGCGTCCATGTGCCTTTTTCTCTAAAAAAATACTCTCTTCTGCAGAGAGAAATTATGGTGTGGGTAACAGAGAGTTACTGGCCATTAAGTTGGCTTTTGAGAAATAGCGTCATTGGTTGGAAGGGGCGATTCATCCGATCACGGTGTTCACAGATCACAAAAACCTGGCTTACCTGGAGTCGGCTAAACGACTGAACCTGAGACAAGCCAGATGGTCTTTGTTTTTCACCAGAGTCAATTTCATTGTCACCTATTGTCCTGGGGATAAGAACGTCAAGGCAGATGCCTTGTCACGTAGTTTTCCTGGAGGTGGTGATTTTGAAAATCCGAGTCCTATACTGTCAGAAGGGGTGGTGATATCCCAGGGATATGTTAGAGGCCCAGAGTCCTATACTGTCGGAAGGGGTGGTGATAACCCAGGGATATGTTAGAGGCCCAGGGAGACACACCGGATTCTTTCCCCTCTGGGAAACTGTTTGTGCCATCGGAATTGCGTCACAAGGTGTTTGAGGAACATCACTGTACGGTTCTTACGCGACACCCTGGGAGTAGATCTACTGACGACCTCATCTCTCGTAGATTCTGGTGGCCTGGGTTGCGTAAGTGTGTTGAAGACTATGTGTCAGCCTGTAGTACCATGGATAAGTGAGACCATGGACTCACATATCCATGGATTTTATCACTGATCTACCTAATTCTTCAGTTAAGACAGTTATTCTGGTGATAGTTGATCGCTTTAGTAAAATGGTGCCCTTTATAGCGTTGCCGGGCTTACCTAATGCTAAAACACTTGCACAAGTGTTTGTTAACAACATTGAGAAACACCATGGCATTCCCTCTGACGTGGTCTCGGATCGTGGGACTCAGTTTGGTTCCAGATTCTGGAAGGCGTTCTGTATTCGACTGGGGGTACAACTGTCCTTTTCTTCTGCTTTTCATCCTTAGTCGAACGGACAGATGGAACGCACTAATCAAAGTCCGGAGACTTACTTGAGATGTTTTGTCTCTGAGAACCAGGAGGTGTTGTCTTCGTTTTTTTCTTTGGCAGAGTTTGCTATAAACAATCATAGACAGAAGTCTACTGGTAAGTCGCCGTTTTTTGGGTCATATGGGTTTCACCCGCACATTTTCTGGTTCTGATACTTCTGGTATCCCTGAGGAGGAACGTTTTTCATCATTGTAATCTTTATGGTGGAAAATTCAAAATAACTTGATAAATATGGGTAACAAGTATAAACGTGTGGCTGACAGGAAACGTATGAATGGTCCAGACCTAAGAGTGGGTGATTCTGTGTGGCTGTCCACAAGAAACATTAAGTTGAAGGTACTTTCTTGGAAGTTGGGTCCAAGGTTTATTGGTCCATATAAGATCACTGCCATTATTAATCCTGTAGCTTTTCGTCTTGAACTTCCTAAGGCCCTGAAAATTCATAATGTGTTTCATAAATCTTTTTTGAGGAGATATGTTGAACCTTTGGAGCCGTCTTCCTTGCCACCTGCTCCTGTCATGGTGGACGATAATTTGGAATTTTAACTCGCCAAGATGCGGCTGCTCTTCATTCATTTTGATGGTCCCTTTCTAGAAATAGGTGCAGGTCCCAAAGGTGGCATATCTTAGTGATATGCCACCAATATCTCAGATGAGACTCAGGGTGTTCACCCTATCTTCATAGGTTTCATATTTACGTGGTCTATGATAAATTATTTTTGATCCCATTGACTTATATTGGGTCAGCTCTCTGCTTCAGTTTAATGTGCATAAAAGGGCAGCAGACTAGGTCGATGTGGAGAATACAATTGTATCTAGTCCTAATATTTATGGTTAATGATGTTCTTACAACTATAAGGCAGAAAGACAATTGTTTATATGACTCTTAGTAGAATGTTTCTTTATTATCCATTAATTTTATATTGTCATTTGTTACAGATGTATTAGTCACTAATCCTTATATTGGTCCCTAACCCCAGTGGACATTACAGTCCATTTTCTCTACATTGTTAGCACTTACAAACTAAGAAGAATTTTATAGAAAGGAAAATGGCCTAAAAACCCAGGGGAAAACAACCATGCTAGTCAAGCAGCTGCTATACACTCAGTCTACTTCAATACCAACATTAATATTATGTGATTGGAAATAGAGATCTATCTGCAGCATTTTTCCAGAAAGATGCTTTCTAACCTAAAAATTACTTGTGAATCTTGGGAAACATCTTATTTATTTGGGTATCAAACTTTCTGAGAACATAGTAATTGAAAAACCACTGCAGATGTAGGAATAATATGTCTGAGAAATACAAAGATACTTCAAAGTGATGTTTTTCAAGTGAGTGACTCCTCATAAATCCCTGTAAAAAATTCTAAACGCAGCATAAAAATCACGACGACACTGCAGAGATCTAAGAATGAAGAATTTCCATGAATTACAGATTTAGAGCATATTAAGGGTAAACAAGCATGCTATAAAACATGCTAACACTTTTTGAACTTTGATTTATAATTATGCAGCTAATACAATTATGGCCATTATTCCGTCCCATTACAGTTCCCCATAATGGACCATTGTAACACCTTTACAAAAAAAAATTCCTAAAATAATCCATAAAAGCTTAAAATGCATCATAAAAGTGTTTACCTGATGTGTTAGAATGAAGGCTATCTGCTGGCTTTCATAGTAAAAATTACTAATTGGGGGAAAATACTAAATTATTACAACAAAAATGTATTTTTCTTTTACCTGATACACTCATAAAACGTAGATATTGTGTATCTGGGAGAAAAGCCAAAAATCATCTTCTTTACAAGCTTCTTTGAACTTCATGCTTCCCTTTGTTTTAATTCCCGTGTACCAGGCAAAGGTTTTAATTAGTGCTTGGATACAAGTTGGCATTCAATCCAAGGGCTCTGTTATGCTTGCATATTTCCAGAGGTGTGCACTCACCCATACAGATACTTTTCTCTGTTTCTTTGTGACTGACACACTTGGCTTATCTTTAGCCAACCTATGTACGGTACACCTAATTTATCTTCAGCCAAGCAAGACATTAGACAAAAAACAGGCTCAATTGGAAAATCGGGTGTGGACTAGTGCCTTCATCAGGCCAAAAAATATACAACTGTATTATGGCCTGATGAAGGCAGTGCTGAAACTCATAGCCAGTAAAGCCTTAGCTCAATCGGTACCCTCGGGATTGGCTTGAAGTACCTTCTGCGAGCAGCATTCAAAGAGTTTGTCTGTTTTTTTCAATTCAGACCTGTTTCCATATACAAGTGGTGGCTCTTCTGCTGTCAACCCAGGCTAAGGTGCATTAGCTGGATTTTCGATTCTACGTTCCCTAATCAGAGTTGTGCCTGGGATATGCCTGGGAAAGGAAATTTGAGCACTATATATGGGTGTCATAGAGTCATAGAGAGGGTTTGCCTGCTTGAAAACACCCTCTAGGAGCCAGAGTGGAAAGTCTTTTTTTGGAAGAGAGGTTTCTGCTCTAACATATATTACATGAATGGCCTTTCATGTGAATGGCCAACATATAATACTTCATGGCAGCTGTAGAGTAAATGTCTGGCTGTTTGCAGTGTTCCACAGCTATTTACTGGGAAGGGAAGGGGTCCAAATCTGAAAGCTATTGCAATTTAGATAACTAAGCCTACCTGTACATGTGACTGTATGTGATACAGATTTGCGTGTAAGTACTAGAAATCATGACTCCAGCTTGGGGTCAACATTCCATCCGAGGGACTAGGCCAGAATGGCTGGTCTTATATCATTGCTAGAACTGTGTAGAGTGAGGTTTATGCCCAATTTTCATTTATAGAAATGTTTCTGCCAGTTTGAAGGTGTTCCTTGGCAGAATATGGCCAGGGTTCACACATGTCATACAATTCTGCATTGACGTATTAGTAAGTACTGTATGCTGTGGCTTCTGCTGCTAAGAGATAACTCAAATTCATTCAACCCATTCATATAAAAAAAATGTTTAAAAAAACTATGATTTTAATCTGGGGTCTTTCAGTACTTTTGATCATGCTAAACTGCTGACAGCACTTTGTAAAGACTGGGGAACAGCAGGACAAAAATACCTTTTGTGGAGTTTTTGTCATCAATAGTGTGAATATAAACTTTATTCTGCCAGATTCTGTCCCTTAAAGGGGTTGTCCAAGTTATATTTATTGATGACCTTTCATCAGTTCTCTGAAAGGTGCAGAGTCCACCACTTGGAAAGGGTGGTACTGCAGCACTAGCAACTTGGACAGGAGCACGTTTAGCTTCTGCGGATGAGTGCACGCATACTGTTATCTCTTGGAAATCGCTTCGGTGATCGCTTGCTGACAGAATGACTGACGAGGAGTAGGAGGAGCAGGAGCATCAGGACCAGCAGATGATGGGAAGGACAGGCAGCTCCCCTTGCCTGAGGTGGTGGAGCCCTGACTGCCTGAAACCGAGTGTGTGCCACTAGGTGATGCAGCGATTGCTGCGGTAGGCTGGACCACCACATTAGAGCCATGGTTCTCCCAGGCCACATTATGGTGACGCTGCATATATTGACGCCGGACCATGGTGCCAACATTGGCACCCTTGCCACACTTCACCTTCTACCCACAGATTCTACATATGGTCATGTTCACCTTCTCCGGCTTAACAAAAAACTGCCACACTTTCGAGTAGATCATTTTACCCCCAAAACTAAGCACTGACTGACTGCTACTGCCACTGCTACCGTGAATTGGTGCACCACTACTTTCCCGGGAAGGGCTCCTGCGAAGCGGGTGGTCTACCCCGGACACTTTTGGCTCCCGACCTCCCACTGCTGCCACCCTGCTGTATTCCGGCCACATTAGCGACTTGCTGACGCTGCCAATGCCTCACGGGCAA
The DNA here is from genome assembly GCA_033119425.1 of Bufotes viridis. Taxonomy (NCBI): domain Eukaryota; kingdom Metazoa; phylum Chordata; class Amphibia; order Anura; family Bufonidae; genus Bufotes; species Bufotes viridis. The sequence goes on along the minus strand of CM065593.1, from coordinate 318,472,437 downwards.
GCTGCCACCCTCTTCTCCCGATGATGATTAAGCCCCTTCGTCACATGGCTCCCAAGTGCGATCAGCTACATCATCATCATCGAGTACTGTCTGCACGTCACTGATGTACTCCTTAACTGTCTCTGGGTCAGGAGCCTGACCGCTCGCAATACCGGCTCCCATGCCACTCTCCTCATCTCTACTTGCCCACCTACCGGAGGAAGCGGCTGGAGTCTTCTCCACATCTTGGCTGGCCAATAGCTGCTGACTGTTCTCTAGTAGCTATAGTGGGGCTGAGCCCACAGCATATAATAATTCCCTGGCTGAGGGGACAGAAAAGGACAGAGGCAGGTTGAGGACAGCTGAGGGCACAGGGCCTGCTCCCAGGCAATGCCAACTAAGGGTTGTGTTTGACAAACCCACCGACTCTCGGCTGTTGGTGTCTGATGTCACTTGGGACGAAGTGGATGACCAAGTCAAGCATTCAAGAACCGCTGGGTCGCTGATCAAGACACGACCGCTAGCTTACACTAGGAGTCCTGGCCTCTCGCTGCGACTCCAGTGGCCAGGCCCCCTTACTCTGCTGCGACCTGCGTGCCTGCGCCAGAAACATTTAGGCCTCAGCCACTCCCCTGTGCAGGGCCTGGTACTTCTCTGTCTGACATACTGTTAGATCAAATAAATAAATAAAAAGGAAATTAAAACACCCCAGAAAAGTCTGTAATTTTCTCACTTCACCACACAACGGCTAATAAGCCCTTTTTTTTTCTCACAAATACACGCCCAAAAAGGGCGGTAATTTTCTCACTTCGCCACACAATGGCAAATACTTTTTCTTGTGCCACTAATACACGCTTTAGAACATATAACTGCACCGCTGAACGGCAAATATATTTTTCTTTTGCCACTAATACACGACAAAAAGAGCTTTAGAACATATAACTGCATTGCTGAACGGCAAATAGGCCCTTATTTTTTTCCACTTATACACGACACAGAAGGCTTTAGAATATATAACTGCACCGGTGAACAGCAAATATATTTTTCTTTTGCGCTAATACACAACAAAAAGGGCTTTAGAACATATAACTGCACCGCTGAACGGAAAATAGGCCCTTATTTTTTTTCCACTTATACACTCCACAAAAGGCTTTAGTATATATGACTGCACCACTGAACAGCAAATATATTTTTCTTCTTTCCACTTATACACTCCACAAAATGCTTTAGAACATATAACTGCACCGCTGAACAGCAAATATATTTGTCTTGTTTCCACTTATACACTCCACAAAAGGCTTTAGAACATAACATAACTGCACCGCTGAATGTCAAATAAAAAATATTTTGTGCCACTAATACACGCCAAAAAGGGCTGTATTTTTCGCACTTCACCACTCAACAACTAATAAGCCCTTTTTTTTCCACTTACAAGCCAAAAAATACTTTAGAACATATACCTGCACCGCACAAGGGCAAATATTTACTTGTAATAAACCCTGTTAATGGCTGTATCAAACAGCACTTGCACCTCAATAACAAGAATTGGAATTACAGAGCTGTATAATGTCAATTTGGATCCCCAGTCAGTGCAGCAAGGTGTAATAGGATTATTCCTATTACCCAGGCTGTAACCTCCCCTACTGGACCCTATTCTACATAAATGATGTGGAATGATTCCTCTCTATCCTTTCACTACACCTTGAATAATCTTTCCCTGAACTTGTAAATCGTTTTTTCAGCACAATGAAGTCTTTCCTAACACTGTCCCTAGCGCCTGCTGATGTCTCTCCCTGCACTAATTACACTGGAAAATGGCAGAATCCAAGATGGCTGAGGCTATTTATAGGGCTGTGACATCACAGGGCCCTTTGGCTGCTGATTGGCTGCATGCATCGCATTATAGGTGATCCTGCGTTCCCAGAGTTCCTTGCTCCATGTCCTCACACGTGCAGCAGCTATTTTAGGAAAAAATGCGATTCGTTACCACACAGCGTGAGGAAATTCAGATTTAGTGCGAAATTTGGATCAAATTCCACTTCATCAACTTCGATTCGCTCATCTCTACTCCTGATAATAAAAGCTTCACAAAAATATGGTAGTTTTGCTCTCCCCAGCCCAAACATATATAGCATTATCAAAACCGCGGACATTTATTAACAGGGCAAATATCACTTGACAGTTCAAAATTTTTTGTATGATATTTTTTGCGATTTGGAGAATCCTTGGCATAAATTGCTGTACACTGCAGAGTACTGAATGAATACACTCACACAGTTGGAGAGGGTACTGTGACTTGAGTTGAACCCTGTGACAACGTTGTGGTTTTGCTTTGTTACGTTAATAAAGCCTGTGTGACTTCACATAGCTAAGAATTCCTACTCAGATCCATTTTTAGTCAACTGCGTGGTCATCTAGCAGTTATTTCAACTTGGCAAACACAGTGGTGTGTTTCCAGTGACCTTTAAAGGCATACTGCTGGACATGAATGGACAGAAAACACATTTCATGTATATCTCTTCAATGCTTCTGCCAGCAACTGAGATTGTTAGTGTGATCTCACTGTACAAATGTAGTAAATGTAACTCCTGCATATCCGGATCATAACCATTCTATTCCACTCAAAAGTAAACTAAACCAATGCATGAAAAAACAATAGAGCTCCAGTTAGGGAGTTATAGCACTGCACTTGGCAGTGTCCACTTGCCAAATGGCTACAAAAACTCTTGGTGCACTGGCCTTCATCAGGCTGCTATATGTTGGCGTACTTATTTTTTCCTGCTCTATGGAAAGAGGTATGTCCAAGACCAAGAGAACCATCTTGCTAGAGCCCTGTTTTGGAAATGCTCCCTGTGAGTCAATGTGTGAGTTTTTAACAAACCTTGGAACATGACAAGAGAATTAGCTAAGTCATATATCCATCCACAGACAGCTGCTTTGAGTTCCTTTCTCCTCATTAGTATGGAGTAGGATTCTAGCTGGTTAAGTGAGACGCCTTGGATGCAGCTCAGGAGGCGTACTGGCTCCCCTTAAGGAGACCAGCTGTGTATGGAGACTTCATGGCAATGCTCTATATGCAAAGAGGTACCTCCCTGACAAAAACATTCAAAAGAATAACTATCTGGAGAGACCAATACAAAAATCTGTGTAGAGAGGTTGTATCCCCACCCTCCCCCGGATACTCCGATTTCCTGCTACACTCCAGAGACATACTGATAAGGAACTTAGATTGTGAGCCCCATTGGGGACAGAAAGATGCTAATTTCTGTAAAGCGCTGTGGAATATGAAGTGTATAAAATAAATCTAAATCAAATCAGTATTTGGTGTGACTGCCCCTTGCCTTTAAAACAGCATCAATTCTTCTGGGTAAACTTGCACACTGTTTTTGAAGGAACTTGGCAGGGAGACTGTTCAAAACATCTTGGAGAACTACAAACCATTAGAAAACGTGGTGTTAAACAGGCAGGATATGCTCAAACCCATATGCAGTTGTGTATGTATATAGGGGAGCATATCCTGCACTTGTAGTCCGTTGCTGATGGCAATCAACAACAAAAAAATGCATACAATGGAAGATGCCAGCAACGGACTACAAGTACCACAATAACCATCCTACATAAGGTAACAATAATGTGGATATGGAGAACAATCAAAATATTTAACAATAGCAAAGACAGGTGCAGTCTGCGGTAATACTAAACCCTCACACTGATGTTAAAATTGAGAGGTTAGTTCGACATATCCTACTAGGAGGACATGTCTTAAGCTCGGGCACCGCACCAAGGTCTCTCAAGTAGCCTGAGGCCCTACCACTCACCTAACTTTGCCGTATGGGCGATACCAGGGGCCAGTGGGCAAATTATGGGAGCATAAGGCCTGACTTATGTTTGGAGGTGTATAAACTCCAATTTAAATGTGCCTGTTTTTCATCTACAGGCTACATTTAGGTGCACCTGTTAGGCCCTGGGCCATATCAGCCAGTCTCGGGTGGGGCTCACAGGCGCCTCCCACCTCCCACTGCAAGCATGGCTACATGCTGGAGGTTACTGGTAAGCTGTTTGTGAGTCAGGCCTTATCCTCCCGTAATTCGCCCACTGGCCCCTGGTATCGCCCATACGGCACAGGTAGGTGAGTGGTAGGGCTTCGGGCTACTTGAGAGACCTTGGTGCGGTGCCCGAGCTTAAGACATGTCCTCCTAGTAGGATATGTCGAACTAACCTCTCAATTTTAACATCAGTGTGAGGGTTTAGTATTACCGCAGAGTGCACCAGTCTTTGCTATTGTTAAATTTTTTCATCTTGGAGAACTAACCACAGGTCTTCTGTAGGCTGTAGGCTTTCCCTGTAACCTTCTGTTTTTTTATGTAATCCCAAACACACTCAATGAGATCAGGGCTCTGTGGACACCATATCATCACTTCCAGGATTCCTTGTTCTTCTTTACGCTGACGTTAGTTCTTAATGACATTGGCTTGTATGTTTAGGATCATTGTACTGCTGCAAAAGAAATTTGGAGCCAATCAGACACCTCACAGATGGTACTGCATTATGGAAAAGTGTCTGCCTGTATTTCTCAGCATTAAGGACACCACCCCTGACGAAATCCCCAAGTCCATTTGCTGAAATGTAACCCACAACTTTCAAGGAACCTCCACTATACTTCACTGCTGCCTGCAGACACCCAGTATTGTACCACTCTTCAGCCCTTTGGTAAACAAACTGCCTTTTGTTACAGCCACTTATTTAAAATTTTGACTCATAGCATCTGCTGTCATTTTTTTGCCCCCCAGTTCTTATGTTTTCATGCAAAATTGGGTCCCTTCGCTTTGTTTCCATGTAAAAAGTATTACGTTTTAGCTGTAAATCTTCCCTGAAGACCACATCTGTCCAGACTTCTCCAAACAGTAGATGGATGTAACTTGGTCCCACTGATTTCTGCCAGTTCTGAGCTGATGGTGCTGCAAGACATCTTCTGATTTTGAAGAAAAGTAAGTATAATGTGTCTTTCATCTGCTGCACTGAGTTTCCTTGGCCAACCACTACATCTACGGTCCAAAATGTTGCCTGATTATTTGTGCTTCTTCCAAAGACCTTAAACAGCATATTTTAAAACCCAAGATACTTTGAAATTTTTAGCTTCAAATTTATTCTGCAGCAGGACAATAACCAAAAAACATACATCCAACGTCATTAAAAACTATCTTCATTGTAAAGAAGAACAAGGAGTCCTGGAAGTGATGATCTCAACATCATCAAGTCTGTCTGGGATTACATGAAGAGACAGAACGATTTGAGTAAGCCTCCATCCACAGATCTGTGATTAGTTCTCCAAGATGTCTGGAACAATCTCCTTGTTGTGTTCCTTCAAAAACTGTATGCAAGTGTACCTAGAAGAACTGATGCTGTTTTGAAGGCAAAGGGTGGTCCCCACAAATATTTATTAAATTTAGCTTTCTCTTTTATTCATTCACTTTGCATTTTGTTAATTGATAAAAAACAATTATTAACACTTCTATTTTTGAAAGCATTCTTTGCAAGATTTTTTTCCACACTAAAACTTTTGCACAGTAAAGTATATTTAATTTTTCTGTCCGCTATACTGTAGCAGTTTTTTTTTTTTACACATATCTGCTATATAATTAGGTAAAAGGATTTAGAAACAAACTACTGTTCCCCATAGCTGACACATGCTGATGTTGTTTCACATTTGATGTCAGATAAAAATTTATCTCTATACTTAGTGTAATCAAATGTATCAGACCATTTCTGTATTGCTCATATGTATGCATGCTATATAGCCTCTCTTTCCTCTGACATTGTAAAGGATATGATAATTGGGCATATGACCTTATGAAAGTAAAAAATGTGCTCAGGCACCATCTGTTAACACTGATATTATTCATTTATAAATGGAGGACGTAGCACATATATGTACAGTACATCTTCTGGGTATTTTATTAGTGCCAAAACCCTTATCGACTTGGTCAGTTTGGATATGTTTGGTTTACCAAGCAGCATTCATTTTTCTCATATAGATAGATATACATCTATAAAGCTCCAATTTTACACCTGAATATTAGTTCATTAAACAAAACAAAAAATAACATAAAAACCTCAATGGATGTCCGACTTGGGACTCTTATCAATCAGCAAGACAAAGTGGCTGTGGCATTCACTGGAGCCATTAATGTTTTAGTTGCCAAAGATACTTCTTTTTACCTTTATTCTGTACTAGATGTTTTTTTTTTTTTTTTGCCAAGACACACACTTACACTTGGTCGGACCTGTAAAGGACTCTCCGCATCTTCTCATCCAGGCCTTCAGAGGCTCAGCTCCCTCAATATTAACATCCAGTTTGGCATTGCCGCAGCCAATCGCTGGCAATGTCAACCAAATGTCAACATTGAGGGAGCCCAGCAGATCATCCCAGGCTTTAAGGAGATGGAGTAGGGAGCTGGCACTGGGAAGCAGATAAGTAATCTTTCCTTTACAGGTGTAGCCAAGTGGTGGGTGGGGGTTGCCCATCCCCTTTTAAGTCAAAATGGTGCTTTTCTCAATATATATTCTTTCTTTGGTAAAAGATGAGACTGAATCAAGATATTGTCAATATCATGTGTAATAATGGAGTCTTCTTTTAACAAGTTTAGGAAGGGGCCATTTATCCCCTTCCTGAACAAGTGCATTTCCCATTTTATGGAAGAGGTGTCTTTGAAAGCCTTACTTTTTTTCCTATTCAGTTATATATGCAATTTTTGCACCTTTTTTGGTGATACATTGGGCTTTATTTTTTCATCATTTTTCTTTCTAGTATATTTTTTTTATTTTCTATATCAAGAAAATGTAAAGAAAAAAATAGTCTGTTTCTGACATTTTTAATAGCACAAAGTTCAACTAAAATACTTATTCACATGATGCCCCGCTTCCATAACAGTCATTTTGATATAGAGGACATAGTGTTTTATGGTCATCTGGGGCAGGGCTAGAAGCTGTAGTGTGGCGTGTAGTGGCTTTTTTAATTTTTTTATTTTTTTGTCATTATATATTTTTTCCCACTTTGTACCCCCATAACGACATACAAGACTGGGAGGGGGGCATTTAACAATTTGTTATTGCTGATTTCTCCTGTAGCAGGGGATGACATATTAGCCCCAGTTACATGGGGAATACAGCCCCCAGAGGCTTTATAAGGCTGCTGAGCCTCACTGCAGAGCTGGGTCTGCTGGTACTTTGCTTGTGCACAAACCCAGCCTCCAGTGATCACATGATCACTAGGACCAGAGCAGGAAACAGCTTTGCTCTTGTATTATTACACAGAATCCTACTTTATATCCTAGAGGTTAGCACCTAGAATGTGGCACTAGAGAGATAATATCCTTCTTTCTGGTGGTTTAGGCCCTCTCTCGTTGCATTTATCGGCTTATTTGCATATGGATTAAAAGTACCTTTTCTCCATAATCAAGAAAAAGATCATTAGGTGAAATGTATCATTACATTCAGCTGAGCTAGTCCTACAAGACATTGTGTCTGGTATAACGGTGAATTTCCTGGTGACAGATTCCCTTTAAATCTTGATGTAATTCCGTACTTCTTCCCAATGATGTCATTATTCATATGGTGACATTTCTAGGGTGTTGCCAGAAAACATCTCTGGCATTCTCTCACACTTATTTGATCCCTGCAATGTGCGTCACAGACATGCCCACAGTAAATCAATGCAACTTTGGTCCAGCTTACACATGAGAAAGTCCTGATGCATTAGACATATAGTTGAGTGACAGTCAATAATTTGAGGCCTAGAAACGGCCGCCCTTTTATAGCGGGGGCACAGCGACAGGCTGACTTGTTTTTGTTAATAGATGAAATTATGGGTGTAACTTTGGCTAAGTCCAAAGCAGAACTTCAGCAAACTGTTTACTCAGCTGTCCACGAACAGCCACTTCATGTCTTATGGATAAATGTGAAATCCTACTATGGACGACTCTTTATACTATTCATCCCACTTAAATGTCACTTAACAATTGGAAATCATGTGCTAGCCAATCACTCTGCATAATTTGGGACGATTCCAAATATATTTGGCAGGGGTCAAGGCTTGTATGCTCATTTGAATATTTTTTTAAATATGGAATCCTGACAGAGGCATTTTACATTAATGATTTTATCTAAAATAATTAAAATGTAAGTCACATTATAAGAAACATATGAGGACATTAGATATATATATAAAAATAGAAATAATATTAAACACTGAAAAAGCTTGGCTCTTTTAATCATATAAGAAGAAGCTTGGGTATTATTATGAATTGTATAGTTGATGGCTTTGAATAATAAAAATTATTTTATTTTATTTTTTTTATAATTATTCTTATTATTCTTCTTTATTTTATATTATTTTTTCACTTAGTAATAATGATAATTCTTAAACATTTTTGTGATTATTACTACTATTAATATTACGATTACAATAATACACATTTATTTTTTACAATTTTTATTGAGCCAACAAAAAAATACATGGGAAATAAATATTAATGAAAAAGACTATCTGTCTGTCTGTCCACCTGTCTGTCAGTGTGGATATATATATATATATATATTACAAAAGTATGTTTGTTCCTGCTTCCATGAGTTGTGATCCATTAAAATGCATTTTAATTAAATTATTTAAAATGTCGAAATTTGGTTCAAAATCAACAAATCCAAGAATTATATTTTTTTGTCTCATGATTGGACCAGTCCATCTGTAAGGAGTTAAAGCATACATGAGATGTGCTGCAACAGTTATGGATTTAGTTATACGCTTATGGCTTTAACAGATTAAGGTTTCCGCCTAGTGGATACAAGTCCACAGAGAATCTGGGTGCAGTAATTAATGAATCCATTTGGTAAGGCCATGCCCTTCAATTAGATCCCACACAAGAGAACAGCTGTGATTCCATCCCTTGGGGCTGCCAGGGAGAGTGTAGAAAGAAATCCTCTGAGTACTTCACAAGGCTGATTTATGCGAGTAATTATATTCTCCATTTGCACACAATTGTCTAATCTAGACATAGTGCAAAAATTAAGAATTTATAAACCATCATTATGGACTTCCCTCAATATAAAGGTCTGGGAGATGCATTTAAGTTCACAACACATAATTTCCATCATTTTCATGCAGTCTATAAATAATAAGGTTGTTAATTATTGGTAGAGATAATAAGTTGCCTCCTCGAGAAAAGACTTCTTTTCATGGTGCATTAATAATCGTATTGACCGTATTGACAATACATTAGTGAACAGGGATTTTATGTTTGGAATTCAGAATTATACATTGTTCATTGGCTTAAAATAATAATAGCATTGTTTTTATTATCTCTTGCTTTACATATAGATATATATATATATACCGTATTTTCCGGCGTATAAGACGACTGGGCATATAAGACGACCCCCTACTTTTCCTGTTAAAATATGGGGTTTGGGCTATACTCGCTGTATAAAACTACCCTTCTTCCAACGCACACCAAATAAAAATTAAACAGACGATCCAAGCATGAGAAAACCACTGAGAGCAGGGAGAGGTGGCTGCTTCAGGAGCAACTGGCCAGGATGCAGCGCACGACGCCTATCCCTGAAGCTGGAGAAGGACAGCTTCTCCAGTCCGGCTTGGAAGTAAAGAGGCCCTTTCACTGGTCCAACAATTGTTAGATAATGATATATACCATATGTGTAGAGCGACGCCCAAGAATAATAGTAAGTGCAGGGAGATCCCTGGCCGCCGCTGTACACATACATATCATTATCTTACAATCGTTGGACCAGTGGAAGGTCCTCTTAAGTTTCAGCACGCAGTATACCGGCATATAAGACGACCCCCGACTTTTGAGAAGATTTTCATGTGTTAAAAAGTAGTCTTATATGCCAGAAAATACAGTATATATATATATATATATATATATATATATATATATATATAGATATATATATATAAAAGTGTGAGGGATCGCCCTCTCACAGGGGGTCGCAATCACAGATTTCTACTCTGACAACGGGGTTCAAATCCAAATGATGCTTTATTCTGGCACTTCAACACCATCACAAACATAAACCAAAATAAACACCTGCCCGTCTGGGCTCTAGCTAATACCCAGTTTATACACAGGGTCTCCGGCTCCAACCCTCTCTGTAGGGTCACTTCCTCTCCCCAGTCATACACAGAGGGTTGTCTTAGCCCAGCTGACCTCACCTTTGATCTCCTTAGCTAAAGGTAATATCTGTAGTGGACTAGGGGTGTGGACTGAGAGACTCCCACTACCAACCTGTCTCCCAGTCAACCCCATACAACTTTAAACAAAACAATCTCCAGCAAGCTATGCCTTGCTGGAGCAGCACTATTTCTGGATTTCAGTTATCTCACCCAGCTAAACTGAGCCACCGGGTGAAATACACACCCCCACCATGCATCTACCGTGCACTTTATCACAATATATATATTTACATATCTACTTGTATACTGGAAATGATAGATTTAACTTATATAAAAGTTATTATTTTGTAAACTACCTCCAATTAAAGGGTCTGATTTAGTTACCACATTTAATCTATAATAAGATTCTGAGTTAGAGGTTGCCTCGCTTCAGGTCCCTTATCTGTTTACCAGAGCAGACAGGCCCTGCAAAGAGTGTGTCTCTTTTTGGAGGACCCAATACATTCATTCATTTTAATAGACACTGTGTAATGCTTCCTTTCCCCTGTGGTGGTGCTGCATAAGAAATGAACAGTTGATTCTGGAAACTACAGAGATAACAGATGATTGGCTACAGGTCCCAGCAGATGGACACCCTGTGATCAGTTTACAATCATTTGAATCATCTAAGAATAAGGGAATTTTCAAAGCTACCAAACCCTGCAGGACCAACACAACTATCAATCATTAGAATGATCTAAAACAGGGATGCTCACCTGTGGCCCTCCAGCTGTTGTAAAACTACAACTCTCACCATGCCTTGCTGTAGGCTGTTATCTGTAAGCTGTCTGGGCATGCTAGGAGTTGTAGCTTTGCAACAGCTGGAGGGTTGCAGGCTGGGCATCCCTGATTTAAAAGAACCGTTATAATGATATCAAAGAACCTAATAATAGTATAGTACCTTAAAAAACAGGTTTCTTCTGGTAGCCTGATACTTTGCATTCTGCCGTAAAGCATAATTGATGTAGACACCTAAATCATTGTTTCTGGACAGCAGATCATGCTGTGTAAACAGGGATTGGCTGCCCAGAAACAATGGTGCTCTAGAGCAGTGATGGCGAACCTTTTACAGACTGAGTGCCCAAACTGAAACCCACAACCCACTTATTTATCACAGAGTCCCAACATGGCAATTTACCATGAATACCAATATAGTCTATATTCCATGTATTTGATCATTTAGCTTTAATAGCCTGCCTACAATCAATGCTCTGCCTGTGCTACTCATAGTGCGCCCTGCGCTGATGGATGGCAGGAAAAGTCTAAGGCATATTGGTACACCATACACTTTTTCCAGGGTGCGGGCGCCCACAGAGAGGGCTCTGAGTGCCGCCTCTGGCACCCATGCCATAGGTTCGCCACCACTGCTCTAGAGGGATAAGGAATCATAACAGCAAATGTTCATTCCCCCTACAGAGGAGACAATTGCTGCACGAAAATGCAACTCTCGCCTCCTCTGATGACCAAGCAATCATCAGGAACCAACAGACTGCTTATGTAAAAAGGCCTTACGATTGTCAGTGATCTGATCAAAATGGGCCACTCATGTAGCCGACTATGCTACAGGTTTTTGAACAATCTTTTTTTATAGAAATTTTTATTGAATATTTAGCAAAGCAATAATAGCAATAATAATACCAGTGTATTGGTATAACGATCTCAAAGCAGAGGGCTCTTCACAGTGAAGCTCAACCTCCTGGACACTTGCTGGAGCAGTGCCTGACTGAATAAAACTTTATATTAACACTACTCCTGATAAAAAAGAGCATCTATAAAGGTACATTTGTCCTGATTTCCATGGCCCCTTTCCGACGGTGTCAGCTGATCAATAATATATAGCATAACCAGCATGATGCTATGTTACCCTAAAAAGAAGGCTTTTGCTTGCAAGCAACGTGTGTTAAATGTATGCATTTTAGTAACTTATTGAAGAGGTTTTCCCAAGACTTTTATCTAATCGGTGAGGGTCTAACACCCAGGTTGTCGAGAAAACACCAACTCCCTCAGTAGCCTTCTCTCTCACCAAAAACAGCACCATACATTATACATTATACAGTGGCTGTGCTTGGTATTGTAGCTCAGCCCTATTCACTTCAATGGCCATGTGACCAATGAATGTGATGTCACATGGCCTAGGGCCTAGGCTAAGCCGCGAGAAGACTGCGAGAGCTTAGTCCAAAAAATAAATATATAGAAGAAATTAACTCCCACCCCCCCTTCTTTAGAGGAACAAACAAATTAAAACTTTTGATGTACAGCAGTATTAGTAGTATATTTGGTATTATCAACGTGGTGCTGTAGTTAGTGTTTGACTTGTGAATAGCCCAAGCGTACAATTGTAGATGCATTCTTGGAGAATACTAATATTGGCAATACTATTCCATTTGTACACTTGGACTACTCTCGGTCAAACACTCACTACAGCGCCACTCTTTAGAGCAATTGTGAATGTGAATACTACCAGATATACTACTAATACTACCGTACATCAGCAGTTTTATTAGTTTGTTCCTCTAGTGGGGTCTTTTCTTCTATGTTTTTTATTATTTGGACTGTAAACTTTTAAGAAAAATAATAAAATGAATGCTTTAAATCTAATGGTGTGAACAAACAGGATATATAAATTGTATGAGTAAATTTTCAATATTCATTTGTCCATTACTGGGTTTTAGTAAGTTTGTTAGCAAAATGTTCACAAGGATACTACACAATACAGTTCCAATAGATCTTAAAACTATAAACTCTTGAAATAATTAATTCCTGCCTTAGGTTTAAAATAATAACCTCTCACATACAATACAAACTATCTCCTGAACAAAGACATTTGTTATGTTCTCTCATGTTCAGGGCTAGGCCCAAACTTATTTTGGCACAATTTATCATGATTTTGTTTGCTGCTTGCCTAAAGGCAAAATTTGTGATCAATGAATTCCATTGTACGTGAAGTTTTCCCACAAAAGTCAACCTGAAAAAAAAAGTCCTGGTTGATAGTTCACTATCCCTTTTGATCAATAGATGTAATTGTGTGTTTAATTACCACTGTGGAAAATTTAGGTAAATGGATTTGAAGATTTTAAAGGAATTTTTCAGGTGTAAGCATAAAAATGCTTGTTAATCGTCAGCACATTTCCCCCATGTAAACAGGGAATATGCCACTAGAATAATGTAAAGTGCATGCAGGAGGAATGTTCATAATTACAATTATTCTTCCCACATATTTTCGATTGGCCGATGTAAAGCCTGTTTAACCCATTAATGATCCGGAAATTTTCCATTTGTTCATTTTAGTTTTTTACTCACAGCCTTCCCAAAAGCATAACTTTTTTATTGTCCATTCACATAGCAGTATAAGGGCTTGTTATTTGCTGGACAAATTGTATTTTCTAATGGGACCATTTATGGTTGCATGCAATGGGAAACAGGAAAAGAAATTCTAAATGGGGTGGAATTATTTAAAAAAAACACAATTCTGACACAGTTTATGGGTTTTGTTTTTACTGTGTTTCCTATGTAGCAAAACTGACCTTTACTTTCATTCTCTGGGTCAGTACAATTACAACAATATCTCTTATGTATAGGTTTTTTTGCGTTTTAATGCTAAAAAAAATGTAACTTTGGAAAAAACAAATACCATATTCCTACCCCCATAACTTTTTTATTTTTATGTGTGCAGAGCTGTGTAGGGGGTCATTTTTTCCAGGGTGATCTGAACTTTTTATGGATAGTGTGTATGACTTTTTGATCACTTTTTATTCAATTTTTTGTGGGAGCTGAAGCCCACTAATGCTGAAATGCATTAGCTTTGAAGTTTATGAGAATTACACTAAGTTCCTATGGAGCCCTGCCACAAGCAGGCTCTCCATAGGAACTAATGTGCAGCAGCCTCCTGTCACACAGGAGGACAGGGGCTGCTGCACATACACTCTGGCTCCGCCGATCTGTGCTGGGGGGAGCCGAAACACACCTGTAATTTGAGCCTCCAGATGCTATGATCGCATTTGACCATGGAATCTGAAGGATTAAAAGTCCACGATCGGTATTACCACTGTTGGCGGACATGAGCCCCAGGTGCCTACCTTTTCAAACAGCAGGCACTCAGTGGCTACAGCGCCCACTGCACGCGCAAGCAGGCGCTATATATTTATAGTCCCGACCGCTGAAGCATATATACGTAAAGCAGTTGGGAACGGGTTAAGTTGCTGACATTTTTGATTGAGTCATTATGGCCTCACACCAGGCTGTTTGAAACAATGACCATATGTCATTAAATATGTACAATATTTCACCTCCCTCTGATTATATCTATTTGGAGTCTCTTGTTGATCAATTCAAACAGATTCCTCTTTCTCCTATGGGCTTATTTGAGAGGGATGAAGGACCTTTGGTAGTAAAATGCCTGTGAAGAGTCTTCCGACCATTGGTTCTTCTCAGACATCCAATGCCTCTTCTAGTACTACCAATTTTTCTTCTTATACTACAAATGGTTCTTCAGTTTCTTAGTCTGGATCAAGAAAATGAACACATATTTGGCACTCTAAGTGGCACATATTTTTAAAGATATGTTCCTAGAATTGTGTGCACCTCAATCTTTAAGTTTAGGTGATTTGCTCTCCTTAGCATTATAGAATTAACATTTGATTTACATATGTCAGTCTATTAGAACCCCCTATAGTGAACCTACTCACCATAACAAGTATACAAAAAAGGCTGCAATACTGCTGTGTAACCACAGCACCTATTCATTTTCCTTAGAAACATTACTTATGCCTGATCCTGATGTTCATAATGCAGATTATATGTGTTTTTTTTCTATTCCTCTACCAAACCCATGGTTCTGGGATACAAATATTTTCCACTATTTCCTTAAGCTTCCTTCCCCCCTCCTGTGGCCCCTTGTAAAATATAATTTTTTGGGGCACAGGATAGAGTGAAATGACAGATTTTGGATTTGTGCCACTGAATAGAGATGTACTCTATTGTGATAACTAACTGTTTTGCATGTTGCCATGCCCACACACATGTTATGGACCATTGTCCAGACGTGCAGTTTTTCCACTGTGTTGTCCTTCTCCATTTTAATTGTATTTTTGTAAAATGCTTTTTCTTGTGTCCTCAGTTCTTCTTTTGGTGGAATAAACTGTAAAATTCTTTCTTTGCCAGTTTAATGTTATGGAACATTTAGAAGTTAATTCTCACTTCTTTCTTGAAAGTTTCTGCCGCTTGCACATGTTAGTAGGACTGCTACTCTCCTGCTGTTTTGGCTTGATCTCACAGAGAAATACTTGCAATTGAGAAAGACATGACTTAGCCTCATAATGGGATATTAAGTCTCTAGTCTGTAGTGGAATACTATGGCATGTGTTGAAACCTAGGTATCACATGATTTCGTGCCAGTGTCTTTCTGATCCCAGTCTGTGGTAAAAACACAGCAAATACTTGTTAAAAAAATTCTTAAGATGTGGTTCATTAGTTCAGTTCTACACTGTCTACTTTCTCATAGTCTACCTCGCTTTATGCCAAGCAGCTGTCAGCCTTCTCTTGCTAGGATAATAAGCTTGACTTGCACATTAGTGATCCCTATGTCATTATTGCTATCTATATTTATATCGTACGTAGCTGACTATAATTTCTAACTCTGTATACCTGCAAGGTATTGTAGTTGTAGAAAACTAAACGGCCTGCTATATTTAACCCAGGCGATTCATTTTCAACATCTGTTTCATTATTCGGGGGCGGCCAAGAAGGTTTTACTGTAAACAGTTCCTCAAATTATATTAGGAAAGAAGCAATGCAGAGGAAGGGGACTTAATGGAAACAATAGCCATCCCCTAATCCCTTGGGTTTATTTTGCAAGAGGCTCCTAATTAAAAGATAAGAAATATGTTTGGGTCTTGTTATGTAGAACAGCAGATTGAATAGTAGGACTTTGAAACAAGACATTGGGCCGTCCTTGCTATGGTATTACTGTCCCCAGCAATGTTCCAGGCTAACAAGCAGATACTATTGCTAGCATTTGTTCTTCTTATCAAGATGCAGCTAGAAGTTGCACAACCTGTAGCTGTGCATTGCAGGTGTTACACGTCCCCAAGTGTCCACCATCACAGATCACAAGTAGAGCAGCTAAGTCAAGGAACAGCACTCAACAGTGATGATCAAGATGCAATTAGGTTTATAGAAGATCCAATGTCACCGAAAAAGGAAAACCATGAGCAGTGTTTCGGCTCACACACCCTTTATCAAGCTAAGTGTGGAGGTGGATCGGGAGCAGTTGGCAGTTTGCACACCAAAGACAAAAGGGGCCTGTTATGGTGCCCAATTTTACTATCCAGTACAGAAAGGGCTGGTGTTTTGTTTCCCTTCTGTCTTTCATCCCTTACACTTGAGCCATATGTTGCTTTATTGTTTTTGCATCAGTTTGAAGTAACATATTTAATGTTATGATCTTGATTCATAGGGATAATGTCTTAAAGGGAACGTGCCATCATGACTTAATATTTAATCTTGAAACATATTTTTAGACATTTTTGGTGATTTTTGAAAAAAGATTTTATAAAATTGTGCAGTTCCCAGTAATCCTAATAGTAATCAGCAGTAATCGCATTATCGCTACATGGGGAATTCCAATGACAGATAACACCTATATGCAGATAACACAGGATCCACCATTCACAGTAGATGATTGTAACAGCTAATCTACCCCTTCCTTGCACAATGATCCAATGAGTCTCCTCCACACTGTTATGTCTGTGGCCCCTGTGGCTGCTGTACAGCATATCTCTAGATGTTGTTAACAAAAGCTCAGGCAAGATGGCTGTCCCCATAAAAAAAAGAAAAATACATATGAATAAAAACAGATTTGAAAAAAGAACATGTGGTTTTGTTTGTCCAGGTAGTAGATGAGCTCTGTTCTGCTGTCAGATGTGTGACTTAACAGCAGAAGCCATTCAAAGCCATTGTCAGTCATTTGGTGACATATAATGGGAAGAATAGTAGAGGATGCTGAGCTCAGCTTTACGGGTGTAGATCAGGATGCCTCAGTGTTGCGACACCTCATACACAGTAACGCGTGTGGATCCCACTATACTTTATAGTGAGTGGTTTGGCACCACAGCTGTGGGTATCCAGCAACGTTCACCCTAACGCTGCTTCCCAGTAGGAAGACTGTCAACTAGCTTATACAGTCGCAGTAGGTCTCTGCTCAATGCGTTTCTTCTATATAGGAATCATCAGGAGCTAAATAACCTGCCTATATGGATCTAAGCTGAGCTATCTCATTCAGAGCAACAGCATGACAGGCATATCCGGCGCTGGTATGGCCGTCAGATGACAGTATACAGAACAAGATAAATAGGGTGTGACAGAGGCCAATCTAAAATAAATACCAAAAAAATACATGGATGCAAAATATCAAAGTTTTTTTTTTTTTATTAAAGACACAGTGCAGTGTCTACACAAAAGTGTGATGTCATGATAAAGATCTCTCACCCAATCTCTCCCCTCCCAAAAATACAGAATACTTTGTGGCGAATGATGTAAACGTGACAAAGAAAGCCCCAAAATAGACATTAGATAAACAGCAAAAAAATGTCCCACATGGAGCTACACCAGACATAATTACTTTCTTACTTTACAAAAATTAACTCTACAATTGTTGATTGTTAATTGAAAAGGGTTTTCCAGGATTACTGTGGTTTAACAGATATGCTCATGTAGTCACTTACCTCATGTACATTTTCCCATATTTTTTTTGTTATCGATTAGGACTCTCCTGACCCATTTTCACCACAAATCACTCTGGCTTGTTTCCATCTTGTATGCACTTCCTGTTGCTGTATCCAACCAAACCCATAATGCAGTTCTCCTTTCTCTGACGTAGCTCCAGCACCGCCCCTAACAACGCCCAGCTAGTTACATAGACTCCCCTATCACTGCCCCTGTTACTGCTTTGACATGCCCATGAACATAACATCACAGTAAATAAGAAAGAGCAGCATGGACACGGTCATGTGACCACAGCCCAGAACGGAAAATAGTAGCACAAAGTGTAAAAGAAATAAACTAAAAAATTACAGCTACCTCCATAAATGATTAGTTTACAGGATGTTCATACAAACAGGAAAATCCCTTTAAGATGCACAGCGAGCAACTATTGTTACCCTTGAAGAAGCCTCTGTTCAGTGGCAATAAAAATAGGGATAGCATCTCTCATCCTACACTTAGGGCACATTTATTAAGACCGGTGTTTTAGACAGCAGTCTTAATAAAGCCCTATAGCTGGCGGTGGATCCGCCAGAGTTATGAAGAGGTGCCGGCCTCTTCATAACTTTGGCGTATCCTCCACCAGTTGTAAATGTAAGACAGCTTCCTAGCTCTTACATTTAGACCTTTTTCTATGCCTGAAACAGGGATAGAAAATGGTGAATGAGATAGGCCTACCAACTCCCCCCCGCCCACAATTTTAGACCTGGCATGATCGGGGAAAAGTCGCAGATGGCGGTGCAACTAACCGTTGTGCTGCCATCTGGTCCTGAAATACGCCTATTTTTTAATTCATAGGCGGAATTCAGTATAACAAATGACCCCCTTAGTTTTTATTCATTGTCAGATTTTTTATTTTTTCATTTTATTATTTTGCATGCATGCATTTCTTTGGTATTTATTTGAGGTTGGCATAGCCTTTGCGCGCCACCTTTGTCTTTTTTCTGATTGTCTTCTGTTTTCGGTAGTTGACTTTGCAAGGATAATATTTGAGCTGCAATACTACACTCAAACTGTGGACAGGTGTGGCGTTGCTTTTGAAAGAAAGCAGATGCCTTTTTCTAATTCTGGACAAGCCCTTTATACTGAATCATTCTTTTTTATGACATTTTAGTTTTTTACAAATTAAGTAATCTTTTTAATAAAACAAATAATAGTTCAAATATTGGTATAACTCCTCTGCGGCTTTCTTAGTCCAGGTCAGATTTTATCAGTTCTGCTTGCAAGCATCCTTTCCAAAACTATTCCCCAGTGATTCTAAATGACTCCTAAGGGAAGCATATTGTACTCATGTGCAGGGCTGAAGAAATGAAGGCTGCAAAACACTTCCATCCAGTTGATTATTGAAAGCGTGTGTGGCTCCATTTAGATGCACACTTCTTGCCTAGATTTGGGAATCGCTCTGTTCTCATCCTGGACCATTGCCTGCATAAGGATTTCACTTGTGGCAGTGTTTTGATATGTTTTGTGTTGCTAACTAAAGTGTTGTGTTCAGAAACCATCAGCTTCCCCACCGATCCAAAATGATCTGGCCCCATCGCCAATTCCAGGAGGTGAAATTAGCTATTCACAGGAATGTACCATTTGACAAGGGACATTATTTTTCTCTTCTTTTCTAATGTTATCGATGCATGGAACACATTACATTTCATTCCTGCCAATTCGGTGCAATACAAGTAAGTCTTAACATCTTTTTTTTTCAAGATTTTATTGCATTCTTTTTTTCAAATCAGACCTACAAATTACACACATTACGGGCCAAGAAAGCAGACATAAAAAATGTAATCTATCACTTTTTCATATAGTCCCAGTGTGAGTTGAAATAAACCAAAGCACATTCACTCTCGGCATCACAGCGTAATTTTTTTTTTCCTCACTTAAATAGAACATATTTTTACAATTAAAACAAATAAAGTCAATTCCCTTGCTGGTGCACTAAATGCTAACAATTTACTTTATCCTTGATGGGTTTGGTGAGTTATAAACAGAGAAAGCAATTGATCTCACACAAAAAAGAAAGCAATAATGATTATGTAAATGTATTAAATTTGCAGATGCTCTACCATAATAAGACCTTGATGACTTTATATAGAGATATATAATAATGGGTATCCAGCTTGTAAAGGCATGCACATGCTCAAACTTACTGTATGTCCTTGTGAAACTTTTTGTCTTTACAAAGGACTTGAACATGGACTATAAAATAAAATAAAAATTAGAAAATATGTTTTTTGTTGTTTTAGAGGAGACTCACTGATTAAAGCATAACTGTTAATAGTAACCCTAAAATATAAACAATTATCAATGGTGAGCCGATTAGTTGTCCCCTAATGGTGTGCTTTGCACTCAGTAAAGGAAGTCAATATGCACAGCTTCTGATAAATTCCAAAACAGGATACAGGGTAAAGAACCAGATAGTCCAACCTCATCCACGGTTTTGCTTGGCTTTCGGTGTGGTGTCCACTGGAACCAGAATGAGGTCCATATGAAAACCATATGAACTGGGGATGGTAACTATAACCTACCAGGGGGTGCTACTTTAAAGACCTAACCACGGAGCACTTGTCATGAGAAGGGCAACACTGTCCGGAACCTGACCCTATATAAACAATGCCCTATATTGTCTTAGTGGACCTTCCCAATCTCTCTGATTCACTGAATCTCAATGACACTTACTGATTTATAAATTCATTACAACCTATGTCACATACAAGTTTGTTAAAAAAAACTTAAAAAAAATATATATATATAAGACACTACCATAGTAAAAGTGGCCAGGCATTGCCATGTGCACAAAGCCTGTTTAGAGGCTTTATACTAGGTACTGCCATATGGTGCCTCTGTAAAATGCTGTATTACGGAAATATTCTCCCCTTTGTAATACTAGACTGCTATGGGAGCTGGATTTCAACTCGGAGGTTGTACGGGGTCATGAGCCTAAACCCTGATTGTATATTAAACTCCTAAACTACTATTTTCTTATATTGCATTTCTTGTTTAGTAAAAATGAAATTCCAAACAAATTATATTTCAAATTTTGGCTGTTCAATTACTAATGCACACCCAAATGCATTGTATATATTCAATAGTCACATTTGTATACATTTTAATTCATTGTATTGCATAATTATTAGTTTTTGTTTTATTTAAAACTGATATTTTACTAAAGATTACAAAATTGCTCTTCATATGAAACTTTTTTTTACAAAAATATTTACTTATTTCCATGACTAAATGTTACATAAAAATACTAATTCTAATGCCCTATACTTTGTCACTACGGTATTTTTGTGCTTTTCGCCTAGCTTAGATTGCAGCTGAGTGAATGTAGCACTATGGGGACTGGGAGAGGTAAATAGAATTTTTTTTTTAACGCAATTTATTTCCAAGGCAGCTGGACCACCCTTCCACTAGGGAGAGAGAGCGGAGAGTTTCTGAGCTACACAGACCTAATTCAAATCCCCCACCCACCCCCCTTTGACTTAAACCAGCTGCATGTCAGGATTTTTTATATTGTTCTTGGTAGGCTTCATTGTAATACATACTGATGGGAATGTTTATTGCATAAGTTCTGCCATTGTCATTACTTCAGTGTCCCCCAACTAATTCTGATACATACAATTTAACACTTCATTTATCTGGTTTTATCATTTTTTTAAAAAGATAATCTAAAAATATTTGAAAACATGAGTTTTTTTTGGAATGTTTCACAAAAACATGCTGGATTCTATTAAAATTTGCACAAGACGGGTATAAATTTTCAGCCCAGGAAATTGATTACAGTTTTGTGGTGCAGAAACGATCGTTTTAAAGGAAATAATCAGTAAAAAAGGAAAAGACATTCCTATCTTATTACATCTTGGCTTTTTAGATGATTATTGATGAGGTTTTCTGTACTACATATTGAAGGCAAGAATTAGAAGTACTGTATAATTTTTTTTTTTTCCAATTTCTGAAATATTTGTCATATTCCATCGGATCATTCTTAAAAAATAAATTAAAAATTATAATGTTTTTTTTTATTTCTGAAGTTAATCAGATAAGAAGCCTTTGAAGCTCAAACTTTAGTTTCTTGCTAATACATTAGCCATAGGTCATCAGCTGTTTTTCCAAGTTCAGAGTATTCAGATTGAGCGTTATTGCACCAACTGTTGCTTAAAGAAACCTTTGATTCATTATTAAATCTAGCTTTCCCTAGCCAAAAATAGTTTTTTTTAGGCTAGGGAAAGCACCATGGAGAACCATGCCTGTGGAGAACACGTACAGCACAAGTCCGTGAAACTATAGTGTCTGTTATACTGAAGCAATACTGATGAGATACTAATGCAACCTAATCAGTAAAATATCACTATTATAGACGTTTACCAGTTTGCTTAGGTAAATCGGCCTCAGAGATGGAATGATGGCCCGCCATACATGCAGAATAATTCAATCGGGTAGAGTGATTTCATAACATTTTAAATAGCCCCTGTGTAAATTAAATTAAAACATAAAAACTTTTTTTGCAATTTTTGTAGTATGCTCTGCAGCATTGTTTACACCCAGGCTGTCGGAGTTTTGAGCATTCTAGAAGTTTTCTAGTTGTCAATGGTACATAGTTTTTCAACATGCTAATATTCATTAAATCAGAAAAATACTGATAGAAAGAGAAATATGTTATAAGTTATATTTTATGGGCCAGCGCATATTCTATAAACTGTAGAATGAGAAAAACTGGTCTTGCAGTTAACATCTATTACATTCGACTCAGTGTTTAAAATGATTCAAGGTGAAATTTGAGACGTGTCATAAAATCAGTTTTAATTGCTTTTGCGAGTACCACAGTTGGCACGCATGCATGATATTTTTTTATCCAAAATGACTATATTTCTGTAAAAACAATTATAATGCTGGAATAATTGCTATTTCTACAACCCTAAGCGCTGCAACAACTGGCAATACAAGAACATGTAACATGATCAAACAAAATTTCTTTGTGCCCCTCTCAGTTTTGGAACAAAAAAAATCAAATGCAATTTTTTATATGAAAAAATGTCATGGAGTCACTGTAATATTGTAGGAGTTACTGTCTCTACTCTAGAGGTGGGCCATTTCTAGCTTTTTATAAGGAAGAGTTTTAGCTCGGGGTCTGCTCACATTTGCATTGTGCTCTATTTATCAAAGGTTTCTTATTTTTTCATGGCAAGTGTAGTGCAGTCTGCAGCATTGCTCTTACCATCAAAAATACTTTTTTGAAAGGGAATGTGTCATCAGAAAAGTACCTATTATTTTAATCATTTTTTTATGTTAAACATTTAGAGAATTTTAGAATTCTAAGAAAAATGTCCATGCCTGTATATATTTATTTAGAAAAAATCCTAAATCATGCAGTCTTTGCACTGACTAATAGGCTTAAAATATATCAAGGCTTTCTGTTCTTTGAGAGCAGATACATGGGCCATAGACACAATGGACAGGAGCTGATCCCATTAACTAATATGGGGGAGGTTTCTAGGCATGTTCTGTGACCTGTGCAGAAGTCAGGAGGGAGGTTATAAGCTGTGATATTACCTATTGTGAAGGGTGATTCTGTGTTATCCATACAAAGGTGATATCTGTCAATGTAAATTTGCCTGTAGTTATAATTAGAGATGAGCGAATTTCATATTTTGAAATTCGTTCACAGTTCGTTTGGTGGAAAAAGCAGAATTGCGTTATGGATTCCGTTACCACGGACAATAACGCAATTCTATGACGGAATGCCTTCAGAGGCATTCCGTTATTCATTCCGTTATAATAGAAGTGTATGGCCTGCATAACGGATCCGTCCCGTTTCCATTATGCAGGGGAGTCCTGCGTCTAAAGGCATTCCGTTATGCATTCCGTCATAAAATTGCATTATGGTCAGTGATACTGTAACTGAATCCATAACACAATTCTGTGTTTACCACCAAACGAAGCGTGAACAAATGTCATAACATGAAATTCGCTCTTCTCTAGTTATAATGAGACACCTACTGAAAAGTTCCCTGTACAGAACTGGAAGTCTCAATATATGAGAAGGCCTAGTGGCCAATGCACTAAAAAATTATTTTAGGTAATTTATAAAAATATATAAATACGGCATGGAAAAATCACCAAAAATTCTAAAACAAATGTATAACATAAAAATGTTATAATTCCTTTTAAAGCTGAATACCCCTTTATAAGTCCATGGGATCCATCAGGATTCATGGAAAATCCACCATATCTATCATGGTCATGACGCTTATGTGAACAGAGGCTGGCCTCATATCCATATGTTGTGTAAAATGGGGTGCACGGGATAGTGGAGGGTGAGTAGTATAATGACGTCATGTTCACACAGTACAAATGTGCAGAAGATTTGATGTGTCATCTAAAGTCTAAACAGACGTGGCTCCTGAGCATAGGCTATGCATAAAGCAAATATGTATACAGTACATTTCTTTTTTTCTTGAATACAGTCCTGTAGGTGTAAGCCAAATCACAAATGCACTATGTGAACCAGTCCTAACCAAATGCCAGGATGTTTTTTTTTCTATTCTCATTATATACCAGGGGTATTGGTTGTTCAGCATGTTTCTTTATTTTTTGTTGTGTTCAATACAAGTGCACATTTTTCTTATGTCCCAATATATTTTACTTGGCCAGTCACTTTTTTTAGTTTTCTACGCAGGTTGATAACTTGTGCATACGCTTTCACGAACATCTGTCTAGCAATCTCAGTACATAATCTCGTCTTTGTCTTACAGTAACATGTTATGCACCTTTAAAGTAAACTATATACTAAGTTAATTTATGTATGCAAAATCTGATACAATTTTATGTACACAAATATCAGCTAGTTTACGTTTCAGCCTTTTCAAGTCATGTCAGGTATGGTGGTCTTCAACATTGGTAGGTAATGTAATGTAATATCAGAGAAGAGAATATGTACTCGCTATAATTATCCTACGAGAAGCAATACAGCGCTCTAATGTTTTGGCAGAGTGTATCAATGTAATTTGAGGTCATTATTTTAACATAATATTGAACATATGGAGCACGTTGAGAGATCAGCAATCAGTCACTTTGCAGATTAGGATTTTCCAGGCCCCGGTTCACATTTAGGTTACTTTCTATAAACACAGACTGTTTAGAATGCAAGTACAGTAGTCATCTCATTAAGGGGCTCTACAGTTTATCGTGGATAGATTGCTTTAACTCCTCCACTAGATTTTAGCTTTGAGTAATAAATCTCTTGATTGAAATGGTTGAGCTGCCATTACATAAAATAAATTGCAGGCACCGCAAACTGAAGAAAATGGATTGGGTAATGGGTAAATATAGTGTAAATATGGACTTTATACTTCAGCAGGTCACATCAGCACTTTTTGACTACATTTACAAGTATTGTACAGTGTACTGTAATTTAGTATTATTTTTATTCATTTACTTCATTTATTTTCTTTTTGTAATTTTTTTTTATAATTGACAAAATGACCAAACATATTCTCATAAATAGTCATTCATCAGTTGTTTTTAAGATATGTTTATTAAATCGGATGACTCTGTATTATATCTGTCATAGACAGAGGTGTAGCTACTTGCTCTTTAATTCAAAGCAAAGATTCCATTCTGACACCTCCTGTAGTATTTTCTCCTTGCTCTACCAGTATCTTAATGGTGCCCCTAAAATCATCCAGCACCAGGGGTACATGCTATGTCAAGCCTTTTTGCTGCATCCCCAGTCATAGGACACTTAAAGGGTTACTCCAGTTTTATTATTTTTTATTTGGTTATATACTACGATATCATACAATTTTCTAATATACATGTTTATAGAATTATGTGCACTGTATATTACTTTCCTATATCAATATATACATAGTAGAATGGTCTCAGTCCTGTGTAATGTATCCATGGCCAAAGTGAAACATAGCATTTGTCATGTGTAACCCTTCACATCATGTGACCCCGGGTAATCAATAACTGAGTTCTGTGAAGTATATGTATTGGTGAACACATGAGACACATCCATGGGATAAAAAAAATAGATATAGTGGTGTAAAAATGATTTCTTCTTTGTGATCCTAACAATAGCTACTTACCGTATGTATTCACATGGCCACCTGTCTCTAGGTGATGTTGTCATGTTGTGAATAAAGTTGTGTAAAAAAAACATGCAGATATGCTTCTCCTCTGGCAAACATGATGAGATTCTGCAGGTAGTAATACTATACATACTGCATATGTTCTGCTCCTCAAAACACTACTGTTAGATACCTGGACAGTTAATTGAATTCTAGAGGTCACATGACACGTGTGAGGGTCATATGACTGACACCATCTTAAGTCTTAGTCTCTTATGAATGCATTGCACGGGACTAAAATTAGCCTTTTTTTTTACATAGGCTACTACTTGAAGGTCTGCATGCAAAAATTTTTGATACGTGTATATTAGACAATTGAATAATGTTCTATTCTCTAAACCAGGGATGCTCAACCTGCGGCCCTCCAGCTGTTGTAACTTGAACCATAGGAGAGTTTCTATGACAGGTTTAGTCAGCTGGATATATACTTATATATGTATGTGTATATTTATGTTCATGTTATAATAATTTATCATTATCTTCTTCTCTCTGTAGAGATTAAAAGCAGCTTTATCCCATCACCCTGGAACTATATCTAATGGAAATATGAATTCAATGGGACACATGATGGAAATGATGAGCAGGAACAGTCAGGAACAGTCTTCACATCATCATATGCACTCTCATCCTCATCAGCATCAAAATCTCCCGCAACATCACCCATACTCTCATCAGCAGCACCAGCAGCCGGCACATCATCCCCATTCTCAGCCTCATCACCAAGGACATCCTCATCATCACTCCCATTCACATCTGCACCCGCATCAGTCACACCACCAGACGTCACCACATGCCCCCCTGCACAGTGGTGGACAAGCACAGGTCAGTGTCCATGTAGTTTACTGTTATATTGATAATTGCAAGCACACATTGTCATATGAGAATGGACATTACTAGAGATGTTGAGTTCTAGTATAACTTCATATGCTGCTGTTAGCACATTGTCAAACAAAACAATTCTAGTTTTGTCCTATGTCCTATGTATAAAAGAAGAATTTGCACTTTAAAATTAAAAGTTTGTCCAGGAAATGTAAGTTCAGATTCTTTCCAAGTGGTGATTTATTCAGAAATGTATTGGTAAAGTTATAGGACAAACTTGTCAAGGAACCTCCTTCAATAAACCACATATTTTTGTATTTTTCTTTGCACCAATTTTAAAGTGAATGTCCATCTTTTATTATCATGTCATGTGTAGGTCCAAATTACTGTGATGACCGATTTCCCAATATGGCCCTGATATATCAAGACCGACATGTGCTACGCTGGTCTTTGTGGACCCTGCGCTGCCTGAGCAGGCCTTTAATTTATGACCAGGCGCAAGCCTCCTCCGGCAGTCCCTGCACCAGACTGAAATTTACTCCAGCTCATAACTACGGTAGATTTCAGTCATCATTTATGACATTTATGATAAATGTACCGTCACCCAACCCTTGCTATGCCCCTTCTTCAAAAAAATGGAAAGGAAAAGGTGACGTAAAAATGGCAGTTGTGACTAAAAAAAATTATTTGAAAAGTCATAAAAATGACTTTTTAATGCCAAATCCATTGTATGAAAGGATGATAAATCTCCCCCGCTATCTTTACATTGGTGACTGCTCAGTTGTTCTGAAAGAGTGTGCCTGTCATGTTCCTTGACTTATGGTTTATGGCCCTAAAAGCCACCTTAAAGTCCCCAGTATTGGCTATTTTTACCTGAGATTAAAATCAGGTTGCTATGCTCCTTCCGTCTACCAGATGAGGACGGAGCACGCTGCGTGCACTGGGAACTGATAATGAGTAGAGATGAGCGAACTTTAAAAAAAGTTCGGCGTTCGGGTTGTGGTAATCGCCGCATCCCGTTATGGATTCCACTACCGCGGACTATCACGGCATATGGAATCCGTAAGGGGCAGCTTCCACGAACCCGAACTGTTGAACAGCCGAAGGACCTGGGGTGACGTCACCGTCATGTGATCAGTGCAGGGGGCGTGGCTCAGCACTGGATTTGATGCAAAAATGCCATGAATTTTAAATGGTTTTCATAGTACTTTTTACCAGCCTTTATGGTGGCGTTTTTCATTTTTTAACATTTAAAACATGACTTTTTTGTGTTTTTAAAATCATATAAAGAGGCCTATAGGAAAATGGGCAATAAATGACATACCCAGAGTATGATGTGTTTTGAGCAAAACTCCCACAAACCGCAAATATGCCACATGGCAATAAAAACAACATTATGTAGATTTTTCAGTAATTTGCTACAGACTGTAAAGTAACATCTGGTTGCAGCATTTTTCTTAGAGACTGTTAAAAATGCCAAAAAGTTGTGAAAAATTCTGAAATACTGTGTATGAATCCAACCTTCAGTTTCTTTCCGTTTTTTTTTTAAACTCATTAAATCTAGGAAAAAATGGTCACCAAATATAAGTTTTTGCTGCAGTTCATAATGCAGGTATTCCAGGTATGAATCTAAAATGAAGGAAAACTATAAGGGAAAGACTAATACTTCTCCTATCTTTTCTATCTAATCCTGATTTCGACTCAAAAACATGAATCTAAAACTTCCCTAAAAGCAGCGTATGTGGATCCAGCAATACATAGGCACAGCTCTCAACATATCACTATCACTCTAATTCTCCTAGGTGTTAACATTGCCATAGTGTTCTCTTTTTTTCTTAATAATGCACATATAGTACATTATACTAATATTAGGGTGAGAGTCTGTCAGCAGTTTTGAGCATGCTAAACTGCTGGCAGCACTAGGTAGGGACATTTGTGAAGTTTATGTGAAGCTTATATTAACAGTAGTAATGTGAATATGATCTTTTATTTCTCTAGATTCTGCTACTACAAGTGCCCTGGAGGCAGAGCTTGACTGTGAACAGCACTTTGCTCTGTGTAGTGGGCTGCCTTACATCCCTTCTGCTCTAAGTGACAGCTTCAGTGGTCTCCTGGTTGACAGCTGTAGTTGTCACTCAGAGCAGAAAGGAAGGCTATGAGAGCACTTCACGGTGAAACACCACCTCCTGAGCACTTGCAGCAACAGTGCCTGGAAGATTTAAAGTACATATTCACAATACTCTGGATAATAAAATCTCCACAAAAGGTATGTTTCTATTGCTCTCTCCAGCCAATACTCCAGCAGTTTATTATGGAAGAATAAAACTTCATATTCACAATACTCCTGATAATAAATGCTCCACAAAAGGTATGTTTGTAGTGCTTTCCCTAGCCCCTACCTACTGCAGTCAGCATTTTATCATGGAAGAATATAACTTCATATTCGTAATACTCCTCATAATAAACACTCCACAAAAGGTATGTTTGTACTGATTTCACCAGCCAATACCTAGTGCTGTCAGCAGTTTATCATAGAAGAACCAAAGTACATATTCCTGATGATAATAAAAGCTCCACAAACGGTATGTTTTTACTGCTCTCCCCAGCCCCTACCTACTGCAGTCAGCAGTTTATCATCGAAGAATATAACTTCATATTCACAATACTCCTGATAATAAAAGCTCCAGGAAAGGCATGTTTGTACTGCTCTCCCCAGCCCCTACCTACTGCTGTCAGCAGTTTATCATGGAGGAATAAAACTTCATATTCACAATACTCCTGATAATAAAAGCTCCACAAAAGATATATTTGTACTGCACCCCAGACCCTACTTACTGCTGTCAGCAGTTTATCATGGTCAGAACTGCTAACAGACTCCCTTTAAAACTATTACAGATAGATCATTGACAAGTTAGTGAATTGCCTCATCTTCGCAGATGTTTAACTGAAGGCTGCTTTAAACAGATTGCTCTGAAATACATGTGCCATCTTACTACAGGGAAAAAACAATTGTCCCAAACCAAAAACATACTTGATGAATAATTACCCTTTTTGACGTCAGGAGACATCAATTATGCTTAAAATTGCAGTATTTTCCTTTAAGTAACGATTGAAGGAAAACACAAGACTGCTTTCAGATGCTGCTAGCAACTGCTGTCTAGTGCACACGTGTTGTCTGGTGGTGCAGCATGCTATATATGTACTAAGAAGGGGTGTTTAACTCAACCTCATAAATGCTCATCTGTGTAGTAAATACATTAAGAAGGAAAAAATTTTGGCTGGAATTCTAGTCAGACAGCAGATGTGTTACAAACAAGGCTGCAGACACATAAATTACTGAGCTCCCAAGTCTCAAAAATGTTGCGCTATACACTGTGTACAAATTAACAGACTGTCTTTTATGTGACAGCTATGCTGAAAAGTTAAAAATTGCTCTTTGAGCCTATTCATTTGCAGAGCTCATTACGAAAAAGATAAAAATCAGAACAGTCGTTACAGGTGCAGTTTTCAAATAAACAGGCTGTCCTGCAGACATGTACTTAAGAAAGAAAAGAAAACAGCGGTGTAAGGTGATGAGAGGCTGCATTACCTGTGCCCAATTTATTGCAACTACACTTTTTTACTATGCAGAATTTCCATTTAAATAAGTGTCAATTTTTTAGATAATTTGTGATGTCACCAAACTTTAAAGGGGTTGACTTGTTTAGGAAATCTCTTAAGAAATCCTATTAAAGAAATCTTTTCCATTCAAGATCCTCATTTATTAGGCAGGTTGGAGAACAGCTTTGAAGAGTATATACTTATTTGGAGGATATCGAACGTCCATGCATTACATGGACAGCCCATGTATTTTGTTGCAAACGGTGTAATGCTCAATTTGTTCAGGTTTCCCTTATACTTAGATATTGACTGATCACTGGGTAATCTCAGCAGCTGGACACTCTATGATCAGCTTGTTTCCAGTGTATCTTCTAACAAAATCGGTTGGCCATTGTGGACATCTCCTCTAGTTAAAACACAAATGGTCTAGATCGGGCATGCTCAACCTGCGGCCCTCCAGCTGTTGCAAAACTACAACTCCCAGCATGCCCGAACAGCCTACAGCTATCAGCCTACAGCAGGGCATTGTGGGAGTTGTAGTTTTACAACAGCTGGAGGGACGCAGGTTGAGCATGCCTGGTCTAGATATTTTTATCTGTCTTATTCGCTTTTACATTGTATTGTTTTTACAGTTCTGAGAGGTACTGGCTCTTATTGAAGAGGTCTAGCAGTGTATGGAGATTTACTTCAGGCAATACTCCATTGACAGAAAATATGTAGATTTGCTCTCCTCCAAAAGGAAGAAAACTACCTCATAAAAGCAAAACCAGAGGCTCCTACACCTAACTGTAGACATCTGTTTTGGGGTTCTTGCACCTGATTGGTACACAGCAGGGTGCAGTTCAGCTAGATGAGATCCCTTTGAGAGGTAATGTACATACTTTTTCAAAAAGAGCATTGCCCGGCATAAGTCTCCATAACCAATAGATCTTTTTAGTGAGAACCAGAACCCCCCAAGCTGCATCCAATGCTTCTCACCCAGCCAACCAGTGCCCTGTTTTTGTCCATAGAACACTACCTAAAGTAAATCTCCTAAACTCCTAAATCTCTTCAATGAGAACCAATAGCCCTCAGAACTGTAAAAGTAATAAAAAGGTGAATAAGACTGAAGTTCTGAAGGGTACTAGATCTGATTGAAGAGATCTAGTGGTGTGTAGAGACCTACATACTTCAGGCAGTAATCCATGGCCAAAAAGCAAGGTACTAGTTAACTGGACAAGACGCCTTTGACGTAGCTCTTGGGGGGGGGGGGGGTGTTCAGATTTTATGGAGAATTAAGATGCTGTTGAGGACTAAATGACATACTTTTTTTCCCCATAGAGCACTGCCTGACAAAAGTCTCCATAATCCTTGAATCTTTTAGTGACAAGTAGAACCCCCTAGAGCTGTGTCAAAGACATTGCATCCAGCCAACCAGTATCCCTGCTCTGTACTAACAAGGCAACTACCCCAAAACAGCTCTCTACAGAGACAGTTCTTCTGTCTGCAGATGAGGTGTTGGCTTATTTAATCATTATTGTCTCAAGGCCTATTTAAATGGTTGAACTTTGACTTATAGGAGAGCTGCCTTACATCTGGTGGCATCAGAGGCTGAGCTTGTTGAAAGCTCATTTGCATCCCTTTCTTCACAGGATTGTTTTAAAAAGTCCATTAAACATATACCCTAGACATATATACGTATACTGTTTTATATGTAACTGTATAGGGCTATACAGTTGCAGACATCAGCCATTGACTACCATTAAGCCCTTCAGTACCGAGCCACTTTTGACCTTAAATCCCAGGCCGATTTTTGAAAATCTGACATGCGTCAGTTTATGTGGCAATAACTATGGAACGCTTTTACTTATCCAAGCCATTCTGAGATTGTTTTCTCATGACACATTGTACTTCATGACAGTCATAAATTTGAGTCAATATATACCTTGTTATCACTCAATTGATGCATCATCTTGTCTAGAGTTTGTAAAATTAACAAAACATATATAACTGTTGCTAAATGTTCAAAACCTGGACAAAATCTCTTAGAACTTATGTGATGGGTAAACCTAGGAAAAAACTAAATGTTCCACTGCCTCAAATAAGTTCTCTGAAGTCTCTGTCCATGTAACAAAGCAATATAATTTAATGTCAAAGTTATTTTCAAAATGATTTTGACAAACCCTGATGGATCCTCTTGGTTTATAAATGGTCTATCAGGCTTCCAGTATTTTTAATGAGAGGAACAGTGCAGTGGAATGCTTTATTTTTGCAGTAAAAAAAAAATCCTAAATCCCTGGTATAAATCAAATAAGTGAGCTGTAAGATGTTTCCAAAATGGTTGACTGTTTTCATTAACCCCTTCTACCCTGGGTCAGTTTTCACCCTCCTGCCCAGGCCATTTTTTGCAAATCTGACATGCGGCAGTTTATGCGGCAATAACTATGGAACGCTTTTACTTATCCAAGCCATTCTGAGACTGTTTTCTCGTGACACATTGTACTTCATGACATACATAAATTTGAGTCAATATCTGTCCCCTTTATTTATTTATTGAATTTATTTATGAAAAATCCCAAATTTACCCAACATTTAGAAAAATTCGCAATTTTCAAAATTTTAATTTCTCTGCTTTTAAAACAGAAAGTGACACCTCATAAAATATTTATTACTAAACATTCCCCATATGTCTACTTTATGTTGTATTTTGTAAATGTCACTTTATTTACGTTTAGGGCTTAGAAGTTTAGAAGCAAGTTTTCTAATTTTCTACAAAATTTCCAAGACCATTTTTTTAAGCACAAATTCAGTTTTAAATTGATTTTGAGGGGCTTATGTAATGGAAACCACCCATAAATGGCCCCATTTCAGAAACTACACCCCTCAAATTATTCAAAACTGATGTTACTTTGTTAACCCTTGAGGAGCTCCACAAGAATTAAAGGAAAATGTAGGTGAAATTTCAAAATTTCACTTTTTTGGCAGATTGTTTATGTTAATCAATTTTTTCTTGCAATAGAGCAAGGGTTAACAGCAAAATAAAGCTCAATATACATTACTCTGATTCTGAAGTTTACAGAAATACCCCATATGTAGTAGTAAACTGCTCTATAGGCACATGGCAGTGGTCAGAAGGAAAGGAGTGCCATATGGATTTTGAAGGCAGATTTTGCTAGAATGGTTTTTAGACACCATTTCGTATTTGAAGAGACCCTCACGTACCCCTACAGTGGAACCCCTCAAAAAGTGACCCCATTGTGGAAACTACACCCCTTAAAGAATATATTAAGGGGGGTACTGAGCACTTCGATCCCCTAAGCATTTTACAGAATTTGGAAACACTTGGCTGTTCAAATGAAAAGTTTTATTTCTTCCAATATAATGTTGTTTTAGCACCAAATTTTTCATTTTCACAAGGGGTGACAGGAGAAAAAGCACCCCATAATTTGTTACCCATTTTCTTCTGAATACGGTAGCACCCCATATGTGGTGGTAAACTGCTGTGGGGGCACATGGCACGATTCAGAAAGGAAGGAGCACCATATAGCTTTTGCAGCATTCATTTTGATGGATCAGTTTGTGAGTACCATTGGTTTTTATTTTTAAGTGATTGCTCATTGTTTGTGGGATGAGGTGAAATTTTCATTGGTATGATTTTGGGATACATAAGTCTTTTTGATTGTTTGGAATTACACTTTTTGTGAGGCAATGTGAAAAAAATAGCTGTTTTGGCATAGTTTTTATTTTATTTTTGCAGCATTCACCTGAGGAGGCATATAATGTGATATTTTTATAGAGCAGGTTGTTACAGACGTGGCGATACCTAATATGTCTATCATATTTATTTTTGTTAAGTTTTATACAGTGAAAGCCTTTTTGAACCGAATAAAATCTTGTTTTTGTGTTGCCATTTTCTGAGAGCCATAGTTTTTTTATTTTTTGTCAGATTGTCTAAGGTAGGGCTCATTGTTTGCGGGATGAGATGACGGTTTGACTGGTACAATTTTGATCACTTGGTATTACACTTTTAGTGAGACAAGGTGACCAGAAAATGTCTGTTTTGGCACTGTTTTTTTTTTTTTTTTTTTACAGAGTTCACCTGATGGACACCATTGACTGGTGTTTTTTAGCGGAAAAAATTGTCTGTATGATGTGCTGTTTTTTTCCATTAAACATGAAAGAATATGTGACGAAAGCTCTATGCAGATTTGAAGACTACCTTACACTGCTTGTTAACCAAAGTTTTGAATATTTCATTAGTACCACTTGTTTGTTTCAATTATGTAACTTCCAAAAAAAATCTAAAATAATATTGTGAACTGGAACAAAAGACTAAGGAACACCCAAAACAACTGTGTCCTCAAAAAATGCAAGTAAAATGTACCGTATTTTTCGCCCTATAAGACGCACCGGCCCATAAGACGCACCTAGGTTTTTGGCTAGGGAAATAAGAAAAAAAAATTTTTTTACCAAAAGGTGTGGTTTTGGTGGGTTTTGAACGAATGCTGGTCTGTACATGACACTATTATGGTGGATCTATATATGACGCACATCCACATCTGTGGATGGCACTGTTATGGGGGATCTGTGGATGACACTGATATGGGGGATCTGTGGATGGCACTGTTATGGGGGGGGAGCTGTGGATGGCACTGTTATGGGTGGATCTGTGGATGGCACTGTTATGGGGAGGTGTGGATGGCACCGTTATGGGGGAAGCTGTGGATGGCATTGATATGGGGAGAGGGATCTGTGGATGACACT
This sequence comes from Bufotes viridis, assembly GCA_033119425.1. NCBI lineage: Eukaryota > Metazoa > Chordata > Amphibia > Anura > Bufonidae > Bufotes > Bufotes viridis. The sequence goes on along the minus strand of CM065593.1, from coordinate 318,437,178 downwards.
GTTATGGGGGAGCTGTGGATGGCATTGATATGGGGAGAGGGATCTGTGGATGGCACTGTTATGGGGGATCTGTGGATGACACTGCTATAATATGTGTCATCCACAGATCCCCATCTAACAATGTCCCCTAATACACCGGGCCCTGCTGCTCTGCATAGTATTTCTAAACAGCAATGCTTAAGTTCCTAATAGATTTAACTAAAGCTGCGATCTCTCGTTTATTATAACTTACAAGAAATCCTCCGTAGCAGGCAGAGCGGCTGGCTGGGTTACGTCACTCACTGGCGTTGCACGCCTGCTCCGCCTGCTTCATTCATAAAGTGGGCGGAGCAGGCATGCAACGTCAGTGAGTGGCGTAACCAGCCAGCCGCACTGCCTGCTACGGAGGATTTCTTGTAAGTTATAATAAGCGAGAGATCGCAGCTAGTTAAATCTATTAGAGACAAGCATTGCTGTTTAAACTACTATGCAGACAGCAGAGCTTAATGTAAGCTACAGTGACTGCACTGGGCCCGCCGTAAGTTGCCGGCCTCCAGCCCCTCCTCCTTCCCCGCTCATACATCGCAGCCTGCGATGCTGGAGCACCGCAGGCTACGATGTAAATTGTCAGCATTCGCCCCATAAGACGCAGGGGCATTTTTCCCCCACTTTTGGGGGAAAAAAAGTGCGTCTTATGGGGCGAAAAATACGGTATATAGATCAGTGGCACTACAGACAGTAAAAATGCTTAAAATTAGTCAGTTGGTAACTTTCACTTCCTCAAATTCCTAACATTACCATATAGCTGACGGAGACACACATTTAATTGTTTTCAGTCATATAACCAGCAAGAGAGAACATCAAGTTGTAAGGACTCATGCATGGTATGCTTATGAATACAAGTGTCCACTGGACATTTATAAACCAGGGAAGTATCCTGGGCTCTTGGCTATAAACCATCCAAACACCCCCTCTGCTTTTGATTGCCATCACCATTGGTTTCCACCTTCATTCTTTATCTTAATCAGTGGGAAATTGCTTGAGCTATACATCAACATTTAGAAACACAAATTCTTGCAATAGGAGTGCAGTACTGTTAAGCATCTTTCTAGTTGGTGCATTAAGAGCCATTACAAGGCTGGGCTGGGCATCAGCCTGAGAACCGAGTTTTCTGCATGACTTCCCAAAAACATGGGTCTCTTGAATGGAAAGTCAGTGTCTGGCTACAGTACAGACTTACTAGATACATTATAAAAAGTCATGTGTGGACTCCCACATCATTGCCAAAACATTGTTTCTGGACATAAGTTCCCTGTTTACACAGGATACTGTGCTACCTAGAAAGAATGATTTTGGGTGCCACATCAATGATGCTTTTCTCTTGATGAACAAGCTGATCAGCTGGCGTTCGTGTAAACATTCAGTCCCAATAATTGTCCCTATGGAAAAAAGGGCCTTAACTTAGGAAACCATAAGGAGTTGTCATCTATTTAAGATGTTTAACATCTAGCGAACAGTGAAAATGATTAGCACAGTAATGAAGTCCTCTTGAACGAATGGGTGCAGACAGAGCCTCAAATGACCAGACTCGAAATGTATAAGTCCAACCACAAATGGCTCCACTGAAGAGCTGAATTGTTGCACTGTGTACTATGGGTGAATACATCCTATACGTGGCTGGAAGCAATTGGAGTGCGGCTTAATTCCTTTCTAATTATTCTAAGCCTTATACTTTTGCCATCTGACAATGACCATTGGTCTTGACTATGAAAAGATAAATGTTGTTAGGTATGATAAATACTGAGATGAGCAAATTTCTGCAAGTTTGTTTCATATCCGATGTCATATTGTTTTAAAAATCCAATGCAAATGTAAATTGATTGTTCACAAATCACATCACAACATGTAACATCCATTTGATGTGCAAATCAGCTCTCACTTAAAAGAGAAAGAAAACTTTTCTTTCTAATTTACCTAAACAAGAAATTCAGGTTCACTGATAAATCAAATCTTATAAAAAATTCGGGACATATTCTGAATTGATTTGCTCATCTGTAATACATGCTTATTAAATATGTCATCTGTTACTGTATTATCACTGTACACCCAAATGCATATGTAATCATGGATCAAATGAGGCTTTCATCAAATTTGGTGTTACCCCAAAGAGGACTATCAACAATACTGTGACAGGAATGGGTGGACACTAAAGAGAAAGTTACTTGCAGAGGACATTGGTGGGACATTGAAGGTATTTTTGTTTTGTATGCAAATGGCCTGATGGATAATGATATTCTTTTTGAAACTCGTAGAGGTCAAAGATACTTTTGTACAGTCATTATTAGCGCTTATTTATAGTAATATTTGGTATTCCAACAGTAGTGGGGGCTCAAAAAAAAGGAACCCATTAATATATTATTAGTCACAACAAACAGGACATTTGCTTTAAGCTATTTTTGGGGAGACAATTAGGTTTGGATGCAGAAGGGCCTGGCCAGGATTTCAATATTAATGTCCTGTACTCAGGATACACCATCAATATCTGAACGTGGGTTTTCAGAGTAGCTCCAGCAATAGGCACAGCAGAGTGGATGGAGCTGGTAATTGCAGCTCTGCTCAAACCAAAATGTAGTACTGTATTTTTCACTTTATAAGACGCACCCGATGATTAGACGCACCCCAAGTTTAAGAGGAGGAAAATAAAATACTCAGATCAGACCCCATAAATATCAGGAAATCAGATCAGACCCAAATAAATATCAGGACATCAGATCAGACCCCCATAAATATCAGGACATCAGATCAGGCACCCCATAAATATCAGGACATTAGATCAGACCCCTATATCAGGACATCACATCTGACCCCCTTATCAGGATATCACATCAGCCCTCCATGTCAGAACCCCATCAGACCTCAAATCAGCCCACAATGTCAGACCCCCATTAGATCTCAGATTAGCCCACATTGTCAGACCCCCATCAGACCTTATATAAGCCCACATTGTCAGACTCCCATCAGACCTCAGATCAGCCCTCAATGTTAGACCCCATCAGAGCCCAGATCAGATTAAAATACAAACCTCCTCTTACCTATCCTGCTCCGCGGCTCCTCTTCATCTCTGGCAGAAGTTGCGCTCCCCTGTCTTCCCGGCCTGCGCTGCTCTATCAACTGACTGCGTGCAGTGTCAGGTCATAGTGCGTGCACTACGTCCTGACGCTGTACGCGGTCAGGACAGTGAAGCGCCGGCCCCAGCAAGGACGACCAGGGAGGGTGAGTACTACAAGAGCTTGCAGCACTTCGCTCCCAACTCTTCGCTCCCAACTCTCGGCACCTAATTCATACTAGTGAGCGCTTCCATAATGGAAGCACTCACTAGTATTCGCTTTATAAGATGCACGTCCATTTTCCCCCACTATTAGGGGGGGGGGGAGTGCGTCTTATAAAGCAAAAAATATGGGTAACTAGATATTGATGGCCGATCCTGAGGAGAGGTTATCAGTGTTAAAATCCTGGACAACTGCTTTAAAGTGGATTAACATGGCAATTTGTGTAGCATTTATCTTTTTTCAGGCACTGCTGTTAAGCTTGAATAAGTGTTTCATTTTTTGAGTCTTTGGACTCCCTCTTGCCACTGACTACTGCCCAGGTGACAAACGGTCAATTCACCCTTGTTTTTAGGGGTGTAGCTCTAGGGGGTGCAGATATAGAATTTGCACAGGGTCCCTGGTGCCTGAGAAGGCCAGAAGGCTCCTTTGTCACATAAGAAGACCAGTACTATAAATGACATGTGGTAGGTGAGTGCGTTCTTACAGATTTTGGATCAAGGTCCAGGCGCTTCAAGTTGCACCTCTTCATGCTCCTGTGTAAAACATATATACAAACATTTTTTCTTAATATTTTTGACAGATAATTTATTTATCCATATGAATTTATGTAAATAAAAGAAATACAGAGCTGTCATTTGAATGATGTTTTGGCTGACATTTCTAACACCACATTTTACATGTCTGTTTTTAGTAGCATGAGAGTCAATTAGCTTTTCTTCTTTGTCCAGCTCTCACCAGCAGCACAGCAAATGCAGCCCACTCAGACAATACAACCCCCTCAGCCCACGGGAGGCCGACGCAGGAGGGTGGTGGATGAGGATCCAGACGAGAGGCGGCGAAAGTTTCTGGAAAGGAACCGAGCAGCTGCCACCCGGTGCAGACAGAAAAGGAAGGTCTGGGTGATGTCACTGGAAAAGAAAGCAGAGGAACTCACCCAGACAAACATGCAGCTTCAGGTGTGTACTGTACAGCCTCAGAGAGCCACTGTTTAGAGCCTGAGCGTTTTCTGTACCACTCCATCATACACAACCTGTAAAGCAAGACACATTAGATTAATAATAAAAACACAGACATAATCTGCCCTCAAAAATGATTGAGGTTCTCTTATGAAAACAAGCCATGTCCAAGGATGCCAAAGTGAACTTTCTGCAGAAGTAAAAGCTTCATTAAGATTTATTGATATAAGCCCACGGGTCTAGTCTATACATAACATAACTTTATTTTTCCTTTTTAATATAACATTTATCCAGTACAAGTTATTAAGGATATTGAGGTATTAAACTTTATGTCCTTTTCCTTTAAATTAATTCCTGAAAAAAACATAAGCTTTCAGAGTAATGTGTAAGGAATTAATCCGCCTTATTTCAAAATGTAGGATAAGAGGACTGTATGGTACGTTATTCACGTTATTTCCAAATACAACAATTGAAATGCCCAAACGATTTTACATTATGAATTTTTCTTTTTAAATAGCAAAAGTTTTATTACTATGAAATATTTATTTTAGAAATGCATTTTTGTGCATTTGAGCTCTTTTGGTCCTTGTGAACCAGGGGGCTGAGAGCACAGAATAGGGAGTGAGGAGCAAACATTGGACTGATCGTGCATTATACTTTCACACATTATAGCAGAGGCTTTGAAATGTCAGGAAGTCAAACTGTGTACTTAGGGGTTTTGGATTTTGCATTTGATGGCCTATCCTTAGGAATGGCCATCAACAATTTGATTGGCACCCTACACATCCTGCACCCTGATCAGCAGTTCTCCAGTAGCTCCAATACCACAGTTACGTCCATTGTGTAGTGGATATAGCTAGTAAATGCAGCGTTGCTCCGACTAAAGTGGATGGGAGCAGTGCTGCAGCAACCAGCTCTACCTTCTACACGATAAACAGAACAGTGTAATTACACTGCTGACTTCTGGTGCAGTAACTACCCCGAAACAGCTGATCAGCAGTGGTGATTGAGTTTCGGAACCCCACCAAACAGATATTGATGGCCTATCCTAAGGTACAGTATCCTAATAGTAAATTCCTGGATGACCCCTTTAATTGGCTTGTGCCAAGTCATGTACACAGTTCTGTTGTTCTAATCTTAACCCCCTCCTGAAACATGACATAATAGTACGTCATGGCGGCAAGTGACTTCCCGCATTTGGACGTACTATTACGCCATGGTGATCGGACGGGCACCTGAGCGGTGCGCGCCTAAACACTGCAGGGGCCCGGCAATCACTGATAGCCGAGCCCCTGTTGTATCTGCCAGCATCACTGTAAGAGCCGATGCTGGCTGATTACCCCCTTCTGTGCCCCGGTCAGCGCTGACTGCGGCATAGAAGGGGTTTTCAGCGGTGAGGGAGCGCACTGAGTCCCCGCGCTGCTGTGGCAGAGACCCGATGAGTGATAAAGCAGCCTGATGCCATGCAGAGGCTACCCAATGCCTTGCACGGCATGGGGATCTGACCTTCTACGGGGGCCGAGGAGATCTAGGCCTCATGCACACGAACGTATTTTGGGTTACGGTCTCAGCGCTTAATCTGGTAGTCATATTGGCGCGGTATACATGTTTCATTATTTGGTATTTTCGGTTCACTTCAATGGGCCTGCAAAAGATGCGGACAGCACTCCGTGTGCTGTCCGCGTCCTTTGCTCCGTTCCGTGGCCCCGCAAAAAAAATATAGCATGTCCTATTCTTGTCCGTTTTGCGGACAAGAATAGGCATTTCTACAATGGGCCGCAATGGGCAAATTGGGGAACGCGGAACAGCTTCCGTGTTTTGCGGATCTGCGGATTGCAGACCGCAAAACACAGACGGCCATATGCATGAGGCCTTACTCAGATGTATTGTAATGCATTGCAGAGGGGATCAGACCCCCCAAGTTGAAGTCCCAGAGTGGGATAAAAATAAAGTTTAAAATTTTTTTTTAAAGTGTTTTTATTTAAAAAAAATTAAGTTTCAAGTAAAAAACAAAAAAAAACGCCCCTTTCCCCAAGTTTTATAATAAAAAATAGAAAAAAAGAAAAGAAAGAAACACACATATTATGTATCGCCACGTCCGTAACAACTGGCTCTATAAATATATCACATGATTCACCCTGTCCGTAAAAAAAAAAAGCCCCTACATAAGACAATCGCCCAAAAAATAAAAAAAACTATAGCTCTGGACACTGGAGACACTGAAGACACCAAAACATATTTTTGTTTTAAAAAGTATGCTATTATTGTGAAAAACTTAAATAAATAATAAAAAGTATACATATTATGTATTGCCGCGTCCGTAAAGACCTACTCTATAAAAATATCACATTACCTAACCCCGCAGGTGAACACTGTACAAATAAATAAATAAAAACGGTGCCAAAACAACCAATTTTTTGGTCACCTTGCCCCATAAAGTATAATATTGAATGATCAAAAAAATCATATGTACCCAAAAATGGTACCAATAAAAACATCAACTCTTCCTGCAAAAATAGAGCCCCTGCACAAACGATCGGCGGAAAAATAAAATAAATATGACGTTCAGAAAATAGACACACAAAAACATAATTATTTTTCAAAAATGCTTTATTATGTAAAACTGATACAAACAAACAAATAAAGAAAGTAGGCATATTTTCTATAATGGGGTCATTTATGGAAGGTTTTTACTTTTTCACTATGAAAGCCCCACAAAGTGACTTCAGAACTGAACTAGGCCCTAAAGCGTTTTATTTTAATTTTCTGAAAAATTTTAAGAATTGCTTCTAAAATTCTAAGCCTTCTAAAAAAAAAAATGACATTTAAAAGATTATGGCAACATAAAGTAGACATATGGGGAATGTTAAGTAATAAATATTTTATGAAGTATTACTCTCTGTTTTAAAAGCAGAGAAATGTAAATTTAGAAAATTGCTAATTTTTCAAAATCTTTGGTAAATTTAGGATTTTTGCTAAATAAAGGGGACATATATTGACTCAAATTTATGACTGTCATGAAGTACAATGTGTTACGAGAAAACAGTCTTAGAATGGCTTGGATAAATAAAAGTTATTACCACATAAAGTGCACACATGTCAGATTTTAAAAAAATGGCCTGGGCAGGAGGATGAAAACTGGGCCAGGGTAGAAGGGGTTAATGAAAACAGTCAACCATTTTGGATACATCTTACATCTCACTAATTTAATTTATACTAGGGATTTCGTTGTTTTTTTTTACTGCAAAAATTGGGCATTCCACAGCACTGTTACTCTTATTAAAAATACGGGAAGAATAATAGACTTTTTATAAATCAAGAGGATCCATCAGGGTTTGTCAAAATCTTTTTGAAAATAACTTTGACATAACTCATATTGCTTTGTTACATGGACAGAAACTTCAGAGAACTTCTTTGAGGCAGTGAAACATTTAGTTTTTTCCTAGGTTTACCCATCACATATACAGCCCATGATGGGATAAGTTCTAAGAGATTTTGTCCAGGTTTTGAACATTTAGCAACAGTTATATATGTTTTGTTAATTTTACAAACTCTGGACAAGATGATGCATCAATTCAGTGATACCAAGGTTCAGAATTGGACTTTGTGCTACCATTGGAAATTTTAATTATGTAAAATGTAAATGAATGTAAGCAAAACCAGAATGTATATCTCAGAGACCCATATTTTGTTCACAATAGAATAGATCATAGAACATATCATATATTTTACTATTTCGTGAAAAAAATTACCTCCTCTAGAACTTAATGGCAGCAACTCTTCTCAAATAAAGTTAGAACAGGGGTAACATTAAAGTTTGGTTCTCATAAAAAAAAATGCTGGATGATCAACTAGTAAACCACGTGACTGTTAGAGAGACAGAGTCTCTCAGAAGCAAAGATGGACTGAGGTTCTTCAATCTGCAAAAAACTGCATCTAAAAATTGTGGAACAATTTCAGAAAAATGTTCCTCAATGTAAAACCGTGAACACTCTGAACATCCCACCAGGAGGGGGTGGTCAGCGGCCACGCCAAATTTATCATTATCTTCTCTACTTTTCTGGTGAAAACAAAGACAGAAATCTGTGGCAGCTTTGAGAGGCACATATTCTATGGCAGGGGTAGGCAACCTTTGGCTCCCAGCTGTTGTGAAACTTCAACTCCCAGCATGCATAGTTGCTCTGCTCTTCTAAGAACTTACATAGAAATGAATGGAGCATGCTGGGAATTGTAGTTTCACAACAGCTGGGAGCCGAAGGTTGCTGATGCCTGTTCTATGGGCACATGTTCTGCCAGAGGAGGTGCCTAATATATGATGAGGCATGCGCCTTATCATAAATTAGGCATGTGCTCTGGCTGCACAAGGGATATTAAGAGTTGAAAAATCCACCAATATATGTCTTTGGCTCTAAAGCAGAAAAGAAGAAAGTCATCAACTACAACTACCTCACCTCAAGATCCCAGGAGGGCCACATTTGTTACAGAAATGGCAATCCTAAGGCTCCATGTCAATGCATAGAGTAAGAAAAGTAAAGGACAGCGGAAAACAGAGCAATAGTAGACTTTAACTGTACATGGGAAATGAAGACTTTGTGAGATTATGCAGTTATACTTTAGTAGAACGTTTATGCAGCTGTCAATGTACACATGTGTCCTATTACAAGGGTGTTCATTTCAGTTCACAAGTTGGCACGTTTGTAGATGTTTAGCTTTTGTTCCAAAGGTTGCAGAGTCACAGTTTACCTGCAGGTTAAAAACACATACCCAGCGTGGAGTTATATCAATCGTGAGCTTCGGGCAGAGATAGTATCTTCACATCTTTTGATTCTGAGTAGGTAAAGGTGAAAGGTTAAAAGCATTAACCATTGCCATATGCACCTGCAAAATGTCTTCAGCAAACCACGTGAAGCCACTTACTAATATAGGAACAGTCCGACAAGGGGATGACAATAGATTGCAAAGACTTTTGAACTTGTAGGACTGGCCCAACCATGATGCTACTACAAAGTTTAATATGGTAGTGACCTCCACAGGTAGTTCAAGCAAGTTGTAGCCTAAATGTCGATTGTAAGTGTTTATACAGAGATTTATTATATGTCTATTGACAACGTAAGCCACATCTACAAGAAACAGTTCATTATGTAATTTAATATAATTGCTGCATTAAAATGAATAGACATGTTACATATAGAACTGACCCCTGAGCCACTTTTTTGGATACCAGTGACTATCTCAGAATAAGTGAGTGGGACTTTTTTACTAATACATTGTAACAGAAGTACTCACAAAGTATGACAATACTTAACCCCTCTTGCCCCCTTCGCGTAAATATGCAGCAGCTTGCAGACCATTTTGCATAACTGCATTATATTATAATTGCTCCCTCTTCTCCCGATGATGGGAGGGTTCCTGCTTTAGGCAAGGGCAGGTAAGGGTGCTTTCACACTAGCGTTTTTCTTTTCCAGCATAGAGATCCGTCGCCGGGTCTCTAAGCCGGAAAGAAACTAATCAGGATTATCCCCATGCATTCTGAATGGAGAGAAATCCGTTCAGTATGCATCAGGATGTCTTCCGTTTAGTATGTGAACGTTTTTTGGATGGAGAAAATACCGCAGCATGCTAAGGTTTTCTTTCCGTCCTGGGATGCGGAGCAAAACCCCCAATGTAAGTCAATGGGGACGGATTTGTTTTCTCTGGCACATTCTGCCACAATAGAAAACAGATCCGTCCTCCATTGACTTTCAATGGAATTCAAAACGTATCCGTTTTGACAATGTTGTATGCGGTTGTATTATCTGTAACTGAAGCGTTTTTTCCAGCATAGAGCCCTGACAACGGAACTCTATGCCGGAAAAGAAAAACGCCAGTGTGAAAGTACCCTAAGACTGTAACTAACAGCCAGTGGCTCAGGTCACGACACTGGACATCCAAAGTAGTGGCCAATTAACCCCTCCCTGTACATACCATGTGAATGAACGGTCTAAAGCTAAAATAGGCTTAAAGAACATTATGCTAATGTTCTTTGGTGCTATAGCGTCATCATACATTACACAATGTACACAAATTTGACATGCACAGGAGAATTAGGGGATTCATTTTGGGGTCAATATTATTTAGTCAAACTGTGTCAAAAGCAGCATGTAAAATGAGAAAAACTGTTTGTTTGTTTTCCTGTTTCTGAATAAAACCCACACAATTAAATAGTATCCACTCTAATTTTGAATAATAAGAAAGCCCCATGTCTCTTGCAAAAAAAGAAACAAACCATTCTGGGGTACACTGAGGAAACCAATTAAACCCCCTCCCTTCATGAAAGGGTTAAACAGTTGTGTGTGTTTTTTAAAATAATGGTAGGGTATATAAAGCGCACCTTAACATACAACAAAGGAAGCAACCTGAAGCGCTCTCTGTTAAAGAACATCTGGCGACCCATGTTGGTAGTGTGAAAGGCTGGAGGCATGGGCGTAGCTATAGGGGGTGCAGAGGTAGCAGTCGCTACCGGGCCCAGGAGCCTGAGGGGCCCAAAGACCCTTGTGCCGCATAAGAAGACACACAAAGCACTGAGGGAAGAGGGCCCAAGCTGAACTCTTACACCAGGGCCCATGAGCCGTTAGCTACGCCCCTGGCTGGAGGTGAATTTTCACTATGTGTACTATACAATATCCCCTACAAGACCAGGAACAACCCACCTGTATAGTGTATTCATTAAATATCTGTGAAGGTTGTCATTCATCCATGGCGTGGTATATCAGTATTACTAAGTCAGAACAACTGGACTTATTTTTTTTTTTTGCCACTTGCAGTGCTATTCTAGCAAATCTTTTGAGGCAGTTTAATAACACCTAATAGCTTTAGTCACTCAAACGCAATCAACATCTTACTTCCATGGCTGAAGCATGAGTCACCAGTTTTTCATGCTGGAGATTTCTCGTACAAGGCATTCTAACTGAGAAAGCCAGTCTATGACTAGCGAAAAGATGACTAGTGAAACATCGTCAAGAAAAAATATATACAAAAAGTCCAGTTTCTCTGAATGATATATTCATTAAAGGGGTTATCTGGGATCAGTGCTCTTCTTTATTATTTTACTATATATGACTGGAGCATTGGAGCATTTCCTTGCTCTGATCCCCCCTCCCCAACTTGCCTTGCACTGTATCACGCAGAGCAAGGTCTGTTTGTTTACTGCTGTGACATACCGAGCTTTACATCAGTATGCTAGGCTGAGACTTTTGCCTAGCAGTGAGCCTGTTGATGTGACCGGCACAAGTGGGTGGGTGGGGTATTTTTCTCAATGAGTTGTGTGGCGTGATTTTGTTTATTTTTCTCAAAAACAGCACTACTCTTTTCCATGGATTCTGTTTCTCTCTGGCATTACTGTTTCAATTGTCCTGAGCAAATCAAACAAGGGATTTCAATTGTTTTGATTTATTTCATTTATTCTCTTCCAGAATGAGGTGTCCATGTTGAAAAATGAGGTAGCACAACTCAAACAGCTATTGCTAACACATAAAGACTGTCCGATTACCGCCATGCAGAAAGAATCACAGGGATACTTGAGTAAGTACTTGATTATAATTTCACCTCTGTCAGCTATTTTCTGTTTCTTGCCTGTTAGAAACACAGCCTTAATATTAACCAAAATCTTAAAGTGTACCTGCAATTTGAATGTCATAGCAACATATCAAAGATTTTGCAACATATCAAAGATTTTGATCATAGAGATCCCCAAGGATTCCTAGAATAAGAAGTACTCACATAGAGCACCATCACTCCTTGCTGCAGAAGGCTGAATCTAGACGGACTTGTAGACTTTTTGAGCCCATCTCCTGCATCAAGGAGATGGCACATGGTATGTGAGCACTTCTCTCTCCTTCTTTTAGCAATTGCTGGGGGTGTCAGCACTCAGACCCCCACCAATCAGTACTTTTGATATGTCGCTGTGACATATCAAATGTTTTTTTTTTCAAAGTACAGTGACAATTTAAATATGGAATTAACTCCAAGCTTTAACACAAACCCAATACAATATCTATGTGAAGTGTTGAGTACACTTTTAGTAACTTTGGTGCAGGCAGATGCATATGCTGTTATAGGAAGTGGTATATATGGGTATGTGCAGTGTATTGCATGTGGTGCACAAGGTGATGGGATAACACTGCAGCGCTTCCTCTAAAAATACAGGTTATTGCAATGACACTTCAACTCTACCTAAAAAAAAACTGCATGCTATTGCTTTCCCCAATTCTAACAGTGTAAGCAGTAATACATTTCACAAAGTGGAAGGGTCTTTAATTGTTACCTTCATTGTGGTCCTACTAATACAGAATACAGACCTGGGACCATGGCACTATTTACAGACTTTAAAATGTAAAGTACTCTAGCTTATATTAATACGAATCAGCTCTTAAAGTTTGCAGTTGAACACGTATAATATTATCCCCATAGAATGCTAAGGGAATGTGGTAATGAGTCATCAGTAAGGGCTAGTTTAAATGGGCTCTCCAGGAATAATTGAAAATGGCCACCAGCAACGTGTCCTAGAATGTGAGCAGGACTGGTTGCCTTCACTTTCAGAGCTGTCTAGGTGGTGAGGTGGTGGGGCCTCACTACACACAACACTCTGGCACTTACGTATAGTACACATTGGTGAGTGTTGCTGTCAGGCTGCTCAGCCATGATGGCATATCATAGGCAGGATCACATCATTACCATCTATTGTAGAGCAGTGCAGTATGTAGTGAGGCCCCGTCACCTCACCCTCTAGACAGCTCTGCAAGTGGTGGCAACCAGTCCTGCTCCCATTCTAGGACAGATTGCTGGCGGCCATTTTAAATCATTCCCGAGAACCTAGTTAATGTGTATGTATCACTATGATCAACATTTTACAGTTTACATATAAAAAGAATCTGCTTGAAAATCTTGGGTAACTTTGTAAAAATATTGCATGCAATTGTATAATGAAATCTATACCAGATCCAGATTTCTAAAATTACCTATCTGGTTTATAACACAGGCTATATCTCAGGATCACTGATACATAATATAATGTATTGACAAAGTTACTGAACATTTTATGTGGATAAAACCTATAGATAAACTGTGAAGCGGTGTTCAATGGTGGACATACCCTTTAAACCAGGCATGCTCTACCTGCGGCCCTCCAGCTGTTGCAAAACTGCAACTCCCATCATTCCCAGACAGCCTACACATGTCAGCCTACAGAAGTGCATGGTGGGAGTTGTAGTTTTACAACATCTGGAGGGCCACAGGTTGAGCATCCCTGCTTTAAACAATAACCTGTTAGAAAGGCAACTCTTGTTCTTTGCTGTCTCTGCCATTGAAAAATACTCCTACAGCTTGTACCGGGAAACATACTGGGAGTCATGTATCAAAATGGAACCTGCATGACACTTTTCAAATATTGCTGAAAACTGTTGGTACTTGGTTTAATAAATGACGCCATATACCACAAATGTATGGAGCACATTTCATATACTACATTATTTGACACAATTCCACCATGTCTATAGCTTAACCAGATTGATACATGAGCCCCATTGAATCTGCAGTTCAAAGTGTTTCTCCAGAGGATATTGGCTGCATTTCTTTTTAGAAGAGCCAAACTCCTTGACAGCAACAGACAAGAAAGGGGGTCTGCCGTAAGACATTACACTAAGAACAGTTTCATATGATCGTAATGGGCCTGTATTTTAGGTGATGTACTGAACCAGACTTGGATCACTGTAGTGTTATATGGTGATATAAGCTTGGCTCAGGAGCACTGCACAAGATCCAAATATTGGGGCTATAATATGTGTTAAAATGTGGCCCCATTATGCCCGTCTGAAACCAAGATTTTAATTTGACATGATTTTTCTAATTCTTTAATCTGCTTTCCTGCTTCCTGTGCAAGAATGTCAAAGCATGACATCACAGACAGGTGTCTAACCGCTTCCTCAGTGCTCTCTCTACTCCCTAGGCCTCGTATTGTATGGAATTCATCATCATACACATTAATACAAATCTTACTTCGCTGAATTACTATTAGTTATCGGGTCAGCCTCGTGTTCTGTATAAATTTTACATAGGATTATTATTTACTTCTCCTTATAACAATAGTGAAGCGCTATTTGATAATTATAACACGCATCTTAGTAAAATTTTGGCATCAAATTTTGGAATGTCTTGAGGTTTGGATGGACGACACATTGTAATGGACAGGAAGGGCTTTATTTGAAATACTGTAAGTTAAAGTGTAACTGTAATAAAAAAAAAAAAATTAATGTGTAAGTGCAGTGATACTGACCATTTTTTTGAATATAAATTAATTGTCTGAAATTGTACATTTCTATTAGAAAAATAGCTCTAAAGTGGCCCAGTTTGTTCCTTAGCAATGCTCCCTCTGCCTCTCTCTCATAGATATATGTATATATATATATATATATATATATATACGCATATCTAGTATGTGTGTCTGTATATATATATATTTATATATATATATATATAATATATATAGAGGCAGTGAGGGCAGCAGCAGTCAATGTGGATATTTTTGTATATTACAAAAATGCTCTGTATCACTGCCCCTATATGTTACAAAAAAAAAAAGACAATTACACTTTAAAGAGGACCTGTCACCACAAAGTGCAGTGCAATCTAAAAGCATCAGGTTATAGAGCAGCAGAAGCTGAGCAGATTGATATATAAATTACAAGAATAAGGTAACCACCCAACAGCGATTGTGCGCCGATTATATATGGTTCCTTGCTGCGCACTGACAGAATTTCAAAAGCCCAGTACACACTGCAACTGCACCCTCGCAGTTGAATTTATCTAATATCGATAACCATCCCAAAACTGGTGCTGCTAATACTATTACCATCAAAAGGATCACACTGTCACCCACATTTAATAGCACAGTACCCCAGCGCTACTATCATTATCGCAATTTGCGATTATTCTTCTACAGATTGATATATAGTTTTTGGGGAAAAGATTCAATAAAACTTGTAATTTATATATTGATATATTTATATTTTTCCTTTTTTCACTTCTTGGTGTTATCAGTGACTGACAGCTATATCTTATGCACACTGTACACACAATGCTGTCAATCACTGATAACTCCTCCCCCTGTACCAATAGCTGTTCACAGGAGGTGGACAAAGCAAATGTATAAATTACAGGTTTTACTGAATATTCTTCCTACAAAAACACAGTATATATCAATCTACTCAGCTTCTCATGCTCTATAATATGGTGCTTTTAGATTGCACTGCATTTTGTGGTCTTTTTAAGCAGTTTCAATGGTGTTCTACTGCTTTCTGTGGATAACATCTGTAGAAACAAGGACATGATTGGCCACAATTAAGAGAACTGTCAAACTCGAAAAAGATGTTCATGTTGTCCACAGCAACCAATCACAGAGCAGCTTTCTTTTCCTAAATTGCTTTAGAAAAATGAAAGCTGATAAATGATTCCTTTCTGTGGGCAACCATGGCTTTTTTCTACTAGTGTTTTGCTAAATGGGGCCCACTGTGCTTTCTGTATTCATTCATTTCCCAAAGACAGGTATTAGGCTCCTCTCACACTTCATGTGATGTAGATATGTGCTGGGAAAACCTTCCAGAGAATACCTCTAACAGATGGCTCAAATGAAGGAAGGCAGTGTATGGCACACGTGAATTTAACTCTGGTGTTTTTTACCTGTGAAAAAAACACCCGTTTTTGGCCACCCGTGGTTTTGTGAGGGGGGGGGGGTTTACATTTTTTGCACACAGTGGAGATTTATGAAAACCGATGCAAAGGAGATATGGTTTAGTTGCCCATAGCAACCAATCAGATTCCTTCTTTCATTTTCCAAAGGAGCTCTGAGAAATGAAAGGTGGAATCTGATTGGTTGCTACCACTAACATTTTCTTCATGGCATTTTCCCCATAGAGAAAGTGTTGTCAAAACGCAAAAAGCTCCAGCATTCTGCTTTTTTGAAAAGGTGCAACAGAGACAAAACGGTCACAGTAGCACTAAAACGCTGTGTTTCATATTTCTCATAGACCTTCAGCTAATATCTGGAGTTTGCGTTTTACCACAAAAAATGCTGGTGCAAAAAAATGCATGTGCGGTATGCCTAGTCTACCACGCTAATCCATAATGGTATACCAACTCATATTGGTATTCCATTGGTGCACCCTATGTATATGTTCACTGGATGCATCAGGAGCTCTCCTGGCACATGTTCCACAAGAAATGTGAACAGAGCCATACCTAGACCAGGTCTGCTTACATACAGTATTACTTTTCAGACCTGGTTCATATAGGCAAAACTTGTATCCATATATTTACTTAGATCTAGTCCCTGTATCAATGCCATTACCACAGACCATTGTCCGCTGGGCCTGCACCTATATATCGAGAACAGAGCACAACAAAATGGTGGCTGGAGGACTATGTTTCGGCCACCACCAAGCGCTCTTGCCATAGTAGTGAATGGGAGCGCACCGCGCATGACCGGCCACCGATCCCATTCACTTCTATGGGTCTGACAGAAATAGCCGAGTCGGCGCTTGGCTATTTTCGGCAGCCCCATGGAAAATGAATTAAGGGCGGCTACGCATGGTCAGTGGGCCCTCCACCATTTTTGGGGCTCCGTTCTCGATATAGGTGCTGGTCCCAGTGGTGGGACCTGCACCTATCAGACAATGGGGGCATATCCTAGTGATATGCTGTCATTGTCTGAGATGAGACAACCCTTTTAAGTATCATCCGGAAATCCCGTCCTGTTAAAAATGTATTGAGCTACAGCTTAATTATGTCTGTCTCTATAAAAGCGGAGTGACAACCAATATAACTAATATGACAGATCCTACAATGGTTGTCAGACTTTCCCTGGCCCTGTATACATACACCCCTCTCACGCACAGCAGCATATATCTTCATAAACATGGAAAAACCATGTGCACAGAGCCTGTATGGAGTCTCTCTGTCTAATCTATATAGAGAACTTGGGCTTATACAGACCCAGTATATGATAGTGTTCCTTAGCCGAAAATAGGACAAATGGTAAAATTAGGTGACAGCTCTGATGGAAGGTATATGGCAGCCATGTTTGTTGACATATATATTGTTCATTTTACTGTGTAGCATACTAGGATGTACCAGCCACCAGCATACAATACCGAACATACTGGGACGTTTAGTTCCATATTTATTTAGCATCATTTATTAAAGGGGTATTCCAGTCTCAGCTATTAGAGCTAATAAGTTTTACAGAAACCGCGTAGCACATTGAGCTGTGTTGTTTTTATAACTTGGGTCAGTGGTATACCTTCAAAAGCAAACCTTCAATTTTCCTGCAGCTGCCACGAGCGGGAGCTCAGTGCAAACAGATTATTACCCTAACTGTATAAATTCCTATGCACTGAGCTCCCCCTAGTGGTGGCTGCAGGCCTCCAGTTTAGTAATATATTATCTGAAGGGAAGCAGTGATTTAGAGCTGTGGGTGTGGCCAAGGGTAACTTCTTTTTATTACAATTTTTTTATTTAAAATTTCTTCCGCTCGATCATTTAAAAAAAATTCATCTGAAATCTGGGGTGTCACGCTTTGTATTCTGCATTGCCTGGGAGTGCTTTATGCTCGCGCACTGGCAAACTAGGTGGGGCAGGTGGCCCATACTAGATTTTACTGATATTTGTGTATTCCCCTGACTTGGGTGCTATAGAGACTGCGCAGCTTCCTGTGCTACACTGTTTCCAGAAATAGTGGAGTGTGTGCCGGGTATTCTGATGGGATGGGAGAACCCCTTTAATAAAACTGAATAAAGCAAAGCCTGCTTGGCTATATCCATAGCTCTACCACCTCAGTCCAAGAACATCTAAGATGGGACTACCCCTATAACAGCAAAGGGTTCTGTAACAGCCCCTTGTCTTTCTTTAACCCATTTCTACAATACCTCTTTTTGTACGTATATATCTTATGATTACATAGTGGCAACCTGTAGAAAAAGAGATATCGTTCTTGATGCTTTTCTCACATATTAGCACAATCTTTTCTGCTCTAAACCTGGATTTTATGATGTCATCTTTGGCCTTCTTGCAAGCTTTATTTAAGGTAGCAAGCAAAGGTGCAGGAGAGCTGCTTAAAGCATTTAAAATGAATTTTCCATTTTATGCAGGATGAGTACTGCTACTCAAAAGCTGTCCAGTGCATGGTAAGTTCAGTTTCTTTTAAAGATACAGAACATGTCCTTTATAAAGCCTTGGTCTGATTGCTCTCATGCCCATTATAGGCGATATTTGGCTTTCAAAGAAATGACAACTATAACAAATACATTAACCCTTAAATGGGATTGCATTTTCAATAATATTGAGATAATGATTGACAATACTACTCCATGTGATGCTACGTTGTGTCTCTAATTTAAAAAAAGCCACATTCAAGCTTATAAAGCACCTCTCCTAGCATGACTGCTTTAGTAACTACTTGCATTCCCCATGTAATAACAATTCTTGAGCCTCTTTTCATATAACTCTATATTGTGCCACTTTCAGAAATCTGTACTTGGGTGCTACCAGCTGGGGGTGTGTCCCTGCACAGTCTGACACTGTCCAATAGGTGCTGCCAGTGTCAGACTGTGCAAGGACACCCACTCAACTGGTAACACCCAGTTGGATCTTTATTACAGACTACTGGAAATTCATTCATAAACTTGTAGTCGGAATAATCAAGAAATGGCACAGCATAGAGCCATAAGAATAGATGCTCCAGAATTGTTATTACATGGGGAATGCATGAAGTTACTAAAGCGGACATGTCAGGAGAGGCGACCGATCCTTTTTAAAATTAAACTCAATTTGAGAAATCTTTTCATTTCATAAAGCCTTTAAAATCAAATTCATGCTGAAAAGTCATGTAACTTAGAAATAACCTTATATAACCTTATACTGACAGACGTGTGGCATAACAGGGACTGTCTGCTTTGGAGGATCCATTGTCAAATACCCTATTGGTTCATTCGGAGTTAATAAGGAGAAGTCTCTGGTTTGGGATCTCCATGGATTAGCTGCAGTCTCTCTATGGAGGACCCAACATGTTCTTGCATTACACAGAAAGCCCAGTGATTTCACGTAGCACCATGTAATGCTTTATTTTCCTTGTGGTGCAGCAGAAGAACTGATCGCTTGGCATCAAGTACCCCCACAGACTACAACTAATTATGGGGGTCCCTGCAGAGCAATACTCTCTGTTTTACAAACCAGAGAACTTTGATAGCTGAGCTCTAACTGTATAATCGTCATCTGAAATCACACAATGTGTTGCCCCCTGGTAACAGTAATCCAAGAGTTAACTCTGATGGAAACTCCACAACAAATTCCTAATGTAATAAACAAAGAGAGAGCCTAGGTTAATTACATTTCTGTGTACGTAGCCATATGTACGAATATATTGTTGTTAGAGTGCGGATTTATTTCTAGGTGTAATATAGATTTTTTTTTTATTTTACTCATATACAAAAGTATTTTTTTTATATTATCTGTTCTACAGTATGGTATACAATTGAATTGAAACGATACATGCAATTTATACTGTATGTGTATATACTATAGGGTTCATGTGCATTAACATATAGTTCTGCAATATTCAATGTTTGAATATATAGTCCTGTTTGTCTGACCTGAATGTAACAGCATACACGGTAGGAACTGAGCATTATTTTGATCTCCATGTCTATACTGGAGATACCAGACTAAAAAAACAGTTACTATATAGACATAATAAATAGTATTTTTCAAACGAGTATTTTTCAACTGTGCTTTGCACTATTTTATTCGCGCCCTGTACAGAAATCCCTGGCAGGGATAATGTCTATCATTATAGAGATTAGCAATAGTCAAGTAATTGAGTACTTGCCGTCTTCTCCCCGTGCAGGTGTACTCTAAATAGAATAAGCAGGCTGAGCAGCTGTTATTGTAGGTGTCTATAATGCACCTTGTGGATTATTATATATTCTATAACACCTTCCATGATTAAGTGTGTTTCTGAGAAATCCTGACACAGCTTTTATGAGTTACAGCTTACAGTCAAAATTCCTGAATACCTATGCATAAGTATTTTTTCAGTATAGATAGTAATACACCATAGACATTAAAGCACTGCAAACATACAACGTAGTTACCAACAATTATCCAGAAGTTCACTGTGGTAACAGTAAAAAAAAAGTAGATTTAGGCTACATGCACACAACCGTTGGTGTTTTGCGGTCCGCAAACCTCGGATCCGCAAAACACGGAAGCTGCTCCTCGTTCCGTTCCGCAATTTGCGGAACGGAACACGGCCCATTATAGAAATGCCTATTCTTGTCCGCAAAACGGAGTGCTGGCCGCATCTTTTGCGGCCCCATTGAAGTGAATGGGTCCGCACCCGAGCCGCAAAATATGCGGCTCGGACGCGGACTACAACAACGACCGTGTGCATGAGGCCTAAAAGATTGTTATTTCAATCAAACTAGAGTCAAAGAGGTTGTCCACTTTTTTTTTTTATAATAATGACCTATCCTCAGAAGAGGTCATTAATGTCAAATGAGCAGGGTCCGATTCCCAGCAACCGCGCTTAGCTGTTTGAAGAGAAAGCAGTGCTCATACAAGTTGCGGCCTTATCTTCATCTTTACCTGCTCGCCATTGCAACTACAGCAGTGAGCAGGAGTAATTACAACTAAGCCGTCCCATTCTCTTCAATATAACAGCTCTCTCCTGTTCAAGTGAATAGGAGGGAGCCGTCCCATTTAAGTGAATGGAATGGTGTAGATGTAATTAAACCTGCTCACCGATGCAGTTTTAACGGCAAACAGGTAAACAGTGAAGAGAAGTCAGCGCTCATACTCTTCAAACAGTTCTCTTCAAACAGCTGATCAGTGGGGGTGCCGGGAGTCGGCCCCCCACCGATCTGATATTGAGGACCTATCCTGAGGACTATATTATTAAATAAAAAGATCAGGCAGACGATTGTTGGTAGGGAAGCGTTCCGTCCCGGCAATAGCCTGCCCGTTAGTGGAGAAGACCGCTGTTTTTAAATGCAGCAATCTCCTCCACAGTATGGGGAGGAGCGATCATTATGCCTTCACTCGTCCCCTACTGACTTGTTGTTTGCCAGCAGCAGATCGTGATTAGACAGCTTGATCTGCCGCAGGCAAACAATGATTTTTAAGCATGCTTAAAAATCCCAATAAACGAGCATTTGCTCATTCATCAGGTAATTGGCGGCAGTATTACACTGCCAGCGATTATCTGACCGACTATCGGCCAGTGTAATACAGGCTTGAGGATAGGTCATCAATATAAAAAAAAGCAGACAACCCCATTAACAGTCCCCATACAATACTTTGAACCTTAGCTCCATACGAGTTTGTCTGGGATTTCTTTCTGGCTATGAGCTCCAACCTGTAAAGATGGGAAATGGAATGATAACTTAGGGTACCAAGTTTTATACTCTCGTAGGGGTTATCAGATTTTAGTCTCTGTTGAGATTAGTATTGTAGTTAAAGCTACATGTGATGGCAATTACCACATTGTGATGGCACTTACTAATATAAGCTGCTTTGCAGTATAGTCCTTTAGGGGACAGTGCCCCCCATTCTGTCATAATCCACATTGGAAACCCTTTCTGTATAGCTATAAGACACCCTCAGCTCTTCTAAACTTCCTACCTACTGGAAGCCTCATTCCCTGTTAGGAGTTTCGGTAGCTAGCAAGTTTTCTTACTGCATACAGGTGCCTTAGAGAGATAGACAGACCCTGGTCACTGAGCATTGCTTTTAGGGAAGAATATGTCCCTACATATGGAAAATGATGGAGCGTTTACTGCAGTGGACAAAGGCTATACTTCTACGAAATAAAGGCATTGTCCAGTACTTTTATATTGATGGCCTGCCCTCAGGACAGGCAGGGCTAATTCTAGGCTCTCGTGCCCCAATGTAAACTGACACTCCCCTCAGTGGTAAGTCGGCCTTCGCCTAAGGCGAGATACTTATCTCAACTCATGGCAGAAGCAGGCCTGAGGATAGGCCATCAATATCTGATCAGCAGGTCTCCAGCACCTCCACTGATCAGCAGTTCCAGAATAGCTCTAGTACCATGCAGTGAATAGAGCTGGTTAAAGCACTCTGTTCCCATTCATTTTAGAGAGAGCAGTGCTGTGGTAACCAACTAAATCCACTACACAATGGATGGAGCTGTGTAGTAGCTTTCAGAGCTGCTCCAGAATACCTGATCATCAGGAGTCCGGAGTGTTGGACTCCTGCCGATCAGATAGGATTGTCTATCAATATGAAAGTACTGGGCAACCCCTTTAAGATCTACAGTTTCTGTGTACAAGACTTTGCTGCATGTATAAGCCTTAACTATAAGGGCATGCAGAGACATTGCACAACATTGAGACATCAGTCACCATCTGGTTGTGTATACCTATAGTCCCAATCTCCATTGAGTATTTCTAGTAATTTTTGAGTTTGGCATATTGTTGTTAATTTGGCCAACAGGTTATAATCAACTATGCTACTCGTAGGACTACCCTCAGCCTGGTGCATTCCAATGTTATCTATAGGTAAACTGTTTTTTCATGTATTAAATTATAATATAATAAAATGTTGTGCCAATGTCTTTTCCCCAGGTCCTGAGAACAGTCCACCCGAGAGCCCAGTTCCTGCATGCTCCCAGCAGCAAGTGATCCAGCATAACACCATTACGACTTCCTCTTCAGTCAGTGATATGGTTGGAAGCTCCTCTCTAAACGCTCTTGCCAACCACAGAACAGACATAAATCCCATTCTCTGAAACAATGGGTTCAAGAACTGCCTTCGGGAGTTTGGTATTAAATCAGATCTTCCATTTTTATGAACTTTTTTCAACTTTATTTGAAACCTGGAAGTCTCTTCAGTCATTGAAAGACCATACCTACCCTTTTTTATAGTATTCATTGTTTTGTCTTTTTTTGTCAAAGAAAAAGGGATTTTATGACCTTATCATGCAGTTTTGGGAAATGCGTGATGCTTTCTCAGTGTTCTGGTACAGTGTATTTGTTTATGAACTGCCGCATTATGTACATAGCTCAATTTTTGGCTTTTTTTTTTCTTATTGATATAGAGCCATTTGTTTTTTTTTTAATGTATGAATATAAAAAAGGTTAACAGCCATTTCTGCTCAAAGACCAAATTCAGGGGGCTGCATCAAGGTAATAAAGTGTACCATTTAATTTTTTAGAGCCAGCCATTTTCTAGGGCAGACCCAACCTTTGAGAAACTACGTCCGATGAACCAGGAAGCAATTCCTCAAGCTATGTCAGATGAAATATTTGCACCCCAAAAGAGTTGCTTCCATTTTTTGTGGGTAATAAAGCCCATGTACATGTAGCATTGTAAAAGCAACTACCGTATGATCTGTTACATTTCCAGTACTAATCTTTACATTTCAGAATTTTTATATTCACAATTTTGCTAAAGAAAGAAGTGTAGATAGCTTTAAACTATATAACATAATGGGCCTCATGTATCCCGACGGTGTTACAGGAAGACCTGGCCTTGCTGTTCATGGCAACCAGTCCATATTCTCTTACTGACATTTGAATTGCAAACATTGTGACATTTAAACTCTGTGCCCTGGCAAAATCAGGACTTTTGGGATGTATATCCATGATTCCAGGGAAATTTAGAAAATGAAAACTAAATTTGATTGGTTGTTGTGAACAGTAGGACATCTCTTCTACTGAGGTTTCATAGATGAGGCCATCTGGGGCAGACTTATCAAGTAAAAACCTGGTCTGAGGCTTATGACATTGGTTTCAGGTGGTGTGTGTCTTATTAATGTTATAGTTAAGCCTATTTAACGACACTTTTGATGGAAATAACAGGGTGTGGCTTGTTACAGTTTATTTCAAAATGTTGATAATTTTTGGGTGCATTCCCATGGACGTATATCGGTCTATGTTTGGGCCAAAGCTAGAACGGATTGTAGAAAAGAAGGAAAACTTTTGCACAAAGTTTTTCTATTTTCCTTGGAAGTTATTCTCATGATAAAACATAGACATGTAAATGCATCCCTTAGGCCTTGTTAAGGCAGCTGTATTACAACTAAATTAAGGAAACTATATTTAGCTTAAAAATGCAATGCGATCACTTTTAGGGACCCTTTGGAGAATTTTTTTTTCCTTAATTCTTCTCTAGGGGTTTATTCATGTCTTGTAGCTAAATATACATGTCCCCCGTAGAGCTGTAATAAAGTGGCCTTAATTATACACATCAATTATCATCCCTGATTTTTTAAACTATGTAACAGAAACATGAATATGTTTTTGGACAAAAACAACACTTTTCCCTAAAGCAGTATTTATGAAGCTCTCCCACCACGTTATGAAGAATAATGTGCCTCTTACTATATTTTACTATAGCAATCCTGAATGTTCAGGCCTACATCAAGTCCTGTCATTATATGTTCACAAAACTTCTGTGTGAGTTCTGATACCTTATATCATACAATAATGGATATTCTTTAAAACAGTATGGTTGCTTATAGCACTCAGCGAGCAATGATTTTATAGAGCAATTTACCAAAGCTAACATCTAATCAGTTTCAATGTGGAAACATAGCCCACCACAAATTCTTTTTTTCCACTAAAGTTTAGAAACTAAAAGCAGAACCCTGATTGATTGCTATGGGTAAAGAGGACATGAGGCCCAATGATGCATACATGAAGCTGAATGATTTACTATTGGCTTTAGTTTATTATATTGCCAATATTGCAGCTCTGTGCAACATCCTAATGGCACACATCCATAATACAATGCTGTAGACTGTTGTGGAGCCCTACTGTACCTCTGTATACTTTTGATTTTGTATGGAGACATAGAGATCTCTCAGTATTGAATGGCTTAGTATTACTGAGCTATTCTGAGCAGAGCACCATACCCTGGTGCATAGAGTTCCTCAGGTTCCATAGTATGGAGCCCAAAGGACTCTGTCTGCTCAATATTGCCTCCACAGACAATTGCCTGTAAACGTATCAACTTTCTACATTACATAATGTGGAGTGTAGGAGATAATAAAAAACAGAAGCAGTCTACAAAATGTTTTTTCATATTTCCCAACAGACCAAAGTCCAAAAATTAAGCCATAAATAACTGATAGATGCGAGCCCCACCTCTTCATTCATTTTCTACCAAGGGAGCTGGGGGACCCCCTGTTCTATGCATGTGTGGGACCTGCATCTATTAGAAATGTATGTCATATCTTGTGGATATGTCATACATGTCCATGTTGGGAATACCCCTTTAAAGGGAAATGCACTTGACTTACCTTCATTTTTGCCCTCAAACATTTACCCTATGGATATGTTAGCACTGCCTAGTACCATAAGTCGGAAACAAGTTGCCACAGAAATCCTGTCTATAAAAATGAACTTTTATTTAAATATACTACTTTCCAAAATTCTGTGTATTGTGTGTGGAACTGTTATAGACTCGGCAGACCCCCCCCCCCCCCTTTTCTGTCCAGGTTTAGTGTGCACTGTACTTTCTTTAATTTAACCCAGTCAACCAAAACAATGTACAGGCCTTTTTATACATTATATATAAATATATATATATATATATGCATATATATTTTTTAAGCAAGCATTTACTTTTAAATTGTTTAGTCCAATGCTTTCTTTTTTATTGCTTTTCTACATTTTATGGGAAATCAGATAGCCTTTTATAAAAATGGAACATATATATTAGTACACCATGTGTAAAAAAAATATTCTATACCTTTAAAATGCCCCAGGGTGCTAATTTAGTTAGAGTTTTTCTTATTTTTTTTCTTTTTTTTTTTATGGAGAGAACATAAGTGAAATTATATGAACATAAGCACTAATGGTAACACAAGAATTGCATTTTATGTTACCTTTGATTGGAATCAAGCTTTATGGATTGGTTCTGTTTCCTCAGTTATAATACAGTCGTATTTTTCAATTTAAATTTTTTTTTTTTAATCGAAAGGAAAAATAAGGTTCAGCTGTTCTATACATGTCTGAGTATTCTCAATGTTGTAACTTGACAGTTTGACATATGTATACCTTGTGGCTCAGGCATGTCTGTTTTTTATGCTAAACCAACAAGCTGACTCGTGTCAGTCTGTACTGCTCTACAGTTTGCCATTGCATAGCATTTACAATTAACAGTGCTTTTGAGACTGTTGACCTTCACATGCAGTCACAGGCAGTGATGAGTGTTAATCATGTTTGTTGAAACACCAAACCAAAAGGCCATAGCAATTATATATATCCCCATACTTGCCGCCATATGGACCAAGCACCTTTAATTGCAGTTCATATGATTTGCACAATATTTATATACTTTCTTGATGTCTTGATCTTCAGCTCAAAAGCCCACTTCACCTCAGAAAGTCAGACGTGTGGCTGTGTTATACAGACCTATACTAGGGAAATAGCTTAGTTGGCACTTCTCATCGTGATATTATGATGTCTTATCTGTGATTTTACATGGAACTGCAGGTAAACCTACTGAACTATTTTATCATGATGCACTAAGAAAGAAGCCCCAAAGAGTTCACAGACAAATTTGTACAAACTACAAATTTAGCACTGCTATATCTATATATGCAAGTGCTCGAGATATTATGTTGGTGCTTTTGTCTAATAAATTACTGTACACTATGGGAGTGATTTATGAAAGGTTAAAACTAAGCTGACCAAGATTCCAAGTGCTTTATAGAGAAAATAATTTGATTAATTTCCTCCTTAAAGACTCTGGACACCTTTAACATGGGATATATGATTTTTGCATATGTTATTGGTTACCTTGAGTATAAAAAGTTGTGCTAAGTTTCAGGCTGCAGTCTTCATTCCTTTATTCACTTTTCTGTTTGCAACCTGCAAGTTTTAGACTAGTGGACGTGTTCCTCCCAGTAATAGATTCTGTGATCTGTGTGCACAGGATGCTGCTGTCTTCCCCCAGCAAACATAGCATATTTGAGCTGTGCTCCTTGGATTCTTTTCCCCTTCTCTACACATCTGTCCTGTACAACCTATTGCTGTCTCTAACATTATTGGAAAAGCAGAAACACAAAGGGGGGTCAGTCAGCACTCCCTGTATGCAGGTGCAATTATACATACAAACAAAAAAATGCAACAGCACTCTGCAACCAGAGCTCTCCCCAAGATAGAAGCTATAAGAGGACATTAGTGTACTAATCCACCATATCGCATGCAAATAGTGGAGACATTAGTTTACATTTTGATCAAAAGGTAGTAAGCCCACTCACCCCGTCACGGTTGTCTCCTAGAGTGGGTACTAACGCTAAATCTGACCTGTAATGGGCCATGACAGCCACATAAAATCCTCCTAACGCTAAATCCTACCTGTTATGGGCCACGACAGCCACATAAAATCCAGGGAGTGTGGGCCCAGCTTGCATGCTGGGACAAACCATACTTATTAACCCCTTCTGGTGCTGTAACAGCCTCCATTAGATCCAGGGATGCAGGTACCAACATGCATGCTGAGCCCACTATGTACTCCTCCTGGAGCCAGATGGCTACTAGCAGGTAATGTGAGTACACATTCAGCTTTATACTCACTCTGATTAAAAACCAGCATCTAGGGCAGACAAACTAGTCAGGTGTGCACGACTGAAGTGGAGGCTGCTTATTGGAAAAGCAGAGAGAGCCTTCAAAAATAGGAGCAGCGCTTTGATGGGTTTATGTCAGATTCAGCAACACCACAAGTTAAGTGAAAGGCTTACACACACTTTGCAGAAGCAAAATGGTATGATTTTTTTTATTGATGGCTATTTAGAAAGTTGCTTAAATCTGCATTTAGGGAGCAAATGAATAATGTAAAATTCAGTGCAAAGTTGTCCATAGTCTTTAATCTGTAGGAAATGGTAAAATGAAAAAGATATGCTTACCTGTTGACTTGCGGTGTCCTGATCTGGTGAAAATGCGCAATTCAAAGCCACCTGAAACCTGTCTGTGGTCTAGCACTCCTTGCAACTCTATTGAAATGAGTAGAGTGTCTCCAGTCATGTGCAGAGCACAGCAGAAGCCTAAGCCTTAGGGCAGTGTTCCTCAACTCCAGTCCTCAAGGACCACCAGCCAGTTATGTTTTCAGGACTTCCTTCGCATTGAGCAGGTGATATAATTAGTGTCCATTCATGAGGACTTACCATAGGTATTCATTCTGTGGGATATTCTCAAATCATGACTGGCAGGTGGTCCCTGAGGAGTGGAGTTTAGGAACTCTGCCTTAGGCCTCTTGCATACGAACGTTGTGTGCCCCTGGCCGTATTGCGACCTGCATCTGGTGGGTCTGCAATACACGGGCACTGGCCCGTGTGCAATCCGCATTACAGATGCGGACCCATTCACTTGAATAGGTCCGTAATCACGGAGATATGGAACCGAAGCACTACGGAGTGCTTCCGTGGTGTTTCTGTCCGTGTCTCCGCACCGCAAAAAAATAGTGCTATTTTTTTGTGGTGTAGACAGATCACAGACCCATTCAAGTTGAATGGGGCTCGATCCGTCCCGGCCGCCGCACGGATGTTGCCCGTGCATTGGGGACCACAAATTGCGGTCCCCAATTCCCGGAACGGATGCACAACGTTTGTGTGCAAGAGGCCTTGGGGTATAGCCGCACGGTCAGATTTCTGCATGCAGTTTTGGAAGCCAAAGCCAGAATAAAAAAAAGAGAAGATATCATATGCATCCATTATATTTTCTCTCCTTTTAAGATCCCCTCCGGATTCTGGCTTTCAAAACTGCATGCATAAACATGACCGTGTGGTTGTACCCTTAGAGCCATAATAAATCACCCCCATTTGTTTCAAAGCACCAGCAACTTAGCTCAGGTTTCCACTGACAATTTTTTTTATTTGATAATGCCCATTTGAGAAAAGATTACAACGAACACTACATGAATTTTTGCATCTACTGAATTTGTATGAAAAAGACTTGCCAATTTCGAGCTGCTTAGTGACTAGACTCTAGGTTCGGAAATTATTCTTATTTCTGTAAACGTCTGTATTTATATCAGAATTCTTTTCATTAACCAGCGGTTTAATCTGATTGCATACTATTTTCTGTACTTTATGGTTTATGAAGCATCAACAAGAGTATGGGTCACTTAATCTTGTACTGAACAATCTGGGTATCCTGGGAAATGTTTGGACTACAGAGAGCAGGGTGCGATAAGAAAAGGCAGAATTATTAAGCACTTTGTGTGCCTATTGCAATATCATTTTGTGCTTTTGTTCATTTTGAAAAGATGCAAAACTACCCATGTGCAGTCTAATTCCACTATCATAAGGGCTTACTAAGGCAAATAGGGCAACCAATGTAAGAAATAGTCATTTGCTATAAAGTATTTGGTGATAACTTAGTGCAAACTACATCTGTAGACTTTGCCATAAAGGGGTTTTCCAGATTTTTGCACATTTTTAAATTTAAAGCCCAGCCTTCAGTACCTGTTGAAAAAAGATTATACTCAGTGTCCCTGTTCTGAATCCCTAGCTCCCTTCACTGGTCTTCTGGTCCTTGTCTGTAAACTTCCCGAAGGATGGGGTCACTTGTGCTGCTGCAGCCAATGACTGGCCTCAGAAGTGACTTTTTCCCAAGCGGCATGTCACTGCTGGGTCACGTACTGCTTGGGGACACATTGCCATTGAGGCCAGTCATTGGCTGTAGCGGCGAACATGACCACAGAATAGATCCAGGGAGCCAGTACGGACTGCTAGCTCTTTGGCTCTCTGCTTGAACAGGTACCGCAGGCTTGGCTTCAAATTGAAAAATGTGCAAAAACCTGAAAAAAAAAAACCTTTAAGGCTTTGCTCTGAAAACCTGCACTGTATTGAATAGAATATTGAGCTATTTGACTGCCGTATAGTGATCTGCAATTGTTTTGCACCAGGTTTGCACTAAAGAATATTTCACATGTGTATAACGGCCAGGAGAGGCATTGTATATGGGAAGAAAAAGCCATTTTGTATGTTTCCTGCCTGTTATAAATCTGCATAGTCTGAACTGATATTATTTTGCGTCGTGTTAGGGGTACCGCCACATTATATGAGTGATAAAACTGTATACTAGTGATGGCTGAATAAATGATACATACACACATACTCAATTTAGACTGTTCCACTGATGTTGTATTACAGGTTTTCAGTGTACGCCATGTTTTAGAGGGTCACAATATGATCATATGTCCTTTAAGATACGTTAAATTGTTCATAACATGTAGCATTGTCCATGACAACCAGTCAGCTGGTTGCTTTTATTTCATAATGTGCATTTCAATTGGATCTGAGCACCATTTGTTATCCATGTAATAACCAGAAAACAGGTTATATCGGGATGTAGGAGTGCCAACATTTTTGCTTCAGTGCAAGCTACATATCACTGCCTAAGGCTACATGCACATGAACGTATGTGTTTTGCGGTCCGCAAAAAAAAAACGGATGACGTCCATATGGCATCTGTTTTTGTTCTTTGAGGATCCATTGTAACAATGCCTATCCTTGTCCGCAAAATGGACAAGAATAGGACATGTTCTATTTTTTTTGCGGGGCTACGGAATGGACATACGGCTGCGGATAGTACACGGTGTGCTGTCAGCATTTTTTGCGGACCCATTGAAATGAATGGGTCCGCATCCTAGCCGCAAAAAAAATGGAAACTAAATACGTTCGTGTGCATGTAGCCTGTTATTCATCATCATCTTTGGGTGAAGACACACAACCTGAAAAAGAAACTCCAGTTTGACAATGTAAACTATGTTAGGGCTTATTTATATAAGAAATGTTGAAAATAAAACTGGAGAGTATAGATGTTGTCAAGGAAACAAGTCACACTGTCATGAAAACAAATGGAATCCAATAGGTTGCTATAGGCAACGCCTCTGTGTTCATTTTCTCAAGTTGCTATACATGCATGCGCTAATATAGTGAAAAGGTTGATCATAACAGCCAATCAGGGCACAGCTCTCATTTTACCTGCACTTATGGATAGCAGCTAGGATCCAATTGGTTGTTATGGCCAACACCAGCACTTATTACCTGCGCTCGTTTTTGTACATAAGGCCGACAGTTATCTTTTCATTTCAGGACAGGAGTGTTGTAGGTCTCATGGTGACAAAGATACATACATTTTTGCATCTGTAACAAATAAAAATATGTTTATGGATTTTACTGTGATGAAAATATTTTTTATTAACCAAAGAAACAAAATAAATGGGTGTTTTGTCTTATGCGGCCTGTAAGGAACTTGAGTGATTGTGTCATGTCTGAATGATTTTCAACATCGTCCTTCGTCTTGCTTGGCTGTAACAATGGAAGTCATACGGAAACGTATAATCCCTCCCCCCACCCATTTCTAGGGTAAATCGCTAAGGGGACCAAAATGGAAATGAAACGTACTTCATGTCTCCAAATTTAGTTTCAAATGATTTATTATGTGAAGTTTATGCTGGACTAGTCTGGGATCCTGTGATTTGCCATTGCCCATCAGACCTGAAATGACATAGGAACAGGTCGGTCTTTATATTTTCTGTGTACGGTAGTTTAGTTTTACCATATGTTCAGATTGGCATTGGTCTCATTGGTTCAGGCTATGATCACATCTGCATCAGGGGGTTGGATCCTCTAGTGCAGATTCTGTCAAATTTATTGGGAAAAGGGCACTTTACACAGTCCTATCTCAGCGGGACCTGATGGACCCCTTTGTAAATCAATGTGATCAGGCAACAGTGCTGTTTGTCGAGCAATGGAGCCATCTAAGCTCTGTAGTTTCCATTTATAATGAAAATTACAATGCAGATGTGAACAGAGCCTTATTCTCCTATCTACAATGCAGATGTGAACAGAGCCTTATTCTCCTATCTACAATGCAGATGTGAACAGAGCCTTATTCTGCTTTGGTGATCACAGTATAGACCAGTGACTGGTGGAATAGTCTATCTACACAATGTCAGACCAGGCATTAAACATGTGCGTCCCCTACGGATTCAAAATGTATTGATGCTCCTTTGGCTTAGTATGAGTATGCTAATTAGATAATCATCTTCTAATTATTAACTGCATTTGGTAATTTATACGAAGTTTACATAAACTTCTATTATGACGGAATGAATAATGGAATGCCTCTTAAGGCATTTTGCCATGGATTTGCGTTATGGTCCATGGTAACGGAATCCATAACGCAATTCAGATTATACCACAACCCAAACCCGAACTCGAATTTCAAAATATGATATTCGCTCATCCCTATTTATAATCCTTCTATCCTTACTGAAAGGCCTCATGCACACGAACGTGTGCACCCCGTGCCCGTATTGCGGACCGCATTTGCGGATCCGCAATACATGGGCACCATTCCGTGGCCATTCCGCATCACGGATGCGGACCCATTCATTTCAATGGGACCGCAAATCCGGAGATACGGAACGGTGCGGAATGGAATGACGGAACGGAACACTACGGAAGCACTACGGAGTGCTTCCGCGGGGTTCCGTTCCGTACTTCCGTCCCGCAAAAAGATAGAACATGTCCTATCTTTTTGCGGAATGGGCAGATCGCGGACCCATTCAAGTGAATGGGTCCGCGATCCGCTGCGGCTGCCCCACGGCCGGTGCCCGAGCATTGCGTGCCGCAATTTGCGGCCCGCAATACGGGCACGGGGTGCACACGTTCGTGTGCATGAGGCCATATAGATATCAGCTCTCCATACATTGACTTCCATTGGGCTTATGCGTATCATAGCCAATCTGAGCAAGCAGAACTGTGATTGCAAAGCCATACGGAGAAATAAAGAGGCAACCTGAGCCACTGATAAGATATCGGAAGTATGTTTCAGATTACTGTAGTCTTCCTTCAGGAAAGGAAGCTGAACTAGAGTCATTGATAATAATAGCTGTGCTTTAGAACCATGCACCAGATCCATCAGAGCAGCCACATATACCCAGACATACACATAGACACCGATATTACAGCATACAGATAATGGTTATCCAACCTGAAAAACTCCATGGAACAAGTAAATCAATCAACTAAAACTAAAAGAGCAGAAAAAGCTAAAGAAAATGCCATAACAAACTAAATATAAACTCACCTTATGTTCTTACATAGGAGCTTGAATATCTCCAGTGACTGAAGTGATGCAATAAATTTTAACTTTCACTTTGCGTCAATGAAAAATATTAGGAATGGATATGAAGAAGACAAGAATCTGGTGAAGAGTTATTAAATTAACAGATCAATATAATGGCTGTTCAGCAAAGATTAATGACGACTTCTTCTACAGATAGGAAATGGAATGTGTCTGGAGCTCTGAGTAATGGACGTTCACTTTCCTAACCTTTATGTAGCTGCTTGACTAAACAGGATTAGTAAACTGATACCTTCACCTGAGTTATGAAACACATTGTAACCTTGGGTAAACTTGACTTTAAGGACACAGAGATTAATAGTTCTCCTGAAACAAATCACCCATCTGGTTGTAGTCCTGGATTTTACCCTTTTCTACATACTTCAAATTTTATTATATATATATATATTTTTAAAAGGTCAACATAGAATATTTAATTATTTTTAAATAAAAAATTCAAAACTTCAGAGTACATAGGTCCAATGTTATGGCTTGGCTGGGGGTGTAGACCGGGCATTCGCCTCCATGTGTGCAATGTGCAAAACTAAGGGGTCCATAGACAAGGAATGGCTGCAGTGACTGCTTACTGGATTATCCAAAACAGGATCCATTTATTTGCGTTTTAGTGGACCGCCCGATTTCAGTGGGTATCGCGCGGTCCACTAAAACGCATTTGACTGATTGTGAATAGAGCCCACTTTACACTTGGGACCTGCGGCGCTCAAACATTGAGGCAACGTATTGAAAAAACTTTTTATTTGCAAGATACATTTAACCCCATCATTCAGGCTAGGGCTACATGATGACATGTGTCGAGTGAAATTTTGTAAGATTAGAAAAAAGGTCAATACTAGACATAGCCTACAGTATGTACTAGTGTGGCTTCTGGAAAAAAAAATGTCATGACTATTTATTAGCATTAATTGCTACTGATATGGTTTTCCCTTTAAAATGTAACATGCCTGGTACTATTAGTGCTATGATGGCAAAGGGTACTTTCACACTTGTGTTGGTGCGGATCCGTCTGTTTATTTGCACAGACGGATCCGCACCTATAATGCAAACGTTTGTATCCGTTCAGAACGGATCCGTTTGCATTAGTTTTAAAGAAAAATGGCAAAGTCAAAAACGGATCCGTTTTGAATTACATTGAAAGTCAATGGGGAACGGATCCGTTTTCAAATGCACCATATTGTGTCATTAAAAACGGATCCGTCCCCATTTACTTACATTGTAATTAAAAACGGATCCGTTAGGCTCCGCCTCTTCAGACGGACACCAAAATGCTGCAAGCTGCGTTTTGGTGTCGGTCTCCAAAACGGAATAGAGGCGGAACGGAGCAGTCACATGTCCCCGTGTAGAGAATTCCGGAGGACTGGAGAGCATTGGAACAGGAATGGCGGAGGATCTGTGAGATCAGTATGCCTTTCTTATTTATAGACATAATGCTAAGGTATTGTTTCTACTGAACATCCCCTTTAATTATGTTGTTCGTCAAAGTTGTTACTTTTGCCTTCATATTTGTTAATGATATGTTGACTGAAGCACAGTTGAGATTAGTTATGATCTAGAGAGCACTGAATGAGTTAAGAATGACGGCTTGTATATAGTATAACTTGTGGAAGAGGACATGTGTTACTCAGTCTGTGTGGGCAGGAGAGGGTGCAGATTATTCCCCTTATCCCTCCAGCCTAAGTGTTCTGCTAGATGTGAGCGCTGGATCTGCTATGTTTTGGCATACATTAGAATTGTAGCCGGTATAAAGCTGTATGCCTTAGAAGAGACCATATCATTAAGACGGTATAATGCTATGCAGGAATTCTGGTTTACAGACAGCACATAAAGTACCGGTCACTCCCCAAAGCTCTTGTTAAATGCCAGGCATACAATGAGAAGGTCCATATCCTTATGGTGCCAGCCTTGACAGTAAACTTTCTAAATCAGTAGTGGTTACATTAGTGTAATCCTCCTTCATTTATTTGTGAATGGATTACACTACATGGCATATTTACTTGCCAAGTAGAAAGAATGAAGATACGTGTAGGTATTTTGTGTTTGTGGGACGTTCTGAATATACAGAAATTAACTTGGAAGCAGTGTTTTACGATGAATGTGCATAATTACTGCTAACATTTATTTCTCAACATAAAAATTTAAAACAGTGAAACAATATAAAATACTCATAGATATTGTTGCCTATTATGCCATTGATTATAAAGGTCCAGCCAAGTGACATCCAAATAAAGATGTGGTAAAGTGGCGCAGTGCCTTCCTAGCAGCACTTCCATTTCTTACCAACAATTGGCAGGGCTCAAAATGGTCGACCCCCTGAATTAGGCAAAACTTAGGTATATGGCATCAACGTATGTCCTGAGATAACCTTCTATAAAGCTTTTCCTGTTTAACATTGCATTGCTGTCCTTAGAATAAGTTATATTCAGTGGAAAGTGACAAATATATTATGATCTGGTAACTTTGTCCAATTTTTATAAGATTAATCACAGAATAAAAAAAAAAGTCAGCAATACTATCTGGCATGTTGGGGTATTATAAGGATACCAGCCATAATTCTATGCTATAAATGTTGACCTTTACATGGATCATAAATCTGAATTTTTGGCTTTAACAGAACATTTCTCTTGAATGCCATTCTTGCCTGTTATATAAAATATACCGTATTTTTCGCTTTATAAGACGCACTTTTTCCCCCACAAAAGTAGGGGGGAAATGGCCGTGCGTCTTAGGCCTCATGCACAGGACCCTATTTATTTTGCGGTCCGCAAAAATGGATTCGCAAAAAATAAGGATGGCATCCGTGTGCAATCCGTATTTTGCGGAATGGAACAGCTGGCCCCTAATAGAACAGTCCTATCCTTGTCCGTAATGCGGACAATAATAGGACATGTTCCATTTATTTGCGGAATGGAAATATGGACATACGGAAACAGAATGCACACGGAGTAACTTCCATTTTTTTTGCGGACCCATTGAAATGAATGGTTCGATATACGGTCCGCAAAAAAACCGGAACGGACACGGAAAGAAAATACGTTCGTGTACATGAGGCCTTATAAAATGAAT
Source organism: Bufotes viridis (assembly GCA_033119425.1). NCBI lineage: Eukaryota > Metazoa > Chordata > Amphibia > Anura > Bufonidae > Bufotes > Bufotes viridis. The sequence goes on along the minus strand of CM065593.1, from coordinate 318,400,644 downwards.
AATAGTGAGCACTTCCATAATGGAAGTGCTCACTAGTATGCATTAGGTGACGGGAGCGGAGAAGAAGCGCTGCAAGCGCTTCCGATACTCACCCTACCCTCGCTGGTCTTCTTACTAGGGCCCGCGCTCCACTGTCCTGACCCCGTACAGCTTCAGAACGTAGTGTGCACACTATGACCTGACGCTGCACGCAGTCAGGTGCCGGAGAAGATAGGGGAGCGTGACGCCGGACCCGTAGCAGAGCCGTGGCGTAGCAGAGGTAAGGAAGTTTTTTATTTTAGTATGATGGGGTCTGAAAGAAAAGGGCTGATCTGAGGTCTGATGGGGTCTAAAAAAAAAGGGCTGATCTGAGGTCTGATGGGGTCTAAAACAAAATGGCTGATCTGAGGTCTGATGGGGGTCTAAAACAAAAGGACGGATCTGAGGTCTGATGGGGGTCTAAAACAAAAGGGATGATCTGAGGTCTGATGGGGGTCTGAAAGAAAAGGGCTGTTCTGAAGTCTGTTGGGGTTCTGACATGGAGGGCTGATATGGGGTCTGCTGAGATGTCCTGATATTTATGGGGTTCTGATCTGAGGATCTGATCTGAGGTCTGATGAAAAAAAAAAATCTTATTTTCCTCCTCTAAAATCTGGGTTGCGTCTTATGATTGGGTGCATCTTATAAAGCAAAAAATACGGTAGTTATCTGGAATTGGTTTGATATGAAAGACTAGTAAACCATAGAGCACTACAAACACTTCAATGAACACTTGTTCCCAATAATTGTCCTGGGTAAAAGTGCCGCTGATCACCCAATGAACAAGCAACTGCTCCTTCATGGGGTGAAATGATTAATTGTGCAGACACCAAATTCATCATTTCTGGGAAGCAGATCGTGCTGTGTATAAAGTGATCTGCATAAGGATGAGCGATTGCCGTAGCCCTCACTTGTCCCCATGAAGTAGATGCGATTGCTGCATGTAAATGAAGCTCTCACCTCCTCTGACAAGCAGGCAGTAATCGGGGAAAAACGGTTCCTTCCTGATCATTGCCTGCTCAGTCAGTGCTTGTAAATGTGCCATTAGTCTGCAGATCAGATCTCATGAAAATGTTGCTGTGAAACGGAAACACTGTACAAATAATCATCTTGAGTTATAGGGAGCTATCGCCAGTGACACTTTACCTTATTTATAAAGTGATTATTGCAAATAAGATAGCTTCTTATAGTTATTTTTATGTCCTTACATTGTGGTCAAAGCCACATGGACAATGGTTACCGGTAAAGGGGAGACATAATAAAGGCAATTCTGCCAAAAAGTATTGTAAAACTGTGTATGGAGTTGACAGGGTCTAATCTGAAGTGTCTGGTGACTGACATTAACTGGTGGAATACAGTATATCAATATAAAATTCATACTAATACAACTGTAAAAACTGTGATGGAAATGGTATTTTCTTTAAAGCAAACATTTGGACTTATGATGAACTTGCATTGCTGTATTCATCTTCTGCTGATCTTGAGGTACAGCCAGTGTCTTAGGAGCGCAGCTAAGCTGTGTCTGACAACAAGCTGGTCGAATTCCAGTGACAACCAGCAGAACTGTGTCTGTAGCGCCAAACTATAACATAAAATGTAACTCAGGATAGGTGCAAGGTGCATTTATAGTGTGGATTAATTTTATATATAAACTGTAAAATGGTGTCATGAGGGTATCATACCTTATGATGGAAAAAAAATAAATAAAGCAGAACCCCCCTCCCCCACACACTGGTGCTCATGTGGCTGGCAAAATAGCTTTTAACATACTGGAAAATGTATATGCTGTAAATTACAGATTGTAACAAATGGTCAATGAGCATTTTATGTGCATTGTGACAAAAATGAGACAAAGAAGTCGTGTGTTCTGCTGCAAATGTCCTAGCTTCACGAGATTTCAGTCCTCTTTATTTCCTTGTTCTGACCTTATGTGCCTCTTAAATTCTCTCCAAAAACAAGAATGTAAAATATTGCTTGTGGCATTATGCAATAAATTTAAAGATAGTACTTAGCCCAGGGTCTGTTAGAGCCAGGGATCATTGGAATTGGCTGCCTTTTGAGCTGCCTGTTGCTTTACATCACATGTTACATTGTATTTATTTTTAGTATAGTAAAGTGGAACTTTTACACTTTGGAATGTATACTTGTTTATAGTGAGATTTTAGCACTCATTTAGTACCATTAGTACTTGAGCTGTAGAAACATAACTTTTATCCTACGGGAGTTGTCCTGCCTTTTAAATTGAACCTAAAAAGGTGGTGTAAAATAATAAAAACAAGCCATATTCACCTTACAGTCCCTCCATCATTCCCATTCCCACACTTCACAGTGCTTCTCAACTTTGCAACAGGCCAGTCATCCTCAAACCTGCTCGTTTATAGTTCGATTTTAGCACTCAGTTAGTACCATTAGTATTTGAGCTGTAGAAACAAAACCTGTAGCCTAAAGGGGTTGTCCAACCTTTTAAATTGAAACAAAAAAGCTCCACATGGTGCAAAATAATAAAACAAACCATATTCATCTTACAGATCCTCCATCATTCCCATTCTGACACTTCACAGGGACTCTCAACTTTGCAACAGGCCAGTCATCCTCAGACCTGCTTTGTTAAAGAGCTTTTGAGCATCATAATGAGCGACCATTCTGAAACCTATAGTTTCGAGGCAAGCCATCACTTCAGACTCCTAAATTTAGATTTATTTTATGGACAAATATACTGTTTCAGCACTTTATTTTTTTTTATATTTCATATCCAATAAAGCTATGAAACAATGATTTTCTATCACTGCACTTAGTCTCTTGGTCCTCCAACAGGCAATTGTTCTGTAATTTTCCAAACTCATTACATGTTGACCTCTTCTAGTAGGCCTATTTAGCTCTACAGATATAGTCACTAGTTTTAATTTATAAGTACTCTTCAATATCCCACGTGGGAAACAGATCTTTAAACTTATGACGGTCTAATGTTACTTGACATCTTGTCTAAATGAATGAATGAATGAATGAATTTCTATAGTGGTTTACCTTCACAACGAGCCTTTTTTCATATCTTGGCCAACGCTCATACAGGGATGGCGGTGAATGATGTCAGTAATTTTAAAAATATTATTACTAATTACAGGGATTTCATGCTTTGCTGGAATTGCACAATGTCTCCTGAAGTTAAAGTTAGGTCCTAGGACCATAAGTAACATCAGTTTTGTTGGTGTAGACAAGATCGGGTTTAATTTTAACTGCTTCGGTAAAGCCAGGTTTATATTAAAAAAATATATTTATTAAATGATTAACCAAACATTGACTATGGAAATAAATGTTAGGAGCTAATTCTGTTAGGTGCTGATTTTAGTATTTAGTCTATTTTCCATGGGAACAAGAGTGGCACTTACCGGGTACTAGTCATTTCACTCACTGGAGGAAACCATTCATGTTCAGTGCACAAAATGGCTGTCCCCATTGTGCGGATGAAAAGTCTGAACAAAAATTGTCATTTCTCTAGCAGTATGTTAAGTAACTGCAAAAGGTGCTGTATAAACATTGTATTTTATTTTTCTTTTGCTTTGTATACAAGTGCTTTTTTTGTATAGTAACCACCTTCCTCACCGGAAGCGGAAACATTTGGTACCATATGTGTAAATAATTTCTGATGTATTTCTTATGGTATGTTAGGCTTTGTATGTTTTTTCTTTTATTTTTTATTTTCAGTTTGAAGATTTATTGTTACAGAAATTATTAAAAATCTTCAGTTTTTACATCTCTTTGTAGATTAAAACATTTGTACAAATGTTAATATCCACTACAATTGCGATATAATAAAGCACTCAAAGTACAGATGTTTTCTGTGTTATTTTAAATGTCTTTGAATTTATTGATCTAACAATATAGTTATTCAATTATATCATAAAGTTAAATGATCAATAATTTTTTGTCTTATTATAAATTAGGATAGTTATTATTAGTTATTATAGTTATTATTATAGTTATTATAAGTACTAGAAATCTATTAGCCATGGCATACAATAGCGAAAGGGCCCATATCGTAAGTTAAACTGAGCCTCCATTATGGTGCAGAGTTTTGCTACATAAGTGTTTGTTTCCTTTTTAACAACTTTTGATGACCCTTGGGACGATTCCTCATTATCATGTTTGATAACAATACAGTTCCTCTGACAAGTTAAGCAGAGGTATTGCTCTCCCAAGTGCGCAACTCAGATGCTGTCTCTTCTTAAGGAAAGTTTGTTCCAAAGCAGACTCCTGAGCTTTCCCATTAATGATCTGGCAAAATGCTCCTGAATCACTTTTCCTAATCATAAAGAGAACTATGCAGCCATATATCTACAGCTGCACAGTGCTCGCTATCCACGCCTGGATTTGCAATGTGTCCTACAGGGCAGATTCCCAGTGGGCCAGTCACATAATGAGCCGCCTGTGCACCTCTGTTAAAAAGAAGTTTTGTGCATCACTATGTTATTTCTTATGCAGTTTTATATAAAGAGGTCACCAGAACCATAAGAAGCATTCTGTATAACTTTGTAAGAAAGAAAAGGAGTCACCATAGTGAGCCATATCTGAGAAAGGAAGGAGGACTATAGAAAAAAATATTTGAGGAAGGTGGGGGAAAACCATAAGTGTTGGGGTGAACATGGAGAGCAGTATGCGAGAATGGGGGGGACCATGTTGAGCACTATAAGAAAGGGGGGAAACCATGTGAATCAAAGTATGGGAAAGTGAAGGGAACCACGTGGAGCAGTATGTGAGAAAGGTCACCAACACTTTTCTCATGCTGTACCAGTTCTCTGGAATACAATTCCCCAGGCAATCAAGTTAATTCCCAACATCCACAACTTAAGTGTGCATTTACAGGACCGTATTTTTGTGTCCACATCCGTTCTGCAATTTTGTGGAACCAGTGCGGACCCATTCATTTCAACGGGGCCGCAAAAGATGCGGACAGCACATCTATTGACATGAGCTGGGAGAGAACACCACGTACTCAATTACTGGGTAATACATAAATGATTACAGCAGCAGGAGTTGGTTTTGTTGGCATCTCTGTGTACATAGGACAACATGTATGGTTAAGGCTACATGCACACGACAGTTGTTTTTTGCTGTCCGCAAATCGCGGATCCGTCTTCCTTTTTTTTTCACATCCACATCCGTTCCGTGTGTCCGAAAATTTTGTAGGTTGTGTTTCCGTGTGTCTTCCGTTTTTTTTTGCGGATCCGCAAAAAAAAGGAAGGCTTGAAACAGTTTCTTAAAGTACCTGCACAAGTGCCCTGGTTTGCAAGCAACCATCCGCAAAAAAAACGGATGCGGATGGAAAAACAGAAGGCTTCAGTGTGGCTTCCGTTTTTTTTGCGGACCCATTGACTTCAATGGGTCCGCAAACCGTTTTTTGCGGACAAGAATAGGACATGCCATATATTTTTGCGGACGTGAAATGCGGAATACGGACGCGGACAGGAAACGGAAGAGGCATCAGTTTTTTTTGCGGATCCATAGAAATGAATGGGATCCGCAAAAAAAACGGAACGGAAGCCGCAAAAAAATACTGTCGTGTGCATGTAGCCTAAGGCCTTATTCACACATCCGCAAGTGTTTTGCGGATCCACGGAGCCGCGGATCCGCAAAACACGGACACACCGGCAATGTGCATTCCGCATTTTTGCGGACCGCACATTGCCTGAACTCCATAGAAAATGCCTCTTCTTGTCCGCAATTGCGGACAAGAATAGGACATGCTCTATTTTTTTGCGGAGCCGCGGACCGGAAGATCGGCGGCGCGCTCCGCAAAATCGGATGCGGAGAGCACAGTGTGTGCTCTCCGCATCGTTCCCGGCCCCATTCACAGTTAATGGGTCCGCATGTATTCCGCAAAATTGCGGAATACATGCGGACTACATTGCGGATGTGTGAATAGGGCCTTAAGGTGTTGTGTAGCTTGATTATGTTGATGACATATTCTCAGGATAGTTCACCCTGCCAATCAGCTGTCCATACGAGCGCTGCTTCCTCTTCATTACACTATGCGTTGTCTCCTCTGTAGCAGTGGTGTAGTGACATTAAAAGTACATTCAAGTGGATGGAGTGAGTTTTTGTAATTATAATGCATTTCCAAGATGATGGGCGGTGTAATGAAGAGGAAGAAATGCTAGTGGTTCAAACAGCGGATCCCCCCCACCAGTCAGATATTGCTGACCTATTCTGAGCATAGGTCGTCAATACAAACAGGCTGCATAACCCCATTAATAAGGACACAAGACGTACGGGTGGCTGCATGCTTTTTGAAGCAGACTCCCGTGGCTCATGTCCGCGACCGTCAGCGATGCCGATCGCGAACATTTAACCCCTCAGATGCCGTGGTCAATCCTGACCACGGCATCTGAGCGTGCACAAACATAAAGTTTTACTTTCGGTTTGCACTCCGGCTCCCCGTGTGGCGATCGGAGGAGCCGGAGCCTGCCAGCAGCAGCCTGGGTCTCTATGAATGAAACCCAGGCTGCGTCATAGTATTTCCTATGGAGCCATAGCCTGTAATAGGCTCCATAGGAAATATGCGATTTTCTCATATATTCCAATGCTATTGCATTGGAATGTATGAGAATAGCAATCAGATCATTGATTATTATAGTTCCGTATGGGAACTATAGGAAAGTGTAAAAAAAAAAAAAAAAGTTTAAAAAAAGAATACATAAAAAACATAAAGTTCAAATCACCCCCCTTTTGCCACAATGAAAATAAAATTTAAAAAAGTACACGAGTGTCGCAATGTGCGAAAACACCAATACTATAAAAATATTTTAAAAATCCCCATACGTTAAACAGAAAAACAGAAAAAAGCATGCCATTTTTGGACGCTTCATTTCCTCAAATTTTTTTTTATAAAAGGTGATCAAAAAGTCATACACACTCCAAAATGGTATCAATAAAAAGATTTGATTATGACGGAAAAAATAAGCCCCCATACAGCTCCGTACACATAATTACAAAAAATTTAACGGGGTTCAAAATATGGCGACAAAAAAGTAAAACAGATTTTTTTTTCCCACATTTGAATTTTTTTCACTATCAAAACGCAAGAAAACCTATACATATAGGGTATCGCCGGATTCGTACTGACCTGTAGAATAAAACTAACTGGTCAGTTTTATCGCACATCGAACGTCGGAATTTAAAAACCTGCAAAACTGTGGTGGAATTGCTTTTTTTTTAATTTTGCCCCATTTAGAATTTTTTTCCCGCTTCCCACTACATCATATGCAATATTAAATGGTGGCATTGGAAAGTACAACTGAGTACAAGCCCTCATATGGCCATGTGAACCAATAAATAAAAAAGTTATGGCTCTGGGAAGGCAGGGAGTGCAAAACAAAAACGAAAACAAAGAAAAACCTCCGGTCCTTAAGGGGTTGAGGACTGTTTCTCTCGGAGAACATCCATCGGAAGCAATTGTTCTTGCTATAGGCATTGCATATTTACTTACATACAGAGCAACAACACTTACCATTTTATATAATATATTCAAATATATACAGTGCATTTTAAACAGTAAGATAAGGTCAAAAGTCATAGCCAAGTTTGGTGGTAACTATGATCTTGCCACTAAGATTTAGACATGGTTACATTTTCAGCCGGCAGTTGTGTGGGGCTATCACCTCTGGCATCACTGTGGATAACACCTATGGGGTCAATATTGCTGGGATTTCTTGGGGAACTATGGCTGCCAGTTACGGAGACAGCAGATGAAACGTATGGGGACATTGGTTGGAACTCATATGGCCTTGTCACTCACTATCTCTAATGGGAACACTGTGGATAGCACAAGAGGCCCATAATCGTAAGATCTGTAGGAGTGGTGTGGCTGGCACTACCTACGGTTGGCAGTTATGAGGGCAATCCCAGACTCTTGAGTAAATGTATGAGGGCTCAGTCTGGCACTTATGGTAAAGGGGCACAATGAGTGCACTGGGACTGCGACCTTTGGTGTTATGGGTGTACTGTGATGATACTGAGATGTGAAAAATCTGGTCCAATGTACATCTTAGGCCTCATTTACCAAGGACTGTCCTTGTTGCCCCTAGCAACCAATCAGAGATCAGCTTTCATTTCTTTAACTGCTCTGGAAAAATGAAAGCTGCTCTATGATTTGTTGCTATGCCTATGTTATTATTTATTGTATGTAATTTCCTAATATTATATATGATACACATTTATATACTTAGGCCAGGCTGTGTTCCAATTTAGACACAAACTGGGACATGCGTCTAAATTTGCAACTTTCCGACACCATAAAACTGGTGTAGAAGATTGATCCATTCGCCCCACAGCGTTCATCTGAACAGTCGTTGACCCTCGGCATCACCAGCGACTGTTCTCATTCGCACAATGGCGCTGAAACTCCTAACACTGCTGAGTCCTAGCGATGCTCTGCTAACTTGGTTATTTCATAATGAATTTAATTTTAAAGGATGTTTCCATCTGGGACCTTTATAGCATATCAATAGGATGGGGCCCCCGAAGTGTACAGACAGCAAGTCACGCATGCGCAGCCACCCCTCATTCACTGCTATGGAACTTCAGAAAATAGCTGAGCGGTGGTTTGGCAATTTTCAGTCCCATAGTGGTGAATGGAGAGGTGGCCGCGGTTCTGCTGCTTGTTCTCCATTCGCTGCTATGGGGCTTTCAAAAACAGACAAGCATGCTCACTATTTTTGGAATTCCCATAGCAATGAATGGAGAGGATGCCACGCATGCGCAATGTGCTCTCCGTTTACTTCAGACTCCTGTTCTGGAGATATGAGCAGGTCCCAGAGGTGGGACCCCGAACTATAGGACATTTATGACACATCCTATCGATATATGCCGTATATGTCACAGATGGGAATACCCGTTTAATCTTCTCTCTGAGAAAATAATGCATACACCGCTGAAACCAAAGAATGCAAATTAAAGACACAGAACACGTTATTTGGGGGATTAATGGCCAAATTGTTTATTTAAAATATAAAAAAATGGCAAACCCCCGACTCACGGAGAGTCACCCTCCAGCACTCAGGAGAGGAAAACCCCCTGTGGAGGAAACCTCTAGGGAACCATGGCTGGAGGGCCGCCCTTCCCTTGGGCTTAAAGGGTAATACCATTATGTGGCTGCCACATAAATAGTAAGGGGGGAAGGGTGCAGCAGCCGGGCTGATCTGGTGGGCTAGTCGGATGTCCCTTTCCTCCCATTGGGCGATGGGCTTCCTGCTAGAAACTCATCAAGGTGCGGTGGTCGGGGGTAGTCAAGCTCAAGGTCCTCAGGCCATCAAGTACGGCACCAAATATGGCCGCTCACCAAGCTTTTTACAGGGGTTCTTCCCTTATGACACATGTGCTTGTGATGTCACAGATGATTATGACTAATGTTCTTAGCAGTATTCTGAAGGGTTAACCCTTTAGTGACTGTCAATGTGCCTTACTGCAGAGGCCATTAACCTCTCCCTGACTGCACTGTGTCAATATACTCTGCCGTATATTTATGGTTCCCTGATAATCGCAGGGTTTTCTGCTTCAGGGGAGCATGTTGTTCTGTTACTGACAAAACTGCCGACACCGAGCCCCTGGACCAGTGGCTCTTATTTGACCCCTTCCAAACTGCACCATGTAAATGAACAGACTAATGGCATGGTGCAGTCAGTTTTTTGTGAGATGCTCGATCCTATCCTCAGACCGCACCTGAGTATGGCGCAGCAATGAGATGGACATTTGCATCTTGACTTTATTCCAGCAAGAGGCCCAGTGCTTAGCGGTTGCAGTCACCATTGGGCACATAGCTTGATGGTTACATTGTTATTATAAGCTTGGCGGTTGCTATGGGCAACTGAACAGTCTATCAGGTAAACAGCTTGATGGTGTCAGTCTTTTACTGAGGCACACGGCCCTAGAGTTACAAATCTCGGTGGCAGTTTCTGACAATTCGCGCTACCAATATGTGACAGGGCACGTGGATTAGGGCTGTCTTGTCAGGGCCACGCTATGTAGGCCATTAGACACTCTCTTCCCTCCTCCCAACTGTCATCTTCTTCTCAACTGCCTCTTGCTGTCTTCTCTCCTTGCCTGAGCCTAGACATCTGATGGTCAGCCACATCCCTGATTAGTGCTGGGCCCCTTTACACATCAGACACAAGAAGACAGGCTGGGGGACACCATCTCGTACACTCAAAGCATGAATAAAATAATTTAAAGGGGCAGCAACACACCGTTACAAGCTGCAGTATAGTGGCAACTTTAAGGCCACTGCACTATGAATAGCGTTTTGTCTCCGACTCCATCCACTGATGTTGGATGAAGGACCTTTGGTGATGTCACAGGATCACATGGGTCATATGGTCCACTCAAATGCTTCTATGATTGGACCATGTGACCCTGTGACGTCACCACAGGTCCTCAAGCAAGAAATCATCAAGAGAGAAGACGTTCTGGGACTCTGCGCGTACAATGGGAGAAGGTAAGTTAACTCTTTATTATTTTTAACCCTCTATAGCCCGGGGAACATTGCATTCTGTAATTAGAATGCGATTATTTTCCCTTATAACTATGTTATAAAGGAAAATAATAACGATCGGGTCCCCATCCCGATCGTATCCTAGCAACCATGCGGGAAAATCGCAACGCATCCGCACATGATTGCGGATGATTGCGATTTTCCCGCATCCCCATTCACTTCTATGGGGCCTGCGTTGCGTGAAAATCGCAGAATATAGAACATGCTGCGATTTTCACGCAACGCAAAAGTGATGCGTGAAAATCACCGCTCATGTGCACAGCACCATAGAAGTGAATGGGTCCGGATTCAGTGCGGGTGCAATGCGCTCACTTCACGCATTGCACCTGCGCGGAAAACTCGCCCGTGTGAAAGGGGCCTTACAGTGTTAGGAGCAGTGTCGGGCTGGGGTACCTAGGGCCCACCAGTAAAATTTACTTATGGGGCCCACTGTATGGATACATTCAAATATAATAAATAATTTAACAAGTTTAACAAGTTTTTTTTATATGCACATAGGCTGGTGGAGATGCTGTACATTGAATATATGTATATAGTGCAGTAAGTCTACTGTGTTATGTGCCACTTGTGCAGGGGCTGTTAGACAAGGGGCCCACCTTGCTCAGGGGCCCACCGGGGGATTCCCCTGTACCCCTGTGGGCCAGTCCGAGCCTGGTTAGGAGTCCCTGCACTATTACGCTGAATGAGAACAGTTGCTGGTGCCGCCGAGGGTCAATTACTGTTCAGGTGAACACTGTGGGGTGAATGGATCAATCTTCTACACCAGTTTTATGGTGTCGGAAAGTTGCAAATTTAGACGCATGTCTCAGTTTGTGTCTTAATTGGAACACAGCCTGGCCTTAGTATATAAATGCATATCATATATAATATTAGGGAATTACATATAATAAATAATAACATAGGTGCACCTCCCCCTTGAGGAATGGGTTTTTATTCATCAACACTTATCCACCAGTAAGACTGTCTTTATTGCTGATAGCATCAAATCAGAGAGCAGCTTTCATTTTTCTAGAGCAGTTAAATAAATAAAAGCTGAGCTCTGATTGGTTGCAAGTGAAGTAGACTTTAGGGGAATAAATCCCTCTATAGATAGGTCACCAGAAAGGAAAAGGAAAAAAGGTGGCTAAGAAACCGGAATAAGGAAAGATAAAGAGCGCCAATACAGTTTAATGGGTGAGGGTGATATTAAATATATAGGTAAAGGAGACATGGATTACGTTCTATAATTATCTGTTTATATAAACATGTAGATTAGTGATCAGAATATGTTATTTCCACCAAAAGAGAACATGGATATAGGACTAGAGTTAAAATGTTCCATTGTAAAAATGTTCGAAAAGATCTTAAAAATAAAGTTATATTAATATTAGTTGTCGACTCACTTTGTAAACTGACAACTTTGTATAAATTTTTTTTAAAAGTTGTCATTTACAGAGATATTTTTCACACCCAGCATAGGTATATGTAAAAATACACCCCAAAACACATTGCCCTACTTCTCCTGAGTACGGCGATACCACATGTGTGACACCTTTTTGCAGCCAAGATGCGCAAAGGGGCCCAAATTCCAATGAGTACCTTTAGGATTTCACAGGGCATTTTTACACATTTGGATTCTCACGCTTTAGCACCCCTAAAATGCCAGGGCAGTATAAATACCCCACATGTGACCCCATTGTGGAGAGAAGACACCCCAAGGTATTCCGTGAGGGGCATGGCGAGTTCACAGAAAAAAAAAAAATTTTGTCACAAGTTAGCGGAAATTGATACTTTTTTTTTTTTTTTTTTTACAAAGTCTCATATTCCACTAACTTGTGACAAAAAATAAAATCTTACATGAACTCACCATACCCCTCACGGAATACCTTGGGGTGTCTTCTTTCTAAAATGGGGTCGTACGTGAGGTGTTTATTACTGCCCTGGCATTTGAGGGTCTCCGCAATCATTACACGTATGGCCAGCATTAGGAGTTTCTGCTATTCTCCTTATATTGAGCATACGGGCATTTTCTATATAGTTCTGGCAATGTGCGGAAAGCACATTGCCGGTGTCCGTGTTTTGCGAATGGACATGTGAATGGAGCCTTACAGGGGGGTGATCAGTGACAGGGGGGTGATCAGGGAGTCTATATGGGGTGATCAGGGGTTAACAAGGGGTTAATAAGTGACAAGGGGGGGGGGGTAGTGTGGTGCTTGGTGCTACTTTACATAGCTACCTGGTCCTCTGGTGGTCGATCCCAGCAAATGGGACCACCAGAGGACCAGGTGGCAGGTATATCAGACGCTGTTAACAAAACGAGATGACGTCAAGGAGGAACATGCCTGCCGCCGCCTGGACGCAGCCCTGCGTTAGGCGGTCGGCAGGCGGTTAAACACACATGCTATTACTGGGAAAAGCAGTAGCACACACAGGTGGTTTCTACTTTACTAATTATGTAACTTCTGAAGACAATTGGTCACACTGGATTTTATTAGGGGTATCAGAGTACAGGGGGCTGAATACAAATGCATGCCACACTTTACAGATTTTTATTTATTAAACATTTTTAAAACCATGTATCATTTTTTTTTTCATTTCACACATACTTGCTACTTTGTGTTGGTCTATAACATAAAATCCCAATAAAATACATTTAAGTTTGTGGGTGTGAAAAAAATGTGAAAAAGTTCTAGGGGTATTAATACGTTTTCAAGGCACTGAGATGCACGAGAATTACTATTTCAACAGGAATGAAAGTAGTTGATAAAACAGACATATCAGGAGAGGTGACAGGTCCTCAGAGGTAAATCTTTGTTTGCATGTTAAGATATTGCGTATATGACTTGATAAGCTTATGGCTCCCTCTCAGAAAGATTGCAGCTCCCTAACATATAAGCTTAGCCCCAAATGTGAACCTGTACATTTATATTAAAGATGAATACTATATCCCTATCCTTATTTAATATGCTGTCTATCTTTTACTGCTTCCTCTGACTAATCTAGTTTAGATTACATTGTATGTAACATTGTATACTGTGTTAGTTTTATGTATTATGTGCTTGTTATAAATATATTTCCCATAAATGTTGCAGAATATACATAGAGCCATGGCAGATTTCGGAGCTATAGAAATAATAATTTCCTATATAGAGAACCCATCTAGCAGAGCTCTCTTTTGCCCGTAAATTTCATAATCTGCCACTGATACCAAATAAGACAGGTCTGGGCCCTCTTGCTGTGCTTGGTCCTGAGCTACAAATTGAAATAACCCACTTGTTTTTCATGCTTATTTTTTATCTCGGCTGCACAGACTACCCATTACCTGCCCCAGCAGCAGTTAATTTACACTGGGTCATTTGCACATTTCTGATTATTTATGTGAAGCAATAATCAGAGTCCTCTTTGCTTTTCAGCGGGTTTTCAGAACATGAAGAGGGACTGTGTCTTGTCTGTAAATTATAGCTGAGTGCTTCACAGTAGTCTTATGATGTGTTATTTTTATACTAATGACATCTTCAGCATGATGTGACAGCGCTGGTGTCCTAGGATTGTGCCGAGGCTCTTTTTCCGATTGCTCGACTTTCTTATATTCTAAATATCTTGCCATCTGAATGTGGAAACATTAATCTAGTAGTGCAATATGGCTGAGGCATGTGTTACAATTAGAGATGAGCAAATCGATTCAGAGTCTGGGTTCACGTCACTTTTTTGTCCTAAGTTTAATGTATACATTGGGGGGAAGTCTGGCAAAAAAACGTATACAATGGAACTCTATGGTGATGGATGCCATTATATAGCATCTATCTGAGGCATCCGTTTAACATATATGTTTTTTATAGACGTTAAACATAAGAGAAAGATGTGATGTGAACTCAGCCTATATGAATCAGATTCACCACAAATTTCACAAAATTTCTTCTTCCTAAATGAATCTGTAGTTTTGTCATGGAAGAATTTTTTTATGATCCACAAACAAGGCAACTAACCATGTTGACTACACTTATCCAAATCTTAAAATTCAGTCTAGGGGCAAAAGAATGAAAAGACATGATTCATGGCATTCGAGTCTTCCTCTTCTGACCCCAAACGGCAGAAGATTCCTTTTACTAAGCAAAAGCCTGGGCATTGCCCTACAACCTGAAAATACGAATGGGCCAATAGGATTGTGACATGCGCGTTTTAATAAAGAGTAATGTATATATCCTCATAGTATGCATCTGGATAGAATTACAGATAGTGTAACGCGGGAAAACCAAAGCAAAGAATTTCCTTTGTCTAGATACATAACATCACCTTTTTAGCCATCTATCGTCTATACCAAATATTGCAGCCCAGGTATATCCTTGTATATCCTGTAGAATATATAATTCAGTGTCTAAATAAAATAGATAACCAAGATTTAATGATGGTTAATTAATCCTACTCTAAGGGCTCATACACACGGCAATACATGGGCACCGGGCGTGTGCACCCCGCATCACGGATGCGCATCCGTGATGCGGGGTGCACATGGACAGGAGATGCGATGTGGTGCAGAATGGAGGCACGGATCGGAAGCCCACAGAAGCACTACAGAGTGTTTCCATGGGTTTTCTGTCCGTGACTCTGCACCGCAAAAAAGTAGTGCATGTACTACTGTTTTGCGGTACAGACCGTCGGATGCGGATAGTGGACCCCATTTAGGTGAATGGGTCCGCCATCCGCATGCGGAGGCCCCGCGGTTGGTGCCCATGCATTGCAGACCGCAATTTGCGGTCCACAGCACGGGCCAGACCAGCATGAGCCCTAACACGGATTTGTCTCAGATTAATCGTGCAAAACGGCTAATGCCATTTTACATTTAGAATTCAGCAAACTAGTGAGGGAAACAGGGCAGAGAGCATGAAGATAGAGGATCACATGACCCCCGACGGGCCCCCGACCACTAGGCTTGCTCACAATGCTTTGCAGTCTGCTTGTCTGACAGCCAATCAGGAGGAGGATACTGGCTAGTCTATCAGGCTCTATTCTAGCTCTGAAGCACAGATGCCATTGTGAGCTCAGCCACTGATGTGGCAGTGTCTGTCATAACTGCAATATGTGTAGGGCTTGTGAAGAAGATATATTTAATTAGGTAGATTGAATTACTAGGTAGAAAGTCAAGTTTTGTCATTAGAGACATGATAGGGGACATGCAATTGCACCTGTGTTTTTTCCCCTAAAAAACTATTGCAATTTTGTTACCATGGTGAGCATTGGAAATAATTGGAATAATCATATTTTAGTGCATCAACATCAGTGTAATGTATATTTTTTATTTTATTTAATTGTATGTTTATTGGAATTTTCAAATATTCAATAAAATACACCAATACACAATATATCTCAAAGGAGGCAATCAAATATGACAGGTCAAGAGCTTGCAAAGAACTTATGGAGTGGAGTCAGTAGACGAAAAGGACAAAAGATCAATATGAAGTGCAAAGATCAATCTAGAATATTGTAACAGACAATGGCAGGAACATAGCGGCTGCACTGCATTAGGAGGAAATAACACATGCTCCCTGCATGGCGCACATGATAAATTTAGTGATGCAACCCCCTCTTGCAAAAGGTGCTGCCCATGTCCAGAAGACTGTCCTTGCATTTCAGTCATTTGCATTCTTGTGTGGCTAAAACCACATTGGTATTTTATTGGGATTTTATTTGATAGACCAACACAAAGTAGCAACTATGTGTGAAATGAAAAGAAAATGATACATGGTTTTCAAAATTTTTAATAAATAAAAATCTGTAAAAGGTGGCATGGATTTGTATTCAGCCCCCCGTACTCTGATACCCCTAATAAAATCCAGTGTGACCAATTATCTTTAGAAGTTACCTAATTAGTAAATAGAGTCCACCTGTGTTTAATTTATTCTTAGTATAACTACAGCTGTTTTGTGATGGCCTCAGAGGTTTGTTAGAGAACATTAGTGATCAAACAGCATCATGAAAACCCCAAAACATACCAAACAGGTCAGGGACAAAGTTGTGGAGAAGTGCGGAAAGGGAGGCAAAATGTTTGTATTGCCAGGGTACGCTCCGTACACAGCTTGCCATAGCTTTCACTGAGCAGAGGCCTGCTGCCCATGTGTCTGACCAGAAGGACTCTCTTCACCCCTACACTGAGTCACCGACGTGGCACTATCACTGCTATCACAAGTACTACCTGTATGTAATTTATTCTTAGTATAACTACAGCTGTTCTGTGAAGTCCTCAGAGGTTTGTTAGAGAACATTAGTGATCAAACAGCATCATGAAAACCAAGAACCATACCAGACAGGTCAGGGATAAAGTTGTGGAGAAGTGTAAAGCAGGGTTAGGTTATAAAAAATATCCCAAGCTCTGAACATCTCACATAGCACTCTTCTATCCAACATCTCAAAATAGATGGAGTATGGCATAACTGCAAACCTACCATGACATGGCCCTCCACCTAAACTGACAGCCCAGGCAAGGAGAGCACTATTTTGAGAAGCAGTTAAGAAGCCTATGGTCACTCTGGAGTTGCTGCAGAAATCCACAGCTCAGGTGGGAGAATCTGTCCACAGTACAACTATTAGTTGTGTACTCCACAAATCTGGCCTTTATAGAAGAGAATTTTTGAAAGCAAGCCATAAGAAGTACTGTTTGCAGTTTGCCACAAGCCATAGAGGGGACACAGCAAACATGTGGAAGAAGGTGTTGGGGTCAGATGATACCAAAGTTGAACTTTTTGGCCTAAATGCAAAAGGCTATGGGGCACATTTATTAAGGCCGGCCTCTACATAACTTCAGCGGATCCACCGCCGCTTCTTAATGTAAGACAGCTTCCTGACATTCTTCTCTGTAGATCCTCTGCAGCTCCGTCAGGTTGAATGGAGACCGTCAGTGGAAAGGCATTTACAGGTTTCTCCAGAGATGTTTGATTGGGTTCGAGTCAGGGCTCTGGCTGGGCCACTGAATGACATTCCCAGAGTTATCCCTAAGCCACTCCTGTGTTGTCTTAGCTGTGTGCTAAGGATCATTGTCTTGTTGGAAGGTGAACCTTTGGCCCAGAGCACTCTGGATCAGGTTTTCATTAGGAATATATATTTTTGTTGCACGATTCAGCTTTCCTTCCAGTCTCCCTGTCCTAGCCGCTGAAAAATATCCACACATGATGCTGCTACCATCATGTTCCACTGTAGAGATGGTATTGGGGAGGTGATACTGATAATCAGTGTGTCACGTTCGGGTGTGGGAGGGAAACACCACACGGAACATAGGAGGGAAAGGGGTGAGGTAATAAGGCCTGGAAACTAGGAAAAGGAGATGGACACCTCTTGGTAAAACCCTAGTCAAAGACATGACTAACTATCAGTATGAACAGACCCCAGAGGTAGATGAGTTCATACACAGGAATACCTAATGTCCTAACACACCCTAAGAACCCTGGTACTAATGTCAGAACTGAGACAACCTGTTCCTCCAAAAGGAAGGACGAACAGGAGTCTCCCTCAGGCCTTAATACGAATGACAGGGAAATGCAACACAGAAAATAACCCAAAACAAAATACAAAAGGGAAAGAAAACACTTAACTTCAAGTGGCTATGGCAGCAGCAGGAACTCAGCCGAGATCCACACACCAGCAATCCACAACTCCAACAGAAGCTATAAACCGCATAGCATAGTGAGAGAAACAACAATAAACAGAGAGGGTTAAATGACCATAATATCCACACCTGGGGAAAGAAGGTGTGGCAAGCACCAGAAACAACACAGAAGTCATTTGATCCAAACGGAAAACATGTCAGATCAAACTATGTGTTGCAAGTCTCACCGTTCTTCTGCCACCTGTCGTGGGAACGTCCGTGAGACAGTGCTTGGTTTACGCCAGACATGATGCTCAAAATTGAGACCAAAAAGTTCAGTCTTGTTTTCACAAAACCATGGAATCCTGCTTCTCACAGTCTGAACGATTTCTTAATTTAAAAAAATGGGCATATTGTCATATTGTATGTTAGCATTATATCTTCTATGACCATCCAATAATCCAGAATATCTGATCATTTAGTAATTTTTTATTATAATAATTTTAGGGGAGAATTCCTTTAACTTGGAAATGTTGATCAGTACCACTGATGTTAATATCATTTGTGACTGGCTTTGTCCTTTGAGTGAAACAGCACCTGGTGCTCTGAATATAAGAAGCCATACAGCGTGCAGAATGCCGATTAAACTGAAATAAATGATTTCTGTCTTCAGACTGTTCTTTACCTCCATAAAGTGAAAAAAAAAGTATTTTGTTGTGCTTGGCGCAAATACTAAGTGATAGTTAAGTCTGGTGTATTCCACATTCCACATTCTGGCCTGGGAAAAATACTCCCTTTTAAATGAATGAATACATATGTTTCCTTGAAACAGGAGCAGCATTTTATATTACCTCTGACATTTTGATGCAGATGCACCTTTTTATGATGGAAAATGAAGACATTAATTCTTCCATTAGCATTTACAGAAGTCAGGATCGAGTGGAAAGTGCAGTCATACACTGGAAATCCTCATGTGGAACTGAAGACTCTTCTTTGAGAACTCATATTTTCAGACTTAAATCGGATCTATAATGTGAGCATTTAGCAGAGGAGAGAGAGCAGCTGGGGTGAATCTGAATAGCGGAGAACATTGTGGTGCGATTATCAAGTGGATGATATTAGGGTCAAAATTGTCTTCAGAAAAGTCATGGCTGTGTCAAACATGAACATCCCAATTGTTATTTCCCACCATGTCACTCTCATACGAACCCAGAAAGCTGAGGTATGGGATGTTGCTTGGTAGGGCTAGCACACTAGCAAATTGATGGTCACTGACGGCCAGGGGTAATTTTCTCACAAAGTGTTCAGATGTAAATGAATATGGACTTAACAACAATATTTGTGCTGCATATACTGTACATATGAGCACAATAATTACAATGAGTGAAAATATTGTTAATTTCTGATAAAATTCATTGTTTTTACCAGCTAAAAAACTGCTGCACAGACCCTGAATCCCAGCTATATATTTAGTATAAGCACCCTACCAAACCAATCTACACATTTCCACAGAATGCTGATTCCCTAGTAATAAAGGGACAGAAAATGCAATACAAAATATTGTCCTACCATAGCAGCCAGCATAGAGAGATAAAATCCTATATAGATAGGTAATCCATTGTCAGTTTACTGCTGCTGTGAGGGGAAAATGTTATCTGCCAGTATAATAGTAGGTGTAGAATTTGAATAATAGTATGAAAGTTCTATTGTTTTCTTGGTATGTCTAGATACAAATACCCAAAGAAGAGTATTGCACTTATTAGTGTAACGTGTGATGCTCTAATGGAGTCACTCATCCGTTATCCCTCTCTGGCCGCAGTGAATGGACTGAGAGAGAAATTTAAATGAGGATGTTGACTGTGCTAAACCTCAAAACAATGAAGAAAAATTAAAGAGCCAGGACAGGAAGTAGAATACATGGAGTTGACTTCACCAAAATATATCCAGGAAACCATTCACCTGTTTTTTATTTTTTTAAAAACATAGAATATTCACATACAGGCTTTTACTATTTGCTAAAAAAAAATTGTATGAAAACATTCTTGCGTGGAAACATTCACACACAGCTGGTAATTCAATTTCACAGATTTTATGGCCCACAAATAAGTAAAACTCCAAATTATCTGTATCATTATCCCCTTCCAAACATTTGCCATATGTATGACAGATGTCGGGTCTTTAAAGGTTACGTCCGCTGAGAAGCTGAAAGGGCGCCATACCTGCCTATCCCAGACTTTTAACCATTGAGATGCCATGGTCACGATATCTGAGCTGTTCGGCTACCTATGGCAGCATCGGGCCTTCTGAAGTCTCCGAAGCCTATCATAGTAAAGTTCCTATCAAGCCCTTCCTGTGTCAAGAACATAGTGATTCTCCCCTACACTGTAATGGTAAATAATTGCAGTCTATGGGAGACATGATCAAATGATCATATAATAAAGTCTGATAGAGGATTTAAAATATTTAAAAAAAATAAAAATACATAAGCAATAAAAAAGATGATTGGTATAGCATCCCAAAATTATAGAAATATTAACATATATAAGTATTTATCCTATATGTGAACAGCATAATGGAAATAAAATCAAAATTTCAAATTTGCCGGGGTTTTTTTGTTGCTTCACTTTCAAATTTTTTTTATAAAAAGATCAAAAAGTCATATCATCCCAAAATTATATCAATTAATAATACAGATCATCCTACAGTAGACATAAATATAAAAAAGTTATAGGGGTCAGAATAAGATGATGCAAAGAAAAAATACATTTTTGTCAGAGAAAAACTATAAAAATGTATTGTTGTAATCATACTGACCCGAAGAATATTTTTTATTTGACCCCATTTGCAATTTTTTTTCAGCACTTCACTAAATCGTGTGCAATGTAAGATGGTGCCATTAGAAAGTACAAGAAAATAAGCCCTCATATGGCTATGTGAAAATAAAAATTAAAAAAGTTATGGCCCTGGGAAGGCAGAGAGTAAAAAAGTAAGAGGTTAAAGGGAGAAGTCAGGGCCAGGCAGTAAAAACATCATCACTCCTGGCCATGTCAATCAAAGAATCAAAGTACAGAGGGTACGGCAGTTGTAGAGACAGCAGAGCCTCTAGGTGTAACAGCAACACCCCCATTGCTCTTAGAGGCACATTTGCATAAATATACATACATGCAGCAGGTGAAATAAGTATTAAACACGTCACCAATTTTCTAAGTAAATATATTTCTAAAGGTAATACTTGAAAGAAGAAAAAATAGCGGCACTCACCGTCAACTTTCTTTTTGTAACTTTATTGTAAGTAAAATCACGGTAGATGCGGGGCACCGCACAGATAAATCAGGCAAAAAATAAGTGACAGTGGTGCTATTTTTTCTTCTTTCAAGTGTTATGATTATACGTCTATTTTTTTTTAGTTTTTCTTTATATGGACATATTTCTAAAGGTACTACTGACATGAAATTATCACCAGATGTTGGCAACAACCCATCTAATCCATACAGGTAAAGAAATCAAACCATAGATGTCCATAAATTAAGTTATATGTAATAATGAGAAATGACACAGGGAAAATTTTTTGAACATGTGAAGAAAGAGAGGTGCAAAAAGTTATGGAAAGTCATGACACCAGCTGAAATCTATCAGTAATTAGACAGCAATCCCACCACTGAGTGGAAAATATCAGCTGGTTCAACTAATGGCCTATAAAAAGGTGTCTCATTACCAAAGTGCTACACAAGAAACATCTCATGATGGGTAAAACCAATGAGCTCTCTTAAGACTTTCGCAACCTTATTGTTGATAAACATTCTGATGACATTGGTTACCAAAGAATTTCTAAACTACTGAACGTTCCAGTGAGCACTGTTAGGGCCATAATCCGAAAGTGAAAAGAACATAATTTCACCATAATCCGGCCAAGTCCAGATGCTCCCCGCAAGATTTGAGACAGAGGAGTGAAAAGAATTATCAGAAGAGTTATCCAAGAGCCAATGACCACCTGTAGAGAGCTACAGAAAGACCTGGAATCAGCAGGTACAATTGTTTCAAAGAAAACATTAAGTAATGCACTCAACCTCCATGGCCTGTATGCACGCTCACCAAGCAAGACTCTATTGCTGAACAAAAAGCATGTTCAAATGCGTTTAAAGTTTGCTCAACAACATTTAGACAAGCCTAACCCAATCCCATCTAATGTTAAGGGCAAATCATTATTTTATCCCGTCGAAAGTAGGGGTCCACACATAGAGTGTTTCTATAACATGGTTATGGATGACTTGAAAGGCATGTTTAAGAATCCTTCCTCACATAATAAACAGAGCCACACTGATACACCCCAAGAAAATAACCTCAATCGTGGAGAACAATTAGCTCTAAGGAAACTTATGAATAACAAAAAGATAGTGATAAAGAGTGAGGATAAGGGAGGAGGTGTTGTCATTATGGAATCAGACTATTTAGCAGAGTCCAAGAGAATACTCTTGGATCAAGACTATTACAAAAAGATCAAAGAGGATCCAACAAAAGTTTTCAAAAAATCACTGTTTGAATTGGTATACTCAGGATATAAACTAGGTATAATTGATAAAAAAAGAAAGAACCTTTTTAAAAATTCCACACCCCTCCATATCCCGATTCTACTTTCTAACAAAAATTCATAAATCTCTCATCAAGCGTCCTGGCAGACCTATCATTTCAGGGATAGGCTGTCTGACATCCAATCTGTCAGCATATGTAGATAGTTTTCTACAAAAATATGTTCCCATGCTTCCATCCTATCTAAAAGACACTTCCCATGTGATACAGCTGCTATATTCACTTTATACTTCATCACAACTATTTTGTGTTCAATGACACCTTTTATATTCAGGTAAATGGCAGTGCGATGGGGACGAAATTTGCCCCATCATACGCCAATCTCTTTAAGGGTGTTTTTGAAGAGAGATTTGGACTATCAACACATCCCAGAGTCAAATGTTACCGCAGATATATCAAAAACATTATTTTTGTATGGAAGAGAGAGACAGATGAACTTAACCAATTCATTAAGACCCTCAACTCTAATGATTGGAATCTTTCCATTAGTCTTGAACACAATCCTGTTGAAATAGTCTTTTTAGATTTACACCTTACCATTTGCAACAAAAAGATCTCTACTAAAACTTACTTTAAAAGTGTGGATGCAAACAGCTATCTAGACTATAATAGTTGTCACCACCAAAAGTGGAAACGAAACATTCCATTCAGCCAAATTAAAAGGATTAGGAGAAACTGTTCTGATGATCAGGTAATGAGGAGCCAAGTAGTCACTTTGAAGAATAGATTTAGAGAGAAAGGGTACCCTAGAAGACTCCTTGAAGAATCCACTAAAAGGATCCTGTAAAGGATCCTGAAAGTCTCCCAGAAGGATAGTCTATTACCTCGTAACAATGCTATAAAAAACCCCGAAGAAAACGTGTCCCAAAAAAACAATCAATCAACTCAGTCTGATCACCAGATTTAACTCTGAACACAGGGAGATTAGAAACGCCCTAATAAAGAACTGGGTAATCCTATTGAAAGACCCTATTTTGGGCAAGTTCATTCCTCAAACACTGGGTATCATTTTCCGCAGAGCTAAGACACTGAAGAACCTAATAGCCCCTTCTTGTCCTAAAATTAACACCCCTATTAGGCCAATGAAAGAACAAAAAGACGTAGGGGTTTTTAAGTGCGGCACAAAAAGTTGCAAATATTGCACCATCATTACTCATAATACAAGCGAGATCACAGACCTGCACAATGAAGAAACCATCCGCATTCGCCATAAAATGAATTGTGGGACCACCTATGTTATATATCTATTACAGTGCCCCTGCAAGCTCCTTTATGTGGGATGTACCACTAAATCTTTAAGAGAGCGAATGAACGAGCATCACTCAAACATCAAGAGGAAAGTAATGACCGACAGCGTCTTCCGCCACTTTGCACTCATGGGGACTTCACCTCCCTACGAGTGACCCCAATTGAATGGGCACCACAATCTTACCAGTTGTTGTGTCGCAAAAAAATGTTTTGGATCTTTTGTTTTAACACTTTGACACCTTAGAGTTTAAATGAGTCACTAGACTATATAAACTATTGACCCATTCTATTGACACAACATGCAATACAGTATGATAGGGGTGGGTGTCTCCCTCTGACATCTGATCCAGCAGACTATATATACTATTATGTTTTTTTATTATATATGTTTTTCCTGTATGTGCATTTGCCTATTTATGTATATCTTTTTCTAATGTGCATTTTAACCCATTTATATATTTTTGTATATATTTTTTTATATACTGTTTATATGTCTTTTATATAGGGGTCTTTCACGCTATTTTTTCCTTTTTATATGTGTTATTTTTTACGTATATATGTGTACACTATTCTAACCTTGGTCTCATTCAGCATTTATCATATTTTTCATATTTTAATGCTCTAAAAAAACTTTTTGTCCCCACCCCCTGATTTGGTTAATTTAATTAAGTAATCCATTTAATCAATTAAAACTATATTCATTTTAGCCACTTAAGCAGTATGTTTCATAATCTTATGACATATATATATTTTTTTTCCTTCTATTTTTTTATTTTATAATTTTTTTATCTATTTTTTATATCTTATCTATGTTTTATATTCTCATGATATAGGTTTTTCCTTCTATTTTTATATTTTATTATTTTCCATCCATCTTCATATTTAACATTATTATTATTCGGGCCTCTCCAGTTCCACTTTGGAATGCATAGAACGAAGTTTCCTATTTACGCTCCAGCACTCACATCATGTGCCACGCCGCTTCTTGATGTGTTCCATGCTGGAGCGCAAAATACGGGAAGTGACGTCACTTCCGGTTTAGTCCTCTGCAATATGGACTTTTTCACCAAGGCTTTACTTTGAGCTGCCCACTTGGCCACCTTGTAGATATAGGTTAGCTCTTATTCCTACTGCCTGTCGCTCAATCTAGGGCAATATATATAACAAATATACGCAAAAATGATGTGCGTTCCACAGTGGAACGCACATAACCGGAAGTGACGCACTTCCTGACGCCACTTGCGGTCTGAAGCTTCCCGCTTTTTTGCACGTGCTATATCCCCACTGTAGGTATATAAGACTGTCATCCCATGTATTTGTGCATATTCTGTATCTGTATTGCTCCTGAAGAAGGGGGCCATTCTGTACAAGACCCCTGAAACGCGTTGAGTGCCGTGAGTTTATATAATAAAGGAATATTGACGCTGGATTCCTGGCTGCCATCATTTTCCACCAACTTTGAAGCGAACCCGGCTGGGGAGGCTCTGTCTGAAGGTGTCTTGAGCTGTAACCAATAGACAACCTCCCCAAGTGAAGTGAATTATACTTATATTATTTGCTTTTATTTTTAAGAAGAAACTCTGTATAAACTGTCCATTGGTACCCATCACCGTTGGTAAAACATCTATTTGATTGGTTTGCCCTGCATCATTATCATTGGTTTATCTGTAATTTCATGTCTCTACTAAACATCTTTAGGTGTGCTGTTTAAATTCACTCCCCAAATTCCTATAGTCGATATTCTAATCACCCCTACTCAGGGTTTTTGATTTGTTCCATTAAGGAGTGGCGCCATTGTGTTGGTCACATCTCGTTCTTTCTCCTTTTTTTTTTTATTTCTTCTCTTTAGTTGCACTTTGACCATTAGGCTGCCTTCCTATTTAGTCTTCATTTATTTATATATACATATATATTTTTCTCTCATCCGTCTAACTTGGTGCACATCATCCACCCTCTTGGCGCCCGTTCTATTTTCATCTTATATATTCTGGGTGTCTTACCCTCAATATATATTCCATTCTGTGGACCTCTTTTTTATTGCCTACATTTTTTCCACTTTTATACACTATTTCAGCATACGACACTAGCAAACTTCAAATAATTGAAGAAAGGATGAATGGACAAATGTACCGAGACATTCTTGATAAAAATCTGCTGCCATCTAGTGATGAATGATCAAATGTTTGCGAACCGCGCGACCGCGGCAGGCCCCATTCCTTTTAATGGCAGGCGAACCTGTAAAAACCTTCAAATCATATTTGCAGCCAACAAGTACTTACTAGAAGTGCACAAATAGTCCCACAAGATGGACAGTGACATACCAGAGGGGGATCAATGGCAAAAATTCCCACAAAAAATATGTATTTTAATCAGGGGCCATTTTTATGCGTCTTAAAGGGAAACTCTCAAAAATGTGCCTGCTGTAGCCTAGAAAAGAAACTTTATTTTAGGGCACGGGAGTACGGGCCCCAAAAATTAAGCATTCACCGGACAGAAAAGAACAAGTGATTATGTGGCTGGAGGTATATTAGGCGGTCAGTGGATAACAATTTTACTGTAGGCCAGTGGAGTACAGGCCTCAAACATTAGGTATTAACCGGACAGAAAAGAACAAATGATTATGTGGCTGGAGGTATATTAGGAGGTCAGTGGATAACAATTTTACTGTAGGCTACTGGAGTACAGGCCCCAAATATTAGGATTATGCTGCTGTATATACATAAGACAAGGACCATTCTTTGTTCTGGGTGGTGGCAGATATGTGTGGGCTGGCATGAGGAAATTCAATTAAACGTGGTCGGCACAGGTGTTGAATTCCTCCAAGGTCCATTCCTCATTCATTTATAAAAATGTGAGGTAGTCCACACTGTCGTGAGCTACGCGAGTGCGCTTATCGGTCACGATCCCCCCTGCTGCACTGAACGTCCTTTAGGACAGGACACTAGAGGAGGGGCAACCCAAGAGTTCCATGGCAAATTGTGCCAGCTCTGGCCACAGGTCAAGCCTGCACACCTAGTAGTCCAGGCCTTCCTCGCTTCTCAGAGCATCCACATCGGCCGTTAGCCCGATGTAGTCGGACACCTGTCAGTCTAGGCGTTTCCTGATGCTGGATCCGGAGGGCGGCTGTCGATGGGTTGGCTGAAAGAATGATCTCATATCCAAAGTGACCAACACATCTTCAAACCGCCCTTTTCTTGCAGGCGCAGTATGATTGGCACCCTCACGTGTTTCGCTGTGTGTGGAACATCCACTGCCAGCGCCCGCAACAGCAGAATGCAGCCTTGCCCTTTATGCTTTTTATACAGGGGTCCCTCTTCAAACACTGGAGCATGAAGGCCCCCATTTGCACTATATTGGAAGCGATGGAGTGCCCTGGCTCCTGCTCATCTCCCAGGGGAATGTCATCCTCGGTCTCCTCCCCCCAGCCACGGACAACACAGTCCCCCTCAAAGCCTGCTCTTCTTGCTCCTCCTCCTCCCCCCAGCCACCATCCTCCTCTGACTCCTCTTCAGACTCCTGCTGACTTGTCTCAGATGGAGTAGACCCCTGGGAATTCATTCAGCATTGCGACTTCCTCATCTTCCAGCTCCTGCTCCTCGACGGCTTGATCAATGACACGACGCAATGCACGCTCCAGAAAGAATGTCACTGATGGCTCCCTGGCTGCAACTGACCAGTTTGGTGATCTCATCAAATGGCCACAGAAGTCTACATGCGTCGCGCATGAGCAGCTACTGGCGCGGTTAAAGAAACCAAGCTTCCCAGAACCTGTCCTGCTGCAGAGTTCCTACAGATAGCACCAAACAATTGAACGTCCAACACCATAAATTACGAAAAATACAATTTTATTAAATATATAATGAAACACAAATGTACCATAAAACTAGCAGCAAATCAATGTAACACATTTATGGAAGAAAAATAGGAGGGAACCGCAGGATCAACACACGAAGGGCAAACACATAAAGTGCATAGTAACAAGTATATATGGCACGCCAAAGCTATTATTAAATGAACCAAGCCCAGACAAATAGTCCCTATAAATGGCAGAAAAAAGCTAAAGAGTGGTGCAAAATAATAAGCTATACCCTCCACGAGTGTGTCGATCCTGCGGTCGCCTCCTCCCAACGCCGTTTCGCCCAAACTGGCTTCTACCGGAGATAGTTCATACAGGTAGCCGTTAACGGCACATTGCTGCTGAAGCAGCCTATCAGGCATATATAAGGTAGACTTTCAGCACGTAGGGCTGTCACAAATCAGACATCTGACGGGCAGGTTGTGTCGCCGCTGAACTTTAGCAAGGTGAACCATGGCTGTGTGAGATCTTCTGAAATAGCCAGAGATTTTTCTGGCCTGGCACAAGACATCCTGGACCCCGGGGTATTTGGCAATGAATAGCTGCACAACTAAGTTCAGGACGTATGCCATGCACGGGAAGTGTGTCATTTTGCCCTGTTTCAGCACGCTCAGCAGATTGGCACCATTGTCGCACACCACTTTACCAACTGTCAAATTGAGCGGGGTTAGCCACTAATCGGCCTGTGACCGCAGAGCTGAAAGCAGTGCAGGACCGGTGTTGGCTCTTGGCTACCAGGCCGCAGCACAGCATGGCAACGTCTCACCTGGCACGTCGAATAGGTCCTGGGGAGCTTGGGGGGTGCAGCGGAAGAGGCGGTAGTAGTGGAACAGGAGGAGTCAGCCGAGGAGGAGATGGAGGATGGAGTAGGAGGAGGAGAAGAAGAGGCAGGCCTGCATGCAATCCGTGGTGGTAACACCAAATCCACACAAGAGTCATGGGTTACATGCTTGACGCCGTCAAAAGGTTCACCCAGTGGGCAGTAAAAGTTATGTACCTTCCCTGCCCGTGTTTGCTAGTTCACATGTCTGTGGTCAGATATATCTTGGCACTGACACTGTGTGCCAGAGATATATTCACTTGCTGCTGAACGTGGCCATATAGCTCTAGGATGCTCTTCTGGGAGAAATATTTCCTTTCGGAGACCTTCCATTGCTGTGTGGCAATGGCCACAAAGGCCTTCGAGTTCACCAGTTTATATGGCAGTAGTTGGCGGGCAAACAGTTCTGACAAGCTAGCGAACAGCTGTTGGGCAAGAGGGTTATCCGGCGTCATCAACTTTTTACGCTCGAACATTTGGGCCACAGAAGCCTACCTTCTGCCATATGAACGCAAAGACAGCACGGTGAAAGGTGGAGGACAAATGGGAGGAGAGAGTAGAAGGAGAAGAGGCAGCACGTGGAGCGCCGGGAGTGTGGCTTTGTGGGTTCTGACGGTGTTGCTCCCACTGGGCTCGGTGATGGGAGGCCAGGTGCCTTCTTAAGGTGGTCGTCCCTAGGTGAGTGTTGGGCTTACCGGGACTTGTGCGTTGACAGCACAGGCTGCAGATGGCAACACTATTATCAGCAGCTGACACGTTAAAAAAAGCCCACACTGCGGAGCCATGTGCCGGCATCCTGGGAGCGCCAGATGTGACCGTGCATGGTGGATGGCTCGCTCCAGATACATTTGCAGTCTGCTTTTTGCCTCCTGTGCCCTGAAAGCTCTGCCTGCTTCTCCTTCCTCTCTGCTGCTCCGTCTCTCCCTCTGAACTTCCCTCCTCTTCCTCTCTTGTGGGCACCCACATGATGTCCATCAGCACGTCATCATCGTTACCTTTACCACCACTGACATTTGAGATCTCGCAGTAGGCAGCGGGGACCTCCCTCCTTAGGCTGATCTATGTCGTCAGACCGCTGGGTGGCGGCCGTTGCTACCCCCTCTTCCTTATCCGATGCCAAGAATGGCTGCGCATAGGTAAGGTCTGGGAATGGATGGGAAAATAATTCCTCTGACTCGAGTGGAGGGGCTATGGTGGTGGTGGTGTCTTTGGGGATGCACACAGCAGACAGTGAGGAGGGTGCAGATACAGAGGATGAGGAGGATGCAGAAGCGGAAGGGTGAGTGAGCCACTCAACCAACTCTGGTGCATCCTTTGAAGTAATCGCACGCACCTTCTCCAGCTTCCCACTTAGGCTCCGGCCTGGTGCACTTGCCCGACCCCTACCACCCCTGCGGAACAGCCTGCCTCTTCCTGTGCCTGTCATTTTCAAAATCCCTAGAGAAGAGCAGTATTTGTGGAAGCAGGTATATCGCAGCCCTCAATAAGTACTTGGTGGAAGCAGGTATATCAAACCCCTTAATCAGTATTTTGTGGAAGCAGGTATATTGCACCCCTCAATCTGTTTTTTTTTTGGGCAACAGGTATATCATACCTGTTGCAAATAGTTGTTCCAATAGCGCTTGCCCCTCTATATACCTGCGGTATTGCAGCAGAACCACACACAACTGCTGCACAATACAAATGCACTATATACTTTCTATGTTAGAAAGTATATTATAGGTATATCACACCCCTCAATCACTTTTTTTTTGGTCTTAACAGGTATATCACACCAGTTCGAATTAGTTGTTCCAATAGCGTTTGTCCCTCTATATACCTGCGGTATCGCAGCAGAACCGCACACAACTGCACAATACACATGCACTATAATATACTTTCTATGTTAGAAAGTATATTATAGGTATATCACACCCCCCAGTATGTCACACCTATCGATAGCACACCTATAGCAGTCCTTAAAAGTACTTTTGTGGCCTTATTAGCTAGCGTTTGGTGTCCCTAACAATCTGTCCATGCTCCTCAAAACAACCTCTCCCTACACTGGTAAAACACAGAATGTAAAATGGCTGCCAGATCTGGTTCATTTATAGGGTGGAGGTGTGTCCATATGCTGAAACGTCTCAATTGGCTGTCCTGCCCCACCTGATGGATGTGTTATGGGTCAAAGTTTGGCGCAATCCAAAAGAATATGGCGCATGCAAACATCGCAAAATGTTCGCATGTTCGGCAAATCGCGAACGCGCAAAGTTCTCCGAAATGACCGCCGGGTGAACCGCAAGGCCATCTCTACTGCCCTCTACCAGGATGATGAAGATGATCCCAAACACACAGCAAAGGAAACTCTCAATTGGTTTCAGAGAAAGAAAATAAAGCTGTTAGAATGGCCCCATCAATCACCTGACCTGAATCCATTAGAAAATTTATGGAAGGAGCTAAAGCTCAGAGTTCACAGAAGGAGCCCAATGAACCTTCAGGATTTGAAGAGTATTTGTGTGGAAGAATGGGGCAAAACCCCACCTGAGCAATGCATGCGACTAGTTTATCCATATAGGAGGCGTCTTGAATCTGTCATCACCAACAAAGGCTTTTGTACGAAGTATTAAATACATTTCAACAAACATGTTCAATACATTTTTCCTGTGTCGTTTCTCATTATTACATATAACTTTATTTTATAATTTATGGACATCTATGGTTTGATTTCTTTGCCTGTGTGGATTGGATGGGTTGTTACCGACATCTGGTGAGAGTTTCATGTCAATAGCACCATGAGAAATATATTTACTTAGAAAATTGGTGACGTGATCAATACTTATTTCACTCGCTGTATATATATATACACTTTATTTTTCTTAGCAGTGCGGGCACACATGAACATGGGACCAACACAGATGCCTTCAGCTGACAAGCGCACATGTAACAGGTCAGTCAGTTTCATAGGTACAAATCTTCGTGGATTTACCAGAGATCTGTTTTTGCATTGAAAATGGTGAAATCTGCACTAACAATTTATATGCTACAGATTTCAAAATCTGCACTGCAGGTCAATTTCCATAACGAATAAATCTGCGCCATAGAAATTCACATGTAATATGTACCATTTGTACAGTATGTGGCCTAAAGTTGCAAGAAAACAGCATTAAGTTAAACATACCGATCAACTGCAATTCAACAAGATGTTCTGAAACAACACATTTCTTTTTCAACATCTTTGCTGGAGTTGCAAAAAGACATAGTAAAGTCTGACCACATGCATCAGTAACAATAGTTATATGCCAAAATATACAATTATGCCCCACTTGAAGTATTTAGTAAGGGTGTCTAACAAAATATCAGCATGAGTCATTCTATAGTTTTTTGCCACTTCAAAGCAATAGCCAAAGACTAACACATAAAAAACAGCCTTCCAGTAAGGTCAAATTTAAGAACATTCCTTACAAAGCCTTCTCCATGACCTTTATAAGTTTGTTAATTAAAGGGATTTTCCATGTTCTTTAACCCCTTCCTGACAGAGTGATTTTTATTTTTTTTGCGTTTTCATTTTTTACTCCCTGCCTTCTTGGAACCATAGCTTATTTTTCCTTTTCCGCCATATGAGGACTTTTTGTGTTTTTTGCTGGACAAGTTGTACTTTATACTGTATGTCATCATTTAATATTGCATATGATATAGTTGGAAGCTGGAAACAAAATCCAAATGTGATGGAATGGATCCGCCCCCACAGACAGGAAACCTGAAGAATAAAAGGGCAGGCACTCTCCTCCCAAGTCCGCCCATATAAGGTTTAGATGATCGATAATACATTTTTAACTGAATGCATAACTGAAACCAAATATAACAATTTTTTTTTTGCTTGTGGGTAGAGATCAACCAACAACCCAAAGGGAGGAAAATAAGGGTGCTGTCGTGGGTTCTGGAAAATCCAATTACCGGTGTGTAATCATTTTTCCTTTCACCCACGACAGCACCACAAGTGATTTACCAGAGGAAACAATTAGGGTGGGAGAACAGAAAGAAGCACCTTTTCACCAAAAGCGGAACCTGAAGAAGAAGAGTTCAAATCAAGCCAGTAGTGCTTAAAAAGGTTGAAGAAGGAGACCAGGTAGCTGCTCTGCAAATATCCTCTATGGGGACTGAGGAACTCTCTGCCCTGGTAGAATGTGCTTTAAGACCCACTGGAGGAGAAAAGCCAGAAGAAGAATAAGCCAAAGAAATAGCAGAAACAATCCATCTAGCAATGGAACTTTTAGTGGCAGCCTTGCCCTTATTCACTCCCTCAAAGAGTATAAAGAGTTAAGAAGACTTTTGCCAACCTTCAGTGCGGGATAGATAACTGATTAAAGCTCTTCTTACATCTAAGCAATGAAGAGATTTTTCTTCTTCCAACTTCGGGTTCTTAAAAAAGGTAGGAAGAATCTCCTGTGACATATGAAAAGTGGAAGACACATTTGGAAGAAAAGCGGGATCCGGCCGGATCAGCACCTTATCCTCCAAACTAGTAGTGTAAGGGATATGGCATGAATCTCATTAACCCTGCGAGCAGAAGTTACCGCAATTAGCAGGCACAATTTTAAGGTGAGACACTTAATGGAACTGGAATCTAAAGGCTCAAACGGAGGTTGGGTTAAGGCTTTAAACACTACGTTAAGGTCCCAAGGAGGGGATTTATTGGAGGTTATTGGGGTGAACCCAGCTACTGTTTTAAAGAACCGCGACATCCACGGGCACCCTGCAAACTCTTGATTAAATAAGGCACAACGCCGAAACCTGTACCTTTAAGGTACTTCCTGCTAGGCCTAGTTCTAACCCTTTCTGGAGGAATTCTAAAACTAGACGAATGATAACAGAAGAGGGGATTTGTTCAACCTGGATACCTGCAAATTCCAAGAACCTCTGCCAAACCCTAGCATAGATAGCCACAGATACCTTCTTTTAAGGTGAGTGGAGATCAGGCATCAGAGAATCCCTTTCTACATAGTAAGAACCTTTCAAATTCCAGGCAGTTAGATATATATTTTTTATATCTGGGTGTAATACTGGACCATGGCTCAAAAGGATCTGAGACCAACATGATCCTGAGCCACGTGAACCATAACCTCCTCGGCCAAAACGGGGCTATGAATATGACCCTCGCTTGATCCTCCCTGATCTTTCTTAGAACTCTTGGGATCAGAGGGAGGGGAGGAAAGGCATAGGCTAGGGGAAGTTTCAGGGCTGTAGGAAGGCATCTATCCCACAAGGGAATCCCGCCGGATCTAGAGAAAAGAAGTTTTGAACCTTCCTGTTCTGGGAGGTAGCAAAAAGGTCTATTGCTGGCTGGCCCCAGAGAGTCGTTATTTTCTTGAAAATAAACTGATTCAGACTCCATTCGGCCCGAGATAGGAAGTGGCTACTTAGAAAGACCACCTGTCCATTTTCCACCCCCCCCCCCCCCTAATATGTACTGCTGAAATCGAGGCACATTCTTTTTCCGCTAATAGGAGGATCCTCTGGGCCTGCTGCATCAGAATCCTACTCCTTGTACCCTCTTGTCTGTTCAGATAAGAAACCACTGTTTTGTTGTCTGACATAATCCTGAGATTTTTTCCTCTTATTCTTAGAAGGACTGAACTCATGGCTATGCTGACAGCAGTAAGTTTCTTTAGGTTTGAGGATCCCCTGATCTGGGTGTCCTGCCAATGACCCTGTACAGAAATTTCTTGAATATGAGCACCCCACCCCCAGGGGCTTGCAATGGTTGTTAAACAAACAAGGTCCTCTAACTTCCATGGGACTCCCTGAACCAAGTTCTTCTGTTCCAACAACCAAGCCAGGCTCAGTAGAGTCTGATCCAAGATTCTTATTTTTTGATCTAGGGAACTGTTCTTCTGCCAACTGGAAAGAATTTCCCACTTGTAATCCCTTGAGTGGAGTTGTGCCCATTTCACCGCCAGAATACATGACGTGAAGGACCCTAAAATAGACATTGCCTACATTATGGAGATTAATGGGTTCCTGGCTAAATCTCTGATTCTGTCCCGAATCTGAATGACCTTTTCCTCCGGCAACAAACATTTCTGAGAAGAGGAGTCTAAAATCAGACCCAGAAAGGTCTGTATTTTGGTTAGTCGTGGTTTTGATTTTTCTAAATTTAAGACCCAGACTAATTTCTGTAAAATTTCTGATACTTTTGAGATGGCTTGACCACAAGTTTCTTCTGTTTTTCCCACTATTAAAAAATCATCCAGGTAGGGAATAAAAAGAATATCTTTTTCTCTTATGTGGGCTGCCATTTCCGCTATTATTTTTGTAAAGACCCGTGGGGCCATGGTAAGGCCAAATGGAAGTGCTTGAAACTGAAGATATTGCAACTGTCTGTCTATCTTTACTGCGACTCTTAAGAATTTCTGATGATCGTAAAAAATTGGGACATGATAGTATGCGTAAATGTTTTTTTTTTTAATCTGAAGCCTTTTCTAACAAATCATCTAAAACCGGCCCAAAAAGGTATTCCCCTTCACATAGAACCCCACATAATTTTTTGATGGGAGGTCACCCACCCAGTTTTTTAGCCACAGAGCTCTACGGGCAGAGTTTGATAAAGCGGCCGACCTGGCCGCTAATCTAACTGAATCGGCTGAAGCCACGGGCGTAGGAAGCAGGGGGGGACTGGGGGGTCGGATCCCCCCCAGGAAATAATGCGGGGGGGACAGTTATGCTAAAATCCCCCCCAGCGGCAGCGGGACAATGTGTGCGGCGGTGGCGGGGCACAGGGAGATGAACGCTTCCATTGCGGAAACGTTCATCTCCATAGTAATCTGTATCGCCGTCCTCAGGACAGCGATAAAGATGGCTGTGCTGCGGAGCAGGAGAGGGCGTCTCCCTTCCCTGCTCCTCTGATAGGCTGCCGGCACTAGGCCTGCAGCCTATCAGATGTTGGTACAGGCGGCGCGATGACGTCATCGCGCCATCTGTGAGCCGTACAGCGCGGGACACAGGCCGGAAGAGGCCTGCATCGTATCGCTGTGACTGATGGAGGTAAGTATAAGTGTCTTGTTTGGTGTGTGTGTGTTTTCTTTTTTAAACCGGACCCACTGGCCCATAAGGGGGAGGGTTAAGAGATTTTGGCACTTGGGGGGGGGAAGAGAGATATGTGGGTGTGGCTTGAGGGGTGGCAGGGACACAGGGGCCCCATAAGTGCTGTACCCACCAGATTTTTGTGGCTTCCTACGCCCATGGCTGAAGCATCATTTTGGTTTTCTAGTTCAGAGAGCCAGACCATAAGGGAGCGGGCTGTACATGTTGAGGCTATACTCGGCCTGAATGAAGAAGTAGATGCTTCCCAAGCTCATTTTAAAAAGGATTCAGCTTTTTTATCTAGGGGATCTTTTAATACTCCCATGTCATCAAGGGAAGGGCCATTTTCCTCGACACTTTAGAAATAGCTACATCAATTCTGGGTGCCTTATCCCAAGTAGTGCAGTCTTCTTCTTTAAAGGGGTATTTACGTTTAAGCTCTTTTGAAATATAGACCTTTCTATTAGGTCTTTTCCATTCTCCTTAAATTAAGGCTGATACGTTGTTATGTACCGGAAAGGTGCTGTGGTGTCTAGACTCTAATCCCCCAAACATAATGTCCTGATTTGACTTAGGTTCTTTCACTTCTTGAATGCCCATGGTAGATCTTACGGCTTTTAAGAGTCTATCCGTATCCTCTATTGGAAAACATGGTTTACCGGTAATCTCGCCTTCCTAAGAAGAAGATAGGGATGAACAGTCAGACGGATAATATAGAGAGGAGCGCAATTCATCTTCCTTGGAATCAGATGAAGCGGGCTCCTGAGACGTCTCAAGTTGCCTCAGTTTAGGCTCTCTTACACCGGCAACTTTTCTAGAGGATAGAGAAGAATTTACTTCAGATCTGACCAATGCCTGCAGACACTTATAAAACGATGGAGATTCCTCAGCCGCTGTTCTATCAATACAGGTCTGACACATCCTCTTCTCCCAATCAGGTGCTAACACTGTTTTACATAGGCCACACTCCTTATTCTTCTTTTTAGATACAACCTTTCTAGGCTTTGTCTGCAAATACATTAAGCATAATGGTATCAGGAGTAAAACTAGACCCCACATGCCCTAGAACACTCATTCCTTGCAGGTACCAGTGCTGGAGGGACTCCAGAGTCTTCTGTATGCTTTTCCTCCTACATTTTGCTCAGTGGACTTGTCCAGCCAGCGCTCTGAATAGGACGCCGTACTCCTGCATGCCAGGCGCCCTTCTCATAGGCGCTCTGTTATGGTGTCACCGCGACCCGCACCGCACGCCGGTCACGTGGTTTAGTTGCTTTCTCCAGCCTATCTCCTTGCCAGAAGCTCCTCCCCTTGCAGCCAGGAAGTCGGTGCCTGTGGTGCATCAGCTATGCTGCCAGGCACATAATCGCTCCAGCACCCAGGAAGCTCCCTCTAGAGCCATGCGGTGCCTCTGCCCATCCCCGTAGTGCACCATTGATGCCACCCTTACCTCTGGGGACTGCAGGTATGCCTAGGTCTCTCAGGTCTTAACAATACCGGGGGTAAAGAAGTAGGAGCACCACCAGGGGAAAGGATCTGAAAGAAAAACTGAATGCTTCCCCAGAGACAGGAAACCACACTGATTTGGGAGGAAAGTGTCCGCCCTTTTATTCTGCAGGTTTCCTGTCTGTGGGGGCATATCCTCTCTCTCGTGGTCCTGTCGTGGGTGAAGGGAAAAACTGCCATGTGCTCTTCCTTCTGTGGATCAGTACGATTATGGCGATACCACATTTGTATAGTTTTTCTTATTTGTATAGTGTTTTGATATTGAAAAAAATTATAACTTTAGAAAAAATTATGTTTTCTTTTTAAAGCCATATTCTGACCCCCATAACTTTTTATAGTTACTTCTACGGAGCTGTGTGAGGGCTCATCGGTCATATTGATTTTTTTCCACTATACCATTCACAATAATTCACCATATTGGATGTTTGGACGCTTTGAGATGCAGCGATGCCTATGATGTTTATTTTTTTATTATTTATTGATTTTGATTTTGGGGAGATGGGAGTGGTTTGAATTTCTTTATTTTTTTTAGTTTTTGTTACACCCCAAGTAGACCCCAGCATGCAATCATTAGACTGCAATTTGTAAAAAAATAATGGAATTTTTATCCATTACCAGATACAAAGATCAGTATATTACAATTCAGTGCTGCCACCTGCAGGTCTCATTTGTAATATACAAATATTAGGCCTAGAAGCCTATTACAGGCTCTGGTTTATTACTTCAATGGAACGCCTTCCCCAATCTTAGCCAAGCTAAGGTGTTCCTGCCCCGGAAAGCCCGCTTCCGGGTTTTCAGCCTCTCAGATGCTGTGGTCATATAAATCAAGGAATGTATACAGAGGTGTGTGTGGGGTACAAAAAGTGTTATGTAGAGAGTTGGGTGAAGATGTACTAGCCCAGATGTTAATGGGTA
The DNA here is from genome assembly GCA_033119425.1 of Bufotes viridis. Taxonomy (NCBI): domain Eukaryota; kingdom Metazoa; phylum Chordata; class Amphibia; order Anura; family Bufonidae; genus Bufotes; species Bufotes viridis. Next base: position 318,362,540 of record CM065593.1, on the reverse strand, counting down.
ATGCATGTAATGATCGTATGGTTATGTGGACATCTAATATTTTGTATATATGTTATGACTTAGGACTATGTAATAAAAAGGAAATGGAACTTGGGTATGTGTGTATATGAAACTATTAGATAAACTGGGAGAGAAAAAATAAAATAAAAAAATAATTAAAAGCAGACCAAGCTAATCCCATAACTGCTTATAGTATAAAATTCTGTAGTAAAAATATATATATAGGAGATAAAAAATAAATAATAAAAATACAAACTCGTTTAGTGAGATTAAGTGATCACAGGTTAATTTCAAAGGCCTCATTTAGTCCATATGGTTTCAGAGTGTTAAGTTTAAAAATCCAATACATTTCTTGTCGCCTTATATAGCTGAGGTCATTGCGCTCATGTTCTGGTACCTGTTCTATGGGTGTTACCCTAAATCCTGAAAAGGAACTGTCATGATTTTCTGCCGCATGTCTAGACACGCTATGTTTCAGGATTTTTTTCTTAATATTTGACCTATGTTTATTGAGCCTATTACGGAGTGTTTGGACGGTGCGACCCAAAAGTAATCTTTCTGACAGATAGGGTTGCAACATAAGGACCTGGGTTGGCCACATTTGCTAATTCCTGTACATGTTGTTCTCATATCAGTCTTCTTTGTGCGTTTAAGTTTTCTCGGGGCCAACGTGTTCTTCTATGTCTAAGGAGGGGTATCTCAGGAATAATTTTGCTCAGCACTGGATCCTTCTTCAGGATATACCAGTGTCTGGCCAAAATTGATTTGATGTTATTATGATTTTGGTTATATGTGGTGATAAAGTTCCATTCAAAGGTATTGTTTTTTTCAGGGGGGTTTTCTTTCCACAGTATTAGACAATCTGATTGCTTTAGTGAATACACTTTTTCTAAAGCACCTAAAATGAGGTCTCCTGGGTAATCTGGTTGACAAAATAGCGCTTTACTTGCAAAAGTTCTCTTTCCTAGTACAGTTTCGGTGATGGGCATGGTATGATCTAGGGTTAAATAATCCGCTACACATTTAATCCCAAGAGAATGGGGTATGTTAGAGTAAAGGGCTGAGACATAAAGGGTAAATCAATAGTAATTGTCCTCCCATGCTATTTGTTGTAATTAAAGTATCAGTGAAGTGGAGTCTTTAAGGTAGGATCTGAGCCCCAGTTACTGTTTCTGTAAAAAAAAAAAAAATTTAATATAATGAGAAAGGTTCCGTGTCATTGAATTCACCCCTGAAGTTATCGGTCTTCCTGGGGAGTTTTTCAGATTTTTGTGAATTTTCGGTAAGTGGTAAAAAAGAGATAAAGCAGAATCTTCGACGTCAAGGTATTCCCTTTCTTTTTTGTCTACAAAAGGTTCACCTGACTTGATGAGTAAAGAGAATTCTTTCCTATACTGATCCGAGGGGTCATCTTGTAGCCACATGTAGTACTCAGTGTCTGATAGAATTTAATGGCTTCCTTGATATAATCAACTTTATCCTGTATAATGATACCACCCCCTTTGTCGCCGTTCCAGATAACTATATTGTTATTGGACTTTAATTTATTTAAAGCAAATTTCTTGGCAGGTGTGAGGTTATGCTTAGGGTTCGGAACACGGTTAATCTGTTGAAACTCATCTGCAACTACCGTGTAGAAGGTGTCAATAAAATAGCCTTTATGGTGTACGGGATAAAAATTAGAGGTGGGTTTCAATACAGATGCTATAGCTGTTACTTTCCCTTGTGTGGGTTGTGGGCTTCCTGATGGTGGTAATGTTTTTTTTTTGGAGCATTCTCGAGTATTTAAAATTGTCACTTTATTGTGAGTTTCTTGATAAATAAGTCCAGGAACAGGTTAAATTCGTTGATTTGGGCCATTGGGCAGAAAGAGAGGCCTTTTGCTAATAGTGATATTGCCTTTTTAGACAGTTTGTGGGTTTGTGGGTAGATAAATTGAAGATACCCAGGGCCCTGACAGACTGCGTTGGTGACTCTATTGCAGCTTTTTTTTTGCCGTTGCCCCCCTGCAGCCTCTTCTGGATTTTTTCTTTTTAAGGTGGATTTTTGGCCCAACGGATGGAAATAACTTTTTACGGTAGTTGTTTTCGAGCTTTCTCAGATCGGGAATAATGAGGTGGGGGTGATGATGGGAGGTAGGGCTAAAAAAGAAAAGGAAGTCGAAGGGCCAGTACAGTATGTAATCCATTGAAGATCGTGGTGTTATTTGAGGGCGCAGGAATAAAAGTTGCACATTCACATGCTGGTTGCTCAGGGGTGGGGGATGCAGGGGGGTCTCTATGGTGCTGATTCATAAAGACAGTATGGGATGATGGAGGGGTGAGATTAAGGAGGGTAGCGAGAGAGTCTGCCTTGACGTCAGATGTTGGAGTAAAAACTGGCGAAATAGGAGATCCTTCAGAGGGTGAAATCGGATAAACCGAAAATTGCGTAGCTGGTAGATTTAATGGGGCACAAGCTGCCAGGATGTCATCAGTGATCAAGGAAGTCGGTGGGACAGGTGTAGGGTGAATAGGAATTTGAGGGTGTATTTTGATGTAGAATGAGTATGGAAATCTGTAGTAGAGTTGTTCCCCATATTATTTGTAGTGTGAGGTGAGGTATGAACAAACTCAGCTTGGTCTCTAACATGAATGCCATTATTGGACCAGTTGTCATTGGATGGGTCCCTCAATTGGTAATAGGGTATAGTGATACAAATGGAACATCGAGAGTAGCTGTAGTCAGGTGTGGTGTCACGGTGGGGAGTGGGGAAAACCCCCCACTGTGCAATGTCTGCAACTACTGGGCAGGAATGCAGGGAACAGGGAGCAGTTGACCGCCTGGCGCGTCCCTATAACTGCCCCTAGACTCAGATGGTAAGGAGACTCATGCCCACGAGTCTCAGATGGTAAGGAGACTCATGCCCACGAACCTTGAGCCCTAGGAATCCCTGCATAGCCCTAGAAGACAGAGACAGGGCAGAGACCACACGCTCATCCTAGACCACGGATAAGCGGTTCTCCAGAGGCCCAGTAGAGGACAGTGGCCAGACAGTGTACGAACCTGCACGACAGGTAAGTGAACAGGGAAATACAACTAACCCAACATACCCAGGCTTACCTGCCGCAGCAGAGATGGAACCAATACCAGGACCTCCTGGACCCCCATGCGGACACCAGATGCATGGGGCCTCCAGGCAGGGCAGCACACAGTCTGGACTTTGCTTAAAACCCTCCTGGAAAGCAACCCCCTTCCGGAGGAGACACACCATAACACAAACCTCCAAACAAAGCCCACACCATCACAACATACACCAGGTGGGGGAGGGCCAACCGAAGGACGCAGGAGGGGACACACAAACTGAGAAAGGGAAACAATCAATATAACAAATAAGGGTGGCTCACACAGACACAACATTCAGCCAGGGAGCATAGCTCCTACGCAGACAGACAAACAAGACCAAACTGACCTCAGGCTCATGTTTGTATATATTTAGATCACATTTATATCAATATGTGTCTGGCATCGTAGTATATATTTGTATGTGCTGATATACATATAGTCGGTGTATCGCTAACACGAGACATCTTGAGCAAGTGTTAATCATCACATATGGTATCCACGGCTGTGGTGTTCCATTGCTCTATGTACTGTAAGTTTGTTGTTTTTGTGTACCTAGAATAGGCCACCACCTAGGGGCATAACAGCACTATAGGGTTAGCCTAGGCCCTATTAGGAGGTTCCAGAACACGGGATCACCCCTATCGGGGCGGCCATTCCGTTTATAGGCAGGGTTTATTAGTATAGGGCCACATATAGGGATAGGCCCACATCTACAAGCAAACACCCTACCTAGACCACTATGTCCTCAACTACAACGTAGGAATAGACACGTTGCCATCGAGCATTACAGTACATATCCCCAATGTGCCGTTTTCGTGTATTTTTTCTTTTTTCTGTGTTGTTTTTGTTTGTGGGAGTTATTTTACATGTAATTTATATTAAAGGCTACGTTTTATAACAGGAGGAACCCTATGATTACAATGGATTTTCAGAAAAGAAGTATCATGTGACCAGGTTTTCGAGAGCACGATCAACGCAACTTTAGAATGGTAAGTATTTTACAAACAAGGGTATTATGTGTAATTAAGGTGGGTTTTTCAGGAACTGCCAGTCCAAGAAAACCCTTTATGAAAAGGTGCTCAAGAATCGATATTTCATGAGAGACACAACTACGTATTTACTACATACATACATATGTTTTTTTAAATGCCTCAAAATTCAACTAAGCCTTATAATGAAGACCCAAAGCAAGCACTGTCCGTCTGCTGGATGATTAATATTATGTACATTAGTTCTTGTTGAGTGATACTTAAAGGGGTTATGCCAGAATTAATAAAAGGAAAAAATTTGAAAAACAGACATAATATAGCCGATGACATCCTTGTTCTAATAAACCAGCCCGATACCTCACATAGATTCAAAGATCTCATTCGTTGTTCAAATTTCTCTGCTAGAATCTCTTCAGGCTGGCAGCACTGGAGGTGTGTCCTTTCTGCTGGAGCTCTATCCCTATCACAGCTCAGGGGGTGTCCTTTCTGCTATAGCTCTTTCCCTATCATAGCTCAGGGGTGTATCCTTTCTGCTGTAGCTCTCTATCATAGCTCAGTGTGTTTCATTTCTACTGCAGCTCTCTCCCTGCTTCTAATAGTAGATATGGCTGGTGGCAGTTGAAGGATAGAACTGAGCATGTGCGACCACTTTAGTTGGTGGGCAAGCACATTACTGTACAGATGAAACACCAGGAGGCGCCATTATAATTAAGTAAAGAGAATTTCTCACAACCAGAGCATTTATGTAACAGAAAGTAAATTACAAAAGAAACAAGTTGTTGTTTTTTCACGCTGAATTATATTAAAAAACATTAATGGGGGCAGGACCTCTTTAAAGAACTTCAAAGTACCGATTGTCACTGATTGTATGAAATTGAAAATACAGAGCAGGACATAAGGTGAGCGCCCAATTAAGGAAAGAAAAATGATGACAAGAAAATAAGGTTTTATTTAATATCCTGTAAATACGTCTTGATTTGTTACGTTTTATATTCCGAGGGTCAGCAGTGGCCTTTCTTTCGCTTTGCTCTCCGTCAGAGTGATGAGGTGGTGAAGTATTTATCATGGCCTCCCAGCAGCTGGGTTAAAATAAATTACATCTGTCACTTTGGCCGCAGTTTTACTTCACGCCCAGCCGTGCGCAAGCATTGAGCGTTGCTGTTTTAATATGTTTTAATATGTCAGTGGAAAAGTAAACTCTTTAGGGACACATAATAATTAATATCCCTCCACACTAAAGCATTGATCAGACACGGTAATGTTTTTGCTTCACTTTAAAATCTATACAGAGTAAAATGCTTTTTATGCGATGCTTCCATGTTGTAAAGAAAATTGTGATGCATATTAAACAATCAGACTGGGGGCCTTAAAACGATCAGATAGACATGACGTGCCATGCAATTTATTGGGCAACTGAGAGCAAACGCATCAATGAATGGTCCAGACTAATCCTAGAGTCATCCTGTCTAACACACCCTTTCCATTCCCTTATGGACACATTTTATTTCTCAGACAGTTGCCAAAACCTCAAGAGTTAGATTTCTATCTATTGCTGTACTAAATGAAAGAAATAGAAAAACAGGAGAAGTCCATCAAGTTCCATTATGTCCCAAAGTACATTGGTGAACGCTGTGCTTGTTATTACAGAGAGGATAGAAATGAGGAATGGAAATAGTGGTGGAAGTTACGATAAGGACAGCTCTAGTAGAAAATACCCAGATAAATATGAATTTAAAGCAGTGAAATAAAATATTAGTTGTTTGAAGCAGGTCATTAGGAGGGTACCTTGGCCAGTGCCACCATTAGGGCAGTACCACTGGCACTGCAGTCAGGAGCAGAGGCAAATAAGGAACCCAATCTCACTCTTGGTTTGCTTTCCACCTGCTATCCACAAGTCAAGCCTTCATTTTGGAACAATCAGATTCCCAATTCGGCTCATTAAAAACATGACGTTGACTTGACAGGCTGCTTATAGCTCATTCAAAATTAATAGGTAGCTGTGCTTAAGGGGTCATGCACACGAACATGTGACGCCCGTTGCCGTATTGCGGATCCGCCTCACCTATCCGTATCACCTATTTGTAATCACCTTTTCAGAAGAAATAAAATCATAATTGAGGAAAGAAATCAATTTATAATGTTCCTCAATGAGATATATGCGGGGGTCCGCATATTGGTAGCCCTCAATGGATTACTGCACGCAGATATAAGGAATAACCGATGCGTAAATAGTGTTCAAACAAAGAGGGGGAGCTCCAAAGATAAAGTCAAAGCAAAAACATATATACATCTTGTAACTCATAAAGTGAACCCTGTATATAACACCATGGTGTGGCTGAAATGGTGAGAAAGACAGATTGGCAACCAATAATTTATTCCTACATTTATTGATGGTTCCCATAAATAAATATTGTGTGGATGTGTACAGCCAAACTTAGCTACATATTCTTTTGGGACAGGTAGCTAAAACCAACTAGGTAGTAGCCTATTATTATAGTAATCTTAGTATAATCATATCGATGCCCCTATTGGTTATTCGTTCACGATTCTGATGACAGAAAGTAGGGGGCTACTATAGATAGAGGTCCTGTCCTGTCAAATGAAGCAAGCATATGAGATGCAGTCATTGAGTGCAAGTGGTTTCACCATCTGCAATGTAAAGGTGGGGGTTTTCTGACGTGTTCGACACCTTGGAATCTGATGCAGTTGCTATTGTCAGGATGATGTTGCAAGACATGCTGCGCGATCGGGGTGTCGGCTTGTTTTGTGATGTCCAACGGATGTTCCCCTATTCGACGCCTAAACTCCTGCCTTGTCTTGCCGACGTACTGCTTCTTGCATATACAGGTGGCTAAGCACACTACACCAACAGTCCTGCAGCTGATAAAGGATCTGATGGCGCAGCAACGTCCGCTGGTGGAGCTCACTAATTTGCTACCATCCTGAATCGCCTAAGGCTACTTTCAGACCTGCGTTTGGTGGGGATCCGTCTTGAATCTGCACAGACGGATCCGCACCGATAATGCAAACGTTTGTATCCGTTCAAAACGGATCCGTTTGCATTATCATGAACAAAGTCAAAACGAAAGTCAATGGGAGACAGATCCGTTTTCAATTGCACCGTATTGTGTCAATGAAAACGGATCCGTCCCCATTGACTTACATTGTGTGTCAGGATGGATCCGTTTGGCTCCGCATCGTCAGGCGGACACCAAAATGCTGCAAGCAGCGTTTTGGTGTCCGCCTCAAGAGCGGAATAGAGGCGGAACGGAGCCAAACTGATGCATTCTGAACGGAACCTTATCCATTCAGAATGTATTGGGGCTAAACTGATCCGTTTTGAGACGCTTGTGAGAGCCCTGAAACAGATCACACAAGCAGACCCAGAAACGGCAGTGAGAAAGTAGCCTTACATGCGACGCAGCCACCACAACGTAAAGTACCGGATGTTTTTTTTTTTTTCAAAAGCCATGTCTATTGTACGGGGGTGTCGAAAGGTTATAACCTTGTCGATAGGTGATTGACGGATAATTGCCGACTAATTGTCCTACAACCGGATCAGACCTGAGAATACCCCAGTGGTCCACAAGGATCTCCCTCACTTCTTTATGTGCTTGATCGAATGTACCAATGATTCTCATTTTAGAGTCTTCTGTGGTACTATTTTTGGGATGCAAAAGGTTGTTTTTTTTAGGGGTAATTCCGGGTAACCCCTTTGTCTGAATCTTCTTTGTAGGTCACTAGCTGCCAACCTAAAATCGACCCATTCAGAGCATTTTCGCCTGACTCTCAGGTATTGTCCTTTGGGAATACCCTGCTTAAGTGCACTCGGATGACTACTGTTCCACCTAAGCAGGGTGCTGGTTGCTGTTGGCTTTCTAAACATCCGAGTCGAGATTTTCCTGGATTAATCTATCTTAATAGAAATTTGCTGATTGCGTACAACATACATGGGTTGATTAGTGGCATTGTGATAGGTGGCATCAGTGATATTTGCTTGTTCTGGTGCTACCACATACCAATGGCGGATCTGGGGGGGGGGGCAATGGGGCAATTGCCCCCCCCCCCAAAAAAAAATTCCATCCATCAATGTGCCACGTGGCAGTGGCACCATGATCCATCCCCGGCTGCAGTGCACGCCTGCACGGACGGTGCACACTGCATACATTGCAGGCAGGGGCCGGGCCCCTGTGACTTTTTGGTCGGTGTTCGGCGGCACGCACGCGCACCCCACTGAGGCTGAGCTCCTGTGCTCAGTGCTTAGTGGTGGATCGATTCGCCGGCCAGGTTACCTGCTAGGGGGGCGGAGCCTGATGACACTCGGGAGCAGCAGAGCAGAGTCACGGCCGGCAGGAAGTATGTCATGTCTTCACTTCGCGCCAGGAAGTGTGGGAGTGGTCTGGATTGGCGCCAGCAGCCAGAGGCGTTCTGTGGAGAGCACTGCTGAGTCGCCTGCCACCTTCAGCCAGCTTGCCAGCCTGTTTTAAATTTACTTTAGTTAAGTGAAGAGGACTGAGGTGAGGACGAGATCTGTGATGATGATGATGATGATCCATCATCTGTCAAGTGAAATATATAATTATAACTTTAAAAAGATAATGAATTTAAAGCTATCCCCATTTCTTTCAGAAATGGTGGATATGGTATAAAAGTCTAGATTCTGCATAGTGCCTGCCTGTATTTCCAGAGCAACTTTTATAACATATTTTGCTTAATTTACCTATATAAGATGAGCTAGAGTCCTCCTGGACTGTGTACATTTTACACAGTCCAGGACTTCATTTCATGTGGGTATAATCAAAAGTTATTTTAGTTTCTCCTAATGCAAGCACAGGCACTGTGCAGAATCTAGAATTGTATACCATATATCCAAGTTCCAACATTTGTAGAAATGGGAGTAGCTTAAAATTCAATATCTTTGAAAAACACAATATAAGGGCACTTTCACACTTGCGGCAGGCTGTCCGGCGAGTGAACAGCCCGCCGGATCTGCCACTCCGTCCCCACTGGCTATAATGGGGCGGGGGGCAGAGCTACGGCGCAGCACGGCCAGAGATCGGCAGACTTAAAGTCCTGCATGTCCGACTTTTCAGTCCGTCAATCTCTGCTGTGCCGTAGCTCCGTCCCATTATAGTCAATTGGGATGGAGTGGCAGCAAATGTGGCTGTTTTTAAATAAGGTTAGAGATGTACGATAGGTTAATTAAATTAGTCTGTTCTATAAGCACCACATTTTTTTTTCTGTCCACCGTCACAAAACAATCTGGAAGTGCCCCTCCCGAGACCAGGCTCTGGATCCGCCAATGCCACATAATTAATGCTCAGCCTGATTTAAAATCAACACGAACTATCTCACATTTTTTATGAATTTTCAATAAAGTATTTTTTAGCTGCTACCTTTCAGGCAAGTTAACTAATATAGAAAATGGCACAGAAATTTAACAAAGGTTATATTAGTAAGTGACATATAGTCATCTTACAAACACATTGGTCAGCAGCCGCCAGAAAGTAGTCAACCCCTTTAACATTAAAACCTGACCGTAGTTTACCGCAGTTGTTCCCCTTTACCTTCTCTCATAGTTGGGCGGTATGCTATAACTTTGATGACTCAGTAAAAATAGAATATGGATTATTTTGATTGATAACAATGGTAGCTGTGAAACGTTTTTTTGACATGAGAATGTAATCTATTCACTCATTACTGCATTAAAATTAATCCAAGCTGGATAACAAGCCAAAAATGAATTATTTCGTTTCCACAATGCTGGGGAACGAAAAAAGTTCTACTGACGTCCTTAAATATATTCTTATTTGTTGGGCTACACAAATACAGTGCTTCCATGGGAGCTCTGAGGTGATGAAAAGGAACCATAAAATAACAGGCTCCTCTTATTACATTTACATTCCTTTATTATTATTTAAAGCAAAACTGATATATCACCCCGACTCATAGAGCTGTCAATGTGAAGCTGCACAGTATAGAGTATAACAGCCTCTCAAACTTCATTAAAGCGCTAAGAGCATCTACTGTATATGGTTTTGGCTCATGCAACAGTGCCCCCTGGTGGCCTTTGTTTATTAACACCATTTCATAGTAAAGCATTGCTAAGATTGTGATCACACTGTTTATCTTAGCAGAAAGATAGTATATGTGATTCTCATAGTTTACACCATTGTTCCAATCTGCAGTTTATGGAAATGAATGTACAACGGGAAAAAAAGAAAAACAACATGCATCGCTAGTACTCTTATTAAAATAGCTGAAATCTCACCAGAATGCAACAGACCCTATTATAAGACAGTGGGGTCAGTCAGGCATCCAAGGTTTTCCTGACATACACTTTATGTGGTCATTCACATCAGCATTGTTTGCATGTCTTTTGAACCACTTTGGTGGCAATTTGTCCCATTTAGATTTCACCTCATAGTCAACTGCTTTATGTAAGAAATACTGCAAAAAACTAGAACGCTTACAGTCTTATGCAACTAGTATTGAGTTCAGAACAAGGTAGCAGAGCTGTTGTGAGTGCAGGGTAGCAGAGCTGCTGTGCATACAGGGTAGCAGTGCTGCTGTGAGTGCAGGGTAGCAGAGCTGTTGTGAGTGCAGGGTAGCAGAGCTGCTGTTAGTACAGGGTAGCAGAGCTGCTGTGAGTGCAAGGTAGCAGAGCTGCTGTGCATACAGGGTAGCAGAGCTGCTGTTAGTACAGTGTATCAGAGCTGCTGTGAGTGCAGGGTAGCAGAGCTGTTGTGAGTGCAGGGTAGCAGAGCTGCTGTTAGTATAGTGTAGCAGAGCTGCTGTTAGTACAGAGTAGCAGAGCTGCTGTGAGTGCAGGGTAGCAGAGCTGCTGTGAGTGCAGGGTAGCAGAGCTGCTGTGCGTACAGGGTAGTAGAGCTGCCATGAGTGCAGGGTAGCAGAGCTCCCGTGAGTGCAGGGTAGCAGAGCTGCTGTGAGTACATGGTAGCAGAGCTGCTGTGAGTACATGGTAGCAGAGCTGCTGTGAGTGCAGGGTAGCAGAGCTGCTGTGCGTACAGGGTAGTAGAGCTGCCATGAGTGCAGGGTAGCAGAGCTCCTGTGAGTGCAGGGTAGCAGAGCTGCTGTAAGTGCAGGGTAGCAGAGCTGCTTTGAGTACAGGGCAGTAGAGTTGCTGTGAGTGCAGGGTAGCAGATCTGTGAGTACAGGGTAGTAGAGCTGCTGTGAGTGAAGGGTAGCAGAGCTGCTTTGAGTACAGGGTAGCAGAGCTGCTGGGGTAATGGGAATTATTACATTCCTCTAAACTGCTACTAAGTATTTTATGACTTGGATCATGTTCCTTACCCATTTATTGTTTCTGAAGTTGCTGTAGGTTCAGGGGGTTTGAGTAGACTTGTTGGCACACAAAGAGGAGGGGGTACTTAAGGTGTACCTGTACTGGAAAAAAAACTTGATATGTCATAGTGACATATCAAATGTTTTGATCTGTGGGAGTTTGAGTGCTGAGAACAAGGAGATAGAAGTGTTTATACAGATCATTGTGTCTCCTCACTGCAGGAGACGGACTCCAGAAAGGCTCATAAACTTTATATTGAGCCCATTTCCTGCAGCGAGGAGAGAGCGCTCTATCTTTCTTCTCATTCTGAGCCCCCACCGGTCAAAACCTTTGATATGCCACCATGACATATCAAACTTTTTTTTTAAAGTACAGAGACATATTAAAACAGGTGACCCACAGGGGGAGAGCTGGAAGGAAGGTAGTGGTAGTTGAGACACTGATAGGAGTTGTAGAGGTTTACGGTGGCTGTCCTCACTCCAGTGCTCCGTGGGGCCATGCAGTGAATTGAAAGTGAACTCTACGGGGAACACCCTGAACCTTCTGGGGCTCCTGTCTGGCGTTAGGTGGGGTTCCCTTGATGTTAGGTAGATGGGTGCAAGCCAGGAGGACAGATGTAGGGACCGGCAGATGGATGGTGAAGTCAATGACCAGGTCTGTGGTTGAAAAAAAGTCTCTCTTTATTGAGTTGATGATGCGATAGTTGTGGTACAAATAGCAGCAATAGACACAGTTCCAAAGTATATTAAAGTGTAGTGTTTTCCCAATATTTGTGTATGGACAGCAACAATGATGGTAGTAATCTTGAGTCTAACTACGTGTGTGGAATTCCATCCTCGTTAAATCTTTCTGCAGTTTTTCAGTTGCAGGATGCAGATCTGAACGGCCAGTCTGTCTCAGAGTGTGGTGGGCACCATAGCAATATACCCTTTCTACAGCAGTAAAATCTTAATGCCTTTAGAGAGCCGTACCTTACTGTCTGAATCCAGCATAGCCTTCTAGACCTTCTTTTCTGAAATACTACCTGCACCACGAGCCACACCAGAAAGGCAGCGGAAGATTAAGAAATGGCTCAAGAACTAGTGTAGGAAAGAGGGGTTTAGGTTCCTGGAGAACTGGACCGAATTCTCTGTCGGCTACAGGCTCTATCATAGGGACGGGCTGCACCTCAATAGGGAAACTGTTTTGGGCGACAAAATGGCTAGAAGTTTGGAGAAGTGTTTAAACTAGGAGAATGTGGAGAGGGTAATTACATTATAGGAATGGAAGATAGTGCAGATAGAGACCAGGGGGCGAGGTAATGGAACTGGGAGAGGAATGGAAGGAGGGAAATGAGAAAAATTGACTTCTACCTTATAGAGTTTTTCTTTCCGTCCTCTGGATCAACTTGCAGGATTACAGGACGAACTGGATGGATGTCTTTTTTCTATGATGTGTGTTCTTTCTCTTGGAGAAAGTCTTACAGTTAAAGAGGACCTTTCATCTGGAAAAAATTCTTAACTAATTATCATGATATGTAGAGCGGCGCCCAGGGATCTTACTGCACCTACTATTATCCCTGGGCGCCCCTTCATTCTCCCGCTATGTCCTCCGGTAACTTTGGGGACTTGGTTATACTGGACGGAGACTGCCTGACTTGGTTATGCTAGGCGGAGACTGCTCTTGCTCTCCTGGGGGCGTCTCCTTCTCCCAGGAGACTGTAGCTCTGTCTAATAGCAGCGCAGAGCTCATAGCCTGAGAGGTTTTTTTCCAGATGAAAGGTCCCCTTTAAGTTGCTCGGCAGCCTTTAAGTCTCAGGAATGGTGTTTGCTGGAAGAGACTTCTCTGTGGCAGGAGCTCACACATATAGGTCTTGCCTCTAGCTCTGCTCTGCGAGGACCCCCGAGCTCCCCCAATAACCAGGGGAAGGGACCACAAGTGCTTTCAACATTAAATTACAACATTTGATTCTTTAAAACCAATCAACTTTTATCAGTGATCCACTTGGCCACTTCCATTGGATTGCTGTACAGGCTAAGCTAATTTGTTTGGTGCATTTATTACAGTTACAAATGGGGGGTCCCTATAACTGTACCCATGTGATCAACGTACGTTTTTTTTATTTGTATCTCAACATATAAAAAAAATTAATTGGAATTTTCTCATAAATGCAAAAGAGAGTTAGACCAGGACTTCCAAACTATATATAAAATAAAAGTTTAGGTGAGGACTATAATGGCTGCAGTGCAAAAGCAACCAAGGACTACAAGTAGAAGCAGAAAGACACATGCAAACATTGAAAGCATGAATAAATGTAAACTGCCTTACTGCTAAACTTACTATATGAAAATGAAAAGCTCTTTGCGCATATTTTTTATCAAAAGCATGTCAGGCCCATCTACCAGCCACATGGTGGCTTCTAACAGATGGGACCTACACTAAAATACTTGCCTCTCTTAGGATTTTGACCTACAAGATTCTGGGTAATGTAGACTCCAGCGTTGTGGTACTATGATGCCATGTAATCCTTGTCTAGACTTGGCCTTCTTCTTCTAATCTTTTGGGATTCCAGGTTTTCTTGCAGAATTATCAGAAACTCACAATGATATTGTGGCATGCATAGCAAGCATTAAACTACATTCCCCATTATGTGCATGGGTTTTGCCAGAACAGAAATGCCTAGTGTTTGTTTCCCTCTCCATTCACTTTCCATGTTCCTTGGACCAATTCCCAAACCCCTTTCTTGTAATGCACAGATATCTACCACTCAACAGCAAAGAGGATTGGACCAAGGGCTGGACACCTTTCTCCAGGGGCCCCATAGCAGACGTATAGGCTACTGTTGTTAGAATATTGTATAGTGTTTTAGATAATAGATTTTTTTTTTTTATTCTACCATGGGAAGCAAATAATAGAAAAAGTTTCTATTCTATGTGGCAGGATGGTGCAGGCACTGAGATGGTTCTCTCATGTCACCTCTGCATGGTCCCAGTTATGTCCTCAGTCTTCCTCACCTTCATAATTTCCATTCTTTCTTATGAAACAAAGGTTACAGATTATTTTTTCTTAAACGTCCAAATGGGCCAATAAAATGGTGGCTGATTAATGTCTCCTTCCATTACACAGCACAGGGAATGTCACCAGTCTGCTCTTTTCGCTTTATATTTCTCCATGTCCCCAGAATCTTTCACTCCAGCAATAAGGTCCTGGCCTTTAAAGGCGCCAGAAGATTTCTATAATTTCTTTCTGTCTTGTGAGTGTCTTGTCTTTTATTGATTAAAAACCTGCTGGTGTCAATGCAAACATAATTGGGTTCTTTATAGTTTATGGTGTGACTGCGTATATCTTCACACTAATTAACCCTTAATTATCAAGTCATTCGGCTCTGACAACATAAAATTTATATACTGTAGAAACTTCATAAGAGTAGAAAAAAATACATAGACTGCACACCAGTTTTCTACAGTGATTTATTGCTGCTAAGCAAAATCCTTAAGGGAGTGTGTCACCATGAAATTTCTCAGGCACAATGACACATAGAACTAGCTCAGTTGATATTAGGCCTGCACAATATATCGCGAAAGCAATAGTTATCGCAATTAATCGCCGTATCGCAATCGCAATTTGCTGACCCAAAAATGCTGCAATTATATTACAGTATTATTTGCTTTATAAGACACACTTTTTTCCCCCAAAAGTGGTGGGGGGGGGGGGGGGAATGGCAAAAGCGATGGTTGACTTTTTACGTGGCTGACACTGATGTATCGCCGGCCGCTATGCTGCACCGCGCGGCCAGCGATACATCAGTTACAGTGCGGGGAGGGAGGAGGGGCTGGTGGAAAGTCGCTATTTTAATGAACACATGTTCTTCTATCTATTTTATTTATCTGTTCTGTGCAGCGCTATTAAGAAAATGGCAGGTTTTGTATTTTGTACTTTTGCAGTAATGCAAATATGTATTTTATTTTGAAAAACACTGCGCATTTCAGTTCTTGAGTTCAGCAGAACTACATTTCCCATTATCAGTCATCTGTGTGTGCTTTTGCCTTAAAAATCCAAGCAGATAGACCTCTAGCACAATTCCCTTAAAATATCGCATCGCATATCGTTATCGCAATTTTTAGGGCCCTAATCGCAATCGCACAAAATTCCCATATCGTGCAGCCCTAGTTGATATCTTTCACTTAGAGGTCCTTTGCTTCATTTTGGAGAAAAAGTACTCTTAATCCATATGCAAATGTAAAGTAAAGTGCACCGAGGGCGGGCCCAAGCCAGTCTGCTCGCTCTAGTTTCTCATTCTTGATTATGTCAACACAAAAGAAAAATGGCTCCAAATATATGATAAATTTTATTCAAAACGTATACAAAGCGTTATTAAAATAGAGACAAAAGACATAAAAAATAAAGTGCGTTATACACCTGAGGTGATTATATTAAAAAAATACATATCGTATGAGGGAATTAACAGATAGTTAAATGTGTCTAATAAATATCAATGCGTATATACTGTGTAAAAGATTTACATATAATTTGATCAGATGCAGACCAATCAGTCGCGATGAATTATATGTCTGCTAGTTAGTAATCGTATGATATAGGTTACTGCACCAATGGTCCGCATATGGTCAAAATGTACCAAATAGACAAGCATATCGCTAAATACATGCTAAATAGCATAAAACACCCTTCATACTGGCTGTAACAGGTGCAACATAACAATAAAAATGGGAGACTCCCCTAAGGAGAACAGCACACCCTGACGCGCGTTTCGGCAGGTGATCTGGTCAAATTATATGTAAATCTTTTACATTGATATTTATTAGACTCATTTAACTATCTGTTAATTCCCTCATACGATATGTATTTTTTTGTATAATCACCTCAGGTGTATACCGCACTTTATTTTTGATGTCTTTTGTCTCTATTTTAATAACGCTTTGTATACGTGGTATATGTCTGTTTCAAGCTGAGTGGGCTTGTTGAGGGCTTAGAACGTTGTCTAACATTGGTTTTTGGCTTTTTCTGTAGTTGAATTTTGGGTAACCTGTATACACCTCTCATTCTTGATTAGAGTCATCTCACCTGGCCTTGTCTATCAAGTAGGAGAGGAAAGGCCTGGTAGAGGAATGAGGAGGAGCAAGGTGCCCTCAGTAAACAACTGCTCATTTGCCTATGGATTAAAAGTACTTTTTCTGCAGAATTAATTCTCCACAGGCAAATCTGCAGTGGTTATTTTCTAGTGCAGATTATGTCCCTTGTGCAAGTACTCTAAGGAATGAACATGAGGTTCTTAGGACACTTGCCACTTTATGGTTATGGTTATGAGGGGGGATATAGGCTGGGTGGTGCTGGGCTTAGGCTGTCATGCTGTCCAGCTGCTGGGTTGCTTCCTCAGTAGATGCTGCGCAGGGGCCTGGCGGGAGCAGGGGCACATGCCATTAAATAAGGTGCATTTTATGAACTAGAAGGTTGCATTACAAAACAATGTGTTTTCCGGGACTCAAATGTTGATGACCTACCCTTAGGATAGGTAATCAATATTAGATCGGGGGTGGTCCATCTCCTGACAACCCCACCATTCAGCTGGCTGCATTTCCTGGTCATTACACAGCGTACAGAGTCGTAATAGGTCCAGTTCACCATGGCTCTTTATGTCAGCTGACTGGCAGGGGTCCCGGGAGATAGATACACCAATCAAATATAGATGCCCTATCCTAAGGATAAGACATCAATATGGGAGTCCTGGATAATTTTGAATTTATTTCACTAAATTCCTGACAATATTTTTAATGAAAATTAATTAATTATTCTGACTCTGATTGTTGTAATAGCGATTTATCCCTAGTGAGACTTTTATGCCTGGCCTGTATAAGCAGATATAATCACTGCGGACAATCCTTATCAGATAGCTTGAACTCACCAAGACCGTGTTCATCCGTCTAACTTGCTTTATTCTTTACATCAGATAACAGAGTACAGCAGAACAGATAAATTCCGGTAATGTGCGGTCAAAAGATGATGCTTTCATTAGCGTATATGAGAATACAGTATGGAGACACAGGAAGTGAAGTACACAGAAGAAGGGTGGAGCATAGAAAGGAAATGAATCATAGGTAAAAGAAGAAAACAGGTGCATTACCAAAAACGACCACTAGATGGGAGCATATAACCTAATATAGAAATACTGCATATGAAATGGATCAAAGAACAAACTATGAAACTGCGTAGCAGCACATTAATGATTGATGTACATAGTTTATTTCTTGTTTTACATTTTATTAAGAAATTTTGTGAAATAAATTAAAATAAATAATCCAGGGGAACATAATCACTTGATCTAACTCCTCACCCACAGCCCGTAAAAACACCAAACAACCACTGTGTAGTGAAACATCTTAGACCTCGCATTAGGCATAGCCCAGTTTATCAGTTTTGCCCAGAGCCCCCCTTTAGAGGATGTACTTATCTTAGGGCTTGTTCACATCACCGTTATGTATTCCGTTATGGCTTTCCGTTATAACATGGTTATAATGGAAAATGACAGAATCCGTAAGACGGAAATCAAAACAGAAACCTTTAGAGGGATCCCATTTGATCCGTCATAATAGAAGTACATGGGCAAGCATAACGGATTTGTCTGGTTTCCGTTATTCTGGATGGAAAACAAAGTTCTGTTGACAGAATTTTGTTTTCCGTCCAGCATATTGAGGTATATATCACCAATATCTGCAGCCACATATTATGGAAAAGTTTTCTGAAATAAACACTAAAAGTTTAATTAACATATTGAACACATTTGTCAACAATAACATTTGAAAATGTTCCCGTTTTATGATCTCAGGAGTTCTGGAAAATGATTATTTGTATCTCGCAGTGTAATATAATATAATGCCACTAGATGGCACTGCTGGAGTGGTTAAAAAATGATGTCAACTAAACCTAAATTCTAGCATCTTTTCATTGTGAATTATTTCAAGAGAAGAGCTTGGGTTTTGCTGGATCTCCACAGGCAGCCGACTGGATCCCTCTTCTTTACTGAAACAGTATTTTAGATGAGTCTCTGATCAAGCTGCAATGTGTTTTACATGGTAAGATACCCACTAAAGATGGCATTTATCTTTCCCACCAGGTTTGTATAATGTACCGTACCAAAAACATCAGTCTGGGGTATATAAGCATAGACCGCATGAAGCCAAATTGTAATTGCAATGTAGCATGTCCTTAAAATTGAATAGTTTTCTGCTGCAATGTAATAATTATGTAACATGAAATAAGGTAACACTTAGCTGTACATCCACAGGGGTTGAACATTGATCAGGGTCAGGCTCGCACTGGCCCAGAGGGGAACAGGTCAATCCTTTGGTGGGGAAGGTGGGCACCTAATTCCCCACACTCTGCACAAGTGGCACATAGCACAATACACTGACTGCACTACATATAGAAAGAAAGTATATAGCCTATGTGATCCTAAAAAACTAGGTTGATTATTTAACAAAGTACTTAGTTTATTATTATAGACACGATCAGATACCCGAGATGACATTGAGGCTGGCCAGCCTGTATCCTCTTTTCCCCAGGGACATCCCTCTCAAAGTCAATGCAGGCCCCCATAATCAATCATCTTGTAGCATCTTGCTGCTGTGTGAGCAGATAGTAGGGGTTATCCAATATTATAAACAGCTCCCCATGTGCCCCCACCCCTCCCCCGACACCAGATGTTTTCATCTGTGTACAGGGAGCAGCAGAAGCGGCGGTGTGGGAAACAGGAGCGGCGCAGGGAGCGGTAAGCAGTGGCGTAACTAGAGTTGAGCCCCAGGACAAACTTTGAATTGGGCCTCTCCCCCCAATCATGTGCCAGTAACAAGTGCCTCTCAATGCCCCCCCATGTGCCAGTAACAAGTGCCTCTCCATGCCCCCCATGTGCCAGTAACAAGTGCCTCTCTATGTCCCCCCCCATCATGTGCCAGTAACAAGTGCCTCTCCAAACCCCCCCCCCCCATGTACCAGTAACAAGTGCCTCTCCCCCCCAAATCATGTGCCAGTAACAAGTGCCTCCCCCCCAATCATGTGCCAGTAACAAGTGCCTCTCAATGCCCCCCATGTGCCAGTAACAAGTGCCTCTCCAGACCCCCTCCCCATGTGCCAGTAACAAGTGACTCTCCATGCCCCCCCAATCATGTGCCAGTAACAAGTGTCTCTCCCCTGACCAATCATGTGCCAGTAACAAGTGCCTCTCCATGCCCCCCTCCATGTGCCAGTAACAAGTACCGCTCCATGGCTCCCCACCATGTGCCAGTAACAAGTGCCTTCCGCCCAATCATGTGCCAGTAACAAGTGGCTCTCCATGGCCCCCCATCATGTGCCAGTAACAAGTGCCTCTCCCCCCCTCAATCATGTGCAAGTAACAAGTGCCTCTCTATGCCCCCATGTGTCAGTAACAAGTGCCTCTCCATGGCTCCCCCCAATCATGTGCCAGTAACAAGTGCCTCTCCCCCCCAATCATGTGCCAGTAACAAGTGCCTCTCCATGCCCCCCCCCTCCCATGTGGCAGTAACAAGTGCCTCTCCATGCCCCCATGTGCCAGTAACAAGTGCCTTTCCATAAAAAAAATAATAAACACTTATACTTACCTCCATGGCAGCGATGCGATGCAGGCCTCTTCTGGCCTGTGTCCCGCTCTGTATGGCTCAGGCGGCGCAATAATGTGCACCGGCCTCTAATAGGCTGCGGGCCATGGGATGGGAGGCGCCACCCCTGCAGCACAGCCGTCTGTATTGCTGTCCTGAGGACGGTGATACAGATGACTATGGAGATGAGCGCTTCCGCAATGGAAGCGCTCATCTCCCTGTGCCCTGCCGCACATTATTGCGGTGGGGCTGCGGGGCCCCTTCACTGCCGGCCCCGGTCACAGTCACACACTATACGACCGCGGTCGTTACGCTGCTGGGGGTAAGTTTATTACCTGTGAGGGGCCCTGTACATTGGGGGGCTGTTTATGATATTGGATAACCCCTTTCATTTTACTGGTGGGCTCTAGGCATCCCAGTCTGACACTGACTAGGGTAACCATATTTTGGTTTTCAAAAAGGAGGGCAGACGGACCCCTGCACTTAGCAGGATAGTCTAATTTCAAGTAATTGGAGGCATTATGTCAGTAAGTATGACATAGGGCCGCCAAATTCTTTCATAACCGTATTACTGTCTTAAAAAAAAAATGCTTCCTGGCTGTGGGGGGCGCTGTCCCTTCAGTTCCTATATGCTGCTGGAGGCCTTTACTGTAGCAGAGGTCTGCAATGAGATACAAACCGCATTAGATGTAAATAGACATTGCGCTCTAACTTTTTATTTTGTAGAACACCATTCATCTAACAAACTAAAGATCTGCAGAACACTCCACCATCCATTTACATCTCTGTATAACACGCCTGTGTCTCATCACACCTCTGCTGCAACAGGCTGCCTTATATACAGTTGAGATGTACAGTAAATGGATGGGGTGATCCTCTTTCACACTAGCGTTGTGAGGATCCTGTGTGCACTTGAGTCACCGGAAATGCCCGCCGGATCCGTCACAACGCAACACACCTGAAAGCATTTGAAGACTGATCAGTCTTCAAAATGCTTTCGGTGTTACCATGGTATCCAGGACGCTACTAAAGTCCCGGCTGCCATGGAAAAGAAGTTGGGAGCAGTGGAGAAGCTACTTACCGTCCGTGCGGCTCCCGGGGCGCTCCACATTGACGTCACAGCGCCCCTACGTCGCATGGATCACACATGCTCCCCACTACTTTTCCATGGCAGCTGGGACCTTAGTAGCGTCCTGGCTGTCATGGTTACCATTCAGAAAGCTAACCGGATCCGGCGATGCGTCGAAACGACGTTTGGCTTAAAGTCGGGTCCGGATTAATGCTTTTCAATAGGCATTAATTCCGGATCCGTCCTTGTGGCATGCCTTCAGGATTTTTGGCCGGAGGAAAATCCGCAGCATGCTGCGGATTTTGCTACGGCCAAAAAACTTTTGGGTACTGAACTGAAGACATCCTGATGCATCCTGAATGGATTTCTCTCCATATAGAATGCATTGGGATAATCCTGATCAGTATCTTTCCGTCCTAGAGCCCCGAGTACGGAACTCTAGGACGGAAAGTTAAAATGCAGATGTGAAAGAGGCCCAAGCCATTATAAACAAAGAATGTAGGTAATCTATGTATCCAATACCAGTATAAGGTCACTAGATGGCAGAACATGGCTATATCATTCAACATTCCAACAAAAAACCTGGAAAATATGAAGTCAGTAAAATATGATGCAAAATCAGTGAAATGTAATGTACAGCTGCTTGCATCTTTCTCAAAGTCCTCTATTCACCCTCTGTATTTACCACTTTTGCTTGTTTTTCACAGTAATTGTTAAGATAATTCTACCTATTGAATAGGGATTGTACACTTGGGGTTATATATGAAGAGTCTTGTTAACCATTCATATGCTGTCATATAGGTCACGGCTATCACAATTTGCAGTATAAAGTGCATGCATATAGATTGACCTTTTTCGCTAGTGATCTGATTGTAACTGCTCGTTCTAACTGTACACAGTACATAAAGCTACTGTACAATAGTCATCTATTCTGTTCCCCAGTCCTGTACTGTAGATGTCCTTTCAACTGGCTACCTGAGGAGAAGACCCTTTGTGCTCACAACCAGATTTCTACAAGAATAATTGCTTCCGAATTTTACAGCATACATACCTGTGCACTCACATCAGCCAAATTGCCACCATTAACAGCTCCATGAAAAGGGTTGTCCCACCAATACCTTTTAATTTATAAAAAACAAAACAAATTTTCAATTGGAGTCATGTTTTAAAAATGCTCCAGTGTCTAGTTAGTGCAGTTAGATACTTGTTCTGGCGCCCCCTGGTGTTGTTTCAATTCCTTCTCAGAACGTCCACCTAAGGTGTGCAGAACACATGCTCAGTAACTCAGTCAGGCCGATTGGTTCCTTTTGTACCTGGGCAGGAAATTGATTTTCATTATTGTGCAGGCCAGACAATCAAAGCCACCACACTGAGATTCTATGTCACAGATCTATCACTAGGTTTTCCACTAATAACTATTGACTGAAGGTCCCTAGCCTTCATCGTCATTGGCTGGAGCGGAGAAGATGACCATGTCCACGCCTTGGCGGAAGAAAACAACCTGGGGGCAGGAAGATTGAGGGTGTGGGGCCAGAATGCAGGACCAGACCAGTGGGGAGCAGTTATGTATGAAACTTTCATTAAGAGAAAGATAATGATAACTGTTGGCAGAATTCTGAGTGCCACCTCTCCCAGTTCCCTCATGCACATAGTAACATAATAACATAATATATAAGACCGAAAAAGACATTTGTCCATCCAGTTTGGCCTGTTTCCTACAAGTTGATCCAGAGGAAGGCAAAAAAAACCTGTGAGGCGGAAGCCAATTTTCCCCACTTAAGGGGAAAAAAATTCCTTCCCGACTCCATTCAGGCAATAAGAATAACTCCCTGGATCAACGACCCATCTCTAGTAGCTATAGCCTGTAATATTATTACCCTCCAGAAATACATCCAGGCCCCTCTTATATTCCTTTATTGTACTCGCCATCACCACCTCCTCAGGCAGAGAGTTCCATAGTCTCACTGCTCTTACTGTAAAGAATCCTCTTCTATGTTTGTGTACAAACCTTCTTTCCTCCAGACGCAGAGGATGTCCCCTCGTCACAGTCACAGTCCTGGGGATAAATAGATGATGGGACAGATCTCTGTACTGACCCCTGATATATTTATACATAGTTATTAGATCTCCCCTCAGTCGTCTTTTTTCTAAAGTGAATAACCCTAGGGGAGGCGAGGATGGGAAGAGTGGTAGTGGCTATAATGGTGGTACTAGTACTCACAGTTCATGCTGGCAATCTTCACCCTGGCACAGTGAATGGAGGGCACACCCATTCATAGCTGTGGGCACTCCTTGACTTTCTGAGGATCCTAGCAAAAAAAGACCATAAAAGACCCAAAGTAGCAGAAACATTAAGTAATGTCCACACAAAAAGTTTTGAAACAATACAAAGAGTCAATTCGAAGGTAACTCGGTACAAGCTCCCGAGTGATACAAAGGAGAAAAAGAAAAATGGAGCTCACACTGTACTTTTATGAAAAAATGTGTAAATCTTTATTTATATCATAATAAAAGCATATTTATGCCATTAAAAGAGGGGAAAGGGAGTAACAGAAAACGCCAGCCTGGCTTCGCACACCAAACAAAAATAATAAAGTAGGGATAGTACACAGTTACATGTATAAATAGTCATGGAAAATAGGAAAAGTCTAAATAACCCAACCACACTATGGTAAGTAATGGTACACATGCACAGGGCTTAGATATACATATCCAGTGATACAACGGTATGAAAAACCTAAGCAGCCAAGGCAGGGGAAAGACTTACCTAAGTACAGTGGTGTGGACAAACAACCAGGATGGCGTTACCCTGACGCGTGTTTCGGCGTACCTTTGTCTGGGGGTGCCGTTGATGTTAGGTGATTGGCAGTGTGCAAGGCAGGAGTACAGATGCAGGGCCGGCCAGTGGATGATGGAGTCAATAACCAGGCCAGTGATTGACTGTGGGGATGTCAAACCGCATATTTACAGTGAGGGAACCCAGCTGATCATTGGAGGCCTGGAGGAGAGGGAGAAGGGAATCAGCACCAAGAAGCAGGTAAGTCCTCTTTCACACTAGCGTTGTTAGGATCCGGCGTGCACTTCCGTCGCCGGAATGCACGCCGGATCCTGCACAACGCAAGTGAACTGAAAGCATTTGAAGACTGATCAGTCTTCAAAATGCTTTCAGTGTTACTATGGCAGCCAGGACGCTACTAGCGTCCTGGTTGCCATAGTAGCAGTGGGGAGCGGGGAGCGGCATACTTACATTCCATGCGGCTCCCGGGCGCTCTGAATGACGTCAGAGCGCCCGCACGCATGGATCACGTGATCCGTGCGATCACGTGATCTATGCACTGGGGCGCCCTGACGTCATCCTAGAGCGTCCCGGAGCCGCACGGAATGTAAGTATGCTGCTCCCGCTCCTCTACTTTACTATGACAACCAGGACTTTAGCGTCCTGGCTGCCATAGTAACTATTGACAAAGCTAAACGTCGGTTCCGGCAATGCGCGGAAACGACGTTAGTAAAGGCCGGATCCAGACTAATGCCCTTCAATGGGCATTAATTCCGGATCCGGCGTTGCGGCATGCCTTCCGGATTTTTGGACGGAGACAAATCCGCAGCATGCTGCGCTTTTGTCAACGTCCAAAAAACGTTGACATACTGAACGGAAGACATCCTGATGCATCCTGAACGGATTTCTCTCTATTCAGGATGCATGGGGATAATCCTGATCAGTAGCTTTCCGTCCTAGAGACCCGAGGACGGATCTCTAGGACGGAAAGCTAAAACGCTAGTGTGAAAGAGGCCTAAGTAATCTTCCCTTTTACAGGTCTGGCAAAGTGGAGGTAGGGGGTTGCTAAACCCCCTACCCCATTCTTGCACAACCCTTTAACTCTTATCATCAATTTAGCTCTTGGAAGTAATCATCTGGGATACTGCATGGGTCAGTTCAACCGAGCATGCATATGCTGTGAATGGGAGAGGGGAGAAAGCTGCTGCCAGACATCTCTGATGGACAGCTTATCTTCCAAGAAACAAAGGATCGAGCACGTTGTAAACCACCCTCATCTCCCAAACCTGCTGTCAGACGGTCCCCATACACTAGATGGTCAGCTGATCTTTCCAAGATCGGCAGGTTCATCTATGGCTACTTTCACATCTGCATTTTTCCTTTCCGCTATCAAGATCTGTCATAGTGTAGCGGTCAGGAGAGGACGAGACCACAAGGCAGCATTCAAGTACAGGACAGCAGACAAGGAGGCTGAAGCAGTTACCGACTTTATTAACGGACAAACTATAACTGCCAGAAAATAGAATTAACAGTATAGTACCACGGCACCAGAGGCGCAATGGAGAAATAGCTATAACAGTATGAACAGGTTTACACAGAATACTTGAACAAGAGTTAGGATAAATGCGTTCTAAAGCAAACACATCAGAGTCCAGGCTACACTCAGCTAGTATACTCCTAACTTTAACTTCTGCTAAAGTCCCCTGCTCTATGCCCTACCACGGATTAGCACCGGTGCAGACTCACAGTTCTGGAGTTATCTGAACAGAGGTCTGTGATAGCGTCTTCTCCCACGAGGTGGATGCTTGTCTTGTCCGATGCGTTGTCTGGCTCCTAAATCGATCATTTGCTTTTCTCAGTGCGTGGCTTGCTTCTTTCTCTCTCTAGGTTACAGCTGCAGCACTTCAGTTAAGAGTCTATCTTGATCTGTCTCAAACACAGCCAGCTTCTCAGGACTCCATCAGTCAGGTCCTGTGTCCCATCACTAGCTTTTACTTGGCTCCTAACATGGCAGCCATTCTCACAGCTCCCAGGGCACACACCTGACCTCTCAGCCTGGGAACTCCTGGCTCCTCCTCCTCCTGTGTCTCACAAAATCCTCAGCCTCTTCTTACTCAGAGCCACAGAGACCTCTAGTGGTGGGAATAAATCACCACAGTCTATGTAACCCTACAATTCCAGGGGCTGGCCCTTACAATAGGATCTCAATTCCGGAGGAAAACGCTTCCGTTTTGTCTCCATTCATTGCCAATAGGGACAAAACTGAACTAAACGCAATGCACCAGAATGCATTCCATACCATTTGGTTGCGTCCCTATCGCGAACAGAATAATGCTGCAAGCAGTTTTTCTGTCCGGCATGGAATTCAGACAGACTCCACCAATCAATGGTGCCGGATCCGTTTTCTCGGACAGAAAAAAGAAAACAGAACCCATTGACTTACAGTAGTTTTAATGCCGGATCCGTCATGGCCATTTTAAAGATAATATAACCAGATCCGTTCATAACTGATTCTGCCGGTTGGATTATCTAGACGGAAGCGTTTTTGCTGATCCCTGCTAGAGCCAGCAAAAACGCATATATGAAAGTAGCCTAATGTGGGCAGCTTTAGATAGAGTACAGTGTAACACAAAGCCAGAGGCATAATGGGAAGTGTAGGCTGTGACAGGGAGAGCTCACTACATACATATTTATACGGATTCCACTGAGGTCAATGAAGTCAGTATAAATACATATGCAGTGAGTTCCCCCTGGTGATGCCGGCAGCAGACATTGCAGGAATCATACTTTAATTTTACAGATAGCATTATGATAATCATTGGTCTCTGTGGGCATCCTCACTTTGTATAACTCTTTACTGAACATTTATATCGTCTGCATGCTCACTGTGTCATTTTTCTTCTGGGATTCCTACAATGTGTCTATAGAAGTGATACCTGTGAGAATAGGAGTGCTGGCTAACAGCTGTGCAGATTTATGATATATCGTATGTGTGCGCAGATCGGAGAGATTTGTGAGCCTATACTTAAGATTTGAACGGATGCAGCTGACTATTCCACCATCTGCAGCAGATAATCATTCATCATAAAGGCCCTGTCCCTCCACTGTAGTAGTTGCTTCCAAGTTCCCACTAAGCCTACAGAAATCCATCCTTTCCACCTTCGCTTTAAAGAGATCATTTTTATCTCAGCTTCTAGACATCAATCTGCAGAGTTAAGCTTCCTTCAATAACATCTGAACGTCTCCATCTATTTCATTCTGGCAACGGCCGTCCCCGAAAACAGGAAGAAAACATCTGGTTTGAGTTGAACATTAATTTTCTGTTGTTTTAAAAGCCAGACCTCAGAAATCTGTCTTTTTAGGCAAAGACAGGAGATTTTGGCAAAGATTTCTTCCTGAAAATCATAGAGTGGAAGATTTATATTTCTATAGGGTCTAAGATTACATATAGGGGTCATTTATCAAACTGGTGTAAAGTAGAACTGGCTTAGTCTACTTTCACACTTGTGTTTTGGTTTTCCGTTTTATGAGATCCGTTCAGGGCTCTCACAAGCGGTCCGAAACGGATCAGTGTGCACTCTAATGCATTCTAAATGGAAAAGAATCCGCTCAGAATGCATCAGTTTGCATCAGTTCAGTCCTCATTCCGCTTTGGAGACAGAGACTAAAATGCTGCTTGTCCGACTGATGAAACTGAGCCAAACGGATCTGTCCTGGCACACTAATTCTGTAGAAGTAAGATCATATAGAGACACACAGCATTATAAATCATTATAATGCCATGCGCTTCTGTGAAATGAGCAGTGTCCACATGGAGAGTGATTTCCGCACAGCTAGGTTCACATCTACCGCTATGTGATCCATAGCATTGGCAGAGAATGCTGGGACTCGGACGGATAAAAAACGTTGCTTGCAACGTTTTTTTGACCGGCTGATTCTTGACATATTTGCCAGGTAGTATCCGAATCTCTGCCAGACCCCATTGTAATCAATGGGGTCCAGTGGACAGAAGGCGGTATCCTGCCATGCCAGATCCGGAGGACTCCAGCAGGCTGTTCCTTATAGTCTGCTGGAACTTCTGCCACAGATGTGAAACTAGCCTAAGGTACATGTTTAACAGGTTGGGAACCTAAGATGTATGGGTTACTAATCAAAGATGGCCGCTTTTTTCCCCTAAATTTAGGGATAGAGTTCCCAGGTAACGCATTACATATGTACTCTTATTTGAGTTCTATTTACTACACAGGAGACCACAGAACCAGGCAGGATAATTATAAGATTTACAAGATATTCTCAACTCCCATGGTGTCTCAGTCCTCCTTGATTTTTGAATAAAACTCTTCATAAAATTACAAATTCAATCTAATCAAAACATTATGTTCAATTTCAATGGCAGCGATCCTTCAAAAAGATAGTGGAGTCATCCTAGCGTCTACTCTCATAATAGAAAAACGTATGGCAGCACAACATTACATACGAACAATAAAACTGGGGATTAACCCCTTAAGGACTCGGGGTTTTTTCATTTTTGCATTTTCATTTTGCGCTCCATGCCTTCCGAGAGCCATAACTTTTTTATTTTTACGTTCACATGGCCATATAAGGGCTTTTTTTTTGCGGGACAAGTTGTACTTTCCAACGCCACTATTTAATATTGCATACGATGTAGTGGAAAGCGGGAATTTTTTTTTCCAAATGTGGTGAAATTGCAAAAAAAAGCAATTTCTCCACAGTTTTACGGGTTTTTAAATTACGACGTTTGATGTGCTATAAAACCGACCATTTAATTTTATTCTACAGGTCAGTATGAATCCAGCAATACCCAATATGTATAGTTTTTCTTGCATTTTGATAGTGAAAAAAAATTCTAAAGTGGGAAATCTTTTTTTGTAATGAAGTGAATGGCATTGTATGGGGGCTTATTTTTTGCGGTGCGATCTGAACTTTTAGTTGATACCATTATGGGGTGTGTAGGACTTTTTGATCACTTTTTATTTAATTTTTTGAAGAAATGAAGCGCTCAAAATGGCGAATCCGCCATTTGGGCGCTTTTTCCGTTTTTCTGTTTACCGTATGGGAATATATTTTATATTTTATACCACGGGCGTTTTCGCACATTGCGACACCCATGATGTGTATTTTTTTAAAAAAATTTATTATTTTATTTTCATTTTGGGGAAAGGGGGGTGATTTGAATTTTTAGGTTTTTTTTATTTTTTTTTTATTTTTTTTATTTCTTTGATTTTTCTTTTACACTTTTATATAGGTCCCATAGGGACCTATATAAATCAGTCATCTGATTGCTTCTAACAAACTCCAATACACTTGTATTGGAGTTTATGAGGATTTTACTACTTTCCTATGAAGCCCTATTGCTAACAAGGGCTGCATAGGAAATAGTAAGTAGTAACCTCGAATCATTCATTGAGTTCGAGGTTACTACATCCAGCCCTGCGATTCCCCCGATCACCACTAGGAGAGCTGCCGAAAGTTTTACTTTCGGCTTTAGCGCGCGCAGATGCCGTGGTCAGGATTGACCACGGCATCTGCGGGGTTAAATGATTGCGATCGGCATCGCTGCCGACCGCGATCATTAGCCGCGGGGGTCAGCTACAGGAAACAGCCGGACCCCCGCAGCGATCGCGCCCACAGAGGGCAGGAGCGGGCGCCATACTTAGGGATCGGACCCATGACGTACCCATACGTCATGGGTCCTTAAGGGGTTAAGGATTATTCTGGATTAAAGTGGTATTATACCTACTATACATGAAAAATAGAAGCTCTTTGCGCACATTTTTGATCAAACGTATGTCGGGCCCATCTACCTGCGTCAAGGTGGCTTCTGCAGATGGGTACCTAACACTAACAGAACTGCCTCTCCTGGGCTTGACCTAAGCCTACAATGTTTAGGGCGGTGTAGGAACCAGCTACATTTATACTCTGCTCAGAAGCCCTGGGCAGATGGGTGGGAAGTGCTCAATCTAAAAGAGGCAGCTACCCTCAATATTTAACCAATCTTCGTATTTGACAGTTACTTTCATGCTATATTTTGGTACACATTCCTGCTAGACTTAATGCGGATCACAGAAAGAAAGAATTAAAACTTAGTCTTTATTCTTATTATTAAAAAGTTATACTTTAAAAATACTCATTAACACAAATAATTAATATTAAGACCAGATGTGGACCATAAAGAGATACATATGGTCAGAGGGGGAGCCGGCCCGCAAAAAACACAGGGAATGTCAGGAGGGCCTCCAGGTCCCTATCATACCCTGGCTAGTCCCTTAACCCAAAGGAACACCCTGATGGTGGGTGGCCAATGGTTTCATGCCTAGCTTATCTAACCCTCACCTTACCCTCACCTATCCCGACGCGTTTCCCCACTTTGTGGTTCATCAGGGGAATGATGTGAGGAACAAAAAATTGATGGTCCATTCAGCCATTTAATAAATATCTTAAATGTCTGTTAATTTGATGTGGCGCAAATGGAAATACATATCACAAAATTAATCCAATCAGTCCCAGAAGTTCGGGAGATCCATGAATCCCACTGAATCATATCAAAATCAATACACATGATCTGATAGTGAATTGATTACTATCATCTGATAGAGTCAAAATTTTTTTTTTTAAATCAGATCCTTTTTAATAATAAACCATTAGCAAAGCATCATGTACAAACATGTACAAAAAAAATAGAAAAAGACACAGCATTCTGATGTAAACGCAAAAATTACCATTGCACAAAAGAAAAGTAATGTTAATATACTCCATATGCCAGCATTTAGAACAATAAAGAAATACTGTGCAACATGTCTTAGTGTTTTCATTATTTTACCGCAATGAAATGTATATAGTTTACACCCATCCCCCCTTCCCTTTCCCACCCCCGAGAGGACACTCACCCCTTCCCTCCATCAGACGCAATCATAGAGCAATAGGATTATTCACCATCTACTTCATCCATAACCTATCAATTTTCTGTGGACACCCCCGTTTAGTGAAGACCCCTTTCTCAGACACAAACATACTGTTAACTTTACACAGAAACTCTCGTACCTTGGGCTTGTATCCAATGCATAGCAATGAGTTTCCTGGCCACATATAAAAGTCTCCCTACAGCCACCTTGCCATATTTGTCGATATCAAGTTCAGAGACATATCCTAGTATACAGACTATTGGATCCCTATTTATCCTTACCCCCATTCTCCTAGATCTAGTGTCCAACACTCAAGTCCAGAACCCGTCCAATCCACTGCAAGTCCACAGCATATGAAGTAAATCTGCATTGTCATTGCCACATTGCGGACATCGGGCATCTGATCTCAGTCCAATACGATGCAAAAACACTGGGCTTTTGTACACCCTGTGTACAATAAGTAGCTGAGACAGTTTCCGTTGTTCTCTCAGAGAAAACAGAGGGATTGCCTCCAGAATATCTTCCCATTTGCCCTCCTCTATTACACCAACATCTTTCTCCCATTGACGCATCCGGGTTAAAGGGTGTTTATCCAGGAATTTATCTAACAGATAGAGTCAATTTTTAGCATTGTAGCATCTAATCCTCTTCTGTAAGTAAAAGATCGGGGCATTCAGTGTATACCAGTGGCTTTTTGCTGATATATTATGCTTATTGGGCGCCCCTTTCTGCTTTATATTTTTAAAAGATGCATCAAGCGCACTTATTGGCCTCTGTGAGTAGAAGACCTGGGCATATATTGCTTAACAGTAATTCAATTTCAGCATAAAAAGCTTACTTGGTGCCCTTTTCTGCTTTATATCTTTGAACAGATTCTAATAAGATCATCCGTTTTATGAGGATGAGGCCATTTGGCGCAGTAAGAATATGAAAACATATTGCTCTTGTTATATAAATCTTGTCGCATTTTGTTAAACTTGAGTCCCTCCGGGCAAACATACTATCTAGGAAAGTGTGATACCCGTCCTGGTTGCCACTTTCTTTTAAATATATATCTAAATCATGCCAGCTAATATATTTGGAAATCATGGACATTGATTTAATGGTGGATGAATTTATCAAATGAAATATATTTTTTATGTGAATGAATTCCTTAAAATTGACTCTATCAGATGATAGTAATCAATTCACTATCAGATCATGTGGATTGATTTTGATATGATTCAGTAAGATTCATGGATCTCCCGAACCTTCTGGGACTGATTGGGTAAATTTTGTGATATGCATTTCCTTTTGCGCCACATCAAATTAACAGATATTTAAGAAGATATTTATTGAACGGCTGAATGGACCATCAATTATGTGCTAAGAATTTTTTGTTCCTCACATCATTCCCCTGATGAACCACAAAGTGAGGAAACGTGTCCGGATAGGTGAGGGTAAGGTGAGGGTTAGATAGGCTAGGCACGAAACCATTGGCCACCCACCATCAGGGTGTTCCTTTGGGTTAAGGGACTAGTCAGGGTATGATAGGGACCTGGAGGCCCTCCTGACTTTCCCTGTGTTTTTTGTAGGCCGGCTCCCCCTCTGACCATACGTATCTCTTTATGGCCCGCTCCTGGTCTTAATATTAATTATTTGTGTTACAGTATTTTTGAAGTATAACTTTTTAATAATAAGAATAAAGGCTAAGTTTTAATTCTTGCTTTCTGTGATCCGTACCCTCAATATATACTACAAGAAAAATCTGACAAGCACATTCATAGTCATAGGTGCACATCCATAGAGCTAACATGCAGACAGCAAACAAAAAAAGGTATGGCAGCACACCATTACACATACGAACAATAAAACTGGGGATTAGGGATTAGTCTGGATTAAAGTGGTAGCCATTTGCAGAAGCCACCTTGATGCCTGGTAGCTGGGTCCGACACACGTTTGATCAAAAATGTGCGCAAAGAGCTTCTATTTTTCATGCATAGTAGGTATAATACCACTTTAATCCAGAATAATTCCTAATCCCCAGTTTTATTGTTCGTATGTGTAATGGTGTGCTGTCATACATTTTATTTGTTTGCTGTCTGCATGTTAGCTTTATAGATGTGCCCCTGTGACTACAGATGTGCTAGTCTAAATTTTCATGTAGTAATCTCGTAATAGAGGCCACGTGCTAGGAATGAAAAGTCTTCTCAGTACAATAATACATAATTTCCTCTTTTCTCATACATTTGCCCCTTTGTACAAGACCATAATAACATTACAGAGTGTGGGCTAATGTTC
This sequence comes from Bufotes viridis, assembly GCA_033119425.1. Classification (NCBI taxonomy): domain Eukaryota; kingdom Metazoa; phylum Chordata; class Amphibia; order Anura; family Bufonidae; genus Bufotes; species Bufotes viridis. The sequence continues at coordinate 318,329,486 of CM065593.1, read as the reverse complement.
TTGAGACACTTTAGGGCTAGAATGACTCCTTGCAGCGTCTCTTTCAATGTGTGTAGGCAGAAAATCAAGATTCTTGCTCCATTAATAATAGCAATAAAAGGTTCGGGTTTACAAAATCTTTTGCGTAGGTTATTAGCGTCTTGTTTTTAAAGAGGTTGAAGGTAACCCATTTTTAAAGAGGAGCTGGTGGGGTCCAGCTTCTCTCAACCCCAGCAAAGTCACAAAGCCAAGTGAAGTCTCATCTGTTGAAGGGAAGCATTAGATGATTGCCATGTAAATGGACGAAACTACTTAATGGCTCCCTGTTCTGGTACATAGAGGAGGGTCACTAGTCGGAGATACGCTCTGACGTCCATATGCCATAATTAGCGTATAGATGGGGGTTCATGTTCTAAAAGAACAACAAATGCACAATCTCTAAACAAAAGTAACCATAAAAACGTTTTATTTGTCCATGGAATTTTAGAAAATGAAAACTGAAGTCTAGGTGGTTGCCATGGGAATTGAGGACTTTTTTTTTTTCTTCCTAAAAGACAATCTTGAAGATCATACTGTACATGACACATTAAAGGGGTGGTCTGAGTTAAATAAAAACTCGGGAAAACCCTGTAAATGGCCTAAAATAACAAATGAATGGATACTCACCCGTTTCCTCCTCTGCTTCTTCGTTTAACTGGCTGTAGCTGTGACGTTCTGTGCGCACAGGTCACCACTGCAGCCAATCATTGACCTCAGCAGAGATGCTCCGTGTACTGCTATGGCCAGTGATGCAGTGGTGACCTGTGTGCATGGAACATCACTGCTGGAGCCAGGAAGAGGACATCGGTAGTGGGAGGACCAGAGCTCAGCACTCAACGGAAGAGGGGAGAAAACGGGTGAGTATCCACTCATTTGTTATTTTAGGCCATTTGCTTCCAGCTTTTCTTACATATTTTTAGGTGACTTTTAAAACAATTCTGCACCAGTAGTTACCAGTATTACCATTCAATAGCTCCCTAGCTGGGTGATTTTGGCAGGATGAGGTGATGCACTAGGCCATAATAAACAACAAAGATTGATTAACCATGTTGGATTGTGTTATGTCCTGAATAAGCCAGTGCTGGGGCTCCAAGTATATACTACCCCCTGTGGGGCCTATCTGCACAGATGTTGCAATCTGTCATCAGATTTTGAAGTCTACCCAATGATTTTCAGTGCCATCCTCTGTTTATGGGCTTCATAACACATATGGCATGGAGCAGTGGCGTAGCTATCAGGGAAGCAGCTGCTTCGGGGCCCTGGAGCAGTCACTATACCTCGTCACCCCGGGCCCCTGTCAGAGCAGCTGACTTCTCCTGCATCGGGGCCAGAGTCCAGCACTTGCACCCCTGTCACTGACCTGACATCAGTGACATTGCTCCGCCTCTCCCCCTTCTCATTTCTGATGATGGACAGTGACCAGCATCAGGAAGGTCCAATGTGGGCGGAGCTAGAATAGTCCGCACCCTTTCCTACCTGCGATTACTGCAGCCTGAACCTTCCATGCCCATAAGGCTGAACATCAGTTAGATTGCCACAACTGCATCAGTGATGTGAGTGGCAGGGAAACTGCGGTTATATTCAGCTTTCCCAGACTGTGCGCATGTGACCTGCAGTACAGTAGAAAAGCTGGGTGAATTATATCATGAAATGTCATCCAGCTTCCCTGCTATTCTGCTTGGCAAAAGTGCAGAGGCATTAGAGTATGAGGGAGAGGCACAGGAGGAAAGCTGGGTGTCTATATATGGGAATTTTATATGTGTGTGTCCATGTATGTGTTGACTGTGTGTATGAGTGCGTCCATGTATGTGGAGAGTGTGTCCATGTATGTGGAGAGTGTGTCCATATATGTGGAGAGTGTGTCCATATATGTGGAGAGTGTGTCCATATATGTGGAGAGTGTGTCCATATATGTGGAGAGTGTGTCCATATATGTGGAGAGTGTGTCCATATATGTGGAGAGTGTGTCCATATATGTGGAGAGTGTGTCCATATATGTGGAGAGTGTGTCCATATATGTGGAGAGTGTGTCCATATATGTGGAGAGTGCCTGTATGACTGCGTCCATATATGTGGAGAGTGTATGTAGGAGTGTGTCCATGTATGTGGAGAGTGTGTGTATGAGTGTGTCCATGTATGTGGAGAGTGCGTCCATGTATGTGGAGAGTGCGTCCATATATGTGGAGAGTGCGTGTATGACTGCGCGTATGACTGCGTCCATGTATGTGGAGAGTGTATGTAGGAGTGTGTCCATGTATGTGGAGAGTGTGTGTATGAGTGTGTCCATGTATGTGGAGAGTGTGTGTATGACTGTGTCCATGTATGTGGAGAGTGTGTGTATGACTGCGTCCATGTATGTGGAGAGTGTATGTATGAGTGTGTCCATGTATGTGGAGAGTGTGTGTATGAGTGTGTCCATGTATGTGGAGAGTGTGTGTATGACTGTGTCCATGTATGTGGAGAGTGTGTGTATGACTGCGACCATGTATGTGGAGAGTGTGTGTATGACTGCATCCATGTATGTGGAGAGTGTGTGTATGACTGCGTCCATGTATGTGGAGAGTGTGTGTATGAGTGTGTCCATGTATGTGGAGAGTGTGTGTATGACTGTGTCCATGTATGTGGAGAGTGTGTGTATGACTGCGTCCATGTATGTGGAGAGTGTGTGTGTATGACTGCGTCCATGTATGTGGAGAGTGCATGTATGGCTGCGTCCATGTATGTGGAGAGTGTGTGTATGACTGCGTCCATGTATGTGGAGAGTGTGTGTATGACTGCGTCCATGTATGTGGAGAGTGTGTGTATGACTGCATCCATGTATGTGGAGAGTGCGTGTATGACTGCGTCCATGTATGTGGAGAGTGTATGTATGACTGCGTCCATGTATGTGGAGAGTGTATGTAGGAGTGTGTCAATGTATGTGGAGAGTGTGTGTATGAGTGTGTCCATGTATGTGGAGAGTGTGTGTATGACTGCGTCCATGTATGTGGAGAGTGCGTGTATGACTGCGTCCATGTATGTGGAGAGTGCGTGTATGACTGCGTCCATGTATGTATAAATCATCAAAAAATGTGGTGATAAGAAAGCAGGATGCGCTCATACCCATATGCAGTTGTGCATTTCTATAGGGGAGCACATCCTGCACTTGTAGTCCGTTGCTAATGGCAATCACCAGCAAAAAATGCATACAATGGATGATGCCAGCAACGGACTACAAGTACCACAATGGACATCCTACATAAGATGAAATTCATGTGGATGTGGCAAGAATTCAGAACAAACACAGAACCAGAGATAGGTGCACACTGCCGTCACACTAAACCCTCACACTGATGTTAAAAATTGAGAGGTTAGTTCGACATATCCTACTAGGAGGACATGTCTTAAGCTCGGGCACCAGCGTCAAGGTCTCTCAAGTAGCCCGAGGCCCTAACACTCACCTACCTGCGCCATATGGGCGATATCAGGGGCCAGTGGGCAATTACAGGAGCATTAGGACGACTCACAAACATCTCCTCTGTTACCTCCAGCATGTAGCCATGCTTGCAATGGGAGGTGGGAGGTGTCTATGAGCCCTACCCAAGACTGACTGATATAGCCCAAAGCCTAGCAGGTGCACCCAAATGTGACCTGAAGATGAGAAACAGGCACATTTAAATTGGAGTTTATACACCTCCATACATATATATATATAAATCATCAAAAAATGTGGTGATAAAAAAGCAGGATGCGCTCATACCCATATGCAGTTGTGCATTTCTATAGGGGAGCACATCCTGCACTTGTAGTCCGTTGCTAATGGCAATCGCCAGCAAAAAATGCATACAATGGATGATGCCAGCAACGGACTACAAGTACCACAATGGACATCCTACATAAGATTAAATTTATGTGGATGTGGCAAGAATTCAGAACAAACACAGAACCAGAGATAGGTGCACACTGCAGTCACACTAAACCCTCACACTGATGTTAAAAATTGAGAGGTTAGTTCGACATATCCTACTAGGAGGACATGTCTTAAGCTCGGGCACCAGCGTCAAGGTCTCTCAAGTAGCCCGAGGCCCTAACACTCACCTACCTGCGCCATATGGGCAATATCAGGGGCCAGTGGGCAATTACAGGAGCATTAGGACGACTCACAAACATCTCCTCTGTTACCTCCTGCGTCCATGTACGTGGAGAGTGCATGTATGACTGCGTCCATGTATGTGGAGAGTGCGTGTATGACTGCGTCCATGTATGTGGAGAGTGCATGTATGGCTGCGTCTATGTATGTGGAGAGTGTGTGTATGACTGCGTCCATGTATGTGGAGAGTGCGTGTATGACTGCGTCCATGTATGTGGAGAGTGCGTGTATGACTGCGTCCATGTATGTGGAGAGTGTTTGTATGAGTGTGTCCATGCATGTGGAGAGTGTGTGTATGACTGCGTCCATGTATGTGGAGAGTGCGTGTATGACTGCGTCCATGTATGTGGAGAGTGTTTGTATGAGTGTGTCCATGCATGTGGAAAGTATGTGTATGACTGCGTCCATGTATGTGGAGAGTGCGTGTATGAGTGTGTCCATGTATGTGGAGAGTGTGTGTATGAGTGTGTCCATGTATGTGGAGAGTGTGTGTATGAGAGTGTCCATGTATGTGGAGAGTGCGTGTATGAGTGTGTCCATGCATGTGGAGAGTGCGTGTATGAGTGTGTCCATGCATGTGGAGAGTGTGTGTATGACTGCGTCCATGTATGTGGAGAGTGTGTGTATGACTGTGTCCATGTATGTGGAGAGTGCGTGTATGACTGCGTCCATGTATGTGGAGAGTGCGTGTATGACTGCGTCCATTTATGTGGAGAGTGTGTGTATGACTGCGTCCATTTATGTGGAGAGTGTGTGTATGACTGCGTCCATGTATGTGGAGAGTGCGTGTATGACTTTGTCCATGTATGTGGAGAGTGCGTGTATGACTGCGTCCATGTATGTGGAGAGTGCTTGTATGACTGCGTCCATGTATGTGGAGAGTTTGTGTATGACTGCGTCCATGAATGTGGAGAGTGGGTCCATGTATGTGGAGAGTGTGTGTATGACTGCGTCCATGTATGTGGAGAGTGCGTGTATGACTGCGTCCATGTATGTGGAGAATTTGTGTATGACTGTGTCCATGTATGAGGAGAGTGCGTGTAGAAGTGCATCCAAGTATGTGGAGAGTGCATCTATGTATGTGGAGAGTGCGTGTATGACTGCGTCCATGTATGTGGAGAGTGCGTCCATGTATGTGAAGAGTGTGTGTATGACTGCGTCCATGTATGTGGAGAGTGCGTGTATGACTCAGTCCATGTATGTGGAGAGCGCGTCCATGTATGTGGAGAGTGCGCGTCCATGTATGTGGAGAGTGCGCGTATGAGTGTGTCCATGTATGTGGAGAGTGCGTGTATGGCCGCTTCCATGTATGTGGAGAGTGTGCGTATGACTGTGTCCATGTATGTGGAGAGTGTGTGTATGACTGCGTCCATGTATGTGGAGAGTGTGTGTATGACTGTGTCCATGTATGTGGAGAGTGTGTGTATGACTGTGTCCATGTATGTGGAGAGTGCGTGTATGACTGCGTCCATGGCTGCAGTATGAAAGACACAGAGGCTAAAATACTTGTGGATAGGTAGAGGTAAATCAGACATGTCTATTACAATTGCAGCGCAGGTTTTAAAGGGGTTTAGTTAAATATAAACTCCGTCAGCAACTGTAAATATTAAAAACAATAAAGTTGTGCTAATAATGCCAGGCAAATAAACAACTACAGTAAATAAAAAGTCACAAAATAGCCATATGAGAGGGGTTTGCACAGGAGGAGGGGGTTTGTATATGAGAGGGGTTTACACAGGGTTTGTGAATTAGTGTGTAAGTGTGTGTGGGGGGCCCTGTACACACATTTGCTGTGGGGCCCAGTCAGTTCTAGCTACGCCTCTGGCATGGAGCATTGTGGTGTGACAGTCAGAAAAGTTTATGTAGTGATGTATTTGTGCAATGAGGGTGTATGTTTTATGCAATATAAACAGGATTGTAGAGAGGCCTCTACTTCCACATCTCAAGTGCCACAAGCCTCCCAGATAACACCAGCCTCAAGACATTGGAGTGTTTAAGAGTTTTCACTTCTAGCACAAGAGAGGATTATGTAGCTATTTAGGAACAGAGCTCTTTTATTTTTTTGGGACCTTCACTGACCCATCTGCATCATAGCTTTCTAGTGTAGGTTGAGTGCTTCTTTTTAAATCGGAAGCCATAGACAAGGGTGTGAATTTCGGCCATTTGTAATAAACTTAGGTTCTTACTTAAAATTATCTTCCTACCTGCTTTAGTGGATATAGGATTTGTCTTTTTACTTGATTATAGTCTGAGGCTTTTCGATGGACAAGAGGACATCAGAAGGTAGGTAGCAATAACAGACTTCCGAGAGCCTGTGTTAATTTTAGATTTATTTCCCTTTAATATTGGCTAACCTCTCCAGTTCTTGTAATGCTTGTACTGCCAAAGGAGTAACAGTGCTTCTTAGTGTTTCTGACCAATGTGTAAATTCCTCTAATACTATTGGGGATAACGTAATTCATTCCATTTGGAAATAGGACAGTATTCATGGTATGCAGGAAACAGCTTTTATTGACAAACATATGTTGAAGTGAAGTATTAGTCCACGGTATGACAGGTTGGACCATTGCTCCACAGGTCTTGTGTTAGTGAAGCAATGTCATTCATACCATGACACATGTTCCACAGGCCTCTTCTGGGACCACAATACAATATGTTTGGGACAAATGATGTAATAAAAGTTAAATCCCAAAATGTCAATAAATATTGTTTAATCTCTAACGTAAGTAGTTTGTTCCAGACTAGCAGAGATCACATTGATCACAGAGAACTCCACGTGAGGACATGATGTTTCTTATGTCAATCAGTGGCGTAGCTATCGGGGTTGCACCGGTGGCAGCTGCAACTGGGCCCCTTGCAAGTGGCACATCGCCAATTACTGTATTTTTCACTTTATAAAAGACACAGTGCATCTTATAAAGCGAATGCTAGTGAGCGCTTACATTATGGAATCGTTCACTAGACTGCAGGATGCAGGGGGAGCAGTGAGTGAAGCTCTGTACTCACCATTACTCCCTGGTCTTCTCTGAGTCGCGCTGCACTGTCCTGACTGCGTAGAGCCTCAGAATGTAGTGCCCGCACTATGACCTGACGCTGCACACAGTGAGGTTACAGTGCAGCGCAGGCCCAGGGAGAACGTCCGCAGGAGAGGACGCCAGACACGCCAGACCTGCAGAGGGGCGGCAGAGCAGGAAAGTAAGTTCATTTATTTAATTTAAGTTCCGATATGGGGGTTTCTGACATGGAGGTCTAATGGGGATCTGATCTGAGGTCTAATGCGTGGGTCTGACATGGAAGTCTAAAGGGGGTCTGATCTGAGGTCTTGATATGGGGGTCTAACATGAAGGTCTGATGGGGGTCTCATCTGAGGTTTGATATGGGGGTCTAATCTGAGGATCTGATATGGGGGTGTGGTCTGATTTGAAGTCTGATATGAAATTCTGATTTGAGGTCTGATCTGATATGGGGTCTGATCCTACGATATGACATGGGAGTCTGATCTGAGGATCTGATATGGGGTATTGTTTGCACTGTTGCACAATACAAGGATGTATTTTTGTACCGATGCACTATATAAGGCGGTATTTTTTGTACTGGCGCCCATGTTAGGAGGATATTTTCTGTACTGGCACACATTATAAGGGAGAATTTTGTGTACTGAGACATTATAAGAGGATATTTTTGTACTAGCACAAATTAAAAGGCTTCATTTTTGTACTGGCACATATTAGGGACCAATTTTGTATTGGCATAATTACTAGTATTGGCACAATGGGGTCATTATTAATATTGGGGGCACTGTTAACACTATGCACTCTGGGAGATAATTATTTCTATTGGTGGGACTTTGAGGAGCATTATTACTGTGGGGGACACCCTGGCACAGTATCAGCTTAGGGTACTTTCACACTTGCGTTATTCTTTTCCGGCATAGAGTTCCGTCAAAAGGGCTCTATGCCGGAAAAGAACTGATCAGGCATATCCCAATGTATTCTGATTGGATAGAAATCAGTTCAGTTTGCATCAGTATGCCTTCCGTTCAGTCACTGTCAGGCGCTTTGGCCGGACATAATATCGCAGCATGCTGCGGTATTATGTCCGTCCAAAATGCCTGATCAGTCGCCGGAATGCCGGATCTGGCATTAATTTACATTGACTTGCATTAGTGCCGGATCCAGCATTGCGAAACAACTGAAGGACGGATCCGGGAAAACTGTGAAAAAGACTGCAAGACGGATCCGTCCATTCGCATGACAAGCAGAGAGACTGATCCGTTCTTGCAATGCATTTGTAGACGGATCCACACCCGGTTCAGTCTACAAATGTTGTCAGTTGTCACACTGAACGGCGGATCCGGCTGGCAGCTCCGACAACAGAACACACTAACGCTAGTGTGAAAGTAGCCTTAGCACAATTATTTTTGTCAGATATTATGCTTCCACTATTAGTGTCAGGGGCACTATTTTCTACATCAGAGGATATGTCACTGGATGTAAGAGATTTGTGTCACTGTATCATCCTGTATGTAGTGTTTTCCATGTATGTCTAACAGTAGGCCTGGAGGGAAGGGCTTAGTTTGAGAATTTGGCATAGGAGATTTTGTTTTAATTTTTACCTCAGGCAGCAGAAAGGCTAGGTGTTCCCTTGCCCTTTGCCACAAAGCACTGAGGGAGGGGTAAGGCCCAAGCTAAAAAAAAAATTGCACCAGGGCCCATGAGCCTTTAGCTACGTCCCTGATGTCAACTGATGTCAACCTAAATTAAGAAAATGTATTAAATCTGAAAGCATATTCATACTCTGCTCCGCTACATATGCTGTGTTCTTTAAACCGGAGCACGTAGGTCATAAAATCGTTAAACATAATTTGCACAATGTATAGTAATGAGAAGTAAAGGTTGGGCTTACAGATTAAAGGAACACTCTAGATGAAACTGCTAAACTTCTCATCGGGTCCAACCTTTGGAATCCCCACAGATCACAACAGGTATCCTGTGTCCCCCATTCCCATTTAAATGGTCTTGTGGTTGATCTTGCTTACTGACACTCCATTTAGAGTCTCCAGCAATCCACGTGCTCAACTGCAGCTCCATGGCCAAACTGCACCCTATGTGGATAGGTGATAAGTTGTCATTCTGGGACAACCCCTTTAACACAGCTTATCCACATCTGAAACATATTCTGGGAACTGTGACCTGTGAATTGTTATGCAGCAATGTGCTGCAAGCCCCTGAAGAGCCGGAGCGGAGGATGGGAGTGGTAGTGGCTCTAGCTGCAAAGGTCTATCACAGTGGTTCTCCTCACAACATCACTTCCTAGGACCAGGGCAGTGAAAGGAGGACACACTCTTTGTTCCTTCAGGCACACCCTGATGTTGGGGCTCCTGCCTGATTGTAGTTTGGGTTCCCCTTGGGTTTGTGTTTTTGGTGTGGGCGCAAAGCAGGAGAAGTTGGTCCTGTGGCCTCTACAAACACCCGGGAAAAAAAAATAAACAGTAACCCATTTTTTTTTATTAACAAAAAGGTATTTAATTTCATGAAATACAAACTAATTATAATTAACTAATCGTCAAGCACCATCGTATTCAATATTACAACCGTTGTGTAAGAAATACAAGTAGAAATAACATCTCAGCATCTCCCATTGGAAGAATATCCAGTGATATGATGACATCAAATTACATACATTTCTAGTGGTTTCTCTATGGTATTATTCTTTATCATCAATAAGCGATTTCTCCCACTAAGGCACAGCCATTATTATGTACAAATGTGGAAGACAAACACCATGAACTATAGCATAGAAAGTAAAAGCACCAATCTGCAGTAAACATACAAACTATATTGCCGAATTCATAGATCTTTATTGAAACCATTGCTTAGCGCTGGCATGCTCAACCTGCGGCCCTCCAACTGTTGCAAAACTACAACTCCCGTCATTCCCTGACAGGCTACAGCTATCATCCTACAGAAGGGCATCGTGGGAGTTGTAGTTTTACAACAGCTGGAGGGCCGCGGGTTGAGCATCCCTGGCTTAGCGAATTCAGACATTGCAGCTTTTCCCAATTGACTGTGCTTAGGTTTGAGAGCATTTTAGATACAGTACTATATAATGTACACCAGAAGAATGGGATATATTATGGCGCAATATATAGCATAGCATGCGCTATAATAAAAAAAAAAAAAAAAGCTAAAATGTACATTATATTTTTTGAACATCATCCTCTATGGAGGACAGCATGAATACCTTATGTAAAAAGTCGATCAATTACCCAATCCCACCTTTCGTAGCATAGCGGAAGCTTAACTTGATGAGGCCTAAAGGGGTTTTTCAGTATTTTGATATGAGTGGACTATAGGGTGTCAGATCAGCTGTTCGGGAGTAGCTATGGTCTAGGATGTAAGCATCAGAACTGCACATCTCCATCCATTGTGTAGTGGACAGAACTGGTTTTGTATGGTTCCAGCATCGGAGCTACTCCCAAACATGGGGTTCAGGGTGACGGACGTTGATCACCTATCCTAAAGTATAGACCATCCATATCAAAATACTGGAAAACCCCTTTAAAAGATTTGCACTTTGTATGACTCACGGTCATAAAATAAGCATGTCGATGACACATATTGGGACAACACCTCTGGCCATTGAAATCCAACATGGCCTATCTAATGCCCTCTTCATCTCACCCCAGCCGCAGATGATGCCAACAGATGTTTGGCAACGTGGGAGACTTTACTCATGTTTATTGTGTGCAAGCAGGCCCACATCTGCCACGAGGAGAGATGAGCATCTTGCCTCAGATGGTGGCCAGCCTGCTTCTGAGTGGGGTGGCAATTTACAGCGGTTTCCTAAAGTTTCTCACTATATTTTGCCTTCATAGAAACATGGAAACCAACATATTACGATATACAGACTACTCTTACATACAATGCCACACAAATATCCACTGGAAACTGCAATCCTATGTTCTCACAATCTAGAGCAGGGATGCTCAACCTGCGGCCCTCCAGCTGTTGTAAAACTACAACTCCCACCATTCCCTGCTGTAGGCTGTCCGGGCATGCTAGGAGTTGTAGTTTTCCAACATCTGGAGGGCCGCAGGTTGAGCATCCCCGATCTAGAGTGGTTCTTCCTGACATCATAAGCGACTCATACAGCCATAAAACAATAACCGTCTACAAAACACAAATAAATTCATAATATTAGTTAGACAGGAATAAGGCCCACAAATGGGAATCTGTCACTATGGAAATTCACAGTCTGGTGTTTTCATTACTTTAATAAGGACGTCTGCTCACATATAATACCCATATGATGGTGCATGTGATGGGATTCATTATTCATGAAATTTATAGTAGTGTACTGTCATATTATTTGACAAACAGACTCTTCAGATTTCCACTGGAGATATATTAAAGAGGATCTTTCACAGCTCCATTTAGTTTAGTAAATAGGTACTGGAGATTTGTTTTTCTCATAACTGTGCTGTTTATTAGCAAAGGGGATGTCCCCTATGTACCTCTATTATTCCACCTGAGTATGTATGACTGTATTGACAATTGAGTGTTACCGGTCCCCATTAAAGGGTTGTGTCCCTACACAGTCTGATTCTGTCAGCGCTGACATTAGACAATGTCAGATTGTGTAGGGAAATACTTCCAGCTGTGACATTCAACTGTCAATTTATTCCTACGTTTAGAAGAAGAATAACAGAGGAATGGCACAAAACAGTGTTATAAGAAAAGATTCCCCAGCATTGCGATTTCATGAGGAATACGAGTATTCAGGAGAGCTGTCAGGTCCTCTTTAAGTAAGATGATCACACGTCAGATTCACTGCTGATGGTTTTCTATAATATAACAATCAGCCGCACAGATGGATCTGGAATGTCGCACCTATGAAATATGGCTGCAGATGGGTGAAAACAAAGTTTTGCCCAACATTCTGTAAGGAGTCATATACTCTTCAATGGGGAGAACATGGCTCCTAGTATTCAAATATGACACTATTCAAATAGTCAGGCAGATCAGCCTCGCCATGTGCATTGCTCCACAGATTGACTCTGTACTGATCTATTCAACAGACCCATGTAAATATGGCCTTAAGCTGAGATTACATTTTACTTTCTGCTAAAGGGCACCGGATGCTTTACACTAGGGAAGGAACCGGCAATCTCCACCACTCCAGCTGTTCTGAAACTACAACTCCCAGAATCCTCCTTAGAAGAACAGGCGTGCTTGCTGGCAATCGTAATTTCACAGCAGCTGGAGGGCCGAAGGTTGCTGATCCCTACTCTAGGGCATCTCACGCATAACTAGAGGGCGCAATTGAGCCTTCTAAAGTGCCTTTCAATCAGGGGGCTGTGAAGTAGCTTGCACATGTGCGGTCCGGCATAGGTATTTCCCATATCCTACCAATTCAGTACAGCCCTGCAGCCTTGGACCTGGAAATGCTATTTCTATATTCCATTTGCTAAAATAGTGAGTGATTGCACTTGCACAACTATCTACACCAGGAACAGGGGCACGGTACCATAGTTCTATGGGCTTGGGGGGGGGGGGGGTCTTGTCAATCTGACCCCACCAATAAGATTTATAGCATATCCTCTCAATCTACAGTAAACTAAGATGGAAAAGACCCTTAAAATTAGTGGCCTGCAAGACCCATACTTCAGCCACAGCAGGCAGGGCTTGGTGCAAAAGACCCTTAAAGCTAGTGGCCTACAAGACCCATAATTCAGCAAGCAGGGCTTGGTGCTTGGCTGCATTGCATACAGTAAATAGATGTGGTTTCTAAGAGATATCTGAGAATTTTAACTGCACACCATAAACTGGTGTACCCTGTGTATCCCTTAGGGGTGTATATAATAGAGGCAGTTAGGGTGGCTGCTCAGGATCCCATGAAGGAAAGGAGCCCAAATCAGGTTGTCCTATCTCCACCAGGGTTTGAGTGATCCTAAATAAAGCCCCCTTCCACAATGACCCCTTGAGACCAGTAGGAAGATCAAAAAGCACCATAACTTTCCAGTTACTGGGCATATGTACCACCACTTGGAGTTGGTACCAATTTTAATTTTTTTTTGCACTGGGGCCCACTCTCCACCATATACACCTGTATGCAATAGAGCCTATAGCACATTACCTGTTTACAGGAACCAAGACATTTTGTTGAGATATAAGAAAGTCTAATTGGTCAATGATGTAAGCTGCAATTAATATAAATGAATTAAAGTAACCTTAATGTAACCGGTACCATTTAATTAAAGAGATATTCAAATGTATAGTGAAAAACAGCAACCAAGTTATAAATGGCTTCCATTTAGTGCAAGTCAAACATCTACAGCAGGGATCAGCATCTATCTGTACTGAAACTACAACTCCCAGAATGCTCCATTATTTCTATGGGAGTTACAAGGGCAGCAGCTGGAGTGCCAGATCCCTGATCTAAAGTAGTGGTGGTAAGAAATGGTTGGTATGAATAACGTGTGGCCCCAGAATACATTCTGCAATGAACCATACACAATGCACACGTCACACAGCACAAGGCACTACGTAAACTTTCCATGTATTGTACATGTATTCAGCTCTGTGCATGGCAGATGTGGCTAAAAGCAGAATTCAGAGCAATGCAATACAACTGGCAGTGAAACTGTTACCATGATTGCATTGTAGAAGAATCTGGTGATGTATGCATTGGCTGGATCCTTGAAGGAACCAGAGCACTGAGAAGCATGTAAACACTTGAGGGTGTTAACCCCCAGATTGATTAAATGACTAGGCACGCCTGGATGAAATATAATACTGGAAACAGCAATATTTTTCCACACATCAAAAGAGATATATGTAAGTACAACTCTAAAAAACTGTAATGGTCTAACCTAGGGATCTCCAGTGGGTGCAAAACTACAACTCCCATCTTGCCCTGATAGCCGCAGACTGTCGGGGCATCAGGAGAATTGTAGTTTTGCAACTGCTGGAGAACCACAGGAAAGCCAACAATAGTCACCAATCCCATTACATCATTTATTAATCGGAGCAAGATTGGGAAGTTAGCATAGACATAAAGGGGTTGTACCAGATTAGCAAAATATGAGTGTTTTCTTCAAAAAACAGTGAGTCACAATACCACGGGTAGTGCGGCCAATCTCTTCAGTAGGTTTGAGTTGCAATGCTCAAACCATGGTGGTAGAAAACAGCCGTTCCCCCTTGAATTGCTATGGGCAAGAATCCAAACATACTCTTTCCCAAGTAACGTTCCAATTGATGCTGGATAAGATCTGAAAACCACATCTCTCTCACATACACCTGTGCAGCTGGTCCCTAAAGCTGGCCATACACCTTCAATAGCTGTCCGCTGACTGCCAGTCCTCCTGACTTCTCCACTGATGGTGTTCTTTAAGGGAAGTACGCTGCTGCCGGACACCTTTGTGGTATACCTTCCATGAGAATAAAGTTGGGCATCTGGAAATTCAAGCCAACACACCACCATACACATAAGAAAGCTGTTTAGTCCCATCAAAATCAGCAGGTTCAGCCGACTTTGCTTCTATGAGTATGACACCTTTAGATAGATCAGGATTCAGGATCTGTTCTGGGATACAAAACACTGTCCTCAGCCATGACGATTATTTGGCAGCCATTAGCTGATATATGTGAACCTCCTGCAAAAGAAGTATGTATCATAGAAGAAGACACTGTGGTTGCAATCAGGCCAGTAAATATGAAGGCCAAAGCTAAGGTTGGCCGTATCCCCCTATTGGCATCGTAAACCTGCACAAATCTTACTGGCTCCAACTGCATGCAATATTTAAAAAAGGGGCGCAAGGTGGAGGCAAACGAGCTGAGCTGCCCCAATAAGTTATGGGTAATGAGAACCAGCGCCAGCTTTAGCATGTACTGTTCTCTTTATAGCTCATATTGCTCTTATTTTCAGTTTTCAGTTTTAAGCAGCACAGTGCTTGTTGGTCTGATTTTACCCCCATCTTTGCTAAAATGTTAGTGCCTGTAGATAGAGCCCCTTACCTGAGCTCTCCATAGCAGCAGCAATGGCTGCCCCTATATTATACATACCCTTGATTACAAATTGTGAGCAGATAATATTTGTCATGTTAATGACTTCAATGAGAGCAGGTACAGACTGTTGGGTGGTAGACGGAAGCATTAGGGTATAAGTTCATCTATACAAGAGGCTGCAAAGATACTGTCTATAGATTACTATAGCAGAAGGCCTCCCGTTGCATAGACAGGCCTGTGCCAGATCTCTCTCCTCACATTCACATTCTGTAGCCACCTTCAGCAGCAACATTTTAACAGAGCATATTATATCTGAATACATGGCCAAAGCCTACAAGTGAGAGCGCCAGAATTCCCTCCATAGATAGTTGACCTCACATTCACGGTCATCAGAAAAGGTACCAGTTTATTTAGGGAATTAGTAAGGTTCCTTGCTGCGAATATCTCGCCCTTGTGTCACATCTTATGCACATGTCATTACCAGTATACACCCATGTGCAACAGGTACTAAATGTTTCCACCAAGTCACCATCACACAATATTTAGGCTGGGTCTACACAGCGATCTTGACCAATGCCTCTCACTGCGTGACCACAGATTACTGTGTAGCAGTGCAGCCATTGAACTGAATGGGGTTGTAAGTAGCCACAACCACAACCCCAGAATCTCAAAAATTCCAACAATGCAATTCTGGAATCAGGGATATGACAATTCACAAATCACCCTTAGATCCCATTCAGTTCATCGGCTGCACTGCTACACAGCGATCTATGGTCGTGCAACAGGTGTCGATGCCAAGACTGCCATGTAGCCCCATCCTAGATTAACATATGGAAATAAGAATTTACAGTAACATTCGACACTGAATTAAAAATAAAATACAATGAAATCTCCCCAAAATGTCACCTCTTTGGGAATACCACCCCTTATCCAGATTACATTTTCAGTTCTACCATATATTAGGCATACTGGCCATCTTTTTGGAGAAGACCATTCCTCTAGATCAGAGATGGGCAAACTCGGCCCTCCAGCTGTTGCAAAACTACAACTCCCAGCATGCAAAGACTGCTTACAGCAATCAGCAGGGCATGGTGGGAATTGTAGTTTTACAATGGCTGGAGGGCCGAGTTTGCCCATGCCTACTCTAGATGAATAATTTTAATTCAATTTTGTAGGGTCACCTCAAAGTGGTTTCACTGTACATCAATGATTGGGAATGACAAATTGTACCATAAAAGTGTACTTCCAGTCACTCATTTAACAACTGACACCTGTTTGCAGAATGCCTGTCATTTCCTGGTATGGGAGTTGACTATACTATATATATGCTATACAAATAAAGCTACAATACAGAGAAGACATACAAACACCATGGGAAGCCAGTCTGCAGTTAGTGCCAGAAATTCTTCTAACATTGTAATTCGTGTTGAGCGAAGCGAGCTTCGGATGCTTCATCCGAAGTCGCTTCGTTCAAAACTTCGGAATAATACCGTAGGGAGATCCGTCTCCGTACAGTATTAGAATGAATGAGATTTGGTTTCAAGTTTTAAAGTGGTTTTCAACTGTAATAATTAACTACTGAAGTCATTCAACGAAGTCACACGCGACTTTGTGAATGATTGACTTCTGCTCATCGGAGCCCATACATTCTAATACTGTACAGAGACTGATCTCTGCACAGTATTATTCCGAAGTTTTGAACGAAGCTCGCTTCACTGAACACTAATTGTAATGCTGTTAATGACAATATCTGTGGCAGCATGTCAACCAATACGAGGACACAAGACATATTGTGAACTTTATACATATATTTTAACTTATTTAGTTATCAAGAAAAGCCCATCAATGTGTACCATATTGTGTCATATGATTTGTAATGATGCTCCATAAGCAAATGGTGTAACCCAAAGTCACGCTTAGGCTGGACATATTACATTTATCATTCTTTGTTTTTGGTGGTTGTGATTACATCCTCATGAACACAGCTTCCTCCCAGGTACTGTACACATGACCTATTATTGCTCTCATGTACGTGTTGCAGCCTAGGGCAGAAACCATATTTGTGACTCATTCGTGGCTGCTCAGTCTGTGAACCTGTGCAGGAGATCATCTCTGTGCAGATTCCCTCCCTCTCTAAAACGGTCACAGCCAGGAAACTCAATAAGGTCTGCTTCTCCTAGAGCACACACTGCAGTGCGGGGTCGATGGGACTGGAAACCTGAGAAATCAGTGGAAACTCCAGTACCCACAGACCTGTAAGGCCGACGTGTTGAGTACATTTGACGTACATGAACTGGGGCTCTTCTACGGCACCATTTCTTGCGCGCTTTCCTAGAAATCCAGACAACCAAACCTAGCAAAAGCAGCAAAGCATTGAGGGCTAGTAGCCCCAAGGCTAACATTTGGTAATTAAGTACAGGGCGCTCATCTTCTGAAGGTGAAGTCACAAGCCCTACACAATGTTCCCTAGGGGCCACAGGACAAGCTCGACCATTAATTATACTCTCAACACACACTAAATATGGGGTATCTCCGGTGAGCTCCAGTAAAGTTAAAGATTCTGCATGGCCCCTGGGATAGACAAAGCGCTGAAAACGACCACTATGTCCAAAACGCTCATACAGCACCCTGAATAAGACATGCCCATGGGTATGAGAGACTGAAGTCTGCCAACGTACACGAGCGGTGTTACTTCCTACAGATTCCACCGAGAGATTCAATAGATGTAGCTTGTTAAATTCACATGGGTCAGAGAGGCCTAAGGGAGCAACTTGGTGCAATGTTTCACTGTGGCCATGATGAGCAGAATCAAATGATGGCTGCAAGGTCTCATGCTGACTTTGATGCAAGGTCTCTGATACTAGAATGGCCTGTCTCAATTTAGGGCCCAAATCATCATTTTGTGACATTTCAGATGGTGATTGCAAGGTACTAGTGACCTGTGATTGCTCAGCTTCAGGAGTATGCTGTTCTCTTTCATGGGTAGACTCATAAAATTGTTCAGCTGTGGGGATACTATGAGGCAACTTGTGAGATGTTGGGATTTGAGCCTCAGCTTGCTTGAGATGTAGCTGTGTTAATGGCTCAGTTGCAGTCTGGAATGAATGGAGGTTTTGCCTTTCAGCCTCTGGATGCTGTTGACTGAGGTTCATTAAGTTCTGTTTAATTCCATAAGGATTCCTGGATCCAATTGAAGTCTTTGTGTTTTGCTTTTTATCAGTCTGTGGTGATTTCCGACGTCCAGTACCACTTTGCCTTTTCATGTTAAGAGGTTCCTTTGTGCCCGACACCTTTTGCACTGATGCCAGGGTTTGAAGAAAAGTGAAGACTCCAGATGAAAGTGTTGACTTAGGAGTTGATAAATGAAGCTTGGAAATGGTTTTAATTGTCTGGTATAATGGTTCTATACTTGTATCATCATTCATCCTCTGGTTTACCTGGTGCAAATCTAAAATCTGGTGGTGCATGGTGGTAGCCAGTGCTGGAGGTATGGTGCTGAGTGTGCAACCTCCGACTCCCTGTAAATGGGTATCATCAAGGTAGTCCAAATATTTCCCTGCAACTTCCTGAGGTTCCCTGCACTGCACAAACACAGTTAGCATGCGGCTGCGAGAATGCAGGGTCCCCAGAATCCAGTGCTTAAGCCCCAATAAGTGGCAGTTACAGTTCCACTGGTTTCCATCCAACTGTAACCGGTAAAGAGCTGGATTTCCAGAAAAAACATCCCCAGGCAGAAAGTTCAACATATTGTGCTGCAAGTCTAGCACCCTTAGGCGGTTTAGCCCATTAAAAGTTCCAGAGTGCACTGTTGACAGGGCATTGCGGCTGAGGTTCAGCACTTCTAAACTTTGCAGTGATGTCAGGAGGCCCCCAGGGAGCTGGGCCAGTGAGTTGCCATCCAGTTGCAGCTCTTGCAGCATCCCAAGCCCCTGAAGTGCCTTGCTATGTAGCGTAGAAATCCTGTTTGAACTTAGAATGAGCTTGGAAAGCCTTTGTAATCCATTGAAAACACCTGGTCCCAGTTGTTGTAGATTATTTCCAGCTATGGTTAGTGTGCTTAGAGAGCGCAATGGCAAAAATATAGGATGTCTCAAAGAATTCAAGGGGTTTCCTGACAGGCTCAATAAACGCAATTTTACAAGTCCTACAAAAGCATTTTTACTGATATTGTTAATTTGGTTGTTTTCCAGATGCAAATAAAGCAGATTAGAAAGACCCAAGAAAGGGGAGCCATGCAGTATCTGGATACTATTACTGTCCAGTCTCAACTTAATAAGTGACACCAAGTTAGCAAGGCTGGATCGACTGACATTGTGAAGCTGGTTGCTATTCACATTGAGGACCTTAAGTTTCTTAAGTGGCAAGAAAGCATTAGTAGTAAGTGTAGAAAGACCGTTGTTGCCAAGGTACAGTTCTTCCAGGTGAGTGAGCTGCTCGAATGCCTTGGGGTGAATGAACTGTATTTGATTGTACTGCAAGTCAAGCCTCTGTAAATTATAATAATTTGAAAAGTCTTCGGCACTTACATTGTCGATAAAATTCCCTCCCAAGCTGTAGGTTTTTGTTGCAGTTGGGCTTACAAAGTGGCTGGATTTTGGAACAGAAAATAGCCCCCTGTTGGAGCACAGTATATGTTGTGGATGCTGACAGTCACATGGTTCTGGACATTTCTCCACACTCCAACAAACCGTGAAAGTCACCAATATCAACACCACCAAAAATGTAGACTTCTCCATCTCACCTGGGTCTTTGTATAGGTTAACCCAGTGCTGAGCATCCCCTCCCCTTGTTCAGGCTTATAAAATCCCTTCCAGGACTGGACACAATCAGCAGGTTTGTGCAGGAG
Organism: Bufotes viridis; assembly: GCA_033119425.1. Taxonomy (NCBI): domain Eukaryota; kingdom Metazoa; phylum Chordata; class Amphibia; order Anura; family Bufonidae; genus Bufotes; species Bufotes viridis. Next base: position 318,309,484 of record CM065593.1, on the reverse strand, counting down.
CTCCGGTTTCTTAACATCTTGTTAACTCCTACATTACTGATTAGCAGATAAAAAATGACTGTAGATAACGCGCATAGCCATTGCGAACATCAACACTCACTGTGCAGAATTCTTCTTCTGTTCTTCAGAGTTCCAACTACTGATGTCCACCCTCTTGTGGGGTGACCAGATGTGGCTGTACAGTAGAGAAGATCTGCCCCACATTAGAAGGCACTCATAGGTCCATGGTAACCACAAGTTTTGCAGTTGGTCTAGAAGTCATCCCAAGTTTGCACAGCTTGCAGTTAAACTTGAGTGATGGTGCCAGATGTCCATGCCACAACTTAATCTCTTCTCTCCGTTTCAGATTGAAGATACCCAAGGTGCAGCAACTCTTGTGTTGTGTGAATCTGAGAAGTTTTGTGCATTGTAGGAAGAGGAGGAAATACGTGCTTCCCACACTGGCTCCCTGGAGATTGTTAGCAAGGAAAGAGGATCCTAGTGAGGCAGCTCAGAGCTGCTGGTGGGAGGAGGAAAAATCCAGCACATGTTAGATAGAGAGAGAGAGCACTTACTGACTGTAATAAGGAAACAAAGAGGGAGCCTGAGCCAAAGCCAAATGATCTACACAGTCTGAATAGTTTTCTTCCCCAACAATCCGTAAAGCTATTGTACTGCTACATATTGATTTCATTAAAATATTTTCATTCAGATCTGAATACTACCTTAAAAGACACAAAAGAACGTGAACTGGAAATCTCCTGTCCTTCATTTGCTTACTGCCAGTTTAGTCTGGTAGAGTATTAGCTTGGACTTTGCTATGTTCTATTGTATCACTGCAGTTTTGTTAGTCTAATGTGTCTGGTAGCACTAAAGCGACCATTTGCATTAGAAAAAAAGGGCAATTTCAACATATAATACAATGGATCACAAAAAATAGCAACACTGCACCTCCAAGTATAATATTAAAGCTTTATTTATTATTATTATTTTTTTCTCATCCCCGATAGGGACTCGTGAGTGAGTGGGGGTTGCACTTTGTCTTGTTCCCCCTATACAGTGTTTGCTTTACGTTGTTACCTCTACCGGCTGTGTGCTGACCCTGTGGTCTCTCCATATTGGTTGTTCTCCCCTGGTGTATCTACTGCTGCGAAACTAACTTTTACACTTTTTGTACTACTTACTTGTTAATAAAGCTTTAATATTATACTTGGAGGTGCAGTGTTGCTATTTTTTGTGATCTTTGTTTTTTCCCCCTCCACATTTTTACTGAGATAAGTAGCCCGGTACAAATTTTTGGTGTACCATATAATACCATGGTCAGACTCTTCCATTTTTGGAGACATTTTTCCAGACCCATTGTCCGACTGTAATAGACAGTTTGAATTGACACATAAGGCCTGGTTGGTAATCCCTATGCGATTCACCTTCTATCTAATTAGTATGGGCATCTTTAAGGCCCACTTACATATCACAATTAGTGTTGAGCGAAGCGAGCTTCGGATGCTTCATTTGAAGTCTCTTCATTCAAAACTTCGGAATAATACTGTACGGAGATTTGTCTCCGTACAGTATTAGAATGTATGGGCTCCAATGAGCAGAAGTAAGTAATTCGCAAAGTCGAGCGTGACTTCACTGAATAACTTCGGTAGTTTATGTTTAAAGTGGAAAACCACTTTAAAACTTGAAACCGAACTCTGCTTCGGTTTCAACTAGTACCTCAGAACCAAAGCAGAGTTCGGTTTCTAGCCAGAATAACTGACTAGTTGATGGGCATCTGTCAGCAGCTTTGTGCCTATGACACTGGCTGACCTGTTACATGTGCACTTGGCAGCTGAAGACATCTGTGTTGGTCCCATGTTCATATGCGCCCGCATTGCTGAGAAAAATTATGTTTTATTATATGCGAATGAGCCTCCAGGAACAACGGGGGCGTTACCAGTACACAGAAAGTCACTCATACCAAAGACAGAACTGTATGCCACCGAAAAAAGAACAAGACCACACCACAGAATTGAGATTGAGCGTTGATTTGTCTTTTTAGGTTATGGCATTAATGTCCAAGAGAACAACCTTCACAGACCAACCATGAATAACAATTAATTCTGAAAATTGCCATCTGAAATCAATAATGTACGGGCCGCTTCAGAAAAAGTGAAAAAAAAGCATGAAAGGGGCATTTACCCAGCACCTAGTGAATCATTTAGCATGAAAAATCACTTATCACTTCTTAGTTAATTAAATGCAAATGATATTTCCTCAGAAGTGTTTGATAAGGTAAGGACAGCTAGGGACAAACAGGAGAGCTGTCAATTCACAATAGCTAATAGAGATAAGAAAGCTAAACATTCAGCAGCAAATGGTCAGAATCAGACAAGGGAACAGCAGGAGAAAACATATTTGACATGTGCAGCTTCAGAGAAAAATCAGCTTTTGACCAGGCATCTAGATCTATAGATCTACTCAACCCTCCTATGTTATCTGTACTGGCCATGACAACCAAAGAGCACTTTAGGGTCAACACAGTCCTTCTAACCATTCAGGTAAGGGTACCACACACATTAGCTTATTGTCTTCTGAACCTGCCGAGAATGGCGGGTTCAGCCAACAGTTTATTGTGTGTGGGAACTCCAGAATCTCCCCTGACAAATGACGGGGAGAAAAGGATCAGGCAAAATTAATATTTTTGCCCAATCCTTTTGTCCTCCTGGGTGATAAGCCTGGCATCGTCTCTCTCCCCTCTCCGGCTGGGATTGATAGCAGTCAGCTGAACGATCGTTCGGCCAACAGCTATTGAATGTGTATGGCTGCCTTAAATGATTCTCTGAGGTCATGTAGAGCTCGAAAAATCTGGTCAAGAACTGAATGTAAAGGAGTATTGAATGAAATTACTTTAGCAGATGTGACAAACAGATGGACATCAGCATTTTTCATGCACTCGACCAGCACATTTTGTCATGAGTGCAAACGTGCCAAAGCGTGTGCAATCCATCTCTGGTGGCTAGGAACCAGAGATGGATTGCACACGCTTTGGCACGTTTGCACTCATGGCAATACACAGCTAAATGTTCAAGCTGGATACCATAGAGCAGGCATGTCCAAACTCCGGCCCTCCAGATGTTGCAGAACTACAACTCCCATCATTCCTGGACAACCTACAGCTATCAACCTACAGAAGAGCATGATGGGAATTGTAGTTCTGCAACACCTGGAGGGCCAGAGTTTGGACATGCCTGCCATAGAGGGACTGATAATGTGAGGAATTTATCTGTTTTGTGATCTATCACCAGCACTTGATATCAAATATTGAAGAAAATCTGTTTGTGAATAACACAAGGAAGAATGCGTGCATATAATTAGGCTGCGATTTTATTTACCGACTCAGGCCTCATGCACATGACTGCATGTATTTCGCAATTCGCAAACTGTGGAACCCCAAAATACAGATAACGGATATGTGCATCCTGCACTTTCCTCAGGCTCTATTGTAGAAATATCTACAAAGAAAATGGTACTCATTTTTCCCTTTAAAACTTTTTATTTTTATTATAATCCATTAAAATCACAAAACAACCATTAATTGGGAAGAACAAACAATTACAAACGCCGGCTGATCACTGGAAATTATACATTAGTACCATACCGTAGATGTAAAAATGATATTAACTACCGATAATGGACAACACTGAGCATAGAAACCTAGGCATAGGTGTAAACCATAGGGCTTCCCTAGCAAATTCTCTCCTCCCGAAGAAGCATACCGCGAAACGCGCGTAGAGGGGGCGCCCGCACGATCGACCTGGTTTATTAACTTCTCAGTGGGTATGTAAAAATGATTTTGATCATGTTTTGAATGCTAGCACTAGGCAGTTTCATCCAGAGGTAGCAAGTGTTGTGTTGGTTAGAGATAGATCCGGTGTTAGGACAATGAATTTATTATTATGAGAAATAGCTAACTAGGACACAGAGAGGAATTTGCTAGGGAAGCCCTATGGTTTACACGTATGCCTAGGTTTTCTATGCTCAGTGTTGTCTATTATCGGTAGTTAATATACATTAGTACCATACCGTAGATGTAAAAATGATAATTTCCAGTGATCGGCCGGCGTTTGTAATTGTTTGTTCTTCCCAATTGATGGTTGTTTTGTGATTTTAATGGATTGTAATAAAAATAAAAAGTTTTAAAGGGAAAAATGAGTACCATTTTCTTTGTAGATATTATAACATAGATAGGGTACTCCCTGTGGACGCCTTATTGGTAGATTTGGTGTATATAGTGGATTATTTATTGTAGAAATGCCTATTCTTGTCTGCAAAACGGAAAATAATTAGTCATTTTCTGTAATTTGCAGAACAGCCACGTGGATAGGGACAGCACACGGATGACATGTGTGCGGTCTACATTTTTTGCGGCCACAAGAAATGAATGGGTTCGCATCCAAACCGCAAAAAAATGTACAGAAATATGGTCGGTCCACGAGGGCTTATGCATCACTGACATACTCTACGGTGCTTTACAGACATTATCATCACATGCTCTCTCCATTCACCTCAATGGGGCTGAGTGCGATACCAAGCACAGCCGCTATACAATGTACTGCGCTGTGCTTGGTAAGCTGTGAGAAGGCAGCGGCGCTCACAGGAGTGCCAGAGCCTTCTCAATCAGCTTATCGGTATCGGACCCCCACCAATCAGATACTGATGACCTATCCTGAGGATAGGTAATCAGTATTAAAATCTCAGAAAACCATTTTAACTGCTCATCTGCTTATGGATTAAAAGTATTAAAGCCAAAATACATTTTACTGCACTAACTTGTTCTATATACCTAGACTACAACCGGTCCATTTACAGCTCCAAAACTGAATGCACTCCCTCTCCTAGGAATGGAAACCTTTGAATCACAGCCGTAACTAGGGGTTCAGCACAGGAAGGGGCGCGAAACACATCTGAGTGGACTCCCAAACCAGCGAACTCCGAATGTGTTTACAACTACTGAGCTGGGTTTTCACACTCAGATTTTGTTCAGGTTTTTTTTTTTTTTTTAAGCCAAAACCAGGTGTGGATCATAGAGGGTACTATCATAGTGGACTCCTGATTTAAAAAATAACAAAAAACAAACAAAAGCCGAGTGTGGCTACCCAGCCTAATCATAGTAGTTATTGCATTCCGAATGAACAAGACTGCCGTATGTGCTGCAGGACAAGGACAAGGTGTTTTGGTCTCCTAGGCAGAATAGGCAAATTGTGCCCTCCCCCAGAGACTGCAGAGTTTAAAGAAAGGGCATATTTGGCCAGGATGTGCAGCCCCCTCTGCTATGTAAGACACCAGTATTAATAAGTGGCACATGGTAGATGGGGATCTGTTAGGGCCCAGGAGATTCAGGCAGTGATATCTTACTGATCCCCTGCCGCTGGCTACCCAATCACTGGTTGCAGCTATAACATGTCCAAGTGCATAGGGACTTGGAAGTACAGAGACCAGCGAGGACATGAGGAGCAGCAGAAGAAGAGCGGTGGGAGGATCAGAACGGTATCACCACTTTTATTATTTTAAGACATTCCAATCTTCTTTAAAAAAAAAATCAATTATGCATGGCTGGACAATGCCCAGATGAGACCTCAAAATTGATAAAGATCTCCAGACCCCCAAAATTAATACAGATCCCTAAACCCTAAATTAATACAGACCTCAAAATGAATACAAACACATAGACCCCAAAATTAATACAGACCTCCGGACAAACCCCAAACTAGACTTGACTCCAAAATTACTACAAACCCCAAAAGACCAGACCTCAGAATTAATACAGATTCCCAGAAAGACCTACCGATTGAATCTCAAAATGAATACAGACCACAGATCAGCCCACAAATTTATGCAGATCAGGTGATGTTTTTTTTTTCAGATGGAGGCTGCACTCTCTTGTATCCAAAAATGTATAATTTTGCAAAGAACATTTAATTTACTGGTAGATTTGCAACAGACATTTCTACGTGGAAAATATAGGACGTAGAGCATTTACTTCCATTTTGTTCTTTGGGAATAGAAGAACATAAGCTGTGTTCTCAGACTCATTGATTTGAAGAAGGCCAAGCTGCAATACGAGTCATAGCCCACATTGTTTCTTCAACACAAACATTCTCTTTGGAATCAATTGAAAAAAAAAATGATTAAAAATAACATTAGTATTATAAAACTAGTCACGGACATCTGAAGGGACATCTCTTCTCAGTGTTAGAGGATGATGTCTTCATGGGACTGTGAAGGGGGCTGGCCAACATGGCTCGCTCACACGCTGATTTTCCACTGAATTTAGAATTTATGTCTGAAGGAAGAATGCAACCTTAGTATGTAGAGTTCAGGAGGACAAGTAAACAGACAGCATCAGGGAAAAGAGAGCTCTGTAGTCACTAATAGTAAAAGCTCCATGAACAGAGACTAAAAGAAGAAGAAATGTTCAGCAAAATTAAATATACTGAACTACATATTGCCTTTATAAACATAAGGCTACTTTCACACTAGCGTCTTTGCTGGATCCAGCAGGGTTCAGCACAAACGCTTCCGTTACTGATAATACAACGATCTGCATCCGTTAGGAACAGATCCGGTTGTATCATCTTTAACATTGCCAAGACGGATCCATCATTAACTCGATTGAAAGTCAATGCAGGACAGATCCATTTTCTATTGTGGCAGAGAAAATGGATCCGTCCCCATTGACTTGCATTGGGGGGTTATGCCGAATCCGTCTTGCTCCGCATCCCAGGATAGAAAGCAAACTACAACATGTTTCATCCGAAGTCGATTCGCTCATCCCTACCTACAATATCACAAAAAGACACTTTCTTCTTACAAAAGATTTTATTAATATTGACCAAGATCAAATCTTTTTCTTTTTGCCAATAACATAAGGTGACCTACGGTATTGTTATCGCATCAGAAAACGTTCTCACAATTCAAGGCCTTACAGTTACTTATAAACCTGTCAATCAACACAAATGATCTTTCAGGCTGGTCATATGGTAGGATGTGTCCACCTCCTCTGACTATTACCTAGAAGAGGAAAGAGAAAAATAAGATGAAATAACTCAGCAGTATTCTAAATGGCCAAAAAGGATTAACCAACACCGGATAACATGTAACCATTAGGCCCCACAGCAAAACTTGCTATGGGTCTCAGCAACATGCGCAGAACAGCTTGGGGCTAATGCACACAATGTCACAGGACAGGGCTTATGTACATGGTGATGTAATAATAGTGGAATAATGTGCACAGTAAAGTCACAGTATAGGGATAGTTACATGCAAGTATAATGCACATATTATGCACATATTATGCCACAGTACAGGTATAATGTAGTGATGTCCCAGCACAAGAAAAAAAATGCAAAAGGTAATGCCACACAGAAGGGACAATGCAAACAGCAGATCTAAAACTTATGATGGGGTAGTGTTAAGTTTTCCACGGCACCTTATTGTAGGGAGAGGTCTATACAGGATGTAGTAGACAGGTGGCTTGTACAGCAAACAAAAATGGGTCCAGCGGGTAATAAAAATTCCTGCTTTATTCCAAATGCATTAAAATACACACAGTCTTATGCCATCTGATACATTTCGATCGATACCTCGATCTTATTCATAGAGATGAGATCGAGGCATCGATCGAAATGCGTCAGAGGGCATAAGAGTGTGCGTCATTTAATGCATTTGAAATAAAGCATGAATTTTCATTACTCACTGGATCCATTTTCGATTGCTGTAGAAGATTCCACGTGGGTTTGAACATACCCTGGATCCATAACGAGTCTTGGATTACACTTCAATTGGTGCCGGAGCTCCACTTTATGCATTCATGTGCATGTGTTGGTTACAAATATTAACACACTTATTTCATGATTATATTACACTGTAAGGGCTCTGCTGAACTCATCCATCTACTTTTTATTTTTTGGTAGAAGGTAGAAACAATTTGTATGGCCTTTACTTGTAAATTTAATCCGGCTACACTTAAGCAGCTGGGAACGTTCTTGATATTGGGTGAAATCACTACTAGATGGAGGAGGCCTCTCTAACCCTCAGTTCACACTTGCGCGTTTTACAGCGCGTTCGAACGCGCTGTAAAAAGCTCAACGGGAGAAAACTCATGCTTCCCTATGGGCATGGTTCTCACCTGAGCATTTTACAGCGCGTTTGAACGCGCTGTAAAACGCCCTACGCTCAAAGAAGTTCTTGAGCTTCTTTGGGGCGTTTTGTCGCGCGTGTGCACCCATAGACTTCAATGGGAACGCGCATAAAAAGCGCGTTTAACATGCGTTAAAGTGTAGATATGCCTTTTTCAATTGGTCTCCAGAGTCACTAACGCGCGTATGACGCGCGTTTCCTATTTGCAAAAACGCCCTGTAATACACGCGACAAAAACGCGCGTAAATCGCGCGTCTCAGAAACGCTCAGGTGTGAACCCAGGGTAAAAGTACCATTATTTTTAGTTTCTAAAACTGGCCATACAAATTCAATAGCTGTTGAGCGATCGACTGTTCAGCTAACGGTTGGTTCACGCCTCTGTTTAAGTGCTGCACCCCATTGACTCTAATAGAATTCAGAAGGTTCCCTGAATAAGTGCTGGGTTTGGCCAGTCAAAATCCGGTACATGCAGCATTTATATATCCGGACGAAACCCAGACAGCGGCTGGATACCATTATAGTCAATGTGGGCCAGCAGTGAACGGCAGATCTGGTGGACTCTGGCAGGTTGTTCTCTGCTGGATCAATTTAAAGTAGGTGTGAACCTACTCTTACAGTATCTCTCCAGAGTCCCCCATACACAGAAGTTTATCTCCTTGGAGAACAAAAGGACTGGGTGAAAAGATGTAATCTGTCAGGAAGAGTCTGGAGCTCCCCAAACACATTAGATCTAAACCCACTGTTCTTGTTGGGCTTATTTCACACAAACCAAAAAAAAAAAAGTAGTGTAGTATAAGGATGAGCAATAAAGTTTGGACCGAACAAAGTTCAGTCTGAACTTTGCTGTTTTTTGAACAGCAGACGAACCCAAATCTTTCTACGTTATTTTCGGATGAATCCACTAAAACGGCGTGTAGCAGTGGGAAAAAGCGCTAGGAAGGAAAAGAAGGGTTCTTACATGACCCTGGGAGGCTTGCCCTGATTGGCTTCCAGGCTGAGATGACAGACTGGATGAGCCATTCAGTGCTGCAGCAGGCAGGGAGGTGCCCAAGCAGAATGCCATTCTGTACTGGGCTGTGAAAGAGGGTTGTTGTTTGTTACAGTGTCTGCCAGGAAAACGATTACTGCAGCAATACCCACGATGTGGCAGCAATCTACCTCTGTGTGCCAAGTTGAAATTGAGCTTCACACCTCAATCTTCCATTTATGGATTTTCGGTTTCCACACGGTCGTAATTTTTGGGCATTGTCAAATGTAATTAAACCAGCATATATATGTGATTAATACACACTGATTGCTGCTATATCTTGTGTCTTGTAGTAATGAGAAATTGAGTGTTAGGCCTCAATTGTACGTTTCTGTGAATTCTATTTCCACACGGTTGGAATTTAAAAGTTTTTTGGGACTTGATCACCTATATGGTTTCATTAAATTGATCACCAATACACATGCGGGCACACAAAAGTATCTGTGAGAGAACAAATTTAGGCCTTAATCAGTTTCCCTTTATTTCTGTTTTCACAAACACATTTCCAATCAATTTTTTATTGGGGACTGATTATATTCAAACTAGCATCATAAATACGCGATTACTACACCAACAGACAGGGCAGCACACAAACGTTTCTGCACAGTATCAGCGCATGTACGTGATAACTACACCAATGCACAGGATAGTGCACAACATCATCTGAGAGGCCCAAAACTTTCCAGGCTACAGGACGGTTCCAGACCAAAGACCCAGAGCCAGAATGTGGGTAGTAGCAACACCATCAATCTGGCCAGAAGTAGTGGCAGTAGTAGTCCACAGTTATCCCTGCTGGCTTCGGAAAGGCGCAACATTATAGTTTAGGAGAAAGATGATCAGATAGTGGATTGGATGGCTTACTCCACTCAATTGCAGTAGGATGACGTGGAGGCGACTTCAGAGTCAGAGACCGTGTCATGGCGAAATTGTGGTAGAGCTAAGCCCAGATCGGCTGCCTCAACCCCTGCATGAGTATCTCCGGTCTGGCAGTTTTTCTCCATGCTGCCGGAAGACAAAAGCATTGCCTTGTGCAAGCTGTGCAAAAGCAAAACACAAACGTAGGCACCACAGCTCTATTGAACCACATGAAGCAGCATCACCCCATACTGTGGGCAAACAGAGGTGCGAGCCAGCCACCACAGCAGGAGTTCCCTCCATCTCCCAGTCCAGCTTGCGGCAGCCAGGCTGCATCCACAAGCAATATGGCATCTTTCATATTGTCACCATCCTTTTATGCTTCTCCCGCTCAGACTCCTCCTCCTCTGCTCCATTGTCCACCATCAATAACAGAACTCATGGCCTTGAAACAACTCTACACACCCAGCAATCAGACAGTGCACAAACTTAATTCCCGCCTGGGCAAGTTTCTGGTGGTGTAAGTTGCTGCCGTACCATTAAGTTGATTCTGCTGCCTTTAGGAAGCTAATGGCATGCACTCAACCTCGCTGGAAGGTTCCTAGCTAACATTATTTCTCCCAAAAAGCGATCCCGCCTTGTACTGTCACATGGCGGACAACATGGGCTTGGTTCACGCCACGGTGGACACTTGAAGCAACTCTTTACGGTCAGGGATAGCACATGTCTTTCACATGTACTGTCCTTGCCCGTAAGTTGATAAATCCCGCATAGATGTAATAAACATAGCTAACCAGGACCTCTTTTACACAGTGGCGTAAAATCACAAAAAGTTGCACATAGTTGCGCAAAACTGCCATGCACCAAAATTAGCAATTTTTGTTCTGCTAGAGTTCTGCCACAAAAGGTGTGATAAATTCCTCCCCTATAATGGTCACTGATCCGTTATGCTCCACGTCGTTCTACATTCCTAATTTACAACCAGCCAACTTGAGGGGATTACTTTACAAAACCTGTGCAAATATAGCTTTTTGCCACAACTTCTCCGATGCAGAACAGACGCAGTTTGTCATTTGGCACAATACTATACTGCCTATGGTTTTCCATAATTAATTATAGTTATAAAGGTCCACTTGATTGATCCATATGGCAGTAAGCTGATATTTTTGGATGAACCATCTCTTTACAAACTTTTCAGAAGAGAAGACCTTTGCTCGAACTACAGAAAGTAGCCTCACCTGCTTTTTTTTTGGACTTTTTTTTTTTTTAACACCTAAACTCAAAAGTTTTCAGAAGCATCTGATGGTAATCAGCCACTTGTGGTTACACAATGCTATGTGCACAGTCAACTCGTAAAATGAAAAAACAAAGGTTGGCATGGCTGGAGGGAGCAGATGTGGGACCAGTGGCCTTTTTATTAACCCAGGAGAACTGTAGAGGAGGAGCAAACAACATCTGCCGGCAAAATGGCCTGATAGCACACTAACATCCAGTGTTCAGCAAACAAAGGTAAAGCCGACTGTGGAGCCAGGGCCAATTAATCTGTGACCTATATTTCCTGTCTGACCTGAGGACAAGGAGGTTAGTGAAGAACAATGAATAGTCACTACACGAACTGCACACTTATGTGAAAATCACTTAATGTACATTTGATAGACAGACAAACCGTTTGGGAGCCATGGTTTTTATACCAGATATAGTATTTGTAATTAAGGTCAGTTTTTAGGCTTTCTGGCTAGGCTTTAATATATGGAATTTTTTGAATTACGTCTGGAGGGTTTAATTTTCAGTGATCCTTTTGCACTCTCTCCACTAAGTAGTAGAACTCAGTCCAGATCCCCAGCAGATGAAGGGCTGGCAGTTTAGGTAGAAACCTGGACATGAATTGCCTCCGCGAATATCAGGAAAGGCTGTATAACCTGAAGGATAGAGAATGTTCTTCTGGGGTGGACTTGAACAAGTCTTTCGTGCTTTGGTGAAAAACTTTATTTTTTTGGGATTCCCGATGTGACTAAGCTATGTACATGCATAGGCCCACATTTAATATTGTTACTGTACCTGAACACTGTCGCAAACTGTACCAAAATTTTCATCTAGTGCTTGAGCAATTAACTGCACCTAGTTTAACAAGGGGCATAGCTTACCAGAAAAGGTGTGTGGCTTCCTCAAAAAGGGAGCATGGGCTTATATGTAACATTTAGCGCCACCACTGTGTCACAATTCTATCTCAAAGTAAGCGATTCAATAGTTGAATTAGATAAACTTGTCTATCCCTGCACCACATTTATCTTCCAGCCTCTGTGATAAATCTAGTGCAGGTCTACACGTCTTGTCTAAGCTTACACCATCTATAGAATTAGTAAATCTGCCCCACTGCACTTATGAAAAGTTCTGCAAAAAAATGTCCACATCAAAATGCATGTCATACATACACCTGACAAGTGTAGGGCTACTGAATTCAACATGGATATTGACAATCAGGCAAAAAGCTCCAGTTAGTGGGCACATTCACAATAAAAGGCAAAATGTGAGTTTCCTCCAGGATGATTTCTAAGAAAATCCTAAGTAAAATGACATACACACTTCTAGGGACAGGAGGAATTAAAATTACTCTCACCATAGGTAAAGGATATCAATCTTGTATTCTACAAGTTATTTATTTAAAGGAATGATTTAACACACATATATAGAGCTGACATTCCACATCGCATTACAGAAATTATCATCATTTGCCGTCTCCAGTGGAGCCCACAATCTAAGTTCCCTATCAGTATGTCTTTGGAGTGTGGGAGGACGTTGTCCTGTGCTGCAGGGCACCAGTGCCAACACCTGAACCATCTTTGGGTGGACTACCGTCAGATAGATTCCAGTATCACTAATGATAAAACACAACACTCACAGTAATTGACCACTCAGAATCGGTGGTCACAAGTGACCAGCATCTGTGGGGTTAAAAGTCTGTGATCAGTGTCATCGCCGATCATCTTAGCTTCAAAAATGCTCTTGACTGCACCACGTTAGATGAATGTTGAGTAAACCTGGCAATAATTTGTGGGACTAGTCAACCATTTTACGAATCTCTCTTCCGCAGCATAAATCGGGGAAGATAAGGATTGAACAGCACATACATGTCTATAGGGGGTTGGGAGAGACAGCTGTCAGCTACTTAATGTGTGGCCAGCACTAGGCTTTCCTACATCAGATTACTGTACAATATGTAGTATACAGACTACACTTTCAACAATGCTAATCACCGGGCCAAGTACTGTGCAGCCACCAGCGGTGTCTGGCAGCAGGTTATAACCCTCTCCCTACTGAAAACAGATGCATATGAATGGAGGTGCGGGGGGCTTTCTTAAAGATTGCCGATAGGTGTAATGGACATTAGTTCACTGTATTTATTATGGACCATTAGAGGGCTTTTCTGGGAATATCTAGCTTGTAACTGATGCCAACAGCCTGCCTCTGCTACTGAAAGATTTAGGGTCCATTCACACGTCCGCAAAATGGGTCCACATCCATTCCGCAATTTTACAGAATGGGTGCGAACCCATTCATTTTCAATGGAGCTGTCCGCATCGCCGCAAAAAAATAGAACATGTCCCATTCTTGTCCGCAATAGCGGACAAGAATAGGCATTTTCTATTATAGTGCAGGCCATGTGCTCATGGCCCGGTGTCCGTGTTTTGCGGATCCGCAAAATACTTACGACGTGTGAATGGAGCCTAATGTGGGCAGTATGGTGGCTCAGTGGTTAGCACTGCAGATGGTGACCAAGGTCACCATCTGCATGGAGTTAGCATGTTCTCCCTGTGTTTGCGTGGGTTTTACTCCAAAGACATACCGATGGGGAACTTAGATTGTGAGCCCCATTAGGGACATTGTGATGGTAATGTCTGTAAAGTGCTGCCGAGCACTATATAAGGTAGTAAAATTGGCTCTGCTGCAGCCAGTGACTGGCTTCAGTGATGACAGGTCCACAAGGGACACGTCACCTTCACAGCTGAAGCCAGTGGTTGGCTGTAGCAGAGCAGGTGACCATGCTCGGGAGGAAGTATATATGCTACGGGCTGGAAGTTGGACACGTGGGAGCCATGGACAAGACTGGAGAAACGAGGAGCAGGCAAGTATGAATCTTTCAGTAGCAGCTGCGGGCATCAGGTAAAAGTTAGGTATTCCCGGACAAGCCATTTAATGCATTTTGCTCCATAATAAATACAGAGATCTAATCTCTATTACACCTACATTTACAAGACCATCAAGACAACATTTCCTGGCTGTAAAAATCCTCCCAATCAAATGTATTCTTAATTATCACAAGAATTTCTTCTACTCTTAAGATCAAAAGTTTAGCAATAATTCAAACAAACACATTGTACTTCACACACACATGTTCAAGGAGCCGCCACTAATTTCTGAACAGTGTTGCTACAGAAAACAAATTCCCAGTTGGAGTCCAATTTACTAAAAGTATTTCCATGTGTTGTTCATTACAACAGAAAATACCTGGTTTATCTCCGTGGTTCCTTTGGTTAATATTGCCCCCAGTTCTGATAGTCTGCATTTTTTAAGTTGTCGCTGCAAATATTTACTCAAATTGTTTGTACCGTATATGGTCAATGTAATTGTACTAGATCCAGGATAGAACCCAAAATCCTCATAATCCACAGGAATCCAGACTTTTAAACATTCCCCTGGACCACACCACAGTACTCATTGTTAATTAAAACGAAAATTAGAATGGTTAGGCATTCTTAAAGCAAGTCTGTCAGCTACTAAAAGGGGTTATCCAAACTATAAAACATGCCCCCCAATGCCCGGGCCCCTCACACAGATTGTACTTATGCTGTTCTGCGGGACCTGCATTGCTCATGGTCTCCGCACGGCCGTCGCTGCATTTTCCCGTTGCGTGGATCAAAACATCCAGCAATAAGGGGAGCAGCCAATATCAGGCCTCGACGGGGACAAGCATCACTAGTGTCACCCACACAGAAATGCCGGGCCGGCCGTGCAAGGATTAGCAGCTACACGGGTGCCAGGGAGCAGGGTAAGAATAATCTATATGAGGGGCCCGGGCACTGGGGGGGCATGTTTTATAGTTTGGATAACCCCTTTAACTCATCTAAAACTGTTGCACTGTAGGACACATATACAGTTCACGAATGGTACTGTTTTTCTCTTGCCAGCGTTACTTGACGATAACTCCTCCCGTGTCTTGCTGTAAGCCAGCCCAGTATCCTCCTGATGTCACTGTCCTCATATCTCGAAATCTCACACCTGCGCCCATCACTGTCGGGCGTGTGCCCTACGATACCTACCGTGGGCTACTGCTCTTGCTCCGCTTCCTCAGGTTCTCCTCTTTCACGACAGCAAGCAGAGCATGTGCAATCCGTTCATCGATGCCACTGCCCACAGTAGCTATTGCAGGGGGAAAAAGGTACCATTTGTGAATTGTATGTGACCTACAGTGTGACTTGAGCAGGTTTAGATGCGTTAAGGAGCTCAGACTTCCTTTAAATATATTTTTTTATTTTATTTACATTTTTTCCCCCCATTTCCTCTGCTCTGAAAGAATTGTTCTGGCAGGAGCCTCCACTGCAGATTCCAGCAAAAAAAGAAAAAATACAGCTGCATGCAGCAGCAATTTGTCCAGCAAGACGGCAGACACTCAACAGGCTCCATTAGAGTGAATAGGATCTGTCTGGCGCCAGCGAGGTCCGGCATATGCCGGATTCAGAAGATCTGATATTGTTTTCCGGAATACTGGATCTAAGCGCACTGTGCACTTAGCCAAATTATTCTGACTAGTAAGAGAGACTGAACTTGTAAGCCTGTATTGTGACATTTGGCCATTCCATGTAATAGAAACATACAGAATGATGTCAGAAAAGTCAAGGTCCATCAAGTCCGCCTTCATCTTGATATTTCCTTAGTATACACATGAGTTTATCCGATGGTCGATTTCACTTACTGTTGATTTCCCAACCATCTATTAGTCTTTCAGTAAAATAATATTCTCTTAATTCATATTGTGCATAAACATTTGTCTGAGGCCTCATGCCTGAATAAGACCTCTTTCACACTTGCGTTGTGAGGATCCGGCGTGCACTTCCGCTGCCGGAAATGCCCGCCGGATCCGTCACAACGCAAGACAACTGAAAGCATTTGAAGACTGATCAGTCTTCAAAATGCTTTCAGTGTTACTATGGCAGCCAGGACGCTAAAGTCCTGGTTGCCATAGTAGTAGTGTGGAGTGGGGGAGCAGATACTTACAGTCCGTGCGGCTCCAGGGGCGCTCCAGAATGACGTCAGAGCGCCCCACGCGCATGGATCACGTGATCCATGCGATCATGTGATCCATGCTCATGGGGCGCTCTGACGTCATTGTGGAGCGCCCCGGGACTCGGGAGCCGCACGGACGGTAAGTATACTTCTCCCCTGCCTCCCCACTACACTTTACCATGGCAGCAGGGACTTTAGCGTCCTGGCTGCCATGGTAACCATTCACAAAAGCTAAACGTCGGATCCGGCGATGCGCCGAAACAACGTTTAGCTTAAAGCCGGATCGGATTAATGCTTTTCAATGGGCATCAATTCCGGATCCGTCCTTCCGGCATGCCTTCAGGATTTTTGGCCGGAGTCTTCAAAAATTCCTGCTACAAAATCTGCAGCGTTAAGGTTTTTACAGGGTTTTAGTAATAATGCTTTTTTTTTTTTCAACACCCCCCCCCCCCCCCCCCAGCAGGCCGGATCTGTAAAGGGGAGCTTACTTACCTGCTTTCCGACGCTAACTCCCTGCTCCTTCTCCTCCTGGCCTGCAATGTTCTGCTGCGCACTCTTGCTGAAAACATCTAAATCAGGGGTGCACAACCTGCGGCCCGGGGGCCACGTGCGGCCCTCGATACCATTCTGTGTGGCCTCCAAACATCTGGTAAAAGCCGTGTAGGTCTATGTCTTATGGCTTCTTACGTGTATCTTTCATGTATTCTCCTATTAGATGGGAGTCCTAGAACTGTAGACATTTATGATATATACTGTATGTTCAATATGCCAAAAATACAGTATTTCAGTTGGTAATACCCCTTTAAGTTTTATTTTTGGCCCTTGGAATTGGTTCAGGCTGACAATGTGGCCCCCAACCAGAAAAGGTTGTGCACCCCTGATCTAAATGGTCACATGACACGCCGACCCGGTCACCACCACACCCGGTGATTGGCTGCAAGTGTTAAACCAGATGTTTTCAGCGATGGAGCTCAGCGGAGCATTGTAGGCCTGAAAGAAAAGGAGCGGGGAGTCAGCGGTGGGAAGCAGTTAAATGGGTTGTCTTACAAAAAATATTCTACAGTTTTCAAACCAGCACCTGGATCTGAACAATTTTGTAATTGAATGTAAATAAACATTTAGTATAGCCACTGAGTTACTCAATAAAATGTATCTGTAAAACGCCACCTGCTGTTTGTTCTCTTTATTTCTTTGTCCTTATCACTGAGATGGTCGCACATGCTCAGTTTCACCTTTCAACTGCCTCTTGAGCTGTGATAGGGAGAGCATGGACACGCCCCCCTGAGCTGCAGCAGAAAAGACACTCCCCTTGAGCTGCCCGCTTCATAGAAATCTAGAAGAGTCATGGGGAGATCACTGGATCCATGTGAGGTACAGGGCTAGTTCTCATCAGCCAATAGCAGGCCGCAACAGGAACGAGCCTCCCTAGCATTGCGGGTGATGCTACGGAGGCTTGATTCAATCGAGCTTCTGGACCCCACCCCACAACAGGGATCCATGCAAGTGGCTGCACAGGCATCAGGAGGGTGCTGGGGAGAAGGGAAAATATAACCTTTAAGTGTGAGGGGCCCGGACGTTTTGAGTAGCATTATAGGGGTTGGATAACCCCTTTAAGTAAGCTTCCTTTTACATGTCTGGCCTAGTGTTGGGGTTTGCCAAAAATCGATCCATTCCTGCACAACCCCTTTATGGACACATGAGCTAGAAAAGCAGAAGTAAATATGCTTAAAACCCAGCTTCCCTGACTTCTACCACAAAGTTGCGGCCTGGGTGGAAATAACCTTTAGGGTATGTTTACACATGGTGGATATGCAACCGATTTTCAGTCACAGATTTTCCTGCTGCAAATCTGTAGCATTGTACAGTGCCAGAGAATTGAAACCTCAATCGCACACTGCATAAAAAATCCACAGCATAACCTGCCCTGCAGTGCGGATTTGAATTTCACATTACGTTCAGATCTCCACTGCAGATTTCGGCCTTTTTAATGGAGAAGATGAAGTTCACCGCCGTTTCCGCGGCAAAAAAGTCATGAGGTTTTCATTGTGGTTTTGTTGCAGATTCTTGGCAAAATCTACATCCAGCTTTTCCACCGTATTTTACATCGTGTGTGGACGTACCCTAAAAGGATGGCTGACAAAAACTGGGGGGAAAAAAATGGATCAGATGTTTTGCCAGAAACAATGAAATGTATGGAGTGGAACTGTAATAGCACGGGAAACAGTAAGGGCAAATCCACACCGGACTGAATTGCTGCAGGTCAAATCTCATCTACCGTACATGCTTCAGACTTTATGCAGAAATTAAGATGAGGTGACATAACTTGTATTCTAATTTATTTTTTTTACAGCAGATTTCACCCCTTTCAATGTAGCTGGGATAATATCTGCCGTAAAAACAATTACACATCATTGTCACCGTGAATTCACAGCAGATTTGAACAAAATATGCTCCACATTTGAACTTACCCTAAATACTGTCTTATGTAGGCAGACGGCCACAAGCAAATATATCACTGTAGGGGGTTTTATCTCCAAAGCAACAGAGTCAATTTATTGGTGTAAAAAAATAAATAACTATGTCCAGATACAATTTATTTCAGTCGGAGTGAAAATTTGCTACTACTGCAACACAGATTTGTTCTCATAGGTAAGCCAAGAGTCCACAGGTTCTGCAGAGAAATAAAAGATCTGGATGCCTGGATACACATTTAATCTCATTTCTATGGGAACCATTAGACAGTCTTAGGCCTCATGCACACGACAATGAAAAAAAACGTCCATTAAAAACGGACACACTGTCAGTTTTTCATGGCCATTTTGCATCAGTGTGTGCATCCATTTTTTGGCCGTGTGTCAGTTTTTAATGTGCGTTTTATGTCCACTGATAAAGAAGTCAGAGCTAGACTTCGAAACGCATTTGGTAAAGATTAATCGCTGTACCCGCACATTCCTATAACAAGATGAACTTTGTTTGATATACTATTGAGAAGCGCTTCCATAAAATTGAATTACCTGTCCACACCGGCCTGTGCACGCTTCGGAGCGCCCGAGCATCCCAGCATAGAGCCACGTGGGACACCTTACTTCGTGCGCACACAGTGCAGGCTATACAGCAGCGGTCAAAACATCTGCTTACACTGGCCTGCGCACATACTCCAGCACCCGAGCATCCCGATACAGAACCACGTGGGACGCCAAGTGCACACAGTGCCGGCCATACAGCAGCGGATATAGTGCGTGAAGACGTCAGAACACGTAATAGCGGCCAGTATACAAGCGCATGGTGGGACACCACTGGTGGCACATACAAACACTGGTCCGCTTCTATATATATCACAACCTTCTGAGAACGCCATATTGATGTGAAAGTTTATTGCCCCATATAACCATACATATTAAACTGCGCAAATATAAACCCTTCAGAAATTCCTGAACTGATGAGACTGTATCAAGCTGCTATAATTCGATACTTGGAATATAATCAGAACAGTTTACTGCACAGTGTAATACACTGGATTTAACCACTAGACAGTAATGATATTGCGGTATTTCTAGATTACAATATTACAGAATCCTTACCAAACGACGTATATTTGAAAGGTACTGACAACCAGCACGGTCTACTCTCAGGAGAAGGACTCCATACCCGATTAGCTATGCTGAACACATTTATCATCTTGGACATTTACGAACAAACTTGTTTTAGTCTTCTTTTATTTTATCGAAATATATGTAATAGCCTATTTCAGGTATAATTAGGCGCGCGTTCACTTTTTAGTGGCAATATCACCACTACACCTCTTTTCATACTACTCCATTTTTCAGCCTTTTCTTATTTTCTATTTTAAGTATTTACTTTTATTAATCATAATTTTTTAATAATCAATAAGTAGACTATTATATTCAGATCTCTGCGTGACCCTAGATACAGAGTGACTGTCTATATTATCATTCCTTATTGCACCTTACTGGCTGGGAGAGTCAGATTAGACGCAGAGCACCTATTCACTGGCCGTTAAAAGGACAGCCATGTGAATAACCCCATAGACTTTCATTGGTGCTAAAAATGGTCATAAGATGGCCATCATTCACTGTCGTGTGCATGAGGCCTTAGAGCTTCCTGTGCCTTACATTTGTTACAACAAGGGCCCATTTAAACAGGCAGATTCTTATGATCTTTAGTTCCTGATAATGTGCCTCTCAATATGCGACTTAGGGTGGGTTAACATCCTGTTTTTTGCCTCCGTTAGAAAAAGGATACAAAAACGCAGCACACCACGTTCTTGTATCCTGCAGAGTCTGGTAAAAAAATAAAAATAAAAAGGTATATATATATTTTTTTTACAATGGAATTCTATGGTGAACAGATGCCACTGTATGGCATCAGTCTGAGGCATCTGTTTAACGTATACTTTTTTTGTAAAACGTGATGTGAACCGAGCCTTAAAGGGTTTTTTCAGGAGTACAATGAGAGGCATAACTAGAAATTACTGGGCCCCACAGCAAATTTTTGAACCCCCTTATCCCCCCCAGCAACTTCTTCGCAACCCCCTCCTCCCGTGCAACCCTCACCCCTGCAGCCCAGCAGCCACTTTGTCCGCTTCCTAGACGTATATACTAAAAGTCATGTCACATAGTGTTATTGTATACTACTATTGAAGGGGCCATGACAATAAAATCTTTTAGTCTTCCTCCTGGGTAGGCTGCTTCTTCTGAGTTGGAGCCCCTTAGCAGCCGGTTCTCCTGCTTCCACTATAGCTTCGCCCCGGAGTATAATCTTGATGACCTTTCCTCAGGGTAGATCATCAATATCAGACCTGTGGGTGTCCGACACCTGGCCCCCCATCAATCAGCTGAAAGGACCACAGCGCTCTGCCATCTCTCAGCAAACTGAGCACAGCACTGTACATTGTATAAAAGGGGCTGTGACTGGTATTGCAGTCCAAGTCTATTCATCTGAATGGGACTGAGCTGCACATAGGCCACGTGTCTGATGAACGTGACGTCACATGGCCTAGGAAGAGGCTGCAGCGCTGAAAGGCGTACCATGGCTTCTTCCAAAAGATGATCTGTGGGGTGTCGGGAGTCATAGCCCAACTGATCTGATATTGATGACCTAGCATGAGGATAGACCATCAATATTGTACTCTAGGAAAACCCCAGACCAATAGATTAGACTGGTGGAGGTCCTACTGCTGGGATCCCCTCCTGCGGATAGGGAGTAACTTGCTATAACCAGAATACCCCTTTAATACTTACTGCCTATTCAAATCAATGTTTGATCAGTGTCCAACCCATGAATAAATTAATAAATAAATGAATATTTAACCATGCATGTGCAAAGCTATAAAAGATGTAGTAACCAGTCAGTATAAGAGAGGTGAAGTGAACACGAAGAGAAAACCCACATGATCAGGGGAGAAACTTCCTTCCTCTCAGACGGTATAGGTTTTCATACAACAATAGAATAAATAATCTTCTGCCATTATTAAGACTTGGGTTGTCCAAACTTTCTTGGCTCTTTTAATTTCCCCTGCACCTCTTGCAGTTTATATTACGCCTACCCCGACTAAGGAAATACAATCCTGGAATGCATATAAACACTGCAACCAGAGCACAAAAGTGAATGAATGCTACAGCTGGGCGACACTCCATTGGAACAAATTGAGATATTTTCCACTACTCCATGGCTTCGTCTAACCACAGTGATTTGTTTCTACTGATTATCATCTGTATCAGCGAGGTGGAAACAATAGCGTATTCTTCCTACAAATTATTTTTCCATCCAGGTTATAAAATAAGTGTACAGGACAACACAGTAAAATGAGAAAAGGAGACTTGTAATCTGCTGGGGGCACTCAAAGAGAGGAAGCAAGAACTGGATTTATTTAATGTGATTACAGAATTACAGTAAAGCATTTGGCATACAAATGACAGAGGATCCATCAGTACTCCAGACATGTCTTTTCTGAGAATTCTGCGTTGAACCAGTCCTCTGTTATTCCCCCTAGAAATGTAAGAATAAACTGACTGGGTGTCACCATGCCCTTAGTCAAACGCGGTGTGTCCCTATTCAGTCTGATAGAGTAGGTATTGATTGAACATTGTCAGAATGTGTAGGGACACCAACCCCCCCCCCCCCCCGACCCCAACTAGAAACACTCATTTGTCAATTTATTCAAAAGCTTTTAACAGGAATAATAAAGTAATGGCACAGTTATAAGGATAACAGAACTCAGAATTGTGGTTTCATGGTTACTGTATACGGCAATGAAAAATGGACGCAAAGTTTGGCCATGTTCATAGCACCTTTCCTAAATTGTAGCATCCATCTATAAACCATGTATTTGCACAGAGAGTATTAAACAATATTATTTGCTAAAGGGAACCATTCGCCGCCGCCTCGAGTACATGAATTGTACTGCAGATAAGGAGCCCAGACTGCCTTTTTAGTTTCCTGCTGCCCTCCATTTACCCCCGCTGTCAGTGCTCTAAGCTGTGCTGAAATACACTGTCAGTACTGCTGTGCATACCCACCAGTTCAGTAGGACATTCACGATCTGGACACTTTGGGGCACATTTATTAAGACCAGTGCTTTAGACGCCAGTCTTAAATAAGCCCATGGCCGGCGGTGGAGCCGCCGAAGTTATGAAGAGGCACAGGCAGCGACAGCTTCATTGCTGCCTTATATTTAGACCTTTTTCTATGCCTGAAAGAGGTGTAGAAAGAAGTAAATGAGATGGGCCTCCTGTCGCCCACGCCCACAATTTTAGACCTAGGGTGAGCGGGGCAAAGTCGCAGATAGTGGCGCAACTAACCGTTGCGCCGCCATCTCCGCCTGAAATACGGCTAATATAAGCTTATTTCAGTATAATAAATAAATAACTCCTACTCAAGTAGTACTGCAGATAATAGTCCAAAATCAAGGTGACAGAATCCCTTTAAAGGGGCTGTCCCACAAAATAATATTCTACATTTTATAAAGCAGCACTTGGATCTGAATACTTTTGTAACTGCTTGTAATTACAGATTTAGTATAGGGACCGAGTTATTCAATAAAATGTATCGGTATAGTGCCACCTGCTGTTTGTTCTTTTCCTTGTTTCTCTGTCCACCTCACTGAGGTGGTCGCACATGCTCAGTTCCATCTTTCAACTGCTTCCCACTGTACCTACTGTTAGAAACTGTGACAGTTACAGGAAGAGAGCTTCAGCAGAAAGGACATGCCTCCTGAGCTCACTAGAAAGGATCAACCCTCAGATCTGCCAACTTGAAATAAATCTTACAGAACAATGAGTTGGAAGATCTCTGGATCCATGTGAGGTACAGGGCTGGTTCTAGCTTGGTTAGAAACAGATTGTCATACACTATATGATGTTCTATTTTTAACATTAATCATTGGATAATCCCTGTAAAATATATTTCCAGTTACAGCAAACTAACTGAAAAATGACTAACCCTAAGTTCACACCTGAGCGTTTTACAGCGCGTTCAAACGCGCTGTAAAACGCTCAACACATGAAAACCAATGCTTTCCTATGGCCCTGGTTCTCACTGTAAAACGCCCGACGCATAAACAAGTACTTGAGCTTTTTTTGGGGTGTTTGTCGCGCGTTTTGTGATTGACACCACAGTAGTCAATCACAAGAATGCGCGTGCGAACGCGCGTTTCCTATTTGCAAAAACGCGCCGAAATACGCGTGACTAAAACGAGCGTTTTAACAACGCTCAGGTCTAAACCCAGGGTAAGATCGACCTGCCGCTTCAGAATTATCTGTGTCGCTAGTTTCGCCATCTGATACCAGTGAGAAATACAATCTTGTAGAAGGTCTTGCAGAGAACATGTGTTAATTTCCAGCAGGTTTCTTTTTACAAATTTACACATGGCAAAGAACTGAGCAGTGGGGCTCAGCATAGAGTGCAGGGATTTGTTTTCTCAGGTTCAGAATATTGATGGCCTAGATTCTGGCTCTCTGCCCTCTGACCAAACCCATGTCCGTTCACTGTTCTGACCCAGTGCTGCCTGTCCTCACCTCTGCCCGTTTCCTGACTATAAGGATTGCCTGATCCCTCGGTGCTTGGCAACGGTGTCTCTGACCACAAGGGTCAGCAGCTAACCACACCACAACTTTTCCAAGAGGTAGTGGCTCCCCTGCGGTGAAGGCCTCATCCTCATTTAGGGGTTAAAGGGTGATGAGATGTTTGAAGGGGTTGCAGCACTCTGTTAAGTGCGGTGGCCTCCTTGCAGCATATTAAGCACAATGCCACATAGTGGCTGTGCTTGGTACTGCAGCCCAGGCTCATTAACTTGAACGAGACGAAGCTGCATATAGGTCAAGTGATTGACGAACGGGCTGTCACCGTCCTAGTAAAAGGCTGCAGCTCTCACTCGAGTCGGACCCCCACTGATCTAATATTGTTGACCTATCCTGAAGATAGGTCATCAATACTGTACACCCTAAAAATCCATTTAGTGGTTAAAAAAAAAAAAAGTTAAAAGTTGCATAACATTTCATAAACATTAGTGGGGGTCCCAACGGCTGGACCAAGGTATTTGTCGGGAGATTGTACAAAGGTATTGGGTTCTTCTACATTACATTCAAGACAAAAAAAATGTGAATGGACAGCATGCGGATGCAATCAGCTGCAGTATTTGTGTTTGTTCTTCTCATCACAGTCACACAGAGGACTCTTAAAGTCACCCTGTGAGCCAGCAGCATCATCCCTGTGTTAAACTGTGCAGCAGATGGAAACTGTAAATATGGTTTCTATTTTTTGTGCTTCACGTTCTCGTGCTTATAAATTAACCCTATAGTCATATGGATGAAAAAGATATATATCCTCATAACTCAAGTCTTTAAAAAAAATGGCCCAAGATCCTAGCTGTGATTTTATTTGGAGGCATGTCGACTGTTACTGTGTGCGAGAATAAATAAATTGCTTAAAGGGACAACCTTATCACCCAAGACCGCAGCTGTATTCACACAGGGGACTCAGGAACCCCACTCTGATGACTTGCAGGGGATCCCATCAGTTCGACCCCCACCGATCAGAAACGTACTATGCTGTGGATAGCAGAGAAGTTTAAATCTTGGCCCAACTCCTTTAAAGCTTCTGCACAACACATTTCTACTCTATGGTGGAGAGTGGTCGCTAGTGCGAGTAGGTGGTGGACTCTTCAGACTTCTTTAATATGTTGCCCTAGAGAAGATTTCCCTTTGCAACACTTTCCGTTTATAATAAGAAACAGATTGGTCGGCATGGGCATAGCTCAAGCTGGCACCATGTCCCCTTTATTGTTTATACAGTCATGCTGCCTAACACACAAGTTTGGCGATACCTGGTATTGCAGGCCAGTCTCACCAACTTGAATAGTACTAAGCAACATACTAGACACATACAGACATGTTGGTTGGCAGAGTCCAACCGTTGACCATCAACCATGTTGGACTATTCTGAAGACACAATCTCTATATTTAGGAACCGCAAAACCCCATTAAAGGCTACAGTTATTGTTGACCTATCTTCAGGATAGGTCATCAATATCAGATTGGTGCAGGTCAGACATCCTAGACACCCATAATCAGCTTTTTTTTTTACCTCTGTGGCTACCGGTGGTAGTGCAGTGGCCAGTGAGCTTCTGCTCTGTACACAATATCTGTAGCCCGGAGAACCCTTTTAACTCACAATGTTACCGTATATTGGTTCTGGATCTCAAAGAGCATCTTTCACAATGGTCAACTCTATTATACCAGGCATTCTGCCTTGTAGGGTTGATCATCTCAAATTAAATAAGTCCTTTATTGCTGTAAACAGATGTGTAATTGCAGCAAAATCTTTACTTATATAATTAAGAAAATAAAGTGCTTGGAGCACCAAGAGGCTGGCCTAGCTTCTCCTCCACTTCTCCCTGTTACCAATCCCTCTCATGGCCTTAAAGGAACTGTCTCACTTCAGCAAATAGAATTTATTATGTAGAGAAAGTTAATGCAAAGCAATTACTAATTTATTGTTATTATCCATATTGCTTTCTTTGCTGGCTGGATTCATTTTTTCATCACATTATACACTGCTCGTTTCCATGGTTATGACCACCCTGCAATCCAACCTTTATTTATTTTTTTATGATTTTTCCCCCAGGGCCAGGCCCCTGTAAAGGATTTGCTCTCAGCAAATCCTTCATAGGAGCCCGGCCCTGGGGCAAAATCATCAAAAAAAAAAAAAAAAAGGCAAACAAATATATACAGTGGGGGCAAAAAATTGAATATATACAGAGGGGAAAAAATTATTATATATTCATTTTTGCCCCTCTGTATATATTTGTTTGACCCTTTTTTTTTTCTATGATATTGCTCCCGGAGCCGGGCCCCTATGAAGGATTTGCTCCCAGTGCCGTGCCCTGCCCACATATGCCGGCATGGGCCCACACTGCCACACTACTGATCATCATCAGTATGAAGCCGGAGTAGTGTGCCATATACTATTAAAAAAAATACTAGCTACTTGTTCTGCTCCATACTAAGTTGTGGGCTGCGAGGCTTCAGTTAGATGCGTAAATAGCAATCCAGATACCCTCCCAGCTGTGATCCCGCGAGACCTGTGACCTCCCGTGGCGGCTCTTGCGATGAGAAGATAAGGAATAGAATTCAGCGCAATTGCACTTCAAATATAGGGAGGGCCTGGCCACTGCACTTAAAAAAAAAAAAAAAAAAAAAAAAAGCTGCGGGCCCAGTCGTGGTCTCACCCTCTACGACCGCAATTGTTACGCCCCTGATGGGCACATGTATGCTTGATCTCAGGAGGTTTTTTCACCCACTAAAGGCATGTACTGCTCCAGTACTCAGGATGTCAGTCTCCTCCAGGAAGAGAAACTTCTGGGCTTAGGACCAGGCGGCCTAAGAGTGAGGATGCCAGGCCCTGTCAATCAAGCCATAATAGGGAGTGGAGATGGGAGAAAGGAGGGGGAGGAAAAGAGGTGCTTTGAGGAGCTAGGCAAGTCCCTTGGTGCTCTAACCACCTCATTTGCATGAGATAAGAATAAAAGTAACATTTTTGCTGCAACTGTATATCAGCAATTCATATAGTTCACCATGATGAACCCTACCTGGCCGTCTGCTCTTGAATTTATGGCTTTCTTGTCTGAGGTGACTGATTGCATATTATTGACTAGAGTTCAGGCTTTGACATTTTGCCAATAGACTCCACCAACAGCTCCACAGCATTTAGGTGGCTTCACTAGAACTCTCTTTAGCATATGTGCCAGTGATCTAAAGAGATATTGATCCGCTGTAGTCATGACCGTTCTTCTGGATCTTCATCATTACTTACAGAGCACTTTTCTTTTGTCTTACACAATATTTAGAAATAAGAGACAGGGTTACTGACCAAGTATTGAGAAACAAGTTGACCATGCTTCATAAACAGCTATTTCACCTATGAAAAACACAACTTTCATTTATGCTATATCCATCTCTTATCATATCTTACCTGAGCAAACTCTCCAGCCACACGGACATAACCGGCCACCTCAGTATCTGTTGACCTGATCTTCCAGACTGATCTCTCGGCTTTCTTATACTCTTCTAGCCTTGACCAAGGTACAGTTTGCAGAAACCGTTCAGTAAGAGGAGCAGCCACTATAACGTCGAGCTGACCACTGTACATGAGGACCTAATGACAAAGAGGAGAATAAATACTGGTGCAGAAAATAGTTTGTCATAAAGAGCCCATCTGAATTGTTAGGGGTGGATCTGAGGACATATTGTTTCCTATTATAGTCAGAATTGTGAACGCAGCTCTGGAGGATAAGAAAGGCTGTAACTTAGAATCAGTACAAGATAATACAACAGCTTTTATGCAATTAATTTATTATTTTATTCCTTTATATAGCGCTTACACATTTAGATACTGTCACTCACATCAGTCCCTGTCCCCATTGTATATGATTGTTCGACAGAATATCATTTTACAGATTATCTAAGGAAAAGGTGCAAACACTTTAGCCTTTTAAAGTAAAGCTCAAAGCGTTGAGACTTTTAGAAGCTGCCTGAACCGAAAGCACCATAACACAATGGGGGGAATTTATCATGAGGGCAAAAATTTTAAGTCAGTTTTGCATGAGTCTGTGTTGGTCTACTTCATGTCACATTAATTAAATGTCACATGTTTAATCAATTTGTCTCATCCTTAAACCTAACACTTTTGTCTAGACAACCTACTCCAGTTCCCCTACTCTAGCCTTCTACTGGAGTGAGATTGCGACTTTTTTAAAAAAAAGTCTCAGTGGTAAAATTGGAGTGAAACTCATTAATCATTAAACTTTACGACCCATATATTTCAAAAATGGAGTGGTGTACAAAATGCAAAAAGTCACAAAATTTTTGAGCTACCAAGATAAAAAAGTCTTTATGTGACTTCTTGATTCCAGAACTCTGGAGTGCAGGCATGATAAATCAGGGCCTATGAATATATGTCCCCTACTATTTTTCCTATTGAGCTGTAGCAACACTTTGGAAATGTTTGGAAATTTGGCCTCTCTAAAAGTTCAGTCAGTTTTGTCTGCGATTGCGTTCAGTTGTTTCTGTGCGGGTGCAATGCGTTTTTCACGCGTGTGATAAAAAAACTGAAGGTTTACAAACAACATCTCTTAGCAACCATCAGTGATAAACTGCAAGCAAGTGCGGATGCAATGTGTTTTTCACTGAAGCCCCATTCACTTCTATGGGGCCAGTCAAAAACGCAGAATATAGACCATGCTGTGTTTTTCACGCAACGCAGAAGTGATGCGTGAACAAAAAAAAAAACGCTCATCTACACAGACACATTGAAATTAATGAGTTAAGATTCAGTGCGGGTGCTATGCATTCACGTTACGCATTGCCCCTGTGCGAAAAACTCACTTGTGTAAAAGGGGCCTTAGACTCTTTATATCTCGTTTGTTTTGAGATGTTGGGAGAACCACATATTATCTCTGACAGAAGGCTACAACATAGCTCACTGTATAGACATACAGAGGATACCTAGGTACCCATTTATTTTTTATTTTTAAAGCAATATACAGGGTAGTATACTTTTTTTTACCATGTTCTTCACCTTAGGAAAGCATAGTAAACTACACAAACAAAGTTATGGCAACACATACCGATCCACCGTATGTCAAAAGGACAATCTTGTATACTGTGAGTGCATGGAGCCTATGGATTTATCAAGGAATACTCACAACAGCATGTATAAAATACATGTAAAAAGCCTTAAAGCCCTTTTACACAGGCCCACAGAGCAGGCACTGATTGGGAATGAGACAGTTTATCATTTACATGCAGCACTGATTGCAAATGTAAGTTACAATGATCATTTACTGTATTTTCTGGTGTATAAGACTATTTTTTAACACATGAAAATCTCCTCAAAAGTCAGGGGTCATCTGATACGCTGGTATACTGTGTGCTGAAACTTAAGAGGATCTTTCACTGGTCCAACGATTGTTAGATAATGATATGTATGTGTACAGCGGCGCCCGGGGATCTCCCTGCACTTACTATTATCCCTGGGCGCCGCTCTACACATACGGTACATATCATTATCTAACAATTCTTGGACCAGTGAAAGGTCCTCTTTACTTCCAAGCTGGACTGGAGAAGCTGTCCTTCTCCAGCTTCAGGGACAGTCGCATCCTGGCCAGTCGCTCATGAAGCAGCCACCTCTCCCTGCTTTCAGTTTGTTCTAATGCTCGGATCGTCCGTTTAATTTTTATTCTGTGTGCTTTGGAAGAGGGGTAGTCTTATACGGCGAGTATAGCCCAAACCCCATATTTTAACAGGAAAAGTAGGGGGTCGTCTATGCCCAGTCACCTTATATGCCGGAAAATACAGTATTCATATCAAGTTTCCTTGTTTGTCAAGGGTACATCCCTGTTCACACAGGACAAGGATATTGGTGGAACATGGAAGACAAAATCATCTGAGAGGCGAGCATTTGGTCATCTGTCACTGTCAGTGGCACCTTAACACAGGCCAAATATCGGGACGGAGCATTTGTAGGAACGTTAGTTTCCCGATAATGGGCTAGACCACAGGCTGGTGCAAAAGGAGCCTTACTCTAGTGGAAGAGCAAAGTTTGGTAATCATGTTTTTACTTGAGGTGACAACTAATACATGTAGCCATAATATGGCCATGTGCATGAAGCCTTAAAAGGGGACCAAGACCTGTAACCCCTTTTTTTACATGCAGGTAGGGTGCAGGGGTTAAAAATTAAAAAATAAATCTCGCCTGTCACCAATACTCCGGTTCTTATGCCAAGCTCCCTCTTCCTCCTCCTTGCGCTTGACTAGAAGTGTGACCGCTGCCACCACCGAGGCCATTGAGTGGCCGGCAGAAGTGATGTACGTGTAGACCAGTGTTTCCCAACCAGCGTGCCTCCAGCTGTTGTAAAACTACAACTCCCAGCATGCCCGGACAGCCTTTTGCTCTGCCGGCATGCTGGGAGTTGTAGTTTTGCAACAGCTGGAGGCACACTGGTTGGGAAACACTGGTGTAGACAGTACATCACACTTCTGGTCCAGCAGGGCATGGACGTGGAGAAAAAGTAAGCTGAAACTAAAGAGCCAGTGACAGGTGAGCCTCTTTCTTTTTAACTCTGCCTGCCAATATGAAAAGTGGTTCTCGGTCTCGGGGAACCCCTTTACCCAAACAGACCTCAATAATGCAAACTAGTAAAATGCCAAGAAGAAAGCACTGAAGACAGCTGTAGTGCAAACCAATCTACAGACAGATATTCTACTAAACATTCAGATCCATATTCGTATACTGGTCACACTGATATGCAGCATTAGTCTACATTTATGCGTTATGTTTATGTATGTGCTGGATGGAGCAATACGTAGAAGGGTGCGGCAAGGAGCACAGCACAGATATTAACAACTGGGGTATACAACATTTTTGGGAGGGCTTGTTCACACCAGCATTGTGTTTTCTGCTGTCAGAGAAACAGAAAAGGGGGAAAACGAATCTGTTAAATAGACTGAACGGTGGATACAAACAGAGGATTCTTTCCATCATGTTTCCGTTATTTTTTTTGCTGAAAAAAAAAACCATAGGACTTTTTCTCCCATCAAAATGGGAGAATGGACACAAACTAAGAACAACGGATGCTCAAACTGAACCATTCAACCCATTTCCCTGCTCCTCTGATGGAACAAAAAAAAAAAACTGAAAACACAATGCGGAGGTAAATAGGCCCTAAATCTAGCAAAATCAATTGTTTTATGCAACTTTAGAATTCATGGCCCCATAAAGATACCAGTTTCTACAGAGAATGCAGTTGCTCCTTAGCCATATTTTGGTTAATGAGAACCTGAATTCTTCAGGGATATTAACAATAAGCTTTTTGTTGCTCGTTATCTGTGCTTCTCACAACATGGAAAGTTATGTCCCACAATCACACACGCTGCAGATGGGAAACTGCTTAGAAGAATGGAGCAGAACAGTAATGACTTCCATACTGCTCTACGGCATGTAGTAATGCTTGTATTCACGGTGCCGACTAGTTTTGAACAGTTGCATCACGTACAGTATTTGTACTCCAAAATGCAATCAACAGCAGGAGTGGAAAGTATTCAGCGGGAAACTACAGACATTTCATCAGTAGTTTTGTGCATAGATCGTGTAAAGATTACAATAAAGCTTTTCTCTTTGTTAAACAGAGGTAGTAGAGTTAACACAGCTTTTTAAAGGTTTTTCTTCATTCTATATGGCTCACAATACAGGCGCCGGGGTGCCAGAATTTATGGGGCAATTTGTGGCAAAAAAAAATGGCATATAAGCTTGTCACCACAAAGTTTTTTTAGATACTTTTTATGTCTTGCCTGACAAGTTGTCTGGTTTAGGAGTAAAAAGCCTGGCACGGCCTACCATGAGGGAGCGTGGTTTCAGATGCAAGAATGTGTGCCAAAAAATGCTTCAAACTTTTGGTGGTGGATTTACATTTGCTGCTCATTCAGTGCGGGTGAAGCTCTGCATTTACATGCAGCGATCACCTCCACAGTAAGAGGACGAGGAATCGCTACTACGATCGTTCATCCTCATACAGCTGCATTGTTTCTGGTTAACAGAGCGCTTTTTAGAGGGCACGATCTACGGCCCAAAAACGATAAGTTACTTGCCTGCATGAACGACAGTTTCACCAAATGAACAAGCATTTTGCTCATTCAGTGGGTGATCAGCGGCACCTTTAAAGGGGTAGATTGTCGGGAAAGAGTGTTCACAGGAACTCTTTCCTGATAATCTGTCCAGCTATTGGGAAGTGTAAACCCACCATTAGAGTAGACAGCCTAAGGTGCACTAGATTCCAGCATCATCCACTGTGATGAATCTGCTGCAAATTTAGACTGTCTAGTCTAAAGCCCCCCATACACATGAGGTAGCTCTGACTCTCCCCAGACAGATGATGTCAGGGAAGAGAAGGATCAGGCTAAATTAATTTTTTCGTCTGACCCTTTCATTTTACCAAGAGATAAGACACCACCTAAGGTTTTTGCCAGCGGCTCTGTACTCTCTCCCCATTGAAAACACATACTGTACTGTGCCTGCTCAGCTTAATTGAATATGTATAAGGGCTCATGCACACGACTATGTATTTTTTGGTCCTCAAAACACAGACCCATCAGTTTTTTTTGCGGATCCATTGTAACAATGCCTGTCTTTGTCCACGAATTTTGTATTGCGGAACGGACATGCGAACATACGGACACGAATCTACACAGTCATTTTGTGTTTTTTAGCCCAATTGAAATAAATAGTTGTGTATACGGACCTGTAAAAGAACAAAATCAAAACGGATGAAAGTTTGTGTGCATGAGCCCTAAGGGAGTGAGGAGGGAGTCGGGAGAGATAGCAGTCAGTTGAACGACAGCTAGCGAACGTGTATGCCCAGCATAAATAAGGCTATGTACACCTTTGGGGGCTTTTGTTTTTTATTATTATTGCATTGTACTCATTTGGCGCTAAAAATAATTTTTTTTAATTGGTCTTCATTAAAAACATGGCATCCTTTTTTCTGTACAGAGCCGACATGCTCTAGAAGCACCCTCTGGATTTTCTTTTCTTGTCCGTCAGACCAGGAGCAGACAGACTCCTTATCTCCGCTGTGTGACATTATATACACTCATTATAGCGGAGTTCTTATCGTATGACCTCTCGGTAGTACCAGTCACACAGCTAGAAAAACAGTTAATCCTTTGTGACAGAACAGCTCAGTATTTTTTTTTAATAAAGACCAATTGAAAAAAAGATTTTTGGGCAAAAATGAGTAACATGCAATAACAAAAAAAAGTGCCTCCAAAAGGTGACTAATCCTAATTTTTAGAAGGCTATGTACAGTCTCCTCCACTGCCCTGATATTCCTAATTTATAGAAAGTGAAGTTACTCAAGAGTCTTCAACCAAGACTCAATTCAAAGAAAACCTAAAAAAAAAAAAAATTATGGTCAATGGCCAATATCCTTCAAATACAAAGCTGCAAAGCTTTACAAATAGATGAGGGTCAAGAACAGGGGTCTCCATTAGCCAGAAAAAGGAGAGTCTACAAAACGCATCCATCTCTCTCTTTCCGCAGGACTGCAGAAGATAATGCTACATTATATAGTCCTAAACTAAAAAAAATACATATGGAATCAATGCATACTGCATGTAATCCAATATCCGATTCTCTAGATAACTCAGAGACTGCATAGGAGACATTTTTCTTCAGTAAACAAGGAGTTTGGGGCCTCCCTTATCTTTTTACAGATCTCAGTCCACATCTGTTAGCCAGACCTGTAGGTTTGTGAGGATCTCTGTGTGTGGGACAAAGAGAATATAGGCCATAGGGAATACATTTCCTAGTGCTCTATAGATCTGGACTTTTGGTAAACATGTAGATATCTATATAAGATCCATGGCTAGTGACATAGAATGCTAGTGGCTTAGCACATAAAGGAGACTTTTCACCAGTGTAGTGTATTTCAGCGCATATTAAAGTGTTTATTCCTCGTCCCATTTGGACATTTTCATGTTTGGTTGCTTAAAGAGTAACAACTTTTGATCAAGTTTTTTAAAAAAAATTGCCAAATGCCCTAAAAATAATTTTTCTAATATACTTTATTTTTTTTATTGATTTTGCATGCAGGACCTTTAGCTTAGCGATTAAGGCACAGACAGGAGCCCGCTCTGCGCAGCCAATCCTGGCACAGGACATTGTTACAGCCGGGTACCCATGTACTATGCCAGCA
Source organism: Bufotes viridis (assembly GCA_033119425.1). Classification (NCBI taxonomy): domain Eukaryota; kingdom Metazoa; phylum Chordata; class Amphibia; order Anura; family Bufonidae; genus Bufotes; species Bufotes viridis. The sequence goes on along the minus strand of CM065593.1, from coordinate 318,274,889 downwards.
TTTAGCCAACCTCAGCAATGTGTGCTCCTGCCGAACGCCGTACTCTGAGGCACTATTGATACAGTGCAGAGTCCGTACATCGCTGACAAATCAGCGATGTGCCAGAAGAGCAAATTTAAAGCTAAAAATCAATAAAGTATATTAGAAAAAAAAAACATTTAGGGCATTTAAAAAAAAAAATTTGAATAAAAATGTTGTTACTCTTTAACCAAAATGGATGACTGCAGGGTTCATGAGAAGCAAAAAAATAAAACAAAAAAAAACCTTTTAAAGCCCATAAAAACCAGAAGCACCATACTGGTCCAGCAAACACCATGCAGACACACCGTTTGCCTTAGAAGAACATTCTGTACTTTGCCAAGTTGTGGAATGAAAGGAGTTGTCCGGCCTACAGATATGAATGACCTATCCTCAGGATACTGTAGGTCATAAATATCAGATCAGAGGTGGTCAGACACCCCCATGGATCAGCTGTTTAAGGCATCTGGGGGCGACAAATACTATACAGTGTATGGAGTGGATTTAGAAGGCTCTGTACATTGTGTAGTTACCTACCACGAAAATACTGCACGTCAGTGCCCATTCACGTGAATGAGAGATGAACCGCAGTACCCCAGCACATTCCCCCAGGAGTCTAAGGGCTAGTTCACACAGATATTCCATGGTAAATATCCCTCTGAAGCGCCTGACGAGCTCATGGTTTAGTGCCACTGAATAGAGTAAGACAGTAAGCAGACATCTGCTGGGGTTTGCTGCGACCTCCATGTGAACACTGTAGGTTGAGGGCAGCACTTCAGGAAATAGACCAGGAGCAGCTATTGTCACAGATAGAAAAAATATCTGAGGGAAAAAAAATAAAATCTAAAACCCTCTCCTAAAATTCAAACCTATAATCCCCAAAAGTTGTCCACTTAACTTCAGGCTATAGTCTTTTCCCATTAACAACTGTGGTTTTTCTATACCAAGTGTCCTATTACAACTGAAGGTGAAGCAGGCGATTGTCGGGAAGGAAAGGTTCCTTCCCGACAACCGCCTGCTCGCTAGCGGAGGAGACCTCTTCCATTACAGCCAGCAATCTCCTCCTCAGTATGGGGAGGAGCGATTTCTTATGTCACCGCTCTTCCCTATACTGAATCACTGTTGGCTGGTAGCAGATCGGGATTACATAGCATGATCTGCCGTGGACAAAAAGAATTTTTAAACCTGCTAAAAGATTCCGATTACCCAATGAATGAGCCTTTGTTCATTCATCAGGTAATCGGTGGCAGTATTGCACTGCCAGATCATCGCTAACGAGTAATCATATGAACGCTTGTTAGCGATAATCTGAATGATTATCTTCAGAGTGTAACAGGGCCTTTAGAAAGCTAATATTATTGGGTTCTTTACAATTCTATATTGTACCTATGAATAAAGCAGTAATATGTATTAGCTTTTTAAAGAAATCCACTATTCTCAATATGGTCAGGCTATAGTAAGTCGTGTACATGATATGTAATGTACATGCTGAGACACAGCATTTGCCTCGCCATACTGATGTCTAGCCCTGTCAAGCAAGAGAAAGGAGGAGTGTGTAGAGCACAGAGGCATTACAAATGAAGTGCTACAAGGATTCAGCTCTGCCCCTGGTGCTCCAACGTGCTAATTTGCATATGAATACAAACACAAATATCTCTACAGCTGTTCAACATACAGACAAAAGAAAAGTATTGTTTTATTCAGCATGATCATCCCTACCAGTATGCCTGGTTAAATAGCTTTGTTCATGCTGACAAAGGCTCTTTAAATCTACATTGTGTGATTATATTTACTTAGGCCTCATGCACACGGCCGTTGTTCGGGTCAGCGTCCGAGCTCGCATATTTTGCGGCTCGGCCGCGGATCCATTCACTTCAATGGGGCCGCAAAAGATGCGGACAGCACTCCGTGTGCTGTCCGCATCCGTTGCTCCGTTCCGTGCCCCCGCAAAAAAAATATAGCCTGTCCTATTCCTGTCCGTTTTGCAGACAAGAATAGATACTTCTATAATGAGCTGCGTTCCGTTCCGCAAATTACGGAATGCGGAGCAGCTTCCGTGTTTTGCGGATCCATGGTTTGCAGACCGCAAAACACCAACGGCCGTGTGCATAAGGCCTTATACTAAGTTTTTTTCAGTAGATAACAAGTAGAACAGTTAAAATTATAACCTCACATGGCTTACAGCTTCTTTAAAAACGCAATAAAATAACAAAAAGCCATTTAAAAAAATACAAATCTGAGGGGTCAGCTTTGAAGTTTACAGAGGGCTTGAAAAAAAAAAAAGCTATAAAATCTGCAAAAATACAAAATGAGCAGCAGGTGGCCAAAGAGACCTAAATAATTGTAACAGGGAGATGGTCACTGAGGATAATTGCCGACAAGAATAAGCATTTTCTATATGCGGACAGCACACGGCCAGTATCAGTGTTTTGCGGACAGTGAATGTAGCCTAAATGTTTTGCAGGGCACAAAAAGTGGGTACCGGCCTTTTAGGGAGCGCACATGGCCGGCGCTATATAGAAAATGCCCAAAACTGCAGAACAGATGCGGACCCATTCATACGGCCGAGTGAATGTAGCCTAAATAATAGCATGGAAAGTCTCCACAAAAGAGTCCTGACTTTTATCTCCACAATTTTTTACAAACTTTGGGAGCCTCCAATGCAGATGTGAATTAGCCCTAAAGGGCATTAGTTAAGGGGTCTTAGTCATGAGGAAAGATTAAAGGATTTAAATTTATTTGGTCTTGAGAAGAAGCGTCTAAGGGGGAACATTAATAACCTATACAAATATATAAATGGCCATACAATATAGTGAAAAGATGTTCTATGTAAAATTTCTTCAAAAGAAGAAAGTTTAGGTCTCCAGAAGCGTCAAAGCTTCTTTACTGTAAGAACTGTGAATCTGTAGAATAGTTTACCTCAGGACGTGGTCACAGCAGGAACAGTGGACAGGTTTAAAAAAGGGTTCAGATGAATTCTTAGAACTAAATAACGTTAATGCTTCTGAAAGTGTGCAGACATCTAGGTCTCACTCCCCTTTCCTAAAATTCACATCCCCATCCATCCTTTGGTTGAACTTGAACATGTTTTTTTACAACTATACTATGAATATTTATTAGCAATCATGTCGTTCACATAAGTGCGGTATGTAAATTCAGGAGAGCTGTAGTGTATGTCATTGGAAGAAAATCAGTCACAGACCGGAATATACTACCGATCATAAGATTCTATAATAATTGATGTATAAAAACAGCATTTTGGGACAGATGTTCAAGTTTCTAATCCATAGAAATAATAAATATAAAACTTGGGCTACTTTCACACTAGCGTTTTTGCTGGATACAGCAGGGTTCATCAAAAAAAGCTTCCGTTACTGATAATACAATCATCTGCATCCGTTATGAAAGGATCCGGTTGTATTCTCTTTAACATTGCCAAGACGGATCAGTCATGAACTCCACTGAAAGTCAATGGAGGACGGATCTGTTTTCCATTGTGGCAGATTGTGTCAGGACGGAAAGCAAACTACAACATGCTGCGGTTTGCTCTCCGGTATGTGAACGCAACTAAACAGAACGGAATGCATTCTGGCGCACTCCATTCTGTTAAGTTTTGTCCCCATTGACAATGCATGAGTACAAAACAAAAGCGTTTTTTTCCGGTATTGAGCCCCTATGACGGATCTCAATACCGGAAAACTAAAACGCTAGTGTGAAAGTAGCCTTAATCTACAGCTATTGTGTCTCCCCCATACAAAACATCAAACCTGTTTTTTCTCATTTCTTTCAATCAAGGTAACAAATGGTACCTTAATTTCACTTTCTGAATGAAGTGTGGCAAACTGAGGCCCATCTTACTTTAAGGCTGCCCAGGGGCAATAGTTCACACAAAGGTAAACGGACGCCTCTGCTGACAAGTGGCAGCAAATCATCTGCTACATGACACCTTTAACTTAAAAGGGTTTCTCATTGTAGTGATCAAACAGGACATTGCAGGACGGTGCCGTCACTTATGTCAGACATCAGGTTCAGCATTAGGCTCTGTTCACACCATAATTGGGCTACACAGTAGGCTTTTGCCATACATTTACTTTTCTTTATTATGCATGAAATGCACAGAAAATAAATACAGCCAAACATGTTTAGTTTAAGACTGAAATATGAAGCGCCATGTAAAATACCTTGGAATAAGTGGCATGAACTTTATTAGGAGGTGCAGACCTCTTAATAAATTTCCTACACTTTTGGTTGTCCGTGTGGCAGAAATTGAAATCTATGACTGCTATGATCAGGTGTAGATTTGCGCCATATTTTTGTTGCTAAATTCTAGAGTAAGTGAGGGTAAAGGTGTCAATCCTTAGAGGCCCTGCCTCCTCCATTAAACCTCATATTTTTGGAAAACGTCGAGAGGGTTAAAGAGTTTGTCCGTGGTTGTTATACTGATGGCCTATCCTCAGGACTGGTCACCAATATTTGAAGGGGCTGTGGCTCTCCGGTGAGTGCTGCAGCCTCCTCAGAACAAACAAACACAGCACCGTACACTGTAAGGCTACTTTCACACCAACGTTGTTAGAATCCGGCAGGCAGTTCCGTTGCCGAAACAGCAAACAGTATGCAAATTGATATCCTTTTTTTCCAGATCCGTTAGACAGATCTGGTGAAATACCGGATCCGTCTCACCTGGAATAACGGATACGGTATTTACATTTTTTCAAAGATCAAAAGTGAAACCAACTCCTCCTATATCCCGGCGCATGTGCAGACTGGAAAACCGGATCCAGCCCTGGGGCAATTTATAGAACACTTGGTACCGGATCCGGCATTAATACATCTCTATGGAAATGAATGCCAGATCCGGCAAGTGCGGTATTGTTCCGGGATTTTGGCAAATACCGTACAAGAAACAAAACGGAAGACATCCTGATGCATACTGTCCGCTTTCTATTCAGAATGCATTAGGACAAAACTGATTTTTCCGGTATTGAGACCCTTTACCAGATTTCAATACAGGAAAAGAATAACGCTAGTGTGAAAGTACCCTAAGGCGATTGTGCTTGATATTGCACCTCAGGTCCATTCACTTGAATAGGACTGAGCTGCACTTAGGCCATGTAACCAATTAATGCAGTGCTTCTCAATTATTTTCTGTCATGCCCCCCCCTAGGAAGAAGAAAACATTTTGCGCGCGCCGCGCCATCAATATCAAAATCTCAGACAATCTCTTTAACCTCTTAGGCGTACAGGTACGCCCTGATGTCCTGGTACTTAAGGTGAAATATGTCTGTGTCCTTAAGGGGTTAAAATAGCAAAAAATTTAGCACAGAAATGGCACGAGCCAAAATGTGCATTTTTTTATGTCACAAAATTGGTGCAAATGTATTCAATACTAGGCGGAGTAAGCCCAGGCTGGACATAGCTTTCCATACCTTCTGCTAGACAGATGACGGGGCAAGGAAATGGTCCCATAACGTAAATGAGCTTTCAGTTTTCAATAATTCAAATCTCAACCCTCATAAGGATTAAATACATCAGAATACATATTCTGCCATATGCCTAGATAACCTGTGCAACTGAATAACGTCCATGCTCAGGCAACATTGATGCCTTTATCTAAAATAAAAGGACGTAGAAGGCTGGAAATACATTTTATTTATCAAGCATTTCCATTTATACAATTTTAACAAAAAAAGAAAAAAAAAAAAAAAATCACCATTTGTAAGTTGCTTCTGAACCGAAGCTGAAATACAACCCCTTTAATGGGAGAAGATTAACAAATAAAGATAAAAAAGTAACAATCTTAAAATGTTTTTTTTCTAAATTTTGGGACCTAAACAAAAAATGTTTAATAAAACGGCCAAAAACTTCAAAACCACCAAGCAGCATAACAAGGATGCAATTAGTTGGGATTTAATGAGCTGCAGATGAGAAAATGACAGTTTCTACAGTTTTATAACCATCATTTCCTGGCTAGGTAATCTCTGAACAGGCGGCTCCTGTCCTGAGGCGCATTAACCATCACAATGCAGCTTGCATGTCATCAGCTAATCTCAGTAATTTTCATCAACAGGAGAAGGTTGGAGAAGCACATATTTCAAGAACAATTTTGCTTTCTACTGTATAATAACGGTAGGTATTACTAGGGGCGGCCATACACATTTAATAGCCGACGGCCGACTCCCTCCCGGGTTCCTCTATATACATATCCACAAGGTGATGGGTACAGCACAAAGGCACCCTAGAACTGGTCTTCTTAAAAAAAAAAAAAAAAACATAAAATCACAAGGTGATTATAGCAAAGGCCTAACTATTGCGATCAGGATCAATGGAACAAGACAGAGGTTTTCTTTTGACAGCTGAAGGTCAGCAGCATGGAAGCATGGCCACACACATAAATCACTAGGCAAACCCCCTCAATATACGACCTATTGACTTTAAAGGTTTCTTTCAGTAATAATACAGGACAGAACAGCAGTGGAAAAATTTAAATGAGATGACCATATGCTCACCTCAACTTAAACTTTGTCTTGACTCATTCCACTAGTCCCCGGTTTCATGTTCCCACTTCTTCTGGTCTCCAGTGGACGTGTGACATTATATCTGTGGTCATGTGCGCCACTGCAACCATTCACTGGCCTCAGGAGTAACATGTCCCCCAAATAATACGTGTGCTCATACCACTGCTGGTGCCAGTGAATGGCTGCTGCGGTGGCTGTGACCCCACATGGAATGTCACACTTCCAGTTTGCCAGGAAATGTAAGTAGTGGGGGTTATTAGGAAAGTGCCTTTTTTCTTTACGTTAAACACTTTCCCTACCCCCAACTAGAATAGGTTTTGGGGTCTGACAACCCCCTATAAGTTGCTGTCGTGTTTGTTCAACATACTGGGACAAGTGTATACAAAGCCACTGTACGATGAAGCCAGCAGTTGTGTCCCTGTTTCTTCTGGTCCCTAGAGGACATGTAACACTATGTCCATGGTCCTGCTAATTGCCTCCGCAGTGACGAGTTCCCATGTGGCACATGTCCACATTTCACCACTGAGGCCGTGGCATATGACCATAGCTGCCTGGATCATCACACTTAGTCTGCCGTAGACAAGAAGGAGTGGGTAAAGGGAACCTCTGCACTCGGATGATGCAGGGATGAATAGGTAAGTGCATTTTTTAAGTTAAACACTCATCCACCCCTAAATAAAATTGGTTTACTTTGCTGCATTGCTTGTCCAACAAACTGGAACCAGCAGAATTTCCAGCTACAGACTGTCGAATCGGGACACATAGTTCAATATCCATTTAATGAGATACACTAGTGATCACCCCTCTCAATACTCGCCAGTCCAAGAGCATTTTACCACCTCAAGCAGTCAGCTATAAGGCTGTGAACTTCCAGTATTGCTGAACCATTTTCCTGTTGTGGTGCATGGGGAGAAGTAAAGCCTTTTTGCTTTCATCTCATTTTAGAGGCTGTTAAACCCCCTGACCTTACAGCTTCAGTGGCATCTCCTGATGGTTAGTGTGAGTAATGAGATTTGAAGCTGCACGACACTTACCCTGTAATTATCCATTAGCACCACCAACCATGGCTTTATGGTCTTCATCACATCAGAAAGCAAATGTTTCTCAACTTCAGAGCCATCATGAAAGGTCAGGTTACCAACGTGGATTGCTTTCCTCACTTCTGGGAGAGCCAAAAAAGGTCCAAAGTACCCCTGGTCCACTGGCTCCTGCAGACAAATACATTATGGAAATCGGCAGTGGTTTAATAGGAGATGCATGCTACAAGATAGTGAAATAGAATTTGTATCACAAAGTTAAAAAAACCCTAATGATAACATCAGAAAGTAGAACTACATAATATAAAGTAATGGTTCCTTCACACTTTATTAACTGTACCCATCTGTCATCACGGATGACATGTTTAAAAAATATATTGACCCAAGTGAAAAGGTTGAGAGGTGTAAAAATGTATGAAATTCATCACTTGTCATTACAGGAAGCAACCACAATGTCATTTCCGAGATCCTGAATTGAATTAATTCAAACTTCTCCTAGTGGAGGTCTTTTAGATCTTTCTGCCACGTGTTTATGGCAGGAGGGCCAGTTATTAAAAGGGGTCAGCCACCTTTTGGGCGGGTTTTTAGCAAATGCCCCTCATGGCCAGACCTGCAAAAGAGAAGCATACTTACACTGTTGGGACCAAGCTGCTTCGCTTCCCATCCTCAGCTGCCTCGTTCGGGTGCCCTACTTGTCAACATCCGCTTTTAAACCCCTGCAGCCAATCGCTGGAAGCAGTGGTGATCTGCTCCCCTGTGTCAGGTCAACTGGTCTTGTGATGCAAAAAGATCAGGTCACCACTGCAGCCAGTGACGGGCTGGATCGGTGTTAAAAGCAGATGTTGACAGCAGGAGGCCCGAGTGAAGCATCTGAAAACAGAGAGCAAAGGAGCAAGGACCCAGCGATGGGGATCAGGTAAGTCAGCTTCCTCTTTGCAATGCTGGCCAGGAGGGGGGAGATTTGCCAAAAGGCAGCCAACCACTTTAATGCCTTCACCAACACAAATTGGTATTAAGAATATCTGTTCCATTTAGACCACCACATTTACACACCCTACTGCTCCCGTTAAAGTGGTCTTTAAATAACAGACCATTCTGGCCACAAGTCCTTTCAGCAACGTCTAAAGCAGGCATCTTCAAACTGTGGCCCTCCAGCTGTTGCAAAACTACAACTCCCAGCTTGCCCTGAACAGCCTACAGGTATCAGCCTACAGCAGGGCATTCTGGGAGTTGTAGTTTTACAACATCTGGAGGGCCGCCATTTGAGAAGGTCTGGTCTAAAGCTTCCCTTTTAAATAGCACACTCAAAAATATTTATTTTTCCACTGTCTGGCTACAAAAAAAATGCCCCAAAATTGGAGCTACAAATTTTCTGCAAATTAAAGGGGTTTTCCAGATTTTATTAAGTTATGGGCTATCCTCAGAAATTACTAGCTGATCACTGTGGGTCCAACACCCCGCACATCCGCCGATCAGCTGGCCATCACTTAGTAAAAGCTAAAAAACCCTTTAATCACAACAGTGCAGATTTACTTGAATATTAAGACAGGGTAACAATACACCAGGAAGTCTAAAAGATGCACAAAATCTATCACGCAGTGGCTGACACGGTATGATACATATTTGGTGCATCTTGCAAGACATAAGGCGCATTTGTCTAACTGTACTCCACCTCCTGGTTTTCTCTATTGAAGCTCCACAGTTTTGCTTTAACATTTTGGTGCACATTTTAAGCCAAGTGCCTTCCTGGAAAGTCACATCCACCTGTCCAAGGTGTAAAAGGTGTCTAAAGCACATAATGAATGTGGTACAAAGCATGTACATGACCTTGGCAAAACTTTTGTCCCATGGATTCTATTTTTTTTCTCTCCTTGATATTAGTAGTTATCCTACAACGAATCTCAAGCAGGCAACAGTGCAAACATGTTGGTCTTACCCTAGGTACACACCTAAGCGTTTTTCAGAGCGTTCCTACAATCAAATCAAAAAAACGCCTCAAAAACGCGCGTTCCTTAAATGCAAAAACGCCCATGAAAACGCGCGTTTGTCGCGCTAAAAAACGCTCAAAAAAACGCCCACTCCAAAAACGCTTAGGTGTGTTCCCAGCCTTAAAGAGCATCTGTCAGCATGATCAACCCTATGAAACCAGGCATGTTGTCTGGTAAGGTTGATCATGCTGAGTTAAAATATATTTCTTTTCACTACTTCCCCCTACCCTTTGAGTGACAGGGCTAGACATCTTATCTAGCCCTGTGTATTTGCGGCAGCGCCGGGGCTCAGTATCTCAGCGCTTGCGTAGTGAATCAAATGGTGCTTCCTGAGCATGGGAAGCAGCAAAGGATACATTGAGCAAGCACCAAATTGGCTTATTGACTCGGTTCCTGCTCAGTGGATTGTGCTGCTTTCTGAGCACATCACATCCACTGCACAGTCACCAAAATACTGAGCCAGTGCTGCCACGAACACAGGGCTCGCCCCATCACTCAAAAGGGGAGGGGAAGTACAGCGAGCAAATGGAACCCTGCACTAGTGGTGCTCCTCGTGTTATGGCCAGTCCCTTGGTGCTCCAAATAGGCAATTCCTATACATATAAACATTAATATATCTATATATATTAGGCCTGCACAATATATCGCGAAAGCAATCGCAATTAATCGCCATATCGCAATCGCAATTTTGCTGACCCAAAAATGCTGCAATTATATTACCATATTTTTCCCTTTTTAAGACACACTTTTTTCCCCCCAAAGACCACCAGAGGACCAGGTAGCTATGTAAAGTAGCACCAAGCACCACACTACACCCCTCCCCTATCACTTATTGACCCCTTGTTAACCCCTGATCAGCCCATCTAGACTCCCTGATCACCCCCCTGCAAAACACGGACACCGGCAATGTGCTTTCCGCACATTGCCAGAACTATATAGAAAATGCGGACAAGAATAGGACATGTTCTATATTTTTGCGGAACGGAAGTGCAGACCTGGAAGTGCGGATCCGCAATTCCGGATCCGAGCGGGACAAAGTCTGTCCCCATAGAAATGAATGGGTCCGCAATTCCGTTCCGCAAACAGAATTGCGGACGTGTGAATGGGGCATAAGGGTCCCTTATCACCGCCAGTTGATTTTTTCATCCACATTGATCGATGCGAATGAAAAAATCTGTGAGTTCATGTAAAATTTTATTTTTTGTCACAAGTTAGTGGAATATGAGAGTTTGTAAAAAAAAAAAAAAAAAAAAAAAAGATTATATATATATATATATATATATATATATCTCAATTTCCTAACTTGTGCCAAATTTTTTTTTTCTGTGAACTCGCCATGCCCCTCACGGAATACCTTGGGGTGTCTTCTTTCCAAAATGGGGTCACATGTGGGGTATTTATACTGCCCTGGCATTTTAGGGGTCCTAAAGCGTGAGAAGAAAAATGCGTATAAAATGCCCTGTGAAATCCTAAAAGGTACTCATTGGAATTTGGGCCCCTTTGCGCACCCAGGCTGCAAAACAGTGTCACACATGTGGTATAGCCGTACTCAGGAGAAGTAGGGCAATGAGTTTTGGGGTGTATTTTTACATATACCCATGCTGGGTGAGAGAAATATCTCTGTAAACTGACAACTTTGTAAATGACAACTTTTTAAAAATTTTATACAGAGATATTTCTCACACTCAGTATGGGTATATGTAAAAATACACCCCAAAACACATTGCCCTACTTCTCCTGAGTACGGCGATACCACATGAGTGACACTTTTTTGCAGCCAAGATGCGCAAAGTGGCCCTAATTCCAATGAGTACCTTTAGGATTTCACAGGGCATTTTTACGCATTTTTCTTCTCACGCTTTAGGAGCCTCTAAAATGCCAGGGCAGTATAAATACCTCACATGTGACCCCATTTTGGAAAGAAGACACCCCAAGGTATTCCGTGAGGGGCAAGTCGAGTTCACAGAAATTTTTTTTTTTGGCACAAGTTAGCGGAAATTTATATATATTTTTTTAATTTTTGTTTTTTACTAAGTCTCATATTCCACTAACTTGTGACAAAAAATAAAATTTTACATGAACTCACCATACCCCTCACGGAATACCTTGGGGTGTTTTCTTTCTAAAATGGGGTCCCATGTGGGGTATTTATACTGTCCTGGCATTTTAGGGGCCCCTAAAGCATCAATCAATTTCAGAAAACTGGAATAACTCTTAAAGTGTAACTGCCATTTAAATTTTTATTTTGCTAATGTGTAGGGCAAGTGATATGTAACATTTTTTGTAATATACTTTAATTAGGCATAACGTTTATTTTTGATAGAAAATAGGAGCCGAAATGTCCCTTAACAGAAAAATCTAATTTTAATGGCAGTTACACTTTAAAGGGATCAACAGAATTTCTCCGCCGATTGCATCAAGAACATTACGGGCTGATTAATTGGTAATACTAACCTGACATTGGAGAAAATTGAAGTAATTACTGCAACCTGTAACATTCTGATAGAAGGAAGGATATGAAGTCCTGTCACCATTCAGTAATGAATCAAAGACCTATGAAATAAAAGGCAAAAAAGCAAGGTCAATTTTTTTTAAATGCAGCAAAAGACATGCAAATCTTATCTCCCCCCCCCCCCCATACAACCCCCCGCCCCCCCAAATCCTCTAAGGGTATGGTTTCCAATGGATAAAAAATACGGCGGAACCAGAGGCACCAGTTTGAGGCGGACCCTCAGGCCTCTGCTGCGGTTCTGCCTTTTGACTGCAGCAGATCCATCAGCGGCTTTAGCACCAGTGAGGCTAATCCGTGAAAGGGCATCCACCGGAAACCAAGAACCGCACCAAGAAGGGATATGTCCCTTCTAAACATTGTGTTTTTTGGCATGGGATTCCGTGCACAGATCACACTGTGTGAACAAGCCCTTACTTTACATTGTCATGGATCTGTGGCAAAGGAACCTGTCACATTGATCCTGCTGTCCATTCTGCAGAAACATGCCATAGAGCAAGAGGAGCTGGGCAGATCGATATATAGTTTTACAGATGGTAAGTCCAGAGGCTTGACACCCATCTCAGTACGCACACTCACCGAGTATTACCACCCACTAGACTCAAACCAGCAAGAAACAGGGATTCATATCAATTGATGCTAGTTCTGTAGTTTTGTGGAGACTACTCAGTACACCAGTCCTGCTTTATTACATGCTTCCTGCACATCGGACCATATATTCAATGGGCCGGCAGGTTAACACCAAATGGCCAACAGTCTAGTTGTCCGAAAAAACTTTTGCTTAATAACAGTACAAACATATAGGACCATGCACAGACAAATCACATACTGCTAAGGCTGGTTTTCACACCTTACTGACCATATTAATACCTAGATATAGGGTTCTTTAGTGATCTAAGCTTGGTTCACTAGACCAGTGGGAGGTCCAGGCATTGTGGCCACATTACGCCCATCTGACATTGAAATTAGGGCGCTCTTTTATAAAATGTAATTAACTACAGATTAGAGCTACTGGCCAAATAAATCCAATATAGCAGATAATTTTTTTTTTTTTACAAATTATTAGATATTCCACAATTAACTGAGTGGTTTAATGGCAAGGTGGAAGCTTTTAGGAACCACTGCAACTCAGCCATAAAGTGGCAGACCACATACAGTTATAAAGATGGTTTACATAGGGAGAGATTTATCAAAACTGGTGTAAAGTAGAACTGACTTTGTTGCCCCTAGCAACCAGTCAGATTCCACCTTTCATTTTCCAAATGAGCTCTGAAAAATGAAAGGTGGAATCTGATTGGTCACTACGGGCCAGTGTCCGTTTTCCTTTAGACAAGTTTTCATACATTTCCCCCGTAGTGCATAAAAATCACTAACGCTCTGCTGAATCTGCAGACTCAAACCTTCTTTGGAATTCACATCAGCACAACAACTGTGCGCCTGGAGCTTCATGGCAGGGGTTTCCATGGCTGAGAATCTGCATGCAAGCTTTACATCACCAAGCACAATGCCAAGCGTTAGAGGAACGCTCGTTCCCTGCAATCTTCCCATCTGAAGGTGCAGCAGATCACTCGATGAATGAGCGAAACGCTCGTTTATCGGGTGATCCTTTAATTCATGCATGCAACTAAATTATCATTTCTGGGCAGCAGATCAGAAACAATGCAGCTGTATGAAGATGAGCAATCGTAATAGCGATCCTTCGTCCTCATTCTGTGAGGTGATTGCTGCATGTAAATGCAGAGCTTCACCTCCTTAACGAGCAGCCGACTGTAGGGAAGAAAGGCTTCTTTCCCGACAATAAGCTTCTCCTCTTCTCCTCGTAAATGAGCCTTTATACTTCTTTATCTGGCAGGGTTGGACTTTCCATAGACACTAAAGGGAAATTTACCAGTGAGCCAATGTCCAGGGGGCCACCAGAATCCTCCTCAAGGCCAGACATATGATCTGATGCTCTAAGCATTAATTAATGCTAGGAGCTCCAGGCACGTATGCGCCTAGACAGCGGACACAGGTGCCCTCCTGAACTCAACTGTATCACCATTCTCAGGACAGTTGAATACGGTGGTGAAGGCGGCAGTATTTTGCCATTTTGTTCTGCTGGGGCAGCATTTAGTGCTGCACTGCAGTATTGCAAGCCCCGCGTACTTGTGTTGTCCTGCCTTCTGTCAATTTGGACAACATGGGGACACTTTCAAGTTTTTCTTTCAGGGCCACTTTACCAGCCCACCCATGGCCTGATGAATGAGTTTTGATTTGGCAAATGCCAGGAGAACATAACCTGCCCTGTGCCAATTCCAGTGAGATTGGAGAAGAAGAGATAATGCTATGGGGTTGTATGTCAGGGGTTGGCCTAGACCTCTTAGTTCTAGTGAAGAGAAATCTTAATGATTCAAGACATCTTGGACAACTGTATGCTTCCAACTTTGAGGGGAAGTCCTTATCCTGTTCCAGCATGACTGTGCCCCAGTGCTCAGAGCAAGGTCCATAAAAGGCAGGATTGGGCGAATTTTGCATGGAAGAACTTGACTGTCCTGCACAGAGCTCTGACCACAGACCCCTGAATTATGATACTTTCTGAGTCTTTGATGGAAACTCTTCATGGCTTTCCTGAGAGCAGTGACTCAGGAATAGTTAAATGGCATTCATATAGTAACCATTACTTAATGTCACGAACAATGGCTTCCATTGGGCTTCAGAGGAAGCAATTCCTCATTTGCATCAGAGACTAAGACAAATGTTTGAGGGGTGTTGAATATTAGCAGCATTTAACATCACTGTAGACAGTATAGCCATCCATTTTTTTCAATTTTACCAATCAGTATTAGGATCCAAGCAGAAAAAGACAACTCTAAATAGCAATAGGCATGTATAAAATATCTACATGGACGTTAAATGTTACAACTAGGAGGAGAACATGGTATGTCATCTATTTTTTCAGGGCCATGGAGAAACAGGGCTATAGTTAAAATGAAACTTTGTGCATGAAAGACAGAACATGCATAAGAGACTAATGAAAAGCAGTCTGAGACGAGGCCTGCATGCCCATATGACATCACTTTGGCTCTGGATTCCCAACACATCCATGACAACAGCAAAGTAATACATATGCTCTTAATTATAGTCATACAAACAAATAAGCCTCAGCAACTCAGTGTCCACATTCAAAATAATGGCAAATTCCATGACATATTGCATATTCACCGCAAAACTTAGCCAGCAGGGCTTCTACATCATGTACTCTTATGTACCTCTATTACAAAGCTGTGAGATATGTTGACAAGTGGATAAATAAAAAAGCATGAGATCAAGACCAAATCTAGCAACAGAGACTTGAGGTAAAATAGATTTCCTTAATTCATTCCTAGTTTTGAATACCAAAAAAAATTCAAGTGTAAACTGTGCCCAGGGGCCTAACGTGGCCGTACACCTTAGACCATGTTTGCATCTGCAGAAGCAGATCCGGCACAAATGCCAGTCGTCAGCCGGACCAAAAACGGTTGCATGCAACCCGGCATTTATACTCCATAGGGATCTGGCGATGATCTGTAGAATCCTAGAGTGCCGGATCGGTGAACATGACAGTTGTTGGCCAAACACTCACTTGACAACTATTCCTCAAGACCCCTCATAAAGATGTACACCTGGGTCTGGTGAGCATGCACGGCTTTTCAAAGTGGAGAAGGGAATGAGCCAATGCTAGATACCTCTTGCCTCATGTGAGAAAAGAGAATCCAACATGTCCAACCCCTTTTCCCCCTTGATATCTACACACCCACATACAATGGCTGGCTGATTCCTCCAAATTTGAGTCAACCATCATTCTCATGTGTATGGCTACCTTTGTAGACAGAGCTGTAGGTCTCCTTAACACGGAGCCATACCAACTCACAGCATCTTCGACTTTATCATGCCCAGCCAAAGTCATATTCCGCATCTATGTCAAATTCCCAACACAGACCCATACTATACATCTGAGGGACTCCAATTTTATGTGGAGGCACGGAAAAGTTTGCCTCACAGATTGTCAAGGAAGAAAAGAAACATGACAGAAGTCGGCAAGACTGTTTTTCTCCTCTTTTTCCCCAAAATAAAAATGGCATAAAAATAAAGCCCCAAATTTTAATTAAAAAAAGAAAGAAAAAAAAAAAAATGATTTATACTTTCCTCAACACCAAAAAAGGAAAAGTCATGGAATTATGAAAATTACAAAATCCATAGACCCGTTAATGCTATGCAAATGCCAAAAATGGAAACAAAATATTGAAAACAAAAGACACTTACATGACATTGTGCCAGTGAGGTTATTAATGGTTGTCTGAGGAAATGTTGTGCCATGCTGAATGCACTTTGGCACACAAATCATCAAGATCCATTGCTAGCAGCTCCCTTTAAAATTGACATTCCAGGCGTGCTTGATAGGAAAAAAAATACGGAGACACTGAAGGCCACGGTAGCATGTTTAGCCTATGCAGGCTGATCACAGTAGCACGAGCAACATGCAACCTGGCAGGGTCTTGTTGAAAAACAGCTCATAAGATACTTTGAAGAAATGGCCATACCACCGTTTCCACAACCAAACCATTGTAATGCCGACCGGTTAGTGTGTCTGAAATGAAGATTAGAAGTGCCTGACTACTGTACATTATGCCACCCCACACCATAATCCCGGGAGCAGGACCGGTGCAACGCTCCCTTGTGAACGCCTCTTCATGGCATTGTCCACGTGGTTTCCAAACCAATCTCCAGCTATCATTGCGTCTGAGACAAAAGGGGGACTCCTCTCTTAAAAGGACAGACCTTAATTCCAGCCTCCATTGCCGTCTTTCTAGGCAACATGATAGCCTTTGAGAGCGGTGGGTTGAGGTCAATGGAACACCTATAGTTGAACATGTAGCTGGTAGCCTAATGTCATGCAAACTACTGATGGTTTGTGTAGACCCCATTTGTCGCCCTTAGCTATGGGATAGGACATCTAATTTCACTTGCAGTACAGAATGGATTACTAAGCGCCATTCTTCTAATGAGACAATCTGTGGTGGTTCGCCTTTGTGCACCTCTTGCTGTCATTACAGTTTGTCGCTGTTCTTCCAACCACAGGGACAGGCAACATAGAACAATGCTGCCCTCTTGGCATAGACACATGGCGATCTGCCAGTGATAAACCAAGGTCTTCAACTTCAAGGATTCTGTCCCTCTGTTTGCAACAAGTGTTGATAAATGGCATGTTGACGAACATGTCAACACATGCCAGAGATTGGAACTAGGTGCTTGAAAATTCGATCATCTGCAGATCTCAGCAACACGTGCTAATTTCAGGATTTGCATAACCTTAAGGCATGTCCTTCTTGGTATTGAAATTTCAATGTTGAGGAGTGTATAACTGAACAAAAAAGTTATGGCTTTTGAAGACACATGTACTAAAAAATAAAAAACTATGTCTGGTCAGGAAAGGGGCAATTGGCTGGCCAGAATTTAAACTGGTTAACACCGCAGGAACTGGTAAAGGGGTAGACTGCATATTAAATTCCATCTTCATGGACTGTACCTTTTTCTGATTCAAAGTCATGCAGGGAAACATCTGCAATGAGCTTGCATTTTCAGGTTAGTTTATCCCAGGGATGCTCAACCTGCAGCCCTCCAGCTGTTGTTAAACTACAACTCCTACCATGCTCTGATGTAGGCTGTCCGCCATGCTGGGAGTTGGAGATTTGCAACAGCTGGAGGGCCGCACGTTGGGCATGCCTGGTTTATCCTATTCGCCAAACCAAGGCAAATCAAATCAATTTATTTCCAGCTAAATTGCTCCTAGTTTATGTGGTGTTTGAAGTGGAGCAATTAAAAAGTGTAATAAATAAATCTAAGTTTAAAACTGGAATATTTTCAAAAATAATCTGTACATTAACCCTGAAATTGCTGGCAAAACTGATAAACCAGTACGGAAAAAAAAAAACAATGTGAAGGTACATTTACTGTACATTGCCGACATAATAGCACCAATACATACGTCAAAAGCATCAATCCACTTCTGTTGCTGGATATATTTTATCGCCAGGTCACACTGCCGCTGGACAAAGTCTTTCTGGTTTTCGTCCACCATGCCGGTTTGGTACATGAAGTCGGCATAGCCACCCAACATCTGTTCAGCAAATACAACAGTCATTAGAACCATCAATTCCCCTCGCCTTGTGCTTTGCGTTTAATCCTAATCAGTTAAAGCAATAAGAAATGTTAAATCCTTGCTAACCTAAACGTGATACAGCAACTTACTTAGTCATGCATTGTTAACAAATGTTTCAGATCAGACGTCTTAAGGGAACGTGCATGCTTTATCAAAACAGTGTGCAAGGGAAGAAAGGAATTCCACCTCCTTTTGTAGATCAAAAGAAGAGAAAATTGAATTAAAATGCCCTACCACTTCAGGATCACAGAGCCCGTCTCCGATGGCAATCCCCTTGAAGTTGATTTTAACCTTAGCGGTTGGGTTGTGTGTGTGGATATAATAACCGATAGCAGGAACATACTTCCCAGCGTAGGACTGGAGAAAAAAACAAAAAAATAAAAAATAAAAATACACTGGTGAGAATAAGAAAAAACAGTAGGCAAAAATAAAAGAACAAAGAAAAAAAAATTTGATTAACACAAACTGAGAAGACAAAGGCAGCAAAGACCTCACTAATGGGGGTGGTTTCATGAAGACAACCCATGTCCATATGTCCTATAAGGGCATACAAGCATGACAGGGAGGGAATCCCTGCTTGAGAGCGACCTGAAGACGCTTGTTTAGACCGGATCCAATTCTGCCAGTCGCCCTTGTATTACATGGCAGCAATTTAGATGAATGGCCCTCTAACGGTAGGGCATCCAGACATCATAGAGGGGACTCCCAGCTTGAGACACCCCTAAATGCGCTAGCATCAAGCAGCTTCCATACTTTTATTACATGGTGGATATTTAGATGAATGGCCTTTTATGTAACCGTATATTCACACAATTCAAATACCGGGTGACCTCCAGATTCCTGCCATGGATTTGCAATTTGTCATGTCATGGATGTGCCCCATTTCAACGGCGCTCCTCTGCATGCAGTGAATTCGGCATCAAGAAGTGAATAGCCACTTTTTATTTTTACCGCTACACGGATTTCAGACCATCAATTTTTAAATCAATGGGACGTCGAGTACCTACAGACTTTGGCATGGAATACACATCAGTATCTGCCAAATGAACCCTAATACTACATTTCATCTGGCAACTTCCCAAATCAGCATTTTCAAAGGGGTGGTGATTGAGGAGAAGACCTGTGGTTTCATGTGGTCATAACAGAGTCTGTATTACAAAAGTAACATCCAGACCCCTCCCCACCTCGCTTATCTACTCAAGCCAACTTCGATCAATGCATGGTGAAACTGAGGAGACCAAATGGTGCCTCTGTAACACAGATTCTTATATACGGATGCAGAAACAGAATAGCTGATACTATAGGAAAAAGCTGCATTACTTTCAGGGAAGTAGGCCGACCATGGAGCATAAGGTGCCAATGTGGATTGCTTTTCTCCAGGCCTATTCATGTGTATAGACTTTCACACACTTGCTGTCAGGCCATAAACATCGCACTCCAATGTGAATAGACATTGAAATTGAACTTAAATAACACTGGTCTGACTAGGGTTACCAAGCCATCATTCTTCTTTTAATTGAAGCCACTTAACAATGAAGATCTCCTGCTGTGCAGTTAAAGCTTCCTTTTCAATGCAATAAACTAGGAAGACAACCCTGGGGATACGGAAAATACAAGAATGCCAGCAATATTAAATGCCTCTACACATAGTGTACCTAAAAGTAATAAACTGCATGGAAACATTTGTCCATTTATCCCAGCAACAATTTCTTTCCTTATTGGAGACAATTTACGTTTTTCTGGTAGATATCACCAGGCTTGTTTTAGGTTTTCTGAAGAGAAACTCTTAATACAACATATTAGTATTTGACTCATCAACCCCTTATCCATGGTCCCAGTGGACAGACCCCCTATCCATGGTCAGAACCCATATCTACAGTCCCAGTGGTTGAACCCCCGGCAATCATAAGAACATAGGTCCAGAAGTTGGTCCTTGATGGTACAGTGGTGGTGCATATGCATGACCACGGCTCTATTCACTTCTGTGGGACTGCTGGAGATAGCACAAGCTATGTGCTTGGCAGTCCCACAGAAGTGAACAGAGCTGTGGTTATGTGAGCCGAACTCACTGTATCATAGTATCTATGATACTGTGAGTTCCAGTGGGTCTACTATTCCTTACTCATAGCATCATTTGAGAAGAACACAATAGAACTCCAGATGGGCTGCAACTCATCGCATCACAGATCATTACGATTTGATGAGTTTGGCGCACATAAGCCATGGTCATCCCGGGAAATGTGGAAACCAGACGGACCACATTTCACAGACAGACTGAGTCTGCATTCACATGGGCAAGTTCCTAAACTCTGCACATGGCCATCACCGCACTCCCGGCCCTTAGATGGGGTGGAAAAGATGGAGGAGTCTAAATTCAGTAAGGAGTGATTTGATAGGTGGTGATGTAATCCTGTAGATAACATAAAATAGCCACATGGAAAGCCTGACATTCTGTCCAGACAAAAGAGCAACCTCTGGACTAGTCAGACTGGGGGATCACGTAACACATTATGAAAGAATTCAAAATGTATAGATGCAATCGAGCTGGGATGAATATTGTGGATGAGTTAATGCCCTATGTCCAAAAAATCCCTAGAGTGCTGCTTTTACGCTGGGTTCACACCTGAGCGTTTCTGAGACGCGCGTTTTATGCGCGTTTTATGCAATAGTAAACGCGCGTTTTACGCGCGTTTGTGTGATTGACTGCAGTGTTGGCTTCTCTCCAAACTGTGCCTAGCACCTGGGGTTTGGCCCTTCCAGCATGTTGCAAATTCATAAACGCGCGTTTGGACGCGCGTTTTCAGTGTCAAAAACGCGCAAAATACATGCGTTGCGTGTTCCCATTGAAGTCTATGGGCTAAAACGCGCGACAAACGCCCCAAAAAAAGCTCAAGTACTTGTTTATGCGTCTGGCGTTTTTCAGCGCGTTCGAACGCGCTGTAAAGCTGTAACAGTCCCATAGGGAAGCATTGGTTTGCATCAGTTATGCTTTACAGCCGTTGAATCGCTGTAAAACGCGCAAGTGTGAACTGAGGGTTAAGGAACATCATTAGAGCAGGGTCTGAGGAGGCCCTGAAAGTCTATTCATGCTCTGCCTCCTCAGACCCTGAACTATAGCACATCTGTTGTTCCTGGAGCTTATCTTTAAATTATGGTACAAAAATAAACTCTTCCTCTGGGGGTGGACAAAAATGAAGGTACAAAGCTCTCAGGGGTCACTGTTAACAAAAGGGTTAATGGCATTAACTGTTCCAAGGACGTTCATTTACATCAGCAATTCTCATCATGCATGTAGAAAAGCTGCCCATCATTCAATTGCTTCCTAGTCACAAGAGCTCGGAGCATCCAGAGGTAAAAACATTCATTTCCTCTGTTTGCCTCCTTTCTGCAAAATGCAACAACTGGTTTTAATTTTGGCAATCAAGGAGGGTTAGAAAAACAGTAAAACAAAGCACGAAGAAGAAGAATATATAGAGCCCCCTTGTCTGAATTAGGGGCAACTTCATGTAATTCTCTACAGCAGAACACGGTGAAGAACTGGCATCTAGAAGAGATGATGCGGCATCTGTAGTGACAAGCTACATTATAATCTTCCCAGGAAATCATAAGGAATCCTGTGGACGATTACAGTAGATTCACTCCTGGCCCTGACAGACACAACAAATCCACATTACACTGTTACATGCAGAATTGGATTCAGACATGCCATGGATTTCACCCATCGCAAATAAAAGGTTCAAATCTGCGGCAAGTCTCTGGCACATCCGCATATAAACAGCAAACAAAATACGTATGGTAGCACACTGTTATACTTCATGCAAACAATAGAACTAGGGATTATTCTAGATTAAAGCGCTACTATACCTATTACACATGAAAAATGGAAGCCCTTTGCACACACATTTTTGATCAAACGTGTGTCGGCCCATCTACCAACATCAAGGTGGCTTCTGCAGATGGGTACCTAACAGTAATACAACTGTTTCTCCTAGGCCTAACCTAAGCCTACAATTTTTATAGCGATGTAGGAACCAGCTATATTTATACTCTGTTTAGAAGCTCTGAGTATAAATATAGCTGGTTCCTACACCTGAACACTGTAGGTTTAGGCCAAGCCCAGGAGAGGCGGTTCTGTTAGTGTTGGGTACCCATTTGAAGAAGCCATCTTGATGTTGGCAGATGGGCCCGACAGATGTTTGATCAAAAATGTGCGCAAAGGGCTTCCATTTTTCATGTATAGTATGTTAATCCCTAGTTCTATTGTTTGCAAGTATAACAGTGTGCTGCCATATTTTGTTTGTATGTTAGATTTATGGATGTGCACCTGTGACTTTGGATTTGCTAGTCTAAATTTTCTTGCAACATCGACATATAAGACATGCAAATTTGGCAGTGGACTTTGCAGCAGCCCAAAAATTTTGCCACATTTAAAGCCACCCTCAATTGGCTGGATTACTTTCCCCATCTCAGTGATCATGAGTATACAAGGACTAGGTCATCACAGGGGGATTTTTCTTGAACACCAACCTGCAATAAATGGTTAACTCCAGGGAAACCACTCAATAAAATCAATGTGCACACATGCACTAAATGTATGCCAGTGGTCCTCTGAAGCCAGAGACCTTCTGCAGCAGCTTTCTACTCAGATTAATAGAGGGAGGTACCAAATGGCGCACCCTATCATTTCTATACAGTAAGGGGGCTGTTGAAACAGACAAACACCTCATTCATTGCATCCAAAATCCTGCAGCAAATTCACATGTAAAAAGAAGAAAACATCCACAAATTATGAAAAGACAGAGCTGCCAGAACAACATGCATTTTTCAGGAAACTCTCAGCAATACATGGATCAATACATTGAGGCAGTTAATGCAAAATCCATCTGCTGCAGAACTTCATTTACGACAGCAAGGGGGAAATTCACTCCTGTTATGCTTATAATACCTAGAAGGGTAGACGATAACCTGTGCAACGTTTTATTGTTTTCATCATTAGAGGAATCTGACGGTCTGAGTACATGGGATCACACTGCCCCACAGTGCTCAAATGTAACACAGCAGCACTACAGGGTCACACAGGGACAGATCTTGCTCCAAAAAGACCAGTGCAGAATATGAGATTATAGTGGTGCATGAAAGTTTGTGAAGCCTTCAGAATTTTCTATCTTTCTGGCTCTTTTTACTTAATTAATCAAATACAAAGTCTAATATTTTTGACTCATTTGTTTGATTTTGGCTATCTTTATTTACTATTGTCCAAGGACTACTCCTTCTCATTATGGAGACGCCCTGGTATGCAGAGTACGTGTGCGCAGTATTGTAGGCGGTGCCCATATGGGTTTCTGGGAAAGATATTAAAATTAGCTTTCCTAAACCTGATGTCAGCAGATGTTAGACATGATAACTAGCATATATTTTCCCCGAGTTCACACTTCAGTTTTTGTGAGCCAAGACCAGCTGCAGGTCAAAAACAGTGCAATCACATGAACATGGCGACGGCAGTTTTGCGCATCACCGCTTCATCTGGCCATGACTCAGTCATGGCCAGATGAAGCGGTGTTACGCGAAACGGCCGTCGCCATGTTCCTGTGATTGCACTGTTTGATCTTCCCCTCTCTTCACCAATAAAGAAAAGTTGCATCGTATGGCGAGTGCCGCTTATTTATCTCTATTTGTGGAATTATATTCGGATCTTACAAGCAGAGCACCACCTGATTGCGAGAGTACCGTGACCCCCCGTTTTCTCAATATGACCGGTGGTGAATGCGATAGTTTGCCGTAGTGCCACCAACCTCTGGACTCTATATTACCGTTTTCAAAAACACAGAACAGGTGGGGAAAAAAAAAAAAAAAAAAAAAAAAATCGCCTGGCCTTCAATACAACATGTACTCGGCATACTAGGGGCTCTTTATAATGAGAAAGAGTACCCCTTAGACAATGCATATATATATTGTTGAGAAACACAATTGTATACAGTGTGTATGTCTCTCTCCCTCAGCACCCCTTTTGGCATCTTTCTGGTCCTTCGCAATCAAGCAGGGGGTTCTGATTTGCCTGTCTAGCAATCCTACGAGCAGCTGTCTCGGAAAGTTATCCGAGCGCTCAAATCTCCTTGGGTTCACATACTTTTGCAAAGTAATCCTTTCCATTTTTTCATTCTAAAATTTTACAAAACCAAAATAATACACAGATATTGCTTAGAATGTTGAAAAATGTGTTACATCTTTAACTTTCTGCCTTTTGGAGATCATTTTATCTCCAGTAAACGTAATTTTGACCAGGGTGCCCAAACAATTGCATGCCACTGTATACAGATCTAATATTCAGCGTATTTCTGACACAATGTTGCTTGCTGCTACAACAGTCAGCATGTCTCCAAGGACAAAGTATTAAAATAAATACTCACTTCTCCTGTGGCATAAAACTCATTCTTCTGATATTCTGGAAATATCTGGAAAAACTGAGTAAGTGCACTAAAAAGAAAAATCAAAAGAAATTTAGGAAAAAGATTTTGAGAACATGATGATAACAATCCCGTTGACCCACTGAATTAGTCAGCACCCCAGAAATGGTCCAGGTCAGAGGATGAGGACAATTGGGAAACATTTCCTAAAGTTTGCTTAGGAAATGTTTCCCCAACAGGTCTATTCAGAATCCAATCCCATTCCTGACACTGGATATACAGCTGGAGCCATATTGTACCCATCAGAATGTGACCCAGTGGCACTAGCCGTCCAATGTACTATGGTGGCTGAAAATCAAGGTCTATTTTTCCGAATTTAGGGTCCTTTCACACTTGCGTTCTGAGGATCCGGCAGGCACTTCCGTCCCGGCGGATCCGTCAGAACGCAAGTCGCCTGAAGCATTAGAAGACTGATCAGGATCCTGATCAGTCTTCAAAATGCTTTCAGGTTACTATGGCAGCCAGGACGCTATTAAAGTCCTGGTTGCCATAGTAGGAGCGGGGAGCGGTATACTTACAGTCCGTGCGGCTCCCGGGGCGCTCCTGAATGACGTCAGAGCGCCCCATGCCCATGGATCACGTGATCCATGCGATCATGTGATCCATGCGTGTGGGGCGCCCTGACGTCACGCTGGAGCGTCCCCGGGAGCCGCACGGATGGTAAGTATACTGCTCCCCCGCTCCCCACTACATTTTACCATGGCAACCAGGACTTTAGCGTCCTGGCTTACATGGTAACAATTGAGAAAAAGCTAAACGTCGGATCCGGCAATGCGCCGAAACGACGTTTAGCTTAAGGCCGGATCCGGATTAATGACTTTCAATGGGCATTAATTCCGGATCCGGCCTTGCAGCAAGTGTTCGGATTTTTGGACGGAACAAAAAGCGCAGCATGCTGCGGTATTTGCTGCGTCCAAAAAACGTTCCGGTCCTGAACTGAAGACATCCTGATGTATCCTGAACGGATTTCTCTCCATTCAGAATGCATGGGGATGATCCTGATCAGGATTCTTCCAGCATAGAGACCCGACGACGGATCTCTATGCCGGAAAACAAAA
The DNA here is from genome assembly GCA_033119425.1 of Bufotes viridis. Classification (NCBI taxonomy): domain Eukaryota; kingdom Metazoa; phylum Chordata; class Amphibia; order Anura; family Bufonidae; genus Bufotes; species Bufotes viridis. The sequence continues at coordinate 318,249,122 of CM065593.1, read as the reverse complement.
ACGCCAGTGTGAAAGGACCCTTAAACAGGACCTGTCACCACAAAATACAAGGCAATCTGCAGGCAGCAGGTTATAGAGCAGGAGCTGAGCAGATTCATATATAGTTTTATAAGAAAATATTCAGTATATAATTTATACATATATAGCTCTCCTCTTTCTGACTTTAGTTGTACACAGGGGAGGTGTTCAGTGGTTGATGACCTTCACTATGTGTGTATACAGAGATGTCAGTCACTAGTAACACCTCCTCTGTACCCAGTATTCTTCTGAACATGCCCTCATTAATGATTGACGGCCATTCATGCAGATATCTGTACAGTTCGGAGGGAGTCAATCAGTGGTAAGAAGATAGGGAGGATCCATAACCGCTGTTTTTGTTATTCTTGGCACAGTGGGCAAATTAGTCATGAAATTGAGCGCCATAGTTGCCGAGTGTCTTTGATGCTTTTTGCACCTCACTCGCCAAGTGGTTGTGGCACAGCAAGGATGGGGCATGGCTTACATTGAGACATGGGGTGTGAAAAATTGCACTGAAATTGGCCCAAAATTCTGCAGCAAAGTAAACCAACTAATCAGTGGTATAAAGGTACATTAGATTCATCATAAAGCTGTAGCCACTGTGATTGATCTGGCACAACTATACGGTCTAGTCTAAGTTTACATATTTTTTATGCCTTGTGGTAGACCTTGACCAGACACTCTTGACCATATGCACCTCTTATACAGGACAGCGTTAAACCTTTTATAAGGATAGATTTATATATTCTTAGAGCTGGTGCTTTGATTACTAAAGCCATACCTGTACAAATCTCTGCCAACATCATCCTGATTTACCGCATATCCCCGATCGTCTCTTGTGAAACTGAAACCAGTTCCAACCTAAAAAAGGTCAAAAGAACACAATTTATTACGGTAGTAAATCTATATAGCGTGTGTCCAAAAACAGCTGACATATACTGTTAGTGCACAGACCATATTACCATGGTGGGAAAAAATTCCATTCCCAGGAAGACTGCTATTCCCAGTTTCACCAGGTAGGCAAAGCACACTATAGTCATATAGAGAAGAAGAAGCGGCAAGCATGGGGTTATTACCATCACTCACAAACTGAACTACTGTCTGTCAAGCCCAGTTTTTGGTGGGACCAGCTAACACCCAAATGTGTAAGGGTAGCTCCCTGAATTTCAACGCCCAATCTTTTTGCTCACTTAAGGGATAAGCTGCCAGAAATGTCCGATTCTCTCTCCTCAATGAGTACACACATGGCCAAACCAAGCTGTATGCGAATGGAGTCAGGAGACATGGCTGATGGCCGAATGAGTGCTTGATAGAGAGCTACTGAAGGTGTGTGGGCACCTTAAAAGTGACAGCTTTGCTGCGGCTGTCTTCTGGGTAATCTGTGACTAAAGGAATTCGGATTGAGAAACATTACCCTAGTGATATATGAAAGAGTGGCAGATCATCAGTTAAGGTAGCCTCAAATACTAGACATAAAGTTACCCTATTCTATTGTGTTCCATGTCACCAAAGAATAGATGACATGATTGTTCACTTCATGAAATTAAAAGGGGTTAAAGGGCCTTCTAAAACAGGCAACTACAGTATATTGCATCAGTTTTGGTACCGTTTTTTTTATCATGGGGTTTATACCAGAAAACTGTCCTTAAATTTTTGCAACTTTTGGCCACTTTCCCGAAAAGGCTTAGCAAGGCCAAGTAGAAGGGACCATGGCTTCATGGGGACACAACAAATTCTAGAATTTATGCCAAACAATGGAGTAAATTATAGCTCAAATCTACTCCAGCTTGGAGCTCGCTGATTTGACTTTCTGACGTACAGAGTGCCAGAGATATGCCTAATTTATTAACAGGCAGCTGTCTAAATTAGGGCTCATTTACACGAACGTATGGGTTCCGTTTCCGTATTGCGGACCGCATATGCGGATCCACAATAAACGGACACCGTTCCGTGTGCATTCCGCATCACGGATGCGGACCCATTCACTTCAATTGGTCCGCAAATCAGGAGATGCGAAGCAGTGTGGAACGGAAGCATGTCCGGAACCCTACGGAAGCACTACGGAGTGCTTCTTTGGGGTTCCGTTCCTTACTTCCATACCGCAAAAAAATATATAACATGGTCTATCTTTTTGCGGAAGGGAGGGATGCGGACCCATTAAAGTTGAATGTGTCTGGATCCATCCCGGAGGCCTCACAAACGTTCTCCGTGCATTGGGGACTGCAAATTGCAGCCCCTATGCACGGAACACATACGTTCGTGTGAATGAGCCCTTAAGCACATCTAAGTCCAGTGCATGGGGGATGAAAGTTGGCGAAGGAAAAACAAGTCTTGATAAATCTATAAATCTCCCCTAATATTTTTATGTAATGCTTATGGTGAGTTTTTAGGAGGATCTGTCATCTCTCCTAACATATCTGTTTTGATAACCATTTGCATTCTGCAATATTATTCTTATGACTATGTTGTACGATTCCTGTTCTATTCATTTTAGATGCTATGAATGAATTGCCAGCAGTGTGCAACAAAGGTCTATCTGGGTGTTACCAATTTGCTCTGGGGTGTCCCTGCACAGATAACACCCATCTGGACCTTTACTGCAGACTGTGGGCAATTCATTCATAACTCACAGCAGTAATAATAAATGAACAGTACAACATAGAGCCATAAGAATAGATGTTCCAAAATTGTTATTACATGGGGACTGCAAGTAGTTACTAAAACAGACAAGTCAGGAGAGGTGACAGGTTCACGTTCTCTATAATTCGGCCACAGAAGGATACAGCCATAACAATAACTATGGTGATAAAAGAGGTTATGTAAATTAAAGATGCATAAATGGGGCAGCACTGTTCTAACCAATACATTGAGAAGTTACTGTATTTTTTAAGTCATTCTGTAAAGCCACAAAGCTCCTTTAAAAGGTGGCCAGACACATTAGTCTAAAGTTGATCAAAACTGACTATTTCAACCAAAACAAACATTTGTCTGTTGAAATTAAACAATGAACGATCATTTTAGATGACCCTTCATTATCGCCTGAAAAGAAGTCGGACGTGTTTAATATTTTCGTCCGATAGTCAGACAAGAAAAATCTTTCATCCAAAGAATTTTCCCAGAAAGATCTTTCTTCTATCGCCCGGTTTTATTGTACGTGTATGGTCAGTTTGATCAACTGTAACGGCCAATATGGACGGATGTGTATGGTTGTGTCTGGGAAACGAACGTTCACCAGATGTTTGTTTCTTCAACTGCTGATCAACCATCATCCAACTTCTATCTAATGTTTATGGCCTTGAAAGCTGACTATCTCCTTAAGAAGAATTACCGTACAAGTAAAATGAGACTTACAGGATTATCAATATACAACATTGAATATTTGTTTGTCCAAGAAAATTCCCGATGAGTCACTGTAAGAACACAAAGAAGAACAGGAACATGAGGTGATTACCAAACAGCAAGGCAAAATATCCTCATAGCAGATGTTTCTTTACAGATATCCCCCTTTATTTGGATGAAGCCGTAAACTTCCATAACTACTCAAAAAGAAAAAAATCTGCATTGGATATTTACACAAGAAGAGGCCGCCTGACCCCGGCATATTTTACATTTTAAGAGTTACAAAAAACAAAGTTCATCTCGGCATGTTAACAATTTAACCATGACAGTGTTTATTAAAAGTAGTAGTAGAACGCAGTCTGCAATTAAAAGTTTAAAAGAAGCCAAATAAGTGGACTCACCACCGCACAGGTTTATGGCAATTATGACACTACCACAACCTCATTGTATCCCTATGAGAATTGCAAACTTGTAAGTAACTACTGAGGTTAATTAGGAGTTGAAACTATGACATCATTCTACAGCGACCGGCCAGCGGCCTAGTCTTACTGTGGACTACACATGAATACAAACTCACCTTTACATCAGCAGATTATTGCTAACAAACGTTCCTATAAACGCTCGTTAGCGATATGCTGCCCAAATCATGGACCGTGTAAAGTTTGAAAAATTTTACATATTCTTCACCCTATAAGAAGCATTTCCCTCCCCCTCAAAAAGTAGGGGGGGGAATGGCAATGGGTCTTATGGGGTGAATACTAATGATTGCTTTATTGGTACATTAGGAACGGGGAGCAGTGAATACAGCGCTCCCTGTGCTAGCTCTGTACTCACCGCTCCCTGATTCTTATTTTACTCCTTAAAACCTAGGTGCATCTTATAGGCTGTGAAAAATGAAAGGTGGAATCTGATTGATTACTATGGGCAACCAAGCCAGTTTTCCTTCATACCAGTTTTGATGTATCTCCCCCATTGTGTTTGCAAAATGATTGGCTCAATTTGAGTAAGTGACCCAGCATTTAGCCGTCACCGTCTGAAGAGGCTACAGCAATCCAGCAAGCACTTTAGGCCTCTTCCTAGGCTTGGGATGTCACGTTCATCAGTCACGTGACCTAGCTGCTGCTCAGTCCCATTCAAGTGAATGAGGCTGAGCTGCAGTACCAATCGCTATACAACGCACTTTACTGTGCCCGGTACGCGTGAGGTGGACTCACTGCAGCACCGCAGCCTCTTCAAACAGTTGGGGTGCTGGGAGTTGGACCCCCACCGATCGGCTATTGATCTATCGTACTTTCCTTTTTGGAGTGATATTTCAATTTTGGTGTGAAATTCTGAGCAAATTTAGATGTGACTTGTAAACCCATTGCCAATAAACCTGTAGCAATCCCTTTGAGAACTTTTGTAAGCTTTTGTGCTACTCCAGTGCATCTACAATAAAATAAAACAACTTTATAAACAAAAGAAACAAAGAAACTATCCTAGTTTTGTGTATTTAGCTCCTGTGCAAACCTATGTGTCTTCATGACTAGGACTACTCTGTTACTCCACTCCCTCTGACTCTTTTCACTAAAATGCATAATAACATTTTCATGCAGTAAAATAGGTATAAAAGTGTGTTTGCTTACATGTCAGATTCTCATTCACGACGTAAGGTCCATGCTCCACAAATAGGCCAAACATGGATGTACCTCCTGGTCCCCCCTGCAGCCACAGTAAAACTGGGGCAGTCTCTGGACTGAGCTAGAAAGGGAAAAAAAGTCAATTTACAGTTAAGCCCTTAATAACACTACCCATTCCATCTTTTGTAGTCAATGTTTATATTGTTACTACTAGGCCTGCACAATATATCGCGAAAGCAATCGTAATCGCAATTAATCGCCATATCGCAATCGCAATTTGCTGACCCAAAAATGCTGCAATTATATTACCGTATTTTTCGCTTTATAAGACACACTTTTTCCCCCAAAAAAGTGTGGGGGGGGAATGGCAGTGCGTCTTATAAAGCGATTGTTGACTTTCTACGTGACACTGACACTGCATCTCCGGCCGCTATGCTGCACAGCGCGGCCGGGATACATCAGTTACAGTGCGGGGAGGGGCTGGTCGTAAGTCGTTATTTTAAAGAGGACCTTTCACTGGTCCACAGTTTATTAGGCAAAGGTATGTACATGGAGAGCGGCACCCTGCACTTACTTGTATCCCTGGGTGCCGCTCCGTTCGCCTGCTGTAGCCCCCGGTACCGGCGCTCCTGCTTCTCCAATTTTGCCTGGGGCGGAGACTTCTTCTTTTGCCCTGGGCATCTCCTTCTCCCAGGGCTGGAGCACTGGCCAATCGCAGCGCTCAGCTCATATTCAGGATATGATACCGGGGCTACAGAGGACTGAACGGAGCGGAACCCAGGGATACAAGTAAGTGCAGGGTCATCCCTGGGTGCCGCTCTCCATGTACATAGCTTTGCCTAATAAACTGTGGACCAGTGAAAGGTCCTCTTTAATGAACACATGTTCTTTTATCTATTTTATTTATCTGTTCTGTGCAGCGCTATCAAAGAAAATGGCAAGTTTTGTATTTTGTACTTTTGCAGTAATGCAAATATGTATTTTATTTTTCAGTTCTTGAGTTCAGCATAACTACATTTCACATTATCAGTCATCTGTGTGCGCTTTTACCTTGAAAATCCAAGCAGATGGACCTCTAGCACAATTCCCTTAAAATATTGCATCGCATATCGTTATCGCAATTTTTAGGGCCCTAATCGCAATCGCACAAAATTCCCATATCGTGCAGCCCTAGTTACTACTACAGCCATTCTCACAGAAATGAAGCACCAGCAAGCCCATAATGTGGTGTGGTGACATGAGGTTTATATTGGTTCCCATTACACATTAGGGACACACACGTGACCTCCTATTCTTCATGGTGGGGATTAGGGACATCTACTGCCTACAGGCATCATCATAGTAGTTGCAGTATTTTCACCCCATGTGCCTCATCGCGTCAGTTGTCCCTATTTAGGCAGGGTGGACATGCTCATCATGGATTGTCATGACAGCAGCCACCTGATATTATCTGATCCCCACACTGTAGCTAAAGTAGATTATTGCTGGGAGTTCTCTATAGCCACCTATTATGCTCCCCGTTACCTTTCTCTGCTGTCAGCGCTTCCCCTGTGGCTGTTATCTGACATCGCGGTCAGTGATGGCGAACCTTTTAGAGACCGCATGCCCAAGCTGCAAACCAAAACCAACTTAGAAAGCCAAAACGCTAGTGTGAAAGTAGCCTGTTTCTGAGATCCGTTAAGGCTCTCAGAACTCAGAAGCGGTCCAAAACGGATCAGTTTTGCCCTAATGCATTCTGAATGGAAAAGGATCCACTCAGAATGCATCAGTTTGCCTCCGTTCAGTCTCCATTTCGCTCTGGAGGCGGACACCAAAACGCTGCCTGCAGCATTTTTCTGTCCACCATGTGGTGCGGAGCCAAACAGATCCATCCTGGCACACAATGTAAGTCAACGGGGACGAATCAGTTTTCTCTGACACAATCTGGCACGGATCCGTCCCCCATTGACTTTCAATGGTGTTCATGACGGATACGTCATGGCTATAAAAGACATAATACAAACGGATCCGTTCATGACTGATGCATGCGGTTGTATTATTGTAACGGAAGCGTTTTTTGCAGATCCATGACCGATCTGCAAAAAACGCTAATGTGAAAGTAGCCTTATTTATCGCAAAGTGCCAACACGGCAATTTACCCTGAATACCAATACAGTATATTTTCCATGTATTTTATCATTACTTATAATAGCTTGCCTACATTCAGTGCACTGCCTGTGCTGTATTGTGATGAATAGCAGGAAAAGTCTACGGGATAATGGTACACCATAGACTTTTTCCAGGGTGCGGGTGCCCACAGAGAGGGCTCCGAGTGCCGCCTCTGCCACCTGTGCTATAGGTTCGCCAACAGCGACCTAGAGGCTTCCCAGATAGGTCGGCTTTAGTAAATACTTGTATTCTGCAGAGAAAAACTATTCTGGAAAATGTTCCCTCATAATTCATAATGTGCCCTTCCTCTGTTAATGAATAAATTGACAGCTGGGTGTGTCCCTAGGTATGCTCAACCTGTCTAATAAGTGTCACATTGCATGGGGACACTCTTTGACAGGGGAAATGGTAATGCCTTTATTAAAAAATGCTCAGCAGGAGTAACAGAAGAATGGCCCAAAGGAAAGTCCGGGGATTAAACATGGAGCCTACCAAGAAGCTGAGTGACTGCTGTTTGGTATCGCCAATCACAGACATTTAACTCGTCAGATGCCTTGGTCAATTGTAACTACTGCATCTGAGGGGTGAAATCCTGGAAGTGCAGCGCCGTGATCGAGGGAGCAATGTTCTTTAGCCATGCCTGACAGGTTCCTTTAAAAAAAAACTTAATACTTCTGGAAAAAATAAAAATTAAAGACCCTCTATGCTGCTTTTTAGCATGAAAGTACACTTCTTCTAACAGCCTTCATTTCAACCTACAAGGAACCCGAACATTTAAAGGGGTTGTTCATCTGGGATATTGATGGCATATCAGCAAGACCCACTCCTTTTCAGAAAACAGGGACCCCAAAAGGTTGGGGAGAACACTAGATATCGCTATGGGAGTTTCGAAAATAGCCAAGCAAGCGTGCTCATCAGTTTTCGAAAGTCCCAAAGCGGCGATTAGAGAGTGCACCATACAAAGGTGGTCCCCTCATTATTCATCACTATGGGGCTGCTGGAAAAAGCAGAGCCGATGCTTGGCTATTTTAGAACTCCCAGATCGGTGAACGGAGGGTGGCAAGGCTGCTCTTTGTTCACTTCAGGGAGATAGGAGTGGGTTCCAGACATGGGACCCGCGCCCATCTGACACTAATGGAGTATCACTGGGATATGCCATCAGTGTCCCAGATGGGAATACTCCTTTAAGAAAAATAACTCGTGGAAAGAATACCTATTTCATATTACAATAAAAAAGTGAAACAGCGCCATCTGCTGCAGATACTCAGAATAACTAAAGACAAAGCCGTTCACTTTAAATCTACATTTTTCTATACAGAGTCCTTAAAACATGGAGTGTTGATAAAATAACTATGTAGCTAAAGAGCTTTTCATTCATAATTACTGGGTCTTTGGGGTACGTCCACACATGGAGTAATGGTGCAGATTCTCCGCAGCAGAATATTGTGCAGAAAATCTGCGGCACTGATTGAGATTTCAGATAATACACATAGTAAATTGATCCTCAGTATGGAGATTAAATCTGCAACATATCAATTTATCCTGTGGATTTCATCTTTTTCAATGCAGAGGATAAAGTCTGTGGTATATCCACAGCAAAATCCACGACAAATCCGCACGCAACACATGGAGATTTTGTAATTCTGCTCTGTGTGGCTGTACTCTAGAACAGAGCTTCCAAACCGTGCACCATATGGCTCCCTGTGGGGCCAAGGATATTCCAAAGGGGCCTCAGGTGAAAAATCCATAAATGGGGGGTCTACGGCACAAGATTAGGTGGCTACAGAGGGAAGAAAACAGAATTGACTGAGAAAAGTAAACAGACATAAAAAAATAAAAATAAAATTAAAGTGAAGAAAAACAGAAATCAAAGAGAAAAGAGAAGGGACTGAAAAAAAGAACACAGAAGTGAAGCAAATAGAAAACAAACAAAGAAGGATCCCCACGCGCAATCTAAAGAATGTCGCCTTCTTCTTCCTCTCAGTTCTTAACTCCACCCCTGGGTACCGCTAGGACAGGGGGGCCACAGGAAGGAAACAAGGTTGGAAACAGATTGAGAATTAATTCTGTCTAGAGTGAAATATTATAGGTAAAAAAGTTGAATAGTACAATTCCTGAAAACCAGGATGGGATTCTACACTAAGCTCCAGAGTCTTAGGACCTCCTGAGCTTCACAGGCATTAAAGCTGCCGAATATGATACTGGATCTAGAAGGCAGTCAGTGCGCGTACCTGTGCAGGAAAAAACCAGAAGAAGAGGTTGCTGTCATAGGTCTTGTTCACAGTGAGGTATCCGGAATAACTCTTGACATTTGATCCTGGCAGTTTTCCTACAAGGCTTAACTCACGTGCTGAAATAAAAGAGTACATTATTGATTATTATTATTATAATTATTATTTTTAATTATAATTATTATTTTTAATTATTATTATACAAAAATCCTGCAGATCTGAAAGTATCTCTTTATGACCCATATGTGTGATATCTACAGACAGATATACTCTCTCTCACTCTCCCCCCCTCTCTCATTTGAATGGGACAAAGCAAGCACAGCTAACAGAGAAAACACTAGCATCGGGGCCCCTCCAAGCAGCTGAAAGGTGGGGTGCAGAGATCGGGACACCCTCCCATCTAAAATAGATGGCCTATCCTAAGAACAGGTCACTCATTTAAAAACCCTGTTTAAGAAGGTGCTCTCCTGGGCTGCTTTCTTCCTACAACAGCTCCACCCCTGTCCACAGGTTGTGTGTGGTATAACAGCTCAGCCATATTCCTTTCAATGTAGCTGAGCTGCATTACCACACACAACCCATGGACAGGTGCGGTGCTATTTCTGGAATAAAGCAGTCGTATTTTTCTGATCCTGGATAAAGAGCCTTTAATATAAATCCAACAATATTGTCTTGTGTCACCATTTGTTGGTTGCGCTATTTGGTGACTGTAATCCCATGTGCTTTGTGTTCAGATTGTTAAGTGTTGTCCAGTGGTCTCCAACCTGTGGCTCTCCGGTTCTACAGATGTAATAGCATGCTGAGACTTGTAGTGTAGTGCTGGAGCAGAACAATAAGGTCAAGAGCTTCCAACACCAGGTAATGAGGTCCCTCCTATTTTGCACGGTCCAATACCTCTTTGGTCTCTGTCTACACAGGACATAAAATGAGCGGAAAAGAATCTGTAGCAATTTTGGGTTAGGCTACTTTCACACTCGCGTTTGGTTAGGATCCGTCATGGATCTGCACAAACGCATCTAGTCAGATAATACACCCGCATGCGACCGTTAAGAACGGATCCATTTGTATTATCTTTAACATAGCCAAAATGGATCCGTCTTGAACACCATTGAAAGTCAATGGAGGACGGATCAGTTTTCTATTGTGCCATATAGTGTCAGAGAAAATGGATCAGTCACGATTAACTTACATTGTGTATCAGGACAGATCCGTTTGGCTCAGTTTCGTCAGACGGACACCAAAGCGGAATGGTGACTGAACGGAGGCAAACTGATGCATTCTGAGCGGATCCTTTTCCATTCAGAATGCATTAAAGGGCAAATCTGGTCAGTTTTGGACCGCGTGTGAGATCCCTGAACAGATCTCACAAACAGAAACCAAACGCCAGTGTGAAAGTAGCCTTACATGTGGATGTGTCATAGGTCTGCTGGAAATCAGCAGTCGATTTCACTTCCATGTGCAATGGAAGGGATAGAATCTGCAGTGAAAATGTGCAAGGTCAATTGTCATTGTCTAGGTTTCACAAGCCACGTTGACCACAAGTCAACTTCCAAGCGGATTTTTTTCCCACATGTGGACGCGATTTGGTACAGAAATATGCTGCAGACTGTCCGTCCGTAAAATCCAGATGGAACGACACAAAGTATAAACCCTGTGCAAAAATACTGTAAAACCTAAACTTTCAGTAGAGGAGGAGATTATATCTAAATGACTCTTTCACTGTAATATAGAAAACCAGGTGAATTTTTCCTTTCTTTTCTTTACCTTCATCAATCTTCCCGCTGTCCAGATAAGGTGTGAGAAAGAGGGGCTGCCCGGGATCCCCCTTAGTTGCTGGAGGAACCTTCACTCCTTTAAACAGGTGACTTAAAGAACTCCTTGCATATCCTAGCTCCAGGTTCCCAGCCATGACCAAGAGCGTCAAAATCCTGAGACTGTCCATTCTGCTTACCTGCAACAAGAGAAAGATTTACTATAATTATTCTTAATTAGATGAAAACCTACTCAGAACTAAGCGGCTGCAATACTGTTCTATTCTGTGTACAATATTAGGGCTAAATGCATGCACTGGTGTCTATATGGCCCAGGACCCCCATCAGGGCAGTGCTGGTAGTACTGCAGTCAGGGGCCCAGAGTACTTAGGGGGCCCATCAGCAACCTCCTAAATATTCACGTCAGTGCAGTGAATATTAATGAAGCTGAGGTTTGGGAGAGGAGCCCACAGCCTTTTACTAAAGAAACAAAATGTACAGGGCTGTGTGGGGATTTTCTATACTTGGGGCTCATTTAGACGGTCATAGCGTTTTTACTGTCCTCAAATTGTGGATCTACAAAACACGGATACCGGCCGTGTGCGTTCCACATTTTGCGGACCGCACAAGGCCGGCACTACGATAGAACTGACTATTCTTATTTTATATATAGCTTATTTTTGATTCTGGTTTATGTACAATAAAAGAAAAAAAAAAAAATAGGAATTGCTCTATTTTTCTTAAAGGGCAACGGAATGGAACTATGGATGCGGACAGGACACGGTATGAGCTCCGCATTTTTTACAACCCCATTGAAATAAATAGGTCTGCACCCGTTCTGCAATTTTGCGGACCCATTCATACGGTCGTCTGAATAAGCCCTTAAAGGGGTTCTCCTGGATTTACATATTAATGACATATGATAGGTCGGCGGGAAGTCCAACTTCCGAAACCCCCCTCTAATCAGCTATTTGAGGAGGCCACAGAACTCCAGTGAGCTCCGTGGCCTCCTTGCAGCTTACCAAGTAAAAGTGGCGTAACTAGAAATGACTAGGCACCACAGCAAATTTTTGAATGGGGCCCCCTCCCCCAGTACGTTTTTCACAACCCCTTCCTTTCATGCCGCCCCCTTTCCTGTGGCTAGTAAAGATCGTTCTCTCAGACCAGGCCCGGCAGCTGTTCCATCCGTTTTCTACACTGTCTATACTGCCACTGTCTATTATTTCATTGTGTAATAATGTTAAGGGGCTCTGACAAAATATTTTAGTACTTCTCCTCCTCCTCTTCGATGGGCCCCAAAGCAGCCGCTTCCCCTATAGTTACGCCCCTGCCAAGGACATTGTATAGTGGCTGTGCTTGGTATTGCAGCTCCGCTCCATTCACTTGAATGAGACAGAGCTGTGTCTAGGCCACGTGACTGATGCAAGTGATGTCACTTGACGTGTGAAGAGACCAGAGTGCTCATGGAGCACCAGCCTCTTCAAATAGCAGGTCTCACATTGATGGCTAGGTCTTCAACATGTAAATACCAGAGAAAACCTTTAATGAGCCGTTTTCTTCACAAGCAGGATATTAAATAAATTGCATATTACTGAAATGAAGCGAAAAACATTTGCGCCATTTTTATTGATGCTATTTACTGGTCACTATAATTAATATTCACTATATTGTATGAGTTATTATGATTAGAGGGATAAAAATAAATACGGTTTTATGATATTTAATAGCATGTTACAAAAACACTTATTGTAATGGTTTTTGCTCTGTTATATTATTATATAACAATAATATATATATATATATATATATATATATATATAAAATATTTTATTTTTTTGATTTATATGGGTTTTCCAAGACTTAAATACTGATCGGTGGCAGTCACATGGCCTAGGCGCAGCGGAGATGAATGGGGTTGAGCTGCAATACCCAGCTCAGCCACTATACAATGTACGGCGCTGTGCTTGGTGAGCTGTGAGCTGGATGCGGTTCTCGCAGGAGTGCTCGTGCCTTCTCTAACAGCTGATCAGTGGGGGTCCAAGGTGTCGGACCCCCACAATCACATACTGACATTGTTCCAGTTATGTTGTGCGCATTGGACCCCAGACCCTCTGTATAGCAGGCAGCCGCCTTACTTACTAGGACTAGTGTATAGGCGAGCTCTATAGTAAACATAGGATTTTCTGTGCATAAGTACCGTTTTCTTCACAGGCTTTATATAAAAATAAAAAAAGTAATACTATTTACTAGGTACCAAGTGCAGAAAATCCTCTTAAAACATTAGAGTACTTCTATACAGTTGTGGGTAAGGCTGCTGCATAGAAGGTTTGAGGTTCAATTCCCAGTATATACCTATGATACATATTTTTATTAAAATTGACAGCAGAAAAATAGAACTTATTTTTTTGCTTTTCTTACATTTTACTGAAAATACATGTTACTAAAAAAAAAAAAAAAAGTAAAGGAGAAAAAACCATTGCAATAAATGTGTTGTAACATAAATTACCATTAAATATCACAAAACGGTATTTGGCATCTCTGTAATCTTAGTAACCTATACAATATAGCGAACACATTTATGGTGATCAGAAAACAGCAGAAATAAAATTGTGCAATTTTTTCCCCCTCATTTAACCCATCATAAAAGTTGATAGAAATTAAAATCTTATTTATGTGTATGGCAAAATGTGATGTAAAAAAATACAAACACACACATATATATATATTAATAAACATTTGTTGCACTGGAAATGTCCCAGGTACATTACATAAACATAGATATAGCATACCCGGTGTAGGTACAGATCAATGAGTAAACTGCATGATGGCTTGTGGTTTTTAATAACGACCACAGCCAGGAAGCCATTTATGAAATTGCATATAAAGGTAAACCCAGTAAGGATATAATATTTAGAAAGCACAGACTGCAAGAAGCAGGCACGCAAAGTCTCAGAGGCAAATGCTGTAAGGGTCGGTTCACATTTTCAACACTTATAACAGTGCATGCCTTTATGTACATTAGACAACTATTCTAAGATCTTGCAGTTTTCGCTCTGACCAATAAGCCTGACAATAGTCTGAAACTTCCTGCCTATGACGACAATGTGATGACTGCTGAGAAGTGATCTGTAGAAATGAGGATTACAAGGACAGGCAACAACTCTTTATAGATAATACAGTCTCCAACATTCACAATGGGTGATGTTGCAGCTTATCTACCCCTCTTCCCTGCACAATGACCCCAGCATGCCCATAACAATCTCCCATACAAGTCACTGAGGCCTCTCCAGACTACATGTTTTTATGGTCCATGTGGTTGCTGTGAAGCATCTCTTAAATGCTGTTAAAGAGGTATTCCAAGATTTTCACTTTTAATGTCATGTTTCCTTGGCCTGGGCGGGATAGTATTCTATGCTCTCACAGCACTAGTGGGAGATTCATTCTCACACATGGGCCTCATGAACACAAACGTTTTTTTTCCCCCCCCGTTTAAGTTCTGTTTACGGAACCATTCATTTTAATGGATCCGCAAAAAAAAAACAAAAAAAAACACAACAACGGAAGGTACTCCGTATGCCTTCCGTTTCCGTATTTCCATTCAAAGATAGAACATGTCCTTATTATTATTATAACGGACAAGGATAGTACTGTTCTATCAGGGACCAGCTGTTCCGTTCCGCAAAAAACGGAATGTAAACGGACGTCATCCGTATTTTTTGTGGATTCGTTTTATGCAGACCGCAAAATACTGAAAAAGCCATACGGTCGTGTGCAAGAGGCTATCCTGTGATGGGGTGCAGGGGGCAGGACATGAACAGGTTTCAACACTGATGAATGACACGTTCATTGTTGGTTGTATCCAGGCTAGGATGATGTCTGTAGAATCATTTGACTGGAAAGCGCAGAGCTGCCCTCGCTGGCAAAATGTAATAATTATTAATGGAAAAGTTGTTCACATCAAGGAGGGGTGGGGGAGACATGAAATTAAAAGAAAAATCTTAAAATACCCCTTTTAACAACATCTCAGGGAAGACAGACACAGCAATAATGAAGTACAAAAAAACTGAATCTGCAAATATACAACTAGAACATTAAAAAAAAAAAAAAAAAAGTATCACTATCTGGTTTTAAATAGTAAAACATTGTAGGTGATGCATTCCATGTAATAGTGATTAAACTTATCTCTCTGATAAATGATCATGCATGACCAGATGTAAGTCTGCCCCCTTGTGGTGGAAGTCGAGAAGACAGAATGCTAGGGTAAAAACGGTCATAAGAGAATTTTGAAGCAGAAAAGCCACTGAAATAATGCAAATTAATGAGAATGGCAACACCAATACCGAGAACATGTAGTAAAAAGAAAAAAATAGAAAACAAATAAATAAATAAATAAATAAAGGCAGCACACCTATAAATGATAAGTGGTAAAGTGTATCTGTATTTTTAAAGAACTTGTGATATGTCATATCAAAGGTTTTGATCTGTGAGGGTCTGAGTGTTAAACACCCCCCCCCCTCCTCCCCCATCTCCTGTTCGCTAAAATAAGGAGAAAGAAGCTCTTGCGCACACAGTGTTCTGTCGCCTCATTTTACTTATCAGTGAGGGTCTCAGCATTCGGACCCCCATATATCAAATCTTTGTTGTCATTATAACATTACTAGTTTTTAAAGAGCACAGGAACACTTTAAAGGTTTATCAGGATAGGTCATTAATTTAGCATCTGTTTGGTGGGGGTCCGACTCCTGACACCCCACTCCTGATTAGCTGCTTGGCAAAACCAGAGTACTCAGCAAGGACGCTCACTTGTAAATGGATGAAGTAGTCCAGCACAAACCACGGATGTAGATTGCGAAATTTCCTGTATTTTCGTTGCGTTAAAATACAGAAACAGCTTCGCTTAATGTTTGGTACACTCACTCCTAGGGTCTACAGATGTCCTTAATCATGACCTCATGAGTGCTGTAATAAAATCAAAGTACTTCAACAAAGTATTAGTTTAAGGGTGTGCACACTTATGCAACCATATTATTTTAATTTAATACTTTTTCTTCCCTCTACCTAAAAGATTTCAGTTTGTTTTTCAATTGAGTGGTACAGTTTGTAGGTCACATTAAAGGTGGAAAAAGTTCTGAAATGATTTATGTTTGTCTCATTTTTTTACAGCACAGAAACCTGACATTTTAACAGGGGTGTGTAGACTTTTTATAGCCACTGTATATGTAACATGTATGACTAGATGCATGGGAGGAAGGGGTTAACTTGAGCTAATTGCAGTGCTTCCTAGAAGATGAAGGTGCTTGAGCTGCTGCCCACCCACAGACAGGGACGAAAGTCCTCTAAATAAGGTGATAAGCGAGTGGGGAAAAAAAAAAAGTTTTAAACTTGTAGGTTAACACCTATAATGATTCAGAGATAACAGAGAAAGTAAAAAAACCTTAGAACGCCGATCATGACCATTTAATGTTATATTCATAAACATCGAACCTGTATAGGTGTTAAAAAAAAAAAAAAAAAAAAAACGCACCACAAAACCTTATTCTGCAACTTTCCTTCTGTGAGCTTGCTTTTCACAAGTTATCTACATGTGCCGCTTCCTGGGCATTTCAAAGTTTCAGCTTTTATTTTTCACACATCAGAGAGCGAATCTATTTAAAAATGATGCTAAACTTTTATTTACAGGAAAAAGGTCCATCCTGCAAACAAATACAGCTTCCTGCTGAGAAATATATATATATTACACATACACACACACACTTAAAGTGCACCTGCACTTTACAAAGACTTTTTTTAAAACTATGGGGCACATTTATTAAGACTGGAATTTTAGACGTTGGTCTGAAGAAAGCCCCATAGCTGGCTGCGGCTCCGCCGGTGTTATGAAGAGGCGGATCCTGCGCTACTTCTAAATTGTTGTCTTACATTTAGACCTTTTTCTACGCCTGAAACAGGCGTAAATAATGGTGAATGAGAAGGGCCTGCGGGCCATCCCCTTCACCCTCCAACAATTTTAGATCTGCCTTCAGCGGGCCAAGGTCGCAGATAGCGGTGCAACTAACCGTTGTGCCGCTATCTTCGCCTGAAATATTTCAGCATGATAAATGACCCCCTATTTTTGTAATTCACTTTATAATTTTTCACAGGCGTCTATCGTCATTTGGAGTCTGCACACTTGTACACTGCTGATGAATTGCACTGGGTCCGCAGCGACTGATGTACAGGCAAGAGCACAAATCGCTGCTCCTGCCTGTGCCGGCTTTGCTCAAGACTGGCATAGCACATCCGATATGCTATGCCAGGTGTTAGCAGAATGGGCACAGGCAGTAGCAGTGATGTGCTATGCACACCTCCTAACCGGGCCAGCTCAGCTCTGCTAAAAGCCTTGCAGACCACATCGGTGCAGAGTCTAGTGTCCTTGTTGGGAGTTGTATTTTCATAGAAGCCGGGGGGAGGGGGGATGAAAGTTGCTGAATCAGGACTAAGTTCTTTCTGTAGGATGAGCCCAGCTCATCATAAGCTAAAAATATGTCAAAAGAGCCCATACATGTGCCTGAGCTGTACATAAAATATAGGCATCTACACAAAAAAGCATATACACGCTTTTACTGGGAGACTACAATACATGTACCTGCTTTTACTACATTACACGGCATCTTACAATATATCCACAGGTCCTGGATTACTTACAATCCATTACAGACTGATGAATCCTTCCGCTGAGCTCGTGTAGAGGGTAGGCTTTAGCAATATGGGAATGTAGAGGAACGCTCCACACTCACCTTACTGTGACAGCTAATTGCCCCTTTACGTCACATTAAACAGGCACCCAGATGCCTAATCAGAGGAATATAGGAAGCCTCACCCATGTCACAGGTCCCGGAGTACAGAGCAATTGTGCAGGACTCCGCAGCAACAACCTACCTATGTCTCTGCATTTAGAAGGTACTCCGCTTCACAGGCTGAGGACCCACAAAGTGTTGTAATGGTTACTTTGCACCAGTACATATTAACCACAGGACCAGGAGTGCGCACGTAAGCAAGTTCTGCAACAGCTGAAGTCAGGGAGATCGGCCAGCTAGAAATTCTCTTATAACACGTGATTCCTCAGGATATGGAAAAATGCAGCACATACTATGAAGGCTGAAACGAATACTCGATTAAATCGAGTAATTCGACACAAAAAAAAATCCTCGATGCAATTTTTTTGCATTGAGGATTCGTTTGTGTCACATGACCATGGAGCAGGAGAATTTACTCACCGCTCCGTGGTCATCCCCTGCTGCGGGCAAGTAGCGGGCCCTGCCGGGATACCGGAATTTAGCACCGGCCCCGCAGCTCCTATCCAGTATTTATGTAGTTAATGTCTTTAGAAGTAGCCCGACCTTAATAACTATTGTTGCGCAGGCTCCCCGGGCAGCTCTCTGTTCCTCCATGCTCCGCCCACTTTATGAATGAAGGGGCAGACGGCGCATGGAGGAACAGAGATGTTAAACTCAAGCTGCCCGGGGAGCCTGCGCAACAATAGTTAATAAGGTTGGGCTACTTATAAAGACATTAACTACATAAATACTGGATAGGAGCTGCGGGGCCGGTGTATTACTGCCCACTGCACCAGCCGCTACGAGCGTCCCCCCCTCCCCCTGCAGTGTTGGGGGTCTGTAGATGGCACTGTTATGGGCTATATGTGGATGACACATATATAGCATAAGATGCTATATATGTGTCGGCCACAGTGCCCCCCCATAACAGTGCGTCAGCCACAGTGTCCCCCCCATAACAGTGCGTCAGCCACAGTGTCCCCCCCATAACAGTGCGTCAGCCACAGTGTCCCCCCCATAACAGTGCGTCCATGGTAACGTGGCCTGGATTTCTGTTTACTGCAGAAGCGCATGCGCACGGCGTCAGTGGTTGCTATAACCCCGTGCGCTCCCTGCCACCGCTGCAAGACAGTAATACACTGGTATGATCTATACCAGTGTATTATTGTAGTGCAGCAGCGGCAGGGAGCGCACGGCGTCATAGCAACCACCGACGCCGTGTGCTCCTGCTGAAAGCAGAAATCCAGGCCGCGTTACCACGGACGTCTCACGTCCGGGTTTCACGGACGTCCGACTTGGCTTTATATAACTGGGCTCCGATCGGATACCATGGCAGCCAGGACGCTACTGAAGCCCTGGTTACCATGGTAACATTCTTATTAGATTACTCGATTAATCGTAAAAAATAATCGATAGAATACTCGATTTGTAAAATAATCGTTTACTGCAGCACTACATACTGTATAGAGAAAACCTCACAGAGCATTGCCTAGAGACTGTCTGCCGCTGCTCGGCAGCTTTCTCCCTATGCACCGTAACGAGGGGATGTGTAAACTTGGCCTTCCACATCATTTTAGGGTCTGCCTTCCCGGGAGCGAAACCTGACCGTTATGGCGTGAAGAAGCTCGGCGCTTCAGCTCCTCGGAAATCCTCCTTTTATCCGGCATTTCCAGTCTGTCAGCGGCGCTGAGCCCGAGTTGTGGCGGCCCCTGAACAAACCTGTCTGGGCTTCACTTCCCCCCCGTCTTGGTCCTGCTGGGTCAGTGCAGCCTCCTGCCTACATCCTGCGCCACGAGTGCATGGCGCTCTGCTGGCGGCCTGCTGCTTAACCCCGTGGATCCCCGAGCTGCAGTGATACAGTGAAGAGCTGTGAGGAGGTTCCCCAGCGTTTGCTGCCTCCTGGACTTTCAGTATTTGGGGCTGCTCTGGGCACGTGGCCCCGCCATCTTAAACCCCCTATTGGAGGAGAAGGGAGAGGAGAAAGGTGATGCTGTCTTGCTGAGCCCTGTGGATGCCTGGAGCTTTTATTGGAAGGGAGGTAAGAGATATCCCTCGGGAACCCCTGAAAATTAGTGTGAAAAAACCTGGGGTGTGACCCCCTTTTAATCACTATCCAAGACCTGATATTCATGGGCCGCAAAACCGGCACTTCCACTACTTCCCCTACCCCTAAGGCACTGGTGGATGTCATGAGCCAAACAGAGGAGATGGGGGAAGGTAGTGGAGTAAAATAATTTCTGCTATTATGAACTGCCAGTCCGCACTTACAGCTAAAATAGATCACCATCAAACAGATCTAACCCGCCTCCGCCACAATATTGATAAGATACGAGACAGAAACGCAAAGGTGGAGAGGCGTTTGGGAGAGGAGGAAGATGTGGCGCACTTGGGGGGAAATCATGTGCAAGCCCTCCAGCAGCAGGTGAAAATACTGCAGGCAAAGGTGGAGGATGCAGAAAACCGCAATAGACGCAATAACATACGCATTCTGGTCCTCCCGGAAAGAGCCGAGGGCCAAACACCTGAGGACTTTGAGGAACAACTCAAACAATGTCTGGCGCCTATCACTCTGTCCTCCAATTTCATTGTGGAGCTGGCACACAGAATACCCATCAGGCCCTTGCCACCCGGGGCTCCTGCACACCCGTTTATTCTGAAAGTTCTGACCTATCGTGACCGAGATACTATACTACAGCAGCTTGCCAACTTAAAGAGATAGAGTTTTAAAATACTAGACTCTCATTCCACCTGGATTTCTCATCAGAGGTGACCGTTCACGGCAGTGAGATCATGGCTGCGGGAGAAGGGCATCAAGTACGCTATGCTGTATCCTTCGCGTCTCAGAGTTCAAGATGGGGATTCTGCAAGATTCTTCTCTACCCCTGAGGAGGCATCTGACTGGCTGGACAGGAGGGGCTGACCACCTGCGGGCCCTCAAGTGTCCGCAACATTTGTGAGGAGCTTCAGATGGACTAGACACCTTCGTCGACCCTTGGGAATCGTACGACAATACCGAGGACTTGGTGACTTTCCATGATCTATGTGTCTCCCTGTGTTTTAAGGGAATGTTAGCGCATTGACGGTTTGGCATGCTAGGCTCAGATAAGTTGGAGGGGAGGGTCTCCTAGTACAGGAACGGGGTAGACTAGAGGCAGAACTAGCTGCTATGGAAGAGGTATACATTCAAGACCCAAGTGATGATACACACAAGGATTGGGTAGATGCGCAATGACCCCTAAACCTCCATTTAGTGGTTTCGTATATTACTAGTGCAGAGGGAACTCAGATAAGTAAGCCTGGGGAAATACGTGACCAGTTTGCCCATTACTACTCTGATCTATATGAATCCCAGACATCATGTACGAACATCAGTGTATGTTCAAACACGGACACATCACAGATAACAATCCAGTTCCCCAGTAGTCAAATCAGCCTCTTCCTAGTAGTCACTGCAGGAGATATACACTTAATTGCCCATAACAGCCAATCAGATTCCACCTTTTATTTTTCAGAGCTCCTTTGGAAAATGAAAAGAGGATTTTGATTGGTTGCTATGGGCAACTAAGCCAGTTTTCCTTTACACCAGTTTGATAAATCTCCCCCTTTTATCTTCTCTTCCCTGTATATAAAATAAAAAGTATTATAGTCACCTGAGACAACTGTGATGGAAAAAGGAAGACCACGTCTCTGGCACAAATACCTTAATACACCCAACCAACACAGGAACTGCTGTGCGGGCGCAAAGCAGGGAAGTTGGTCAGTCCATTAGTTGCTGACAAGCCCAGCTACGTATGACAAAGGTCTTCTGTTCCAGCACGTTCCACCACACATCGGCTTATATGTGGATTGGAGAAGTGAAACTCAAATATGTCAGGCTGTCGAAATATACAAAATGTGAAGTAAAATGACAGTAAAAAATGGCTTACACGAACCTGCACACATTATATATAAAATATATACTATTGTTGTAAAAGGGCCGTACGCACAGGCTTCTTTCTACCGCATAACTCGTAAAATCGGAAAGCATGTGCACGTCAATAGGTAGATAGGCCACCAATATCGGGTCAGTGGGGGTCCAACACACCGCACCCCCACCAACCAGCTGTTTCAGAGTAGCTTCGACACTGACCCTACACAGCTTTGCCTGTTGTGCAGTGCACTAAGCTGGTTACCGCAGCACTGCTCCCACTGAAGGAAATGGGAGCAGTGCTGCTGTTACAAGCACCGCCCAGTGTAGTACCAGTGAGGACCACCCCACTATCTGACATTGATGGTCTATTCTGAGTATAGGCCATCAATCTTAATAGCCTGGAAACCCCCTTTAGGCCTCCTTCACACAGCCGTTGCGGGAAAATATGCGATTTTTCAGCGCAAGTGCAAAGCGTTTTAATGCGTTTTGCACGCGCGTTGGAAAAATCGGCATGTTTGGTACCTGGACTTTTTCACTGAAGTTCGGGTGTGGGTTGAGTATTCTGTAGATTTTATTATTATAAGGCCTTTCGGGTCCGCGTCCGAGCTGCATATTTCGCGGCTCGGCCGCGGACCCATTCACTTCAATGGGGCCGCAAAAGATGCGGACAGCACTCCGTGTGCTGTCCGCATCAGTTGCTCCGTTACGTGCCCCCGCAAAAAAAAATATAGCATGTCCTATTCTTGTCCGTTTTGCGGACAAAAATAGGCATTTCTATAATGGGCCGCGTTCTGCAAATTGCGGAACGGAACGCAGAGCAGCTTCCGTGTTTTGCGGATCCGCGGACCGCAAAACACCAACGGTCGTGTGCATGTAGCCTAATACAGAATGCTTAGTAAAATCTGGTGACGTCACTGTGTTCATCACATGGTCCATCAGGATATACCATGCGATGTGACGTCACCACATGTCCTTTAACACAAGTGATGCGTGAAAATCACCGTTAATGTACACAGCCCCATAGAAATGAATGGGTCCGGATTCAGTGCGTTCACATCACGCATTGCACCCGCGCGGAAAGCTCACCCGTGTGAAAGGGTTCTTAGGTTACCTGCACACGAGTGGAGATTTCGAAACTGCTTGCGGTTTTTGGTGTGGATTTGATGCTGTTTTGCCACTGATCTTACCATTACATTAAAAAAAAAAAAAAAAAAAAAAAAAAAAACACACACACACACACACTGACATGCTACAGATTTTCGAACCAAAAATAAAAAAAAATAAGCAAAGTGTGCATGAGATTTGTCTAATCGCTTACACTTTGCTGGTGTTGTATTAGGGCTCTTGCACACAAACTTTTTTTTCCATGTCCCTTTGGTTTGGAAAAAAACAAAAAGATGGAAATGACTCCGGGAACGCATAGCCGTTTCACAAAAGAATAGAACAAGTCCCATTATTGCCTGCATTACAGACAACGATAGGACTGTTCTATTAGGAGCCAGCTGTTCCGTTCCACAAAATGCGCAATGTACACGGCCAGTATCCGTGTTTTGCTAACTGCAAAAAAGCCAACAGTCATGTGCATGAGCCCTAACACTGGTTTTTCCCGCACAAAAAACTGGGCTGCGTAATCCACACCACGTGTCTTAAGGATGTGGCCTAGTTTCAGCTGGGTACAGGTTATTTTTTTTTTTTTCAATCCTTGCATTACAAAATTCGTAACTTTACATTTTTCCGTTGAGGGTCAGCACTATAGCGGTGAGATTTCACTTTAAGGAGTCTTTAGCACTGCTATAACATGAGAAAGTGTAACCCAGCAGCACGCACAACACCCACACCATGCAAATAAGGAGAAGGGAGGAAGGAAAAGCTCTTAACATTGCTGAGGTAAATTCTGTGGGTTGAGGACACACGCAGCGCTAGAGCAAACTAGATTTCTTAAAGGAAACCGTCAGCAGATTTATGCTGTCCTAACTGCAGGCAGCATGAAATACTGACAGGCTCCCGCATTACATTGACGGCTGTCTCATTTCACAGAAAACAAGGAGAGCCGGGGGAGGTGTCCGCTGGGTGCTCTCTAATCAGCTCAGCCTGAACGACAGGTCTCTCCCCATGCGCAGCTTGGCAGACTCCTACAGAAGTAAAGGCAGATAGACGCTTGGCCACCTCTCCACTCACACTCAACCAGGACGTGGCAGTCAGCCGCTCCATTCATCCATTGCATTTTCCTGCAGCTGCCACTAGGGGAGGCTCAGTGCAAAGATTTTTACAGCTTCCGTTGAGTTCAATGGTAACTGTATAAACACTTATGCATGGAGCTACCCCTAACAGTGGCTACAGGATGCCAGTTTTATTATGTACCGTATGAAACCATGAGCCCCAGAGCCGTGGGGGATACATCAGTGTATTTATGCCAGCTGTCAGGTGTAAATACACTGAGAAATAAGGGAGGAAGGGAATTTATCTGGCTTCAAAAAGTTACAAACTAGGGCGAAAGCATCACCTTTAGAAAAATTTGTAAATTCAGCAACAAATCCCACTAAGCCCATACTAAGATTTGGTAGGGGGCCAGACCCAGAACCTTGCATTTCTGATCAAACGCTTTGTGCACAACAACCAAGTAAAGGTGGGAGCAAACGAGGCAACATTACCCAATCAATAAAACTGCAACTGTAGCTGCCCCTCTCTGGCGGTATTCACACCAACTTTAAGGGCTACACATACATCTGTGGGGGCAATTTTTTTTTTAGGATTGCATTTTACTCATTTTGGGTTAAGGCTACATGCACACGACAGTTGTTTTTTACTGTCCGCAAAAAAAAAAAAAAAAAAAAAAAAACCTGATGGTCCATCAGTTTTTTTGGAGGATTCCTTTCTTTTCACAGATCCCTTGTAATAAATGCCTATCCTCGTCCACAAACGAGAAACACGGACAACAGACACGGACAAACGGATGAACTGTCAGCATTTTTTTGCTGACCCATTGAAATGAATGGGTTGCTGTCCTATCCGCAAAAAAACTGAAACGGAAGCCGAGAAAAACAACTGTTGTGTGCATGTAGCCTAAAAATCAGTTTTTCTATTGATCTTTATTGAAAATATTGAGCCGTTCTTTTCTAGCTCTGTGAATGTACTTTTTACTGTCACTTTGTCCCGATCATTTATAAACCTTATTTCTAAATGGTCACAAACACTTTTTTAAGCCACAAGATAAGAACTGAGCTATAATTAGTGTTTAGAATGTCAGCAATTAGAGATAAGGAGCCGTCAGCAGAGCTGCCTGATGGAACAGAGGGATAATTCAGATCCGGCTACTAGAGAAACTCAAGGCTGCACAGAGAAAGGGGTTCCAAATTTTTTATAAAGACCAACTGAAAAGATCATTTTTAACTCAAAATTAATACAATAATAATAAAATAATAAAATTGCCCTAAAGGTGTACATAGCCTTTAAACCTTCCTCAGGGATATACAATGGGAGATATCTTCAAAGTAAGACCCTGACTGACACGGTACTGTATAGGTATACAAGGCCTCGCATGTGGGCTCCAATGGATATGCCAAACATACGGGGAGACAGAAAATGTGAAGACAGCCTTATGTCTTATTCCGGTCAGTATCCAGTCATATTTGTTAGCCACAACCAGGTAAGGAACAGAGAACAACAATGCACTTCTTCTGCGTTTTGGACCCGCTCTGGATTTTGGCTAACAGTAAACTTCCATGGGAACCTTATGACGGGATTATTTGCGTGTGGAGTCGGATGTTTATTTCTATGATGGATGAGAATTTATTAACGTATATGGTGCACCACATAGAGGGACACCAAAATAAAGCAGTGTTCTTCAACTGCAGTCCTCAGGGCCCACCTTCTGCTCATGTTCTCAGTAGAGTTGAGCGAACTGGTATTTTAAGTTCGGCGTCCAAAGTTCGGGTTGGGGTTATCAAAGAGTCCCGTTATGGATTCCGCTACCACGGACCATAATGGAATTTTGAATCCATAAGGGGATCCTTCGATGAACCCGAACCTTGGACAACACTAAGGACCTGTGGTGACGTCACCGTCATGTGATCAGTGCAGGGGGCGTGGCTCAGTACTAAATTGGAAAAGAGCTGGTAGCATAAATAAAATGTACTGTAGGTCCATAGGAAAAGCCATTCCTCTCCAATGCACATGGAATAAACCCATCAGGTAACATAGAAATGTATTCTGATCAGTACTTCCATGTTAAATCCGCGCTTACAGGTACTACAGAGGCAGGCACATGGGACCCCTTTTATTGGAGCATCTCTTAGCATTCGGCTACAAGAAAGTCATTTCATATAATGTTTGTCAAAGGTGTCACAATGCGATACGAGACATACTGCAACGCAACAGTCTCTATAAATCAAGACATTTCAGGTTTTGTGCCACATATCGCAGGTCGCGCAACTTTTACTCCATTGACTTTCACGTAAGTTGCAAGTGACACCGCTCACCGTGATCTGGCTGTGTTTTTGCTGCTCTAAATTATTCGCATGACAGCAACTTGAAGACATTTTTGTGTCAACTTTTCTGCATCTTGCTTTTGCGCCACATATGTTGCCCTGTACCCAGGCATGCGATTCAGCCAGTTCCGTCCAGTTCTCCAGATCAGGTTGTGTCAAATTACAACTGGATCGGAGAACAGTGTTACGGGCGGCAGGGCCGCTGGAGATGTTCGCTTCCATTGCTTCGCTCACTGCTGATAGTTTAGCTCCTTAGTTGGGTGGTATGTGCGTGTAGTGTATTTATGTGTATGTGCGTGTAGTGTATTTATGTGTATGTGCGTGTAGAGTATTTGTGTGCGTGTAGTGTATTTGTGTGTATGTGCGTGTAGTGTATTTATGTATGTGTACCATGTATATGGTGTATTTATGTTGCATATATATGCTGTATGTATATGTAAACGTGTCGTGATGCTGTGTGTCCACCGTTGAGTAGGGAACCTGTTAAAAATTTGAATCCCACCCCTGCCTGTACCTGAACCCTAAGGCCAACTGCATATATTGCGGATTAGAGCAGGTTCGCATTGGCGTTAGGGAATTCCATTCCACTCCATTCTAATACGTGTTTATGGGGCCCAAGTAACGGTTCCGTTTGTTTCCGTTATAAATGACGGAAAAAAATAGTCCTGTCGTTTTGCTTTCCGTCCTAAAATTCCGTTATAACGCCAATGCGAACCCGCCCTTGTGTGTGGTTTTTCTACGCAGATTCCCTTGTGGAAAAAAACGCAGCATATTTAGAGTACCAGCAAAGTGTATGAAATTACACAAATCTCATCTACACCTTGCCGATATTTTCTGCCTGTAAATTGACCTGCATTGCAGATTTCCCAACCCGCAGCATGTCAATTACGTTTGCGGTTTTGGCTGCGGATTTCACCCTTTTCCAATGAAGGGTAAGATCTATGGCAAAACCACATGAAATCTGCGACAAAAAACGCTGTTAAACATTACGGATATGTTGCACAAACGCACATAAATCCGTACGGAAATGCACCCATGGTCGGTACCCTTGGGTTATGGCAACATGTGTCGAGCAACTTTTCATGTAATGTATTTCAATGGTGTTGCAATCCTACATATTGTGACTGCAACGCGACTGTCGCAGAAAATCCATCCAAGTTGGATTTTTTTGGGGCTGTCAGGTCACATTGCAACACCATTGACATACATTACATGAAATGTCGCCATGTACCGTTTTGTGTCCCATAACTTGTGGTCACATATAGTTGTGTAGCTGTCCCCTTAGACCTCGTTCACATTTCTGTGTCAGTTTCCAGTCCGTGAAAAAAAAGCGCAAGTGTTTCGTCCGTGAAGGATCTATGGTCAGTCCGTGTGTCTGTTTTTACTATTCGTCTGGTCTGTCATCCGTAATTCACAGAAGTTGCTCCAAAATTAAATTAATTTCCAAAGAATCTCCTATTAGTCTTCAGTGAAAAAAAGGACACAACACGGATGCCATCCTTGTTGTGTCAGCGATTTTCACGGACCCATAGACTTCAATGGGCGTGCTTGGCCCACATCACGGATCAAAGTAGTGCCTGTCCCCATGATTTTTTTTTTCTGACCGTCAGTAAAAAAAAAAAAAAAATACTTGGATCAGTGTAAACATGGCGCCCGCTCGCACATGCAGCGGGCTCCATGGCCGGCAGATCTCTGCTGTTTCAAACAGCAGAGACCTGCAGCCAATTACCGTGACCAGCAATGAAGCCGATCGCGGTAAATAAATGAGGTGAGGCATCTAAATGCACAAATACAAGGAAGCCCTTCCTACCGATGCCCCGTGTGGCCAATTGGGGCATCGGTACGTGCGTTCAACACTTTCAGCCTCGCTGATGAGGCTGAAAAGTGTTCATGCTGCAATTCTTAGTTTGGCCACCAGGTGGCAGGCCAGCATAAGAAATGAGCAAAATTGAGTTTAAATGGCATTTTAAAAATCCATGATGGACAAAAATTTAAAAATACATAATTTATAGGCTCATACATGACACAAAATCACAAAATTTTAAATTATATATAAAAGAAGTTTAAATCACCCTTCCTTTCCATATAATTAAAAAAGAAATACCTAAAAAACAATAAATTTAAACATCATGGGTATCACCGTGACCGAAAACGACCATACTATTAAAATAGGAAAAAAAAAATTCCAATACGGCAAATGGCGTAACGGAAAAAAGGGTCAAAATGACAAATTTGCCATTTTTTCATTGCTTCTCTTACCCAAATAAATTTGATAAAATGTGATCAAAAAGTCAAGCACACTTAAAAATGCCATCAATAAAAACTACAGATTGTTCCGCAAAAAATGAGCCCGTAAACAGCTCAGTACACATAAGGCCCCTTTCACACGGGCGAGTTTTTCGCGCGGGTGCAATGCGTGAGGAGAACGCATTGCACCCGCACTGAATCCGGACCCATTCATTTCTATGGGGCTGTGTACATGAGCGGTGATTTTCACGCATCACTTCTGCGTTGCATGAAAATCGCAGCATGTTCTATATTCTGCGTTTTTCAAGCAAAGCAGGCCCCATAGAAGTGAATGGGGCTGCGGGAAAACCGCAAGCATCTGCAAGCAAGTGCGGATGCGTTGCGATTTTCCCGCATTGTTGCTTAGCAACGGGACCCAATCTCTATTATTTCCCCTTATAACATGGTTATAAGGGGAAATAATAGCATTCTTAATAAAGAATGCTTAGTAAAATAAAGTGGAGGGGGTTAAAAATAATAAAAGTTAACTTACCTTAGCCACTTGATCGCGTAGTTGCGATCTCTCCTCTCTTTCCCTGCAGCATCTATGATCTAAAGGACCTGTGATGACGTCACATTACATGGTCCAATCACATGGTCCATCTTACCATGGTAAGATGACGTCATCACAGGTCCTGTAGATCTTAGATGCTGCAGGGAAAGAGAGGAGAGATCGCAACTACGCGATCAAGTGGCTAAGGCAAGTTAACTTTTATTATTTTTAACCCCCTCCACTTCATTTTACTAAGAATTCTGTATTAAGAATTCTATTATTTCCCCTTATAACCATGTTATAAGGGAAAATAATCAATTCTCCAGAAGACCCGAAACCGGACTTCAGTGATGAAGTCCGGCTTAGGGTTGGGTACCAAACATGGCGTTTTTTTTCACGCGCGTGCAAAACGCATTACAAACATTTGCACCCGCGCGGGAAAAACGCGCATATTCCCGCAACGCACTCGCCTCTTATCCGGGCGTCAAACATGACGCCCGTGTGAAAGAGGCCTAAAAGTTATGGGGGTCAGAATATGGTGATGTAAAAAAAAAAATAATAATAATTTAAAGTTTACATTTATTTTTACACTATTTAGACATAAAGAACCTACACATACGTGGTATTGTTGCAATTGTTCTGCGGTAAACGAAACGCCGTGGGAACAAAACCTGTAAAATGGTGGAGGAATTGCGTTTTTTTTTATAATTCCACCCCATTTGGAATTTTTTTACCGCTTCCCACTACATTTTATACCATAATTAATGGTAGCATTACAAAATACAACCTGTCCCACAAAAAATAAGCCCTCATACAGCTAGGTGACCGGAAATATAAAAAGTTATGGGTCAAGGAAAATAGGGAGGAAAAATTAAAACGCAAAAGCGATAAAAACTCCTATTTCCTAAGGGTTACATGTAAACAGGCACCTTTAGATCAATGGGTACATGTGCTGTCCGCATTTTGTGATAAACAGAAATGTGAACGAGGCCTTACTCCGGACTACCCCACTCCTGTAGTAATCATCACCAAGAGTTACAGGACCCAAACCCTCAGCAGTAGAGTTGAGCGAACTTCTATTTTTAGTTCGGCGTCCAAAGTTCGGGTTATTGTAGAATCCCGTTATGGATTCCGCTACCGCGGACCATAACGGCATTTGGAATCCATAAGGGGCTGCTTCATTGAACCCGAACCTTGGACAACCCTAAGGACCTGGAGTGACGTCACTGTCATGTGATCAGTGCAGGGGGCGTGGCTCAGCACTGGATTAGATAAGAGGTGATGCTACAATAACCCGAACGCCGAACTAAAAATAGAAGTTCGCTCAACTCTACTCAGCAGTCAGCTCAGCATTGGTAGCGGAGGGGGCATTAGGAGGTTGTCCTAGGTCGGGGGTCTGCAACCTTCTGTACTCCAGCTCTTGCAAAACTACAACTCCCAGCATGCTCTATTCATTTCTATGGGAGTACTGAAAAGTGCAGAGCAAATATGCATGATAGGAGTTGTAGTTTCACAACAGCTGCAGTGCCACCGTGTTCTAGGTGGACCCCTATTATGCTTATCATCCTCATCATCCACTGTCCACTCACAGCCCATGCAATGACAGCGGCAGTGGCATGTCACTGTATATAGAGGGGGTAGACTGACTGCTTCACTGCTAACCTACAGCTCACCCAGGCAGGAAGCAACAAAGCGGCCGGGGACAAACAGGAAGCCCAGTGCCCTCACACACACCGCCACCCACCGCCTGATGCACCTCATTACTTACAGGCCGCCCTGACACTGCACACAGCCGGCCATACAGAGTAGATGTAGCAGAGCGCAGGAGCACGACGCCGGCTCCGGAGGTAGTGGCTGACAGGGGCCTGTCTCGTGACTCACGTGTCAGTGCACAGCTCCGTTTTATAATTGGCGGTAATTCCAGACCTTGTCCAGCAGGTGGCGCTGTAGATTGCGAGGATTGCTGCAGTGAAGCATTATGTGGAGTAGTGCGATCAGCAGGGGCTGCAGAGAAAGGAGAAGCCGCCGGAACTTATGAGCATCATCATCCTTAGAATATATCTGGCTTAGGCCTCATGCACACGAACGCATTTTGGGTCCGCGCCCAAGGCGCATATTTTGCGGCTCGGGTGCGTACTTATTCACTTCAATGGGTTCCGCAAAAGATGCGGACAGCACTCTGTGTGCTGTCCGCATCCGTTGCCCCGCAAAAAAAATATAGCATGTCCTATTCTTGTCCATTTTGCGGACAAGAATAGGCATTTCTACAATGGGCTGCGTTCCGTTCCGCAAATTGTGGAACAACGCGGAGCAGCTTCCGTGTTTAGCGGATCCACGGTTTGCGGACCACAAAACACCTACGGTCGTGTGCATGAGGCCTTAAATAGATAGATGAATCGGGTCCTCTAATATTCAGTACATGTATGTAAGGTCGACAGTCGTGAGACTTAGGGCTCATGCCCACGAGCATAGGCGCTCCAAATAGCGGTCCGCATCACGGGCACTGGCCGCGTGCACTCCGTTTGTGGATGCGTGCCCATTGACTTCAATGGGCACGTATGGGAAGCCCAGGGTAATGCTTCGTGGTGCTTCCATGGACTTTTGATCCCCTCCGCAAAAGACAGGTGAAGTCCTATCTTCGGTCGTATGTTACGGATCGTGGACCCATTAAAAATGCAACATGCATTCCAATCAAAACAGCACTTACTATGCGATTATCTGCGTGAACCTGAACCAGGCGGATTCATTGTCAGCACACTCCCTATGGGACTCCCCTAACCCACTGAATGACACGTGGGCAGGGGGAATACAAGGATCTACAAGGGATTATGGTCATCCCTATTGTGGATTCCTTTGTATTTTTGTCAGGAATTATTCCCACCAAAAGTGAGTGTTTGCCCAGGGTGCCAACGTTCTTTTGATTGGGGGTCTCAATTATCCGGTCAGGTTCTGAGGTCTGGGGAACTTCTCTGCCCCAGCGATGGAATCTTATTGGCTACAGGGATAGAGCTGAGGGGTATAAATGTGCCGAGTTAAGAGTCCTTCTACCTTACCTCATCACCTGGATTGCTGATTCTTCTGCCCTCCCCCCCCCCCCACCCCTTTTTAGCTTTTGTCATGACTTTTTTTGTGTTAACGGGGTGAATCGCTTATATATTGAAATGTTTGCTAAAGCTTATGGCTGAGCTCCTGTTCATTGTGATTATTATTACCATTATGAGAAATGTTAATTTTGGGGTTATCAGTTATTACTTTTCGCCATATAAGTTGCGCCTGTCCATAAGATGGACCTAGGTTTTAGAGGAGGAAAGGAAGAAAACATTTTTTTCATTAGACCTCAGGTCAGACCCCCAATTTTACTAAGAGCCTCCATTCAGATCCCCAATGTGAATAAGACCCTCCATTCACACCTTAGATCAGATCTCCAATGTGAATAAGACCCTCCATTCAGATCTCAGCTCAGACCCCCAATGTGAATAAGACCCTCCATTCAGACCTCAGCTCAGACCCCCAAGTGAATGAGACCCCCCATTAAGACCTCAGATCAGAGCCACAATGTGAATAAGCCCCCCCCCCCATTTAGACCTTAGATCACATTCCCAAACTGAATGACCCTCATTCAGACCTCAGATCAGACCCCCAATGTGAATGACCCCCAGTTCAGACCGCAAATGTCAGAGCACACACACAAAAAAAATTTTTACTTACCTCTCCTGCTCCGGATGCCACCGCCACTGCTCCTAACATCCAGTGGTCTTCCTACCTCGCTGTGTTGTGACCCGACATCGCACAGTGTGAGATCATAGGGCGCCAACATCCTCACGGTGAGTACAGAGCCCGGGGAGAGCTCATTAGTATTCACCCCATAAGACTAACTGACATTCCCCCCTCCCCCACACTTTGGGGTAAAAAGGTACCTGTTATAGGGCGAAAAATATGGTAACGTATGAAGTTATTGGTTGTTAAACAGTACAGGTTAACTAATAAAGGCTGTGGCCAAATCATTTCCATTCCCAAAAATGGTTGATGTCTTGTTGATTAGCCAATAGCAGGCCATGATGTGAATGAGCCTCCCTAGAATCGCAGGTGCTCGTTCCCGTCGCGACCTGCTATTGGTTATAGATCCCCCCTCTGATGCCGGATGTTTTCATCTGTGTGACGGGGAGATGCATCGGCGGCTGTGCGGGTGTTAGAAGCAGCCGAGGAGCGAGATAAGTACAACCTCTGTGAGGGGCCTGGGCGTATGGGGAGACATTTTAGGGGTAGCAGCTTAGCATGTTACAGCATTGGTGCTGCTGTAATAGAAGTCCTCTCATCCTGACGTAGATCACTGTAGATGTGAAAGAAGTAAAAGCCCTAACTGTAACATCTCTGTGTACTTTATTAGCTACTGAATCAACTCTTGGGCCGACGATCCTATGTGCGACCTGTGCATCTGCAGAGGGGCCCGATAGGTAAAGGGGCCCATGGTCACCTTAATAGCAGCTCTACTGACTGCAATGAAGCATCTGAGATAATGAATTTCAAACCTGGATTGTTGAACATAATGGGGGTGCTCTATGATGAGCTATTGGGGGAGCATGGGCCCATATAATGTCCTTGTACAGGGGCCCCACCTGTCTATGTCCGCCTCTTAGTCAACACTTAAAGGCTATGTTCACCTTCGGAGGCAATTTTTGTTTATGATTGCATTTGACTTATTTTTGGCTAAAAATCATATTTTCAATTGGTCATTATTAAAAAATATTGAGCTGTTCTGTCACAAAGGATTAACAGTTTTTCTAACTGTGTGACTGGTACTTTCACTTTGTGCCAGTCATCTAATAAACCTTATCTCTAAACTATTGAGAGGTCATAAACACTTATTTAAGCCGCATTCTTATCAGTAAGATAAGGATTGAGCTATAATGAGTGTCTATAAGGTCAGAGAGCAGAGATAAGGAGCCCGTCAGCTCCTGCTCTGACAGAAAAGGCAGAAAATCCACAGGCTGCTACTACATCATCTCAACTCTTTACACTAAAAAGGACAGCATATTTTTGAATAAAGACCAATTGAAAAAAATATTTTTTGCTAAAAATAAGTACAAGGCACTAATAAAAAAAAAAATGTCCCCAAAGGTGTACATAGCCTTTAACCTCTTAAGGACTCATGACGTACCGGTACGTCATGGTGTCCTGGTGCTTAAGGACTCATGACGTACCGTATGTCATGAGTATTTCTGATCACTGCCGCGCAGTGCGGGGTGATCAGAACACAGTGCCTGCCGAAATCGTTTGGCAGGCACTCTGTCCCAATGCCTAGGGTAAAATTGAAAATCTGAATTTTCATCTCCATTTGCCAAAAGTTCTTGTGGAGCACATACCTTGAAGGGTCTGGTTTCTAAAATGGGGTCATTTTTGGGTGGTTTCTATTATGTAAGCCTCACAAAATGACTTCAAACCTGAACTGGTACCTAAAAAAAATGGGTTTTTAAAAATTTCTGAAAATTTTCAAGATTTGCTTCTAAACTTCTAAGCCTTGTAACGTCCCCAAAAAATGAAATGGCATTCCCAAAATGATCTAGACATGAAGTTGACATATGGGGAATGTAAATCAATAACTTTTTTTGGAGGTATTACTATGTATTATAGAAGTAGAGAAATTGAAACTTGGAAAACTGCTAATTGTTGGTAAATTTGGTATTTTTTTATAAATAAAAATGACATTTTTCGACTACATTTTACCAGTGTCATGAAGTACAATATGTGACGAAAAAACATTCTCAGAATGGCCTGCATAAGTAAAAGCGTCTAATAGTGATCACCACATAAAGGGACACTGGTCAGATTTGCAAAAAATGGCCGAGTCCTTAAGGTGAAATAGGGCCGAGTCCTTAAGGGGTTAAGCATTATTCCTGTGCAGTGATATCTATCAATGCATTATCCCTGTACTATGACATCACTGTTTGCATGTCACTGCACTTTGACATCCCTGTAAAAAGTTTTGTTTAGGTGTGAGATATTTCATTATTATTATTTATTCGAAAGCACCAATAATTCCATGGCACTGTACATGAGGAGGGGGTTACACATAATATAAAAATACAGTGACTGAGAAACTATTAACAGACTGGCACAGAGGGGAGAAGACCCGGCCCTGCCACCATTGTATTATAAAACACAACAATAGCTGATCTCAGGGAGACCAGCCACAAAAACACCACGGAGCCTCACTTAAGAGTCTCAACACAGCAATCCGAAGTGCAAAGCTCCCTGGGAAACAGGAATATGCAAAATAATTGTGGAGCCCCAGTTATGGGTCTACAACACAATGAAAGCCAGATATCCCTCAAAGGAAGGAAAACCGAGCAAAGGGGTGTCTCCATTACAGAGATCACCAAATCCACCATATTAAGTTTATATATTAAGAAATAGCTGACACACATGGCACAGAGGATTCCTCCTGGATGACAAACTCTGCAGGACAAACTGTGACAAGGAGAAGTCATCATGATGGTCTGGGAGAAGAAAGGGAAAGACAATGACATCCCTTGTGAGTGATAGAATGTAATTGGTTAACTAGTGTTTGTATTCACTTTTATCAGGGTTATAAGTATGGGTGTAAAAGACGTCACAGTATAGGGATATTAATCACTCAATGTTTGGTCATGGTATGGAGGTATGAGTGTTCTTTCACACTGGGATTTATATACTCTATACTTTTTTGTACACTGCCTTGTATTTTAATCCGTTGGTGGATCCATCATGATCTGCTCTGCTTTACAAGAGAATGGGCACTAAAACGGGCGTACACAGATCTCATAGGGCCCATAGCAAGACTAAGTAAGAGCCCCCTGTGCCTAGTTTTCCAGTATATGTGCATAAATCACTCCCAGGCAATGCAGAACATGCGCAATGCCCCAGATTTCTGACAGTTTTTTTTATCATGTGGAAGAAATTTTAATTACCCGCATTTTTCGCCCCATAAGATGCACTTCCCCCCCCCCCAAAAAGTGGGGGGAAAATGGCAGTGCGTCTTATGGGACGAATACTGCCATTTTCCTAATGCTAAAGCTGATACATCGCACAGCCTGCGATGTATCAGCATGGAGGGAGGAGGGGGCAGAGTCAGGCAACACACGCAGCGGGCGTTCCGCCGCTCACAGCTTGACTCCTTGCTCACATTCATATTTATCTTAATAGTGACTCCTTAATCCCTAAAAACTAACTACAGTAGTGCTCGTCCCCAACCTGCTATCCAGATCCTCTAGTAGGCAGAGCGGTGCGGCGTCAGCCTGCAGTGTAACGTCCTCACTGACGTCATGCACAAGTGCCCCCATTACAGTGCTATCCACAAGTAACCCATTACAGTGCCATCCACAAGTGCCCCTATTACAGTGCCATCCACAAGTGCCCCTATTACAGTGCCATCCACAAGTGCCCCTATTACAGTGCCATCCACAAATACCCCCATTACAGTGCCATCCACAAATGCCCCCATAACAGTGCTATCCACAGATGCCCCATAGCAGTGCAATCCACAGATCCTCCCCATAATACTGTCATGCACAGACCACCATTAATTCAAAAGCACACCTTTTGGTTAAAAATATTTTTTTCTTATTTTCCTCCTCAAAAACCCATGTGCAGAATATGGTAAATACAAAGTATAATAAAAAAGTTGCCTTTGGCCTCACCCACTTTAGCCGACTTATGTCAGAAAAATGGAACAGGTGCTTCAAAAATATGGCACTCATACTGAACACCATATTCCTCAATGTATTTACACTAAAATACTGGTATGAATGCATTAATAAATCTCCTGCTTCTTCTGTTACAAAGCTAGCTGACTGCCTGCAGCCGCCACTAGGGGGTGCTCAGTGCATAGGAATGTATACATCCACCTTAGGGGCTCTGTGTATTGAGCTCCCCCTAGTGGTGGCTACATGAAAATGCTGTTTTCACTTGGGAAAGAGAAGAATAAGTTCCTGCCAGATCCTCTCCCTCCCGGGCCTCATAGCAGTCGTGCGGTCTGCCTCTATTACAGTTACGCCATTGGGTACTCACTAAGCTGCAATAACCCAGCATGGCCACTACACTTTGAACTGAACTGCCTGCTTTGACTCCATTCAAAGTGCTAGTTCTGATGCCAGCAACTGCAATAAAGAGCTGATCATTGGGGGTGCCAAGTGTCAGACCTCTACCATTAATATACTGATGACTTATCCTGAGGATAGGTCATCAATATTGGGAGTCTGGAAAACCTCATTAAAGGGGTTATTGGAAGCTCTAACCCCCTAAAATGCCTGGGCCCCTGATACAGAGAATACTTGGTCCCTGTCGCCTGTGTCCTTCTGGATCCCTCCACGGCCGTCGCTGCATCTTCCCGTCATGCAGATCACAACATCTGGTGATGAGGGAGTGAAGCCATCGGCGTACCTATAGGGGGCGCAGAGTTAGCAGTTGCTACCGGGCCCAGGAGCCTGAGGGGGCCTAAAGACCGTTGTGCCGCATAAGAAGACACACAAAGCACTGAGGGAAGGGGGCCAAGTCTGAACTCTTGCACCAGGGCCCATGAGCCGTTAGCTACGCCCCTGAGTGAAGCCAATAGCAGGCCGCACCTCTGACCAGCTCCCCTTGCGTCGCAGGTGACATCACACATCACGCTGGACACTGGTAATCCACTTGAAGTCTTAGTGGGCACCCATGTTTTAATACAATATGATTGTATCATTTTTAATAATTTCACAATTCCAACTCACCGTAAAGTACCATCCTTTTTACTCATGCTCGGTTTCATTGACCTGTTCATCTATGTACAATTTCAGGACAGTGGTCTTATGTAGCTGACCTTCCATTTTGAGTACTAGCTGGGGATATTATTACGAATTCTGCAGGAGCTGTCTGAAGAAACTGTAATTGTCACAATGAGGATTATGACACATTTTATAAATCAGATATCCCATAGTTTACCATAGTTCTTCAACTATGAACTTGCTGTTGTTATAAGCAGGGCCGGCGTCAGCACCCGGCATACCCGGGCAAGTGCAGTAATGACAGACTCACTCACTACTGACTGGGGCTAGACATGCTGACTGAGCCTTTAGGAATATTTGCTTTACTGCTTTCTGTGCATTTCTTTTCCTCATCCATATACATGCATGTATGTACATAGTATATGGTAACCTGAGGTATACTGGGGGGGAGAGGGGTCTAATGCGGACATGGAAATGACAGAAAATGCACAATGTCTGATGAATGGTGTGTAACTTCAAAGAAAACTGCGCAGTACACAAAAGCTAGATGTAAGCGGGGACATTTTTTAAGATGGTGCTAAAGTAGCTGGAAGATAGAGCTACATTATTTTAGTCTTACGCACCTTCAATAACTATATTGCCCATGCAGATATATACCAACTAGATATTCTGATGGAATGGTCCGTATCCGCACTTTAACATCTACTTTCCAGTGGGATTGCGCTTTATAGGTGACCTTTATAGCTTTCCTGACATGCCTGCTATTAGTTCTTACTTGAATTACCCTTTACATAATGCTGAATGTGCTGTTTCTCTTTTCTTCTGCCTGGAAATGTATGAATCAATTGGCGAGCGGTGTCCCCATTCTCACCCGGGTGTGTACAATCTGACACTGTCAGGACTTACTGTACAGTAAGTAAGCACATACCACTTAGTCAAGGGGATTAATAAAACCCAGTTGTCATATTCATATATTTCCAGGAGAAATAACAGAGGGGTATCACAATGCAGAGTTTTAAGAAAAGATGCTTCAGAATTGCTATTTCATGGAAAATGAGATCCTCATTATCAACGCGCCTCCTGGACCGGGCAGCATACAGCGTGGGACATAGGCCGGAAGAGGCCTGCATCACATCACTGCCAGAAGCATGGGGTAAGTATTAGTGTTTGTTTTTATTTTATTTGGCACAATGCTGTTGGGCGCATTACTGGGGGGAACACTATGCCAGCACTATATAGGGGCATTTTTCTACTGGTACATTATGGGAGGCACTATGGAAAAGGGGAGGACAGAAGCACTATGGGGGCACTAAGAAGGGGCATTTTATACTAGCACATTATGGGGGACATTATGACAGCATCTACTGGGGGCACTATTTAGGGGTATTTTATACTGGCACACATTATGGGTGGTACTATGGGGAAGGGGGAAAGAGGAGCACTATGGGGGCACTATATATGGCCATTTTATACTGACATTATGGGGGGCACTATGGGGACATTAGCTCAACTGGGGAACTAAGAGGGGGTATTTTTGTACTGGCACACACAACGGGGACATTTTTGTACTAGTTCACATTATTAGGGGGCATTTTTTGCACTAGCACACATTATGTAGGGCCATTTTTTGTACTTGCGCTGATTTTAGGGGGGCATTTTTTGTACTGGCACACATTACGGGGCATTTCCTACTGGGGGGCATTATGGTGAGCCTTATTATTAAATAAAAGGTGTATGTATGCAAAAATGGTATAAACTACAGCTCGTCCTTTTCTTATATATAAATGTATATATAATTATAATACATGCAGTTTCATTGCCCCTTGCAAGATGCCAAAAGGGGGCCCACTGAAACTTCATCGCCCAAGGGCCCACATGAACCTGGAGCCGGCCCTGTTTATGAGGAACATTTGTCATGAGTGACATGGCAACCCTGAGGTCTGACTTCTGTCTCCCGGCGGATAGGAGATTTCACGTGTCTGAGATACACTTTATAATCTGCCATTCACTATTCCTGATTTTTTTTTCCGACAGAGGGAAGAACTGTCTAAAATGTTGCTTTCTTCTCTGGGGGCTTTCAATACATTCAATCGCTATAGGAGTACCCTGGAAGGGCAGTCACTCAAATTACTACCAGTTAATCTTTGACCCAAAAGAGCATTTGAGCGATAGGCAGCTGCAGGACTAAGGAAGATTTCCACGGTTTGTCCATTCTGTGCACTTTCTGCCTCCGTCCTCCTTCTCCTAATTACATTCCACTCTTTAGCTGAATGTCCCTCATAGAAAAAGCACTTAATTAACAGCTCCGAACCGAATAAAGCATGGAATTGTACTTGCAGCAAATAGAGGCGCAAGCTGTAATCACAATGAGCTTGATAATAGTAATTAAAAGTGAAGAAAGGGATAGAAGTTCAGGATGGGTTCAGCTTCAGAATGAGCAAATTAAAATATGCTTCTCTTCAATAACTTGTACAACTAGTGATGCTGGTCAGGGGTGCACCACCAATGAGGCCGGGTGAGACGATCGCCTCAGGCACCACCGGGAAGGGGCAAGAGGGGGGCAGCAGAAGGGCCATGGGCAATTAGCGCTTTCATTGTGGCAAAGGGGTTAGGTTAAGAAA
The DNA here is from genome assembly GCA_033119425.1 of Bufotes viridis. Lineage (NCBI taxonomy): Eukaryota > Metazoa > Chordata > Amphibia > Anura > Bufonidae > Bufotes > Bufotes viridis. Next base: position 318,208,669 of record CM065593.1, on the reverse strand, counting down.
TTGGCATGGGGGGGGGGGGGGGGACCATGTGCCGTTTCGGTTTTCGCCTCAGGCAGCAGAAAGGCTAGGTGCAATAAATAACTGAAATAAAGCACAGGGTTAAAGCCTAAATGAATGTACTCCTGTTCCAAAGGTGACATTTTTACGAGATAACTTCAACTTTAAAGCGTTTTTTTGAGACTTTAATACTGATGACCTATCCTCTGCAAATGTAATCAATATTTGATCGCTGGGGGTCCGACACGCGGGACCCCCGCCGATCAGCTGCTTGAGAAGATACCAGCGCCCGCAGTAACATCGCAACCTTCTAGCTCAGCGTTAATAAGTTACATGGTCAAGACGCAGCTCAGCCCCATAGAAGTGAACAAGGCTGAGCACGATACCAAGCACAGCCGCTATACAATGTACGGCGCTATGCTTGGTGAGCACAGGCAAGGCCGTAGTGCTCACAGGAGCACCTGTGCCTTCTCAAACAGCTGATCGGCAGGGGTCCCAGGTGTCGGACCCCCAGTGATCAGATATAGACCAGAGGATAGGTCATCAGTATTTAAGTCTTGGAAAACCCTTTTAATTACTTGGAACAATACAAAGAATAGGGTTGACTTAACCCGATGATTTAAGCAGGACCTGAAGACTATTTAATGTGTAATAGTCCATGTCCTTTGGGGTCAAAAAGGATAGCCATGTTGAACTTCACCATTTGTTCTAAGCTGCCACTAGTGGATTCTGGCAATGCTTTATTCCGTGCATATATGTGGAAAAGTTAGAATATCGCTTCAGCCGACAGCTATGATAGGTATGTAACCACCTTAAATGGGGTTGTCCCATTACGACAACTTATCCCCTATTCACAGGATAGAGCATGTGAATACAAGCACTCCGCTGTCTCCAGCAGCCCCATAGAGCTGAATAGAGTGGCAGTGTTCACGCGTGACCACTGCTCCATTTGGGCGCCCATCTAGTGATTGTCAGGGGCGCCAGTGATTAGACCCCCAACGATAAGACACTTATTTCCTATCCTGTGGGATAAGTTGTCGTAATGGAACAACCCCTTTAAACTGGAAATCCAAAACAATAGTGGCTTATTCTGATGCTCCTGTAACTTTGCAGGCTGCCAGATTACGCATCCTTCAAAAGGGTTCTCCGGACTAAAGATATTTAGTCCTGCTGATATCTACCTGCTGAAAAAGGCTGAATAGCCGAAACGCGTCCTGGAACATAGGACATATTGTTTATTTTGCAAATAAAATCCTTATGAGCATCAAGACACGTTTTGCTGGGATTCTTCATACATCAAACGCAGGGGCGTAGCTAACGGCTCATGGGCCCTGGTGCAGGAGTTCAGCTTGGGCCCCCCTTCCCTCAGTGCTTTGTGTGTCTTCTTATGCGGCACAAGGGTCTTAGGGCCCCCTCAGGGTCCTGGGCCCGGTAGCGACTGCTCCCTTTGCACCCCCTATAGCTACGCCCATGATCAAACGTAAAGATATTTATGACCTATCCTCCGGATGGGTCCTCAATATCAGATCGTGGAGGTCCAATACTCCCACCGATCAGCTGTTTTGGACTGCCACAGTGCCGGCAGATAACAGTGTATGGAGCATGAGCAGAAATTATAGAGCTGTCTGCCTCCGGCTCTGTCCACTGTATAGTTTCCAGCACCGAGCTAGCCAGTGCGGATGCCAGCTTTCTGTAACCCAGAGAACCTCTTTAAAAAACCTTAGTGTCAACAAATATGCCTTTTTACTGACTCAATTAAAGGACTGTCATGTGTAGAATGCTCTTTTTTCAATTCTGAAATTAGAAGGAGGTCCCCCGTTCACCCAAATCTAATAGCCAGACGGAAGAGTAGCTACAGTACAAAGATCATATCAGTCTGCTTTGCATGGACATCCCATTAATCTCCCTTGTGTTGAGATGCAGGGATATTGGACTTGTTGCCCCACAGATTACAGCTGATCGCTTAGCATCCCGACAGGTCAGACATCCCATTTAAGGCTAGTGCTATATTACTTTCATACCAGTAACCCAAGAGAGATTAGCCTTGAATGAAACTTAGGTTTAATGGTCTCCATCTTCTGTAGCCTACAGAACAGGTGCCAAGAGTCTTACAAGAAAGAAGGATTTGTTTACTTCATCTCTGAATTTCTGAGCCCCTTTTTGTGAATTTGGAGATCACTAACTGCCCCAAGCTATTTTCAACAGTTATGTGCAAAAACAGAGGAAGATGGTATTCTCCTGCCACTCCAGGTCATCAGTATTTGGTCAGCAGTAGCTGACAGGACCTAGATAACCAGGACGATGAAATGAAAGTGGGTATGATATATAAAGTGGGTTGCATAATAATGTGAAACATCCCAAACATCAGCACCGGACTTAGGTTACTTTCACACTAGCATTTTTGCTGGATCCGGCAGGGCTCAGCAAAAACGCTTCCGTTACTGATAATACAACCATCTGCATCCGTTATGGACGGATCCGATTGTATTGTCTTTAACATACCCAAGACGTGTTTGCTTCGTCAGGAGGAGACGAAGCAAACATGCGAAACGCGCGTAGAGGGGGCGACATTCCTGCACAGGAGCACTATTCAAGGGTATGTTATCTCGATCTATTCATCAATGCTATACGGGTCAGCCAGGTTCATGTACTGTAGATAAGGATATAGCAGTTTATGTATGTTGATGCCTGATGGTGCTATACCTGCTACTTATCTTATACCTATGTTTAAGGGCTGTACTATAAAGAGTAGGAGGACGATCTGAGTTAGGACATAGTTAAGATCATCGTGGAGCAGCTATACTAAGCGTATTTACCCTTGGTACAACTTATTTGCAGGATTTTTTGTGGCGCTTTTATGAATGGTTTCCCATATATAATGAATTGTAGTGTATGTTTTTAATAATATTATCAATAAACTATTTATTTTAATGGAACTTTGTGCCATCCGTATTTTTGAGATATAGATGTTTGACTGTAGGATAGCGTTCCTTTATATGCTGATCTAAATTAGTAGGGCTAGTGTGAAAGTAGCCTAAAGTCCATTGGACCTACCAGAGGAAATGATTCTGAGGGCCCACCCTCTGCTCAGGGTCCTGTTTTATTACAGCGTCCATTATTGTCAGAGCGCGGACCCAGCGGAGGATCCTGTGGTACTCAGTCCAAACATCATACTCTCTGCTAGGTCACAACTTAGAAACAGGAAACTTGTGTTTTCACATCCAGACAAAGTGGTTTATGAAGCTTTAATTAGTATGAAAAAGAGAAGAAGCTGAATGGGATGACGAGACTACACGAAGTAAAACAAAACCTTCCCCCGTCACATAAGATGAAATAGGAAATTATTAGTTTCAGGACTTATACAGGAAGAAATCGCTATAAAACACCTCATAGACCTGTGTTTCTGAACTCTGGCCCTAAAGTACCACCAACAGGTCATGTTTGTAGCATTTTCTTGGCTTCTACCAGGACATAGACCCTGGTCGCTGGAGGAGAGGTGCAATCATTGGCAACAGGGTTGTCCATCTGGATTATTATGAAATATCCACAGGCAAGCGTGGCCACCCCTCTATTCCTGGCGTTGTAAGACAAGGCCCCGTCCTCGAGATAGGAACAGGTCCCAGAGATGGTAATTTATGGTCAATACAGGGGAATACCCTCAGAATTGCCTTAAACATAAAGATAATATATTCACAGAAATATTAACAACAAAAGTATAGGTTCTGGAATAAGAACGGAAACTTTGATATATGAATACAGTGACTGGATCAAAGATCATATAGTTCAATATTTATCGCAGCGGGGCATACATCGTAAAGCTGCCCATACACATTAGAAGAACGCTGAAGGTCGGCCTGATGCGGTATTCATATCTAGCAGTAACAGTGAGATCTTACCCTCGGTATAACAATCTAGGAGAACAGGCCACCCGAGTCCTGTGGAGTATCTACTACAGAATCCTATTGAACCAAGTGTACGTCTCGCTCAGGGAGCGGGAGCTGTAGGACTTCACTGAGTCAGTCTATGCTGAAGAAGAAGGTAACTTTAAGAGCAGGACTCCCCTCTGACAATGCACAGATATTCTCTTCTTCTGGGAGTTGGCTATGGAAGACAAAAAGTGCTTTATCACATCTAAAACCAGCCGCTGATTGTGACTATACACTGGAAATCATCCCCTGTGCGTTGTGAACCTTACTTATGGTTTTTGCCTCAGCATAATTTTTTGCTCTCCTGGATTCAATAGAAATGTAATATCTATAAAGATTTGCGTATGAATCAAGTCAATGGTGGATCCTTCAGCATCATCTTAGAGATCCTAGCTTAAAGTTGAAGGGTCGTGACATTTGGAAACGTCGGTGAGTGTGCAGGTTCATGGATGTCACTGTACGTCACTATTCCATTTTTTTGGTGTATTGTTTATTTTTACATTTACATACTGCGCATGTGTATCTGTCATTGACCCGGGTAGATAAGGAATGTGAACCCTATGTGCCACAATCACATTGGTGCTAGCATAGGGATGAGCAAATCGATTTTAATGAATCGTTTCATCTCGCTAGCCAGAGTTCTTCGCCTGTGAGGGTCTGTCCCCATAGGTGAAGAGGCGCCCACCTGCCTGTTGATTGACGGGGCCGGACATCTGGTGCCTGCGCTGCTGCTCCAAGTAGTGTTGTAAGTGCAGAGGCTATGCTTCAGGAGCAGCCACTGTTCATGCGCCACTACCTGGAAGTGTAACAACGCATGGGCAGTCACAGTCAATGCTCCAGTTAGAGGCGGATTGGCTATAGACCTTACAGGAAAATTTCCCAGTGGGCCGATGCCCATGGGGCTACCCAAGCCCTCTTCTCTGTCACTGGCCAGGTACATAATGAGCTCTCAGTGGTAATTAACACTTTGAGAATCAGAAACTCATATATCCCACAAGCAACTGCGCATGTACTCTGAATTCAAGTGCCTCCTAAGCCCCATGCTCCATATCTTAATAAGAGAAAACTGCAGGACAGAAAATGGCATCTATTGATGACCACAACCGAAGGACAACTTGAACTGCTACTCAGGACAGCAGCACAGATGCCAGATGGATGGAGTCAGGCGAGATGTCCGGCCCTGTAAATCAACAACCAGGTGAAGAACTCTGGCTAATGAGACGAACATTGATATGCTCATTCTTATGCTAGCAATTCTGAATAAAGATGTAGAGTACCGCTACATGGTGGCATTTGTCGCGCAATAAAAAAGTTTAACATTTCTTGTAATGTACTTAAAGGGGTTTTGCCATCACATACAATGGGGGCATATCGCTAGGATATGCCCCCATTGTCAGATAGGTGCGGGTCCCACCTCTGGGACCGGCACCTACAATGAGAATGGAGGGGGGAAATTAATGGAGGGTGCACTGCGGTGGCTTGGCTATTTCCGTCTGCCCCATAGAAATGAATAGGAGCAGGTGCCGCGCGTGCGCGGTGCGCTCAAATTTGCTTGTATAGACCCGCACCTATCAGACAATGGGAGAAGAAATCTAATGAGTTGCTTGTTATAGTTTCCTAGGGGAGCAATTAAAATTAAATTCAAATCATCCTCCCTTTTCCCAAAATAAAAATGAAAATACATAAACAATTTTAAAAATAAACATCATAGGCATTGCCGTGGGCGAAAACACCTGTACTATTAAAATCTAAAAATATTTATCCTATACAGCAAATGCCTCCCACCAAAAACGAATAATAAAAAGTGATCAAAAATATCATTCAGACACGCATAAAAAAGTTATAGGGGTAAGAATATGGTGATGCAAAGAAAAAAAATAGTTTTTCCAAAAGTTTTTTTATTTTTTTTCAATCAAAATGCAAGAAAAACTGTACATGTGTGGTATCTTTGTAATCGTACAGCATCATGGCTGCCACTGAAAATGGAAACCACAACTCAAATGCAAACACAGCCTTAGGCCCGTTGCACACAACCGTATGCCCTCCAAGACACGCGGTCCGTGAGCGGGCCATATGTCCCGGAGTGGCATTGATCGTGCGCACAGCATCATAGATTACAATCATGTGGACTATTGTCCCGCACTCATATGATCATTGTAATCTATGATGCTGTACGCTCCCGTTCGCACTATCAATGCCACTCCGAAACATATGGCCCACTCACAGACTGCATGTCTCGGAGAGCATACGGTCGTGTGCAAGAGGCCTTAGGGTCCATTCACACGTCCGCAAAATGGGTCCGTATCCGTTCTGCAATTTTACTGGTGTGGACCCATTCATTTTCAAGGCCAGCAGCCTATCAGCTGCCTGAGCCATACAGTGCGGGGCACAGGCCGGTGTTCTGTGAAAAAACCTTACCCTGAAAAATAACCCTACCCCACGTGACTTCCAGGGGTGTGCCGTGGGTGCGCGCGAGGACACCGCGCATGCACCCACCACGCATGCGCTGTCAGGGGTAAGGAGATTTCACGGTATTTGTACATGTAAAATCTCCTTACCCTGCCACTGGGCACGCACGGATTTTCAAATCTCCCTTTAGATTTTAGATTAATTGCTGGCTGGCTTCTGTCAGGATCAGGTTGGTCTCTCCCTGCTCCTAGAAGGGGGTTGGTTGCAGCATATAGGGGGGCATTGTTTAATACAGGTGGTGGTGGTGTGTGCAGCATTTTTTTTTGGGGGGGTGGCATAGGAGCAGGGAGAGACCGACCTGATCCTGACAGAAGCCAGCCAGCAAGTAATCTAAAATCTAAAGTGAAGCCGGTATGTCCTACCAGTGCCGGTACTTTTTTTTTCTACTGGCAATATTAATTTCCGGTATTTTTCTACAAGGACCGCTTCCGTTGTGGGGTGCTCATTAGTACAGCCTTTAACTTTTAACTTTTAAATCACGCTTGAGTGTAGGTCCTGTCCTGAGCTTCCAATCAGCAGTGAGTGTTCACCGCAGCGCGAGCAAATGGAGGAGGTGAGTTATTTTTTTTATTTTTTTGCAGAAGCAGAGAAGAGGGGAACTAATAGGGGCACTACTCTTACTGGGGGGCACTAATGGGGGGCATTATTAATTCTGGGGGGCACTAATGGGGAAATTATTCTTACTGGGGGTACTAATGTGGGCATTATTCTTACTGGGGGGCACTAATGGGGGCATTACTATTACTGGGGGCACAAATGGAGGGAATAACTATTACTGGGGGGCACTAATGGAGGCATTAATATTATTGGGAGCCACAGTATGACAGCGACTTAACACCCTCTGTTAAGCCATGCCCCCACAACCACACCCCTTTGGGGTGTGGCTTAACTTGGCCAGTATTATTTGTTGGGAAAGGTGATAACCCTAACCCAAACCAATCATGAGAACGGGGAGCCTGTGCCCTGGGGGGCGTCCCTGAAATGAGCCGTGCCGGGCATGCGCACCATTCATCTCTGGTCACAGCACTCAGCTATTTTTGCAGCTCCCATACAGATGAATGGATGCATGTCCGACCATTTCGAGGGGCTCCATTCATTTCGAGGGGCCCTGTGGGGTATGCTGTCCCCGTTCTTTTGATCGGTGGGGGTTCCAGTGATAGGACTCCCACTGATCTAACCGTTATCCTCTATCTGGTTAAGGATTAATTCAAGTGAATTTCTGTCCGCGTGCTGTCAGGACTGCACCAGCATAGCACATGGACCCATGGTGGAAATCACACATCACACGACTGTTGGTTCGTGCAGAGAAACTCGCAGCGTGTACCACTCTCATCCATTTTCTGTCCAAGACTCAACCACTGAAGTAGGGGCGGACTGGGAAGTTAAAGTGGCCCTGGAAAAAATACTAAAAGTGGCCCCGTTTTGTAGTCGGGTCCAAAGTGATGGAAGGCAGGACCAACACAAGTAGGCGGGGCCAGCAATACCATAACGCAGCACATTATAGCACCCCAACAGAGCCAAATACCACATTCCTTCACAAAATACATTCCCAAAAACTTCCAGTGGCCGGCTGTGAGGAGGGCTCGGGAGGCCCCCTGGGAAATTTACGTGTCTATGGCCAATCTGCCCCTACATTGAAGTGAATCAATTGAAGGGAAAAAACGGATGTACCTCATTGTGGTGGCATAATTAGAACTGACTGGCTCCCACGGCAAATTTTTGAATGCCCCCCCCCCCCTTTAGCAGGAACCCGCTCTCTCAGACCAGGCCCAGCAGCCGCTCCGTCCGTTTCCTACAAATATATACTATATCATACCTCCAAACTTTTGAAAATAGCAAAGAGGGACAATATACGCGGTGTGCATGATGGCAGTTTTTTTCATACTAGGCCACGCCCAAAGCAGAATTACTGACTCCATCACAATTAGTGCTAGCATAGATGACAAATCGATTTTAATGAATCGTTTCATCTCGCTAGCCAGAGTTCTTCGCCTGTGAGGGTCTGTCCCCATAGGTGAAGAGGCGCCCACCTGCCTGTTGATTGATGGTGCCTGCGCTGCTGCTCCAAGTAGTGATGTAAGTGCAGAGGCTCTGCTTCAGGAGCAGCCACTGTTCATGCGCCACTACCTGGAAGTGTAACAACGCATGGGCAGTCACAGTCAATGCTCCAGTTAGAGGCGGATTGGCTATAGACCTTACAGGAAAATTTCCCAGTGGGCCGATGTCCATGGGGCTACCCAAGCCCTCTTTGTCACTGGCCAGGTACATAATGAGCTTTCAGTAGTAATTAACACTTTGAGAATCACTCAGAAACTCAAATATCCCACAAGCAACTGCGCATGCACTCTGAATTCAAGTGCCTCCTAAGCCCCATGCTCCATATCTTAATAAGAGAAAACTGCAGGACAGAAAATGGCATCTATTGATGACCACAACCGAAGGACAACTTGAACTGCTACTCAGGACAGCAGCACAGATGCCAGATGGATGGAGTCAGGCGGGATGTCCGGCCCGGTCAATCAAAAACCAGGTGAAGAACTCTGGCTAATGAGACGAACATTGATATGCTCATTCTTATGCTAGCAATTCTGAATAAAGGTGCAGAGTATCGCTACATGGTGGCATTTGTCGCGCAAAAAAAAAGTTGAACAACATTTCTTGTAATGTACTTAAAGGGGTTTTGCCATCACATACAATGGGGGCATATCGCTAGGATATGCCCCCATTGTCTGATAGGTGCGGGTCCCACCTCTGGGACCCGCACCTACAACAAGAATGGAGGGGGGAAATTAATGGAGGGTGCACTGCGGTGGCTCGGCTATTTCCGTCTGCCCCATAGAAATGAATAGGAGCAGGTGCCGCGCATGCGGGGTGCGCTCAAATTTACTTGTATGGACCCGCACCTATCAGACTAGGGTTGTTTCGGGTATCGAAGTTTCGATACCCAATCGATACTTTTCTCTGGTATCGAGCTCGATACCAGGATTAGTATTTTATCCATACTGGGCTGCGCTACTGCACAGCCCAGTATCAGAGAACGTGGCTGCGCCGCTCTCAGCGCGGCCGTGTTCTCCTCGGCAGCACAGGGAGAAGGAGGCAGTCTCTCCCTCCCCCTGTGCTGCTTCCACCAATAGAGCGAGAGGGGCGGAGGAGGAGGGGTCACTGGCCACCAATGAGGAGTGACGTCTACTATACAGATGCAGGCAGAAGAAACTCATTGCCGGCACCTGCCTGTGACCGGGCGCTGCGATCCGCGGCAATTAACCCTTCAGGTGCCACAATGAGTTTCTTCTGCCTGCATTTGTATAGTAAACGTCACTCCTCATTGGTGGCCAGTGCGCCTCCCAGTATTAAAGACATTGGCCAGTGTCCCCCCCCCTTTCCCCAGTATTAAATACATTGGTGGCCAGTGCGCCCCCCCCCCATCCCCCATTCCTCCCTCCCCCCAGTATTAAAAGCATTGGTGGCAGTGGCTACAGGGTCCCCTCACCTCCTCCTCATTGGTGGCAGTGATCGGAGCCCCAGCAGTCCTGGCTGCCATGGTCTGCTCCCTGCTGCTGGGTGCACAGAGCACAGGGCAGCAGGGAGAGGGTGAGATCCTATTCACCTTGATAGAGCTCTATCAGGGTGAATAGGATGAAAAGATCCCAGGTTCTAGCCCCTAAGGGGGAAATAGTTAATAAATAAACTGTAAAAAAAAAAATTTTAAAAAGTACACCAAAATATTAAGTATAAATCACCCCTTTTCCCAATTTTACATATAAAATATATAAACAATAAATAAAATATTACATATCGCTACGTCTCAAGTCCAAACTATTAAAAAAATCCTTTTTTTAAGAGGTGAACGCCCATAAAAGAAAAAAAGAAAAGAAAAACTGCACAATTCGCCATTTTATTTTAGTCGCCTTGTCCCCCCAAATAATAGGATCCTACTGTTGTATTATTGGCCGGACGTTCCAAAAAATGAGGAATGCACGCGGCTTTTTTTGGCATTTTTTTTTTTTTCCGCGGTATCGAATGGTATGGAGTATCACAATACTTTTTTATGGTATCGATGCCGAATCAAAATTTTGGTACCGAAACAACTCTATATCAGACAATGGGAGAAGAAATCTAATGAGTTGCTTGTTATAGTGGGTATACTGACACCCACCTATGTCTGCGGATGGAAATGGGAACGACCTAATCTAAATCCAGCCTAAGGCTCCATTCACACGTCCGTGTGTGTTTTGCGGATCACAGATCCGCAAAACACGGACACCGGCAATGTGCATTCCGCATTTTGCGGACCGCACATCGACAGCACTCTCATAGAAAATGCCTTTTCTTGTCCGCAATTGCAGACAAGAATAGGACATGTTCTATTTTTAGCGGAACGGAAGCGCGGACCCGCAATGCGGAACAGAATTGCGGACGTGTGAATGGAGCCTAATAAAGACTGGGGTTGAGCTGCTGGCACCCCCTTAGACTATTCAGAGGCATACTTAGACTATTCAGAGGCCTCCTAAAAAGCAAAGAGATTACTAATTAGAAGGCTTTGAGCAGAGTTCCCCTTTATTGCTATGATGGCACTGAGTCTCCGCACACATGTAACCTGATGCCACACACACACCTCTTGTGCAATGTTTGCAGATAGCAGCACTTGGATGCCATCCACAAGTTCACTCTTCAGTCTGGGCTGGAAGAAGAAGCAGGAGAAGCCTGGCACCAGAGACAGGAGAGGGCAGGCTCCAGCACAGACGGAGGGTGGGAGGAGGCTGCCCGGGCTGTGGGCACCCAGCACCGGCTCCAGCACTCGGGGTGACAGCGCCGAGCACACTGACACCTGGGAGGACGTCATCTGACAGAGCAGGAAGTGGTGGGAGGATGCACGGCGGCGCTGACATGGGCTAGAGGAGAGCGGCTGCCTCCCCAGAGCTGTCCAGCATGGCAGCATCCAGCAACTCCAGCCTGTCGGGCTCCTCACTCTCCTCAGGTAGGTGGCCCCCAGCAGGGACTTCCTGCAGAGGAATCAGCTGGAGTGTAGGTCTGAGTTTACCATATGTAGCAGAGCTGAGTTTGCCCTAGGTAGCACGTGTGAATCTGTAACATGTACATAGGAAGGCTGAATTCACCTGATGTAGCAGAGCTAAAGAGTTCAGCTACACAGCGACATGTGTCACGCGACAAAAAAGGCATGCAACATTTCACGCCATAGTGTTGCAATATGCCACAGTTACAAAATATCCGGACTTGTTGGATTTTGTCGCTCCTCACAGATGACACGCGACTTTTACTCAGTTGACTTTAATGTACGTCACGCGTCACACGCGACTCGCCTGCAACTTGCCTGTGTCATACATAGTCGTACATATTTTTGTATCGCGCAACTTTCCTGTGTCTTGCTGCGACCCGACAAATGTCGCCGTGTAGTGGTGAACCCTTAGGCTAGGGCTACACGACAATGATAGTCTACGGTGTCGCACTGCAACATGCGACATGCTGCGAAGCGACATTTTGGATGGGTTTTTGCGACAGTCGTGTCGCGTCGCAGTATGTTGCAGTGCGACACCGTAGACTATCATTATAACAATTGTCGCTACGACATCGGTGCGACAAAATGTCATCGCGTAGCCCTAGCCTTCAGCAACGCAAGGTCTGTAGTGGAGCGGAGTTTGACGGATGTAGGAGTGTTGACTGAGCGTGAACGTGCAGAGCTGAGTTTGAAAGATGAAGCAGAGCTTGGTGTAGCAGAGCTAAGTGTGTTAGATGTAACAGGGCTGTGTTTTTGGCTTTTATTTGGTGTTATCTCTTGGAAAGTCTTATATTCTGACAATATCACTGTTTATAGTCCATTTTAAAGAAAATATTTGTCAGGACTATCCCCCCAATGAGTGAATTTTCCACTCTATTCTGGGCAATAATTGCCTTCTTCTGCAAAACACTGGGGTGGCCACTTGTGCTGTTAGTGGACATTGTGCTGTTGCCTGATCTTATACACCCTGCCTTGGCTGCCGTCACCTATTCCTAACAATGTTGTATTTGCTGTATGAAAACAGCAGGTCAGACCTTCTCCTGCGCGATGGACCTGACCATGGCCGTGTTCACACAGCCTGGCAAATCCGCTCCCAGGGACAGTGTCAAAAGCCGCAGTGGATTTCTGCTGCTTCTTTCAACTTCCGTGCCGCGGGCCGGCTTACGGATTATCAGAATCCTGCTGAGGTTTCCCGTGGTGTCCTCGCAGAAACCTCGGCAAGAATGGACATGCTCTAAGAAGCCACACGTAAATCATCCGCGGCAGCATGAGCGGCAGTGCGGACTCCCACCGAAAACAGAATGGAAGGTGCGGAAACAACACAGGATTTGGTGCAGAATCCACTTTGAAATAAATGGTACAAAAAAATCCGCCATGTGAACAGAGCCTAATAATTTCCGTGCGGAATGTGCATTTAAAAATCCGTAACTCCTTCATTATTCCGAACTGATTTTTTCCGAGCATGTGTATAAGGTATGAATAATCCACTCACTCGTAACGCCGGTGACAGGTCCTGCCTGGATTTCAGCATGGAGTCTGCCTGTCCTGTACGTGTGAACATGCACCTTATAGACTGAGCTCGGCCATTGTGGGGAGGATACGTTTTCTTCTTAGGTCATAATTATTAATAATAATATTTTATTATAGAGGATAATATTCCTGTGTGAACAGAGGGGACAGAGCTGAGGGGTTCGAGACTGGCTGACAACTAGACGGATGAGATATATTTCCTCCTCCCGACTCTCTCCCTACTCAAGGCTACGGTAAGGAGGACCCCTCGTCTCTCCTGACATGGCGGTCTTATTAACTACTTGCATCCCCCATGTAATAACAATTCTGTAAATCTATTTGTATAACTTTATGTTGTACCATTCCACTATTATTCCTGCTAGCAGAGTATTAGTAAATTGCCAACAGTTTGCAATAAAGGTCCAGCTGGGTTTTACCAGTAGGGGGTGTGTCCCTCCACAGTCGGACACTATACAATCAGTGATGCCAGTTTTAGACTGTGCAGGGACAAGCCCCCAACTGGTAACACCCAGCTGGACCTTTATTGCAGCCTGCTGGCGATTCATTTATAAACTTATGATGTACCAGTCCAGTATTATTCCTGCTAAAAGTGTATGAATAAATTGCCAGCAGTTTGCAAAAAAGGTCCACCTGGGTTTTAGCAGTTGGGGGTGTGTCCCTCCACCGTCTGACACTATACAATCAGTGATGCAAGTTTCAGATTGTGGAGGAACATGCCCCCAACTGGTAACACTCAGCTGGACCTTTATTACAGACTGCTGGTAATTCATTTATAAACTTCTAGTAAGAATAATATAGTAATGGCGCAGCACAGAGTCATAAAAATAGATGCTCCAGAATTGTTATTACATGGGGAATGCAAGTAGTTACTGAAACAGACCTGGCAGGAGAGGCGACAGGTCCTCCTTAAAGGGGCTTTCTATGGTTGAACCAGTATCAGTGATAATTATTTAGCAGGTGGGATGCCATCGGGGAGAGACAAGTTATCTTGGTGCAAAGGACTCCTTTCCTTAGATCCAGAATAATCGCTGTCAGGCGGAGAATTATTCATGTAATTACGCCCTCTACCCTTCCACACCTATTCCTAGTGGTCTTCTTAAAGGGGTTTTCCAGTATTTAGATATGGATGGCCGAACCTCAGGATAGGTCATCAATAACAGAACGGTGGGGGTCCGACAATGCAGCTCCTATGAATGGGTGCTGAGACTGAAGACTACTTTGTATAGTTTATGGCTGACCAGTAGAGGAGCTGGGTGTCGGACCCCCACCAATCCAGAAAACCCTTTTAGTACATGCCCACACTATACACATGTGCAGTTCTCAATGCAGTGTGCCCGTACCCCAGCCCTTACACCATTATCCAGGGTCCTGACACAGAGTACCTTGTTTTATTTTTTATTTTTTTTACTAGCCCCCCCTCTGTTAATGGTGCCCTAGGCAGCAACCTACTGTGCCTGACCCACTTGCCAGCCCTGGGTGCGTGAAAGTTCTCAGGTAGAAAACCCTTTGAATACCCCTGTTTATCAGACCTTTGATGGGCAGTAACTTTGCCAGGGCGTTAACACTTAACCCCTACTTTACACCCATGTAGGTGACATCTTTCTATATGCAGTTCTATACTATACGTCGATGTTCATGTCATGGAGGGACTAATCTGCGATGCGGAGCTTGTCCTGTAAACGCTCGATTGGCAGCGCTCAGCTATTCTGCGGTAGCCCCCGGCAGAGCTGCCCCCGTTCCTGAATGACAGATGATTTGCCATTGTTGCCTATAACTAGACTGAAACTTGTCCTGAAGGGCAGCGTCTCGTCTCCTGGTGGCCGCGGCAGCGCAGGTTAGGCTGCATCCTGAGCGCTCGTTTAACCCTTTCCTTGTGTGAGCTTCGACCCGAGGCTAAATCTACACACATTCAGGCTTCAGTCGACAGACACACTCGCTGCTCGGCTGGGGGTCATTGACATCGCTGCGAGCACATTCAGGGGTTTTATCATTACTGTGCTGGGCTATTTTCTCACATAAGATACGGCGGACATATTTGGGTTAGGTTATCAGCGAAATTAAGTCAAGAGGCGCTACAGCAGAGAAAACAGAGCAATTAGTGGGCTGAGCATCTGCATAATGTATGGTTTATGGGTTTCCTTCCAACGTAGGACATTTCCTCATTTTCTTAAAGGGGTATTGTCCTCTCACAAAGCAATGATGGTCCGGGTCCGACCTCTGGGACACTTAGGGTGCCTTCACACATGGCAGAAAAATCTGAACTTGCCAGAAAATATGGGGCGCAAAGACCTACCCCATGTTATCCTATGGAGCTGAACAGCGTCAGTCCCCTCACCGTGGATAACATTCAGCAGTGTAAATCATGCGTTGTGGCTTTTCTGACGCAGAATGTCATCATCTTAATCCGTACGTAAGGATACGGCTACACAACGACGCGTGACAAAAGGGTACAAATACACTGTGATAATATACAAGTTATAATGCATCATGTCCCACAAATCTATACACCAGTCTGCTCTGCTCTTTCTGCTCTATAATATGCTGCCTGTAAACTGGAAAGCATTTTCATGGGGACATGGTTCCCGTTAACCTATTTCACACTTCATCATGGAGTCCTCAGCTGATGTCTCTGCCGGGAGGGTTTACTCATGGAAACCTCAGATGAATGCCACTAAGTGGTCTCCCCATAGGTGCCATAGTGTGTAGTACAGTCATCCTCAAAGTGCGACCCTCCAGCTTTTGCAAAACTACAACTCCCAGCATGCCTGAACAGGTATCAGCCTACAGCAGGGCATTGTGGGAGTTGTAGTTTTACAACAGCTGGAGGGCCGCAGTTTGAGGATGCCTGGCGTAGTATATGCTTTTTTACCGGATGCCTCTGTATGGACTAGCGCACTCTGCTGGTTGGATCGCACAGTAAAAAGAATTCTCCCTGTTGGACGCTATTTTGGCCTTAGTTCTGTTACCAACGTCCTATGGTTCAGTTTATATATGTGACCGGAGCACCTGTAGTGAATGTACACTGCTAACACAATGGGAAACAACCCTTAAAGGGATTTTCCACTTTTTAGATATCCTATCCTCCTGATAGGTCATTAGTATCAAATCGTGGGGGGGAGGGGTTCAACAGCTGACACCCCTATAGATCAGGGGTTCCACTTCCGACTGTATTCACTGTCATATGTCCGATGCTGGTGGCTGCCGCGAACAGCTGATTGATGGGGGTGCCGGATGTTAGACCACCACCAGTCTGGATGTGCCCTCAAAATCTAAAAGGTGCAAAACCCTTAACCAGCTTTTTCCTGTTCCAGAAGCCGAAATTTGAGTCAAAATTCCGTAGCATTGTCAGGCTTCTTCTTTGCCTGGAGAGGCTTTTTTACTGCACCGAGTATATGATATTCTCGGTGCAGTGCACTCGTTATGTTGGGCCTTGCTTACTAAATGGGGCACATTTATCAAGCTCGCCTCTTTTTTTGGTCTGACCTCTAATGTACGATAGGTTCCTATTCGCTAAGACTGGTCTAATTACTATGCGCAGAAAACTGTGGCGCAAATGAGCTGAAATAAGGCGCACATCTCCATGAAAGGCAAAATGTGGCGTAACTCACCACTCAGAACAGGCAGAAAAGTACGCCAGCCCTAGAGTGGAGAATAAATTAGACCCCTCTTACGACTAATAAGGCGCAATTACATAAATTGTTTGGAAAATAGGCGCAAAAGTTTTAAAACTTCCACATTACTCTTAGGGCTCATGCACACAAACATATTTTCTTTCTTTGTGCGTTCCATTTTTTTTTTTCAAACAGTATGCGGAACCATTCATTTCAGTGGGTCTGCAAGAAAAAACAGAAGTTACTCCGTGTGCATTCCGTTTCTGCATGTCCGTTCCACAAAAAGAATAGAACATTATTGTCTGCATTACGGACAAGGATAGGACTTTTCTATTAGGGACTAGCTGTTCTGTTATAGACACGGACGTCATCCGTATTTTTTGCATATCCGTGTTTTGTGGACCGCAAGATACATACAGTTGTGTACATGAGCCCTTAGGAAAGTTTGAAAACTGCAGTGAAAATCTAAGAGTACAACCACACGGTCAGGTTTCCACATGCAGTTTTTGGAAGCCAAAACCAGCAGTGAATTAAAAAAATTTAAGCCGTATCTGTCCTTTATGCTGGTTTTGGCTTCATGCAGAAACCTGACCGCGTGGCTTTTTTTGCCGCCCTGTGGACAGCTATCGGTAAAGGATGGAGGTGTTATCAGTGACTGATAGCATTGTGTAGTATATGTCAGTCACTGATAACACCTCTTCCCTGTACCAATAGCTGTTAGAAAAAGCAAAGATATAAATGTATAAATTACAAGTTTTCCTGATTCTTTTCTTACAAAACTATGGGACAGATTTATCAAACTGGTGTAAAGTAGAGCTTGCTTAGTTGCCCATAGCAACCAATCAGATTCCACCTTTCATTTTCCAAAGGAGCTGTCCAAAATGAAAGGAGGAATCTGATTAGTTGCTATGGGCAACTGAGCCAGTTCAGTTTGATAATTCTCCCCCTATATCTCAATCTGCTCAGCTCCTCCTGCTCTATAACATGGTGCTTTCAGATTACACTGCATTTTGTGGGGACAGGTCCTCTTTAACAACCGTCCACATGGCCATTTACAATGAACACTGAATGAAGCTGATAGAATACGGCTGCATCCTGCGGCTTCTCGGCCAGGCCATGACGACCACTTCTAAGTTTCCCGGTCATCTGTGTCTGATGAAAATGATGGAATTGGGCAATGTTGGCTGTCCCCTGTTGGGCACTTCTCGCACACATTGTAATAATGTGATGTTTATGGATGTCTTATAGGGAATCTGTCGCTACATACCTCCATAGTAATGGACGTGCAGTGTCAGATGTCCGCAGGTCTCCTGATTCACACGCTGATGCCCCCATCCAAATCGGTGCCCTCATTCCTGAGAAATCAGTGATTTTATGATATGCTAATTAGCTGCTTGGAGCAACGAGGGCGGCACCGTTTCACCTCATTGCACTGAAAGCCCTGCTCAATATTAATGTCTCCCCCCAAGCTTTGAGTAACAGGCCAAGCAGGGCAGATGTAATCCCGCCTAGCCCTGTATTCTCACGGATGTGTGGTGGCGCTTCGGGAATTAGTGCACGCACAGTGCAACCCTAATGCTTGCCAAGGCTATGTAGTACAGCAACTTCCACCCTGGCAAGCATCAGGGCTGTACTGCGCATGTGCCAATTCCCTGTGGCCCAAAAGCAGGGAGGGAAGGGCTTTTGGTGCAACAAGGTGCAATGGTGATGCCCTCATTGCATTCTCAGACAATGGAGGCATATCGCCAGGATATGCCCCCATTGTCTTTTAGGTGCGGGTACCAACCGCTGGGACCCGCACCTATATCGGAAACGGATCTCTGCAAATTTGGTCAAGTTTCTTGTATATCTTTAAATGGAAACTGTCAACAAGCCAAGATCTGTTTAGATTAGGATATCAGTATGATGTTCTGGCCTAATGTGGGGAAAAATATTGCCTCAAAATGGCCCCAGAAGTGCCAACCAGTAGCTAGACATTGTTTGTGGGGGCAGGCTTACTGGCGGGTATTTAGTGGGTTCACTATTACACAGAGAGCCCTTCCTGATGACAGGCTCCCTTTAACAAAGTTAATTGTCAGTGATTTGACTACTCTGCATTATAGTTATACATTTGTGGTGTTGTAAAATAACTTTCATAAGAACTAATGAGATCCTGAAGTGCTTTCCTGCCAGCGATTTATTACAGCCGCCCGCTTGTTTTGCCATGTCAGCGTTTTGTGAGGTTATTTGGTAGAAGGGGAACCCATAATTATTGATTTGTTTTTATTTAATTCAGCGGCAATTATAATCGGACCTTTAATTTTTAATATATCTGAAGTTGGATCTCTCCTGTAAAGCTGCCTCTGCGCCGCTGTCCAAATCCGATCACCAGGGATATATCCTCTGCCTGACACGTGACTTCCCGGGCCTGCACATATTAATCAATGCCCTTCTGTTGTGACCGTATGTCTGCCTTTACGTTGAGACCACGTTCCGAGAAGCTTTTTACCGTTCATGTAATTATCTTATATCCTTATGTTCTGGGTTTGAACTCCAGTGTATAGTCTGAGTTCCCGGCAGGTGATTGCAGGAAAAAAGTATTTAAAGGGCATCTGTCAGCAGATTTGTCCCTATGACACTGGCTGACCTGTTACATGTGGACTTGGCAGCTGAAGGCATCTGTGTTGGTCCCTTGTTCATGTGTGCCCGCATTGCTGAGAAAAAGCAGTCTGATCTGCAGGCAGTACGTTATAGAGCAGGAGGAGCTGAGCAGATTGATAGATTTTTATAGTAAATGTAGCCACCTAAATCTCTGCTCATTCTGAGCTAAGGAGTCATGTGGGCGGTCATACGCCATGACTGGCATCTGTCTGAGTATGGACACTCACACAGGGAAGGCTGTCCATCATGGAGTAGGACCACCCACATGACTCCTTAGCTCAGAATGAGCAGAGATTTAGGTGGCTACATTTACTATAAAACTATATCAATCTGCTCAGCTCCTCCTGCTCTATAACGTACTGCCTGCAGATCAGACTGCATTTTCATGGGGACAGATTCCCCTTCCTGACCAGCGCCATAATAGTTCGGCGCTGGTTGGGTCTTTAAAGATGGCGCCCACTGCGGATGCCATAGCCGCGGTGACCGTCTGCTTTTTATAGCAGACACCCGCGGCTCATGTCCGCAACCGGCAGTAATGCCAATCGCGGACATTAAACCCCCAGATGTTAATAGCGTCCTGGCTGCCATAGTAACCTGAAAGCATTTTGAAGACTGATCAGTGAAAGAGGCCTTACTGAGAAGGCTGCACATGCTCAGTTTCATCCGTCAACTGCCTCCTGAGCTGTGATAGGGAAAGCATGGACACGCCCCCTGAGCTGCAGCAGAAAACACAGTCCCCTTGAGCTGTCAGCTTGATATAAATCTACCAGTGCAATGAAGCGGAGATCTCCTAATAGAAAGAGATGGTCATGTACTATATGATATCTGATTTTTAGATATGTAAGGAACTGCCCATAATTTATCCTAACATTTTAGACAAGGCACATCCTAGGTAGAAATACCAGACCTCACACAAGGGTGGCGCTGTTTCTAAATAAAAAGAAGATCCCTTTTTTCTAATTGTGGAAAACCCCTTTAACACTAAAGATGGGATCATCTTCTTGACACTGAAATTTCCTTCTTCAGTATTCCAGAAAGAAACGATAATCAGGCCACACGTGGAAAACGTGGGCGCTGAATTATTGGATTTTGAGCTCATGCATCAAATACATATCGTCTGGACGTGTGGAATGTAAAATGCAGCAGTCTCTCAGTCATGATGGGAGGTCTCCTGTGCCTCGGCATCAAAACTTCTGATAGATGCCCTCACGTCAGAAGAGCAGATGTCATCTAGTCCGGGATATCTCCTGTGACCTTCCAGAGCTGAGCTATAAGTGCATGGTGCCATATGAGCAATAACACAGAAATGCAACAGCACTCTGCAGCCAGCACTCTGCCCTGCCTCTATGCTAGAGTTTAACAGAGGTGTCAGTGTACATTTTGATCAAATGTATGAGTGGCTTATTACTTTTTGATCAAAACGTACACTAACGCCTCTGACAACTTCTAGCATAGAGGCAGGGCAGAATGCTGGTTGTAGAGTGCTGTTGTATTTCTGTGTTTGTATGTATATTTTACCATGGCTACGTGCACCTGCATACAGGGACGTGCTGACTGACCCCCTTTTTTTCTTGTGTAGTATATGCTGGAGGTGTGGCGTCCTCCATTCAGTCGTGCACACCTGACTAGTTTGTCTGCCCTAGAGGCTGGTTTTAATCAGAGTAAGTATAAAACTGAATTTGCACTCATAGGGCCAGATTTATCATTAGTCTAAGTCACTTTTCTGGAGTTGAAAAGTCGCAAAAAATTGCGCAAAAAGCCAAATTGCGCATTTTTTTGCGACTTTTGAAGACTTACGCCACTCACTCCAAAACCAAGTTTATGGGCGTTTTGTCGTATGTAAATCACTTGCAAGACAGATTTATTATTGCGACTTTTTAAATAGTCGCAAAAAAGTCGCAAAAAATTGCGCAAACTCACTCCACTCATGACCATGCTTATGTTTGACAAAATCACTTTTTTAAAATTGCGACTTTTCCAAAGACAAAGCCAAAATACAACTAGGAACCAGAAATACACCAGATTTATCAACCTCTGAAAGAGCCCATGATAAATTTGACTTGACTCAAATACACATACGCCTTCTTTGAAAGTGGAGTGAACTGCAAGAGTAATGATAAATCTGGCCCATAGTACCTACTAGTAGCCATTTGGGTCGAGGAGTACATAGTGGGCTCATCATGCATGTTGGTACCTGCATCCCTGGATCTAATGGAGGCTGTTATGGCACCAGAAAGGGTTAATAAGCATGGTGGATCCTAGCATGCATGCTGAGCCCGCACTCCCTGGATTTTATGTGGCTGTCATGGCCCATATCAGGTAGTGTTTAGCGTTAGGACCACTCATAGAGGCGGCCTTGGCGCGGCGAGTGGCTTATTACTTTTTGATCAAAATGTACACTGACGCCTCTGTTAAAATGTAGCATAGAGGCAAGGCAGAGTGCTGGTTGCAGAGTGCTGGTTGCAGAGTGCTGGTTGCAGAGTGCTGGTTGCAGAGTGCTGTTGCATTTCTGTGTTTGTATGTATATGTTGCCATGGCTAAGTGCACCTGCATACAGGGACGTGCTGACTGACCCCCTTTTTTTCCCATGTAGCATATACTTGAGGTGTGGCATCGTCCATTCAGTTGTGCACACCTGACTAGTTTGTTTGCCCTAGAGGTTGGTTTTAATCAGAGTAAGTATAAAATTGAATTTGCACTCACAGTACCTACTAGTAGCCATTTGGCTCCAGGAGGAGTACATAGTGGGCTCAGCATGCATGTTGGTACCTGCATCCCTGGAATAAATGGAGGCTGTTATGGCCCCAAAAATGGATTAAATGGAGGCTGTTATGGCCCCAAATATGGCTTAATAAGCAGGGTGGATCCAGCATGCATGCTGGGCCTGCACTCCCTGGATTTTATGTGGCTGCCATGGCCCATAACAGGTAGGATTTAGCGTTGGGACCACTCATAGATGCGGCCTTGGTGCGGCGAGTGGCTTATTACTTATTGATCAAAATGTATACTGACACCTCTGAAACTCTAGCATAGAGGTAGGGCAGAGTGCTGGTTGCAGAGTGCTGTTGCATTTGTATGTATATTTTGCCATAGCTGCATGCACCTGCATACAGGGACGTGCTGACTGACCCCCCCGCCCCCCCCTTGTGTTTCTGTGTAGTATATGCTGGAGGTGTGGCGGCCTCCTTCCAGTCGTGCACACCTGACTAGTTTGTCTGCCCTAGAGGCTGGTTTTAATCACGGTAAGTATAAAACTGAATTTGCACTCATAGGGCCAGATTTATCATTAGCCTAAGTCACTTTTCTGGAGTTGAAAAGTCGCAAAAAATTGCGCAAAAAGCCAAATTGCGCAATTTTTTGCGACTTTTTGGAGACTTATGCCACTCACTCCAAAACCAAGTTTATGGGCGTTTTGTCGTATGTAAATCACTTGCAAGACAGATTTATTATTGCGACTTTTTAAATAGTCGCAAAAAAGTCGCAAAAAATTGCGCAAACTCACTCCACTCATGACCATGCTTATGTTTGACAAAATCACTTTTTTAAAATTGCGACTTTTCCAAAGACAAAGCCAAAATACAACTAGGAACCAGAAATACACCAGATTTATCAACCTCTGAAAGAGCCCATGATAAATTTGACTAGACTCAAATACACATACGCCTTCTTTGAAAGTGGAGTGAACTGCAAGAGTAATGATAAATCTGGCCCATAGTACCTACTAGTAACCATTTGGCTCCAGGAGGAATATATAGTGGCCTCAGCATGCATGTTGGTACCTGCATCCCTGGATCTAATGGAGGCTGTTATGGCACCAGAAAGGGTTAGTAAGCACGATGAATCCAGCATGCATGCTGGGCCTGCACTCCCTGGATTTTATGTCGCTGTCATGGCCCATAACAGGTAGGATTTAGTGTTAGGACCACTCATAGAGGCGGTCTTGGCGCGGCAAGTGGCTTATTACTTTTTGATCAAAATGTACACTGACGCCTCTGATAAACTCCAGCATAGAGGCAGGGCAGAGTGCTGGTTGCAGAGTGCTGGTTGCAGAGTGCTGGTTGCAGAGTGCTGTTGCATTTCTGTGTTTTTTCATGTATATTTTGCCATGGCTACGTGCACCTGCATACAGGGACGTGCTGACTGACCCCCTTTTTTTCTTGTGTGGTATATACTGGAGGTGTGGCGTCCTCCATTCAGTCGTGCACACCTGACTAGTTTGTCTGCCCTAGAGGCTGGTTTTAATCAGAGTAAGTATAAAAACTGAATTTGCATTCATGGTACCTACTAGTAGCCATTTGGCTCCAGGAGGAGTACGTAGTGGGATCAGCATGCATGTTGGTACCTGCATCCCTGGATCTAATGGAGGCTGTTATGGCACCAGAAAGGGTTAATAAGCATGGTGGATCCTAGCATGCATGCTGAGCCCGCACTCCCTGGATTTTATGTGGCTGTCATGGCCCATATCAGGTAGTGTTTAGCGTTAGGACCACTCATAGAGGCGGCCTTGGCGCGGCGAGTGGCTTATTACTTTTTGATCAAAATGTACACTGACGCCTCTGTTAAAATCTAGCATAGAGGCAAGGCAGAGTGCTGGTTGCAGAGTGCTGGTTGCAGAGTGCTGGTTGCAGAGTGCTGGTTGCAGAGTGCTGTTGCATCTCTGTGTTTGTATGTATATTTTGCCATGGCTACGTGCACCTGCATACAGGGACGTGCTGACTGACCCCCTTTCTGACCCTTTTCTGTGTAGCATATGAGCAATAACTTTCATCTAAAAACTAATAATGAAATAATGACACTAACTGTATAATGGTGCAAAATGGCCGCGGTCCTTTATTAAGGGTCAAATAACATAACAATCATAAAACCATAAATAATTAATTCATTAATAAATTATTAAATAACCATTAAGCAATCAGTAAATCCACAATTGTCCTCCCAGCAAAGCTGGGTGACTAACTCCCCTCTAAGGCCCCATTCACACGTCCGCAATTCCGTTCCGCATTTTGCGGAACGGAATTGCGGACCCATTAGTTTCAATGGGGACAGACGATGTCCCGGCCGGGTCCGCATTTGCGGATCCGCACTTCCGGGTCCGCAATCGCGTTCCCGAAAAAAATAGAACATGTCCTATTCTTGTCCGCAATTGCAGACAAGAAAAGGCATTTTCTATGAGAGTGCCGGCGATGTGCGGTCCGCAAATTGCGGAATGCACATCGCCGATGTCCGTGTTTTGCGGATCCGTGGATCCGCAAAACACACACAGACGTGTGAATGGGGCCTAATTCTGGACTTTTGTAAGGGAGGGCGGGCGGGACGACGACTTCTTCTTTCAAGCTCAGCGACGGACAAACTCCAGGCCTGCTGACCACTTCTATAAATCCTTCAAATTCCCGCCAGTGGGACTTGACTGACCAATCAGAAGAGGGGCAGAAAACAGGTACCCCAGTAACAGGTAGGCAACGCTGCACCAATCACAGTCCTTCATTAAATCACCTCAGATGAGCTGTAAAATATAATGGCAGAAAGGAAAGAACAGAAAGGGAAAAGGGGAGGGGAAAGAGTGACAGAGCTACAACACCCAGCATGCTCAATGTCACCATGGTGGGGACTCCGGCATACGCCTTCGTACCCACTATCATTATAAAGCAGCGCTGCATGTAGAGCTCCTAAGAAATGTGCCTTTATCCCTCATGCAGAACGTACATGTAAGTGGTACTATTTACCGTGCAGCATGAAGCCGCCCTGGTAAAGCCTCCATATTAGCTGCAGTTATTTATTCCGCTTTTGCTGTTACATGCGCTGTCCTCTCATACTACATCCTCGTTTCATATTATCTGCTTCTCCTTTTTATATAATCGCACTATACCTGACCACAAGTAAAGTTCCACCTTTGAATGACATTCGCTTTATAGGCTGCAAATGTAAAGCAGAACTTTTTTCTTTCTTGTGTAGCTTTTTTCAGTTGATCTTTTTTAGTAGATTTTTTTAGTTGATTATTATTATGATCTTTATTACTGTTTTAGGCTACCTTCACAGTAGCGTTTTTGCCTGATTCGTTACTGATAACACAGCCATCTGCATCAGTTATGAACGGATCCGGTTGTATTATCTTTAACATTGCCAAGACGGATCCGTCATGAACTCCACTGAAAGTCCATGGGGGACAGATCAGTTTTCTATTGTGTCAGAGTTAAATGGATCCTTCACCATTGACTTGCATTGTGGGTCATGACGGATCCGTTTTGCTCCCCATTCCATGACGGAAAGAAAACCGCAGCACGTTGCTCTCCGATACGGGAAGACAACCAAATGGAACAGAATGCATTTTGGAGCACTCCGTTCTGTTCAGTCACGTTTTGTCCCCATTGACAATGAATAGCGACAAAACTGAAGCGTTTCTCTCCTGTATTGAGATCCTATGATGGATCTCAATACCGGAAAATGTAAACGCAAGTGCGAAAGTAGCCTTAGACATTGGTCTCATGGTTTCCATTTTGAAAGGACTCACGATGAATATAACCGATTCTCTTAAAAGAAAAAGTTCCATTTTCTCACTGGAAACTGTCAGCAATCACACTTGTTTCTGCTGATGGGACATTAACTCCATTATTGTCACATGTTGTGCCCAGAGTAGCAGTCAAAAATGCATTCTACATTTTTCAAAGCAGCACCTGAATACTATTGTAATTGGATGTAATTCAAAATTTAGTATAGCCACTGATTTATTCCGTGAAATATATCTCTATATTGCCACCTGGTTTATATAAAATTCGGACCGCGCATGTAATCTAAGTGAAGTAAAACAGTTTCCTTCCAAAAGGTTTTCGAGGTCTGCAGATGTCCTATATCTGGATATCCTGCAAATAATTACAAAAAGAATATGGTGTAGATCCGTGTGGTATTATCACCCTGTGGTGCACTGCTTGTACTCACACAAGGCTTCACTGGTAATCAACGTATCAGATGCGTCCTCCACAGTTCCTTGGGTTCCTTGTAATGGATATCCACACTTGCACGCCGGAGCAGAGGACTGGCCGGCAACCTCACATGCAGATGACTCCCGGTGGGTCTGCTGGTTATCCGAACTTCTTTT
The DNA here is from genome assembly GCA_033119425.1 of Bufotes viridis. Classification (NCBI taxonomy): domain Eukaryota; kingdom Metazoa; phylum Chordata; class Amphibia; order Anura; family Bufonidae; genus Bufotes; species Bufotes viridis. The sequence goes on along the minus strand of CM065593.1, from coordinate 318,182,386 downwards.
GTTCAAATAGTTCCTGTGGATACAAGTGGCTCCCACCGTTCAAAATTTAGTATAGCCACTGATTTATTCCGTGAAATATATCTCTATATTGCCACCTGGTTTATATAAAATTCGGACCGCGCATGTAATCTAAGTGAAGTAAAACAGTTTCCTTCCAAAAGGTTTTCGAGGTCTGCAGATGTCCTATATCTGGATATCCTGCAAATAATTACAAAAAGAATATGGTGTAGATCCGTGTGGTATTATCACCCTGTGGTGCACTGCTTGTACTCACACAAGGCTTCACTGGTAATCAACGTATCAGATGCGTCCTCCACTGTTGTTTGAAAGTGTGTTTGATCCCACTACACTCCTCGGACCTGCAGCTTTTTTTGCGGACTGGTGATATACTTTGTTAAGTATTAACTGTTTTTGTACTGCAATATTGCCACCTGGTGTTTGTTCTTTTCCTTATTTCTCTGTCCACCTCTGTAACATCACTGAGGTGCACACACGTGCTCAGTTCCATCCTTCAGCTAACACGAGCTGTATCTACTGTTAGAAGCTGTGACAGTTAGGCCTCATGCACACGACCGTATGTGTTTTGGGGTCCGCAAATTGCGGATCCGCAAAAAAAACGGATGACGTTCCGTATGGCATCCGTTTTTTTTGCGGATCCGTTATTTTTGCGGATCCATTGTAATAATGCCTATCCTTGTCCGCAAACTAGAAAAAATAGGACATGCTCTATTTTTTTGCGGAACGGAAAAACGGACACACGGAAACAGAATGCACACGGAGTACCATCCGTTTTTTTTGCGGACCCATTGAAATGAATGGTTCCGCATATGGTCCGCAAAAAAAACTGAACGGACACGGAAAGTAAATACGTTCGTGTGCATGGGGCCTTACAGGGAGAGAGCCGAAGCAGAAAGGACATGTCCTCTGGTAAAGGACAAACCCCTGAGCTGTGAGAGGGAGAGAGCTGAAGCAAAAAGGGCATGCCCTCTGAGCTGTGATAGAGAGACCTGGAGCAGAAAGGAACCCCCTTCCTTCTGAGCTCCGATAGGGAGAGAGCTGGAGCAGAAAGGACATGTCCTCTGAGAAAGGACAAACCCCTGAACTGTGGGAGGAAGAGAGCTGAAGCAAAAAGGGCATGTCCTCTGAGCTGTGATAGAGAGACCTGGAGCAGAAAGGACCCCCCTTCCTTCTGAGCTCCGATAGGGAGAGAGCTGGAGCAGAAAGGACATGTCCTCTGAGAAAAGACAAACCCCCTAAACTGTGAGAGGAAGAGAGCTGAAGCAAAAAGGGCATGTCCTCTGAGCTGTGATTGGAAGAGACCTGGAGCAGAGAGGACATGCTTCCTGAGAAAGGAAACACCTCCTCAGCTGTGATAGTGAGAGAGCTGAAGCTGAAAGGACACCCCCCCCCCCCCGACCTGCCAGCCTGAAATAAATCTAGCAGAGCAATTGGAGCAATAAATGGGGGGGGGGGGGGGGGGAATTTCTGGATACATGTGAGGGCTGGTTCTAACTATATGAGGTCTGGTTTAATTTTTTACAATAATCATGGGATAACCCCTTTAACTGCCCCATGGACAGCCCCATTTCAGCAGGCAGTCTGGCTGGCGATCTGTTTTGTGCTGTGATAAACGGAAGGGGCTTCCATGCGAGGTGCCTTGTTGTATGACGTCCGTCTGCTGAAATGGGACCCCTTTGTGATCCTAAATAAAAATAGCAATACAAAACAGGCACAATCTGCAGCTAAAGGTACGCTGCCTGTTCACACAGCGCTCTGAACGCCAGGTGAGGGGGCCTATTATGGTTCAGTGCGTTCAGCATTTACTGTCTTCATGACAGTGAGATGTCAGAAGGTTTGATCAGTGGGGGTACGGATGCTGAGACCCCCACGATGGATAAAATGAAAGGGGAGAACTGCTCACTGGAGCACTGTGCCTCTTCCGCTGTGATCGACTTTGCGAAGGGGCACAGATGAGCCCTTCCACTTAGCACCAGGACCCCCACCGATCAAGATTTTTGACATGATTCTTTAAAGGGGTTTCCAACAAATAAAAACTAATGAAAAAAAAAAACTGAACAAAAAGACATCTTTAAAAGGGCTTATTCACACGAACGTATGGGTTGCGTTTACATATTGCAGACCGCATATGCGGATCCACAATAAACGGACACCGTTCCGTGTGCATTCCGCATCACAGATGCGGATCCATTCACCTAAGTGGGTCCGCCAATCAGGAGATGCGGAGCGGTGCGGAACAGAAGCACGGAGCGGAACCCTACGGAAGCACTACGGAGTGCTTCTTTGGGGTTCCGTTCCTTACTTCCATACCGCAAAAAGATAGAACATGTCCTATCTTTTTTCGGAACGGAGGGATGCGGACCCATTTAAGTTGATGGGTCTGGATCCGTCCCGGAGGCCTCACGAGCGTTCTCTGTGCATTGGGGACTGCAAATTGGGAACACATACATTCGTGTGAACGAGCCCAAAGACATTTTTATTTGCTAGTCAACCCTTTTAACCCTTTGTGGCTATGATATATGCCATTGTTTTAAGTGCACCTGTCACATGCCTGTAGACATTCTGTTGTACTCCAGAGTGAGTGGCGCTATTTACCGAGGTCCTCTTCCATGGTTAATATGGGGGGGGGGGGGGGTCCTACCGCGAAATGGGGGGGGGGGGCTCACTGATAATATCCTTAAGCCCTAATAGAAGATAAGGACATAGGCTGCCTTGCAGGATTACGCCGTTATTGTTTCTTTTTTTGAATCTTGACAATACACATGATTGTGGAATAATCACGCAGTATTGGCTTGTGTGATTTATTGGTTGCGAGGTGATTTATGGAATATTTTCCGTTTTAATCAGCTAATAATTCCGCCTTTGTGCTCTGAAATACTTTGGAGATTAGAGGTAATTACTTTTCCTTCTGATGACTTTGGGCAGAACAGAGATGAAGCTTCTTTTCTCGTAGATGAGAATTTGCCGTTATTGATTAATTGATCGGTTCCTCCTCAGCTATTGTAAGGTATTGTCTACGGTCGGCTTCCTAGAGCTCTGCAGTTCTAACAATCGGGATCGACTCACAAAAACATCGCATTTTTGACACTGCAGTATTTTGCTATCACCCTTCACACATTTCATTTTTTTTCTTGTGTGATTAAACGCATTTTGCGTAGATGACCTACAATGCAAAACGAGCCCCTACAATCGCAGTACCCCAGGCTTTTTGTCATAGAGTGGTTCATTGATTGAGCTTAATTCAAGGGCATTATTTGAAGATGCCTGAGAATTCGACTACAGGACTGCTGCCATGGCTGAGATGAGTAGTGTTTATCCAAAAATCATCATAGTGCTGTAAAGAAGAACTCACAAAACATTTCTCCCCTTCATTTGTGTTTGTGATCAGCGCACATTAAAAGAGCTTCACATCCGCATTGACTATTCTCATACAATTCCATCAGAGAAAAACGGAAAAAATACGCATCCATTTTAATCCCTGTTTGTGCTGATTTTTAGCATTACTTATGCTCAGTTAGGCTCCCTGCTCACAACTATATTTTTGGTCTGCATCCGATCCGCACTTTTTGCGGATCTATTTAATTCAATGGGGCCACAAAAAATGCAGACAGCACGCCGTATGCAGTGCTCTTGCATATGTCCGTTCTGCCGTCCCACAAAAAAGATAGAACTTTTTCTTATCTGTTTTGTGGACAAGAATAGACATAGGGCGACTTGTCCGAAAAAAGGCTGTCTAGCTGAAACGCGTCACATCTGCCAGTGTTTTGTTTATGGCAATAAAGTGAAGATTTATTTGAGTCAAAAAGTGAGTGCTGATCCACTTTTACTTAGATGTACGGGCCTGCAACCCAGGATACAAGCACCATCTTCTTCCTCCAGACTGCCGACTGATTATTTCTACGTATTGTTAACATAGGTCAGGACATGCAGAACGCACGGGGACTGTAATCATCTTTTGCGTATCCACAATTTGTGGACCGCAAAACGGATATGGTCTTCTGCATGGGGCCAAAGTATTAGGTTTCCTCTATATTTGGCGAAAGAACCTTTCTTTCCACCAAAAGTAACGGATACATGATGGAATACGGCTTTCTGTTTTTTGTTTTTTTACATTTTAGTCAATGGATGGCAGACAGAAAAAAAAGTTTTCCATTTGCGTCCATCATTAAGTCCATTTAACTGGTCATTTTTGTCTGTTTTTGGAATAATGTGAAGCCAACACAGATGAGAACAAGACCCGTGTGGGTGCTTTATTAGTAATTAGCCTCCGTTCAGTCCTTCTGTTTGGCCACATGACCCAATCCTACAAAAGTCATTGTTTCTATGCATTACTATGAGGGTATGTTCACACGATTAAGATCCACTGGGGTGGAGGGGAACACCAAGGGAGGGCGGGGGGTTGATGGGAGGGGGGGTGACTAGGGGTTCTCGTATCAGCTATTGAAAAATTGGTATATCATGGTGATTTAGGTCACCATTTATATGCTCTTGATTGTATCTTAGTTCTAGAATGTCCAAAGCTAATTATTGTATGCAAATGATGTTATTCATCTTTGTCCACTATGCATTAATCCTGTTTATTATGTGGGACATATGGTAAACTTAATAAAAATTATATTTAACAAAAAAAGATCCACTGGGGATTCTGTCGTGGAAAACCCCACCTACAGCCTCCCATTGACCTAAGTTGAGCAAAAACGCCACCATGTGCACACGGTAGCGTTCTTTTCCGTTACTAATTTCAAATCCGTTTCAGACGTGTTACTTCTTAGAAGTGGCTTGAGGGTGTTTTTTTAAGTCAATTGGAAAGCAGGAAAAAAAGCTAACGTTTTTAGCAGTGTTTCTGCCACCAAACACGCTTCTGAATTTTCCTAACCTAGGGCTGGATTAGAATTTTTTTTTCCACTGCTTCATTTGATAAAAGTTGTTTCTTTAGAGGGTAGACTCCTGGCCAAGTTTCCACCTCCAGTAGAAGAGGGGATAATCCCAACTAAGACTTGGCCCCCTCTTGCCCTGGGCCCCATAGCAGTCGCATGGTCTGCCGCTATGGTAGTTACGTCCCTGCCTCTAAATCCACCACCAAATTAGAAAACTACCACCAAAAACAACCTATTTTCAGCTATTAATGCTTTTTCTGCTGTGGATTTTGCTGTGTGAATATATCCTGAGAATGACTTCTTATAGGAATACATAGAGAAACTAATTTCCGGTCCACACATCATAGGCTGCAGGAACTGGATAGTCAATGTTAGTAACTAAAAGGACATCCCAATCCCTTTCCACACACATCTCGTGGCATTAGAGGCGGGGCTTGTTAAGAGCTCATTTTCATCCCTTTCTTCCCAGAATTTCAGAGGCGCATGTATGGCCTATAGGAGTCCTCATGACAACGAAGGTGCTCTCTCCCCTAAGAAGAGGTAGTACCCCCCCAAATCCTGACAGGCCTCTCACCTAATTAAGCCTGTACTCTCTGCTCTGCACTGATGAGGGGCAATCATCCCAAATTGAATGTCCGAGTCATGTCTCAAGGCCTATTTAAAGTTTTGAACATTGGCTTATAGGATAGCTATCTTACATCTTCAGAGCAGGCCTTGCTAAAAGCTCATTTTCATCCCTTTCTTCCCAGAATTCCAGAGGAGCATGTATGGCCTATAAGTCTCCTTACGGCGTCTACGGCGCTCTCTCCCCAAGGAGAGATAGTACCCCCCCCCTCCACACCCACATCTCAGGGAACTTATTGACTCATCTAATCTTCAACCAGAGCAACATTTTCTTTTATCTCCTCCTATCTCTGTTCCTCTGTCCTCCATTTTGGTACATGACCCTTTCAAGATGATACATTGCTACTAAATGTGGCCTTTAAAAAGAAAAAATCTGTCTGAAAAAAAAAAAAAGTGCATTAGTGTATGACCATGCATGGCGGTGTATCTGCAGCTTACCTCCTAGCAATCCTCAGCAGCAAAATGCTGTAAAAAATACCATTACTCACCTATTAAATCTCCTGCCGATCCAGCGCTGATGAAATAGTGGCCCCAGCCGGATGAGAGAAGCCAGCTTCATGAGACAACGTCTTTAGAAGACTCCTGACGTGCATAACCTTCATTGACCAGACACCGGTGAGGATTTGCTAGCTGGTCAGGGTCATTTACACCCACAGAGTATCACTAATATTCCAATTTCACCTATAGTTGTGTAAAACTACCTAAACTTGTACATGTTCACTGCTCCCTGGCAAAAACAAATCCTAATTTTGCTGTCTGCCTCCATACGTGACACTTGTTTCACACTTTTCAGCTCCTTGCCGTGAGATAAAAGCTGCCATGTGTGCTGCGGTGGAAATGCAGTCAATTAAAAAGCATTTTGCTAGAAACGCACATCGGTGTGGGAAGATGCCAAGATTGAACCATTTCATTGCAGCTGTCAGCAGACACTGGTTGTAGTTTAATCCGAGACGTACAGGGCCCTGCTATTAATAAACTGCTACACTGATATTTTGGGTTGAGGTTTTAACACATTAAATCGTTTATCTCATATACGTGAATGTAACCGTGAATAATTATAATTTTTTACTAATAATCAGTATTTTAATACTTTAGGTTGCACACACACACAAGTGTATTTGACATCCATATCATGTAGATCCCAAATTTGGTGTTAAATGAGTTGTTCATGTTCGGGAGCCTTTCTACTAGCCCCCGTCCCCCGCCACGTGGCCGGACCTGCGGAGGAAAGCATGGTCCCTCACCTTCAATCCTCCACTGTGGTGGGGGGTCGAAGGAGACGGAACCTAGCGGCAGGGAACAGGTAATTATTCTTCCCTCCACAGGTCCAGCCATGTGAGTAGGGGGTCTGGCAGAAAAGCTCCCCTAAGATGACAAGAAGCAGGCTGGAAGCCTCTGTATATTACACACAGGCATCTTCAGTCCTCAGTAAAATGCTAAAGACAGACTCTCCTTAGCATTGCTAGTGAGCACTGTCCTTCACCGAAATCAACTGTTGGCACTTGCGCATTGAATGCCCTGCGGTGGACAACGGCCTCACCAAGCTTAGTGCGCATGCGCTAATCCGGCCAGAGCTGAAGGAGGATCGTGACGTCGCAGTGGAGGGAGCGAGCAAGTAAAGAAGAGGGCTTGAGCTCCGGAAGAAGGCGTGCCAGGGCTCCTGTACAGTTATGCATACCCCACTGGACACCTTGAGACCACATTTGCATATGAATAAAAGTTAATTTTCTGCACTTCAGAAATACACATAGTACTAAGACAAGTAGAAAGGTAGGCTTTAAGTGTGCCAAGGGCAGGCCCAAGCCACTCTGTACACCCTGGCTCCTCCTGCTTCCTCTGCCAGCCACTCCCTCTCCTTCTTGATTGACAGGGTCAGTTTTCTTAAAATGTATATAGGTAAGTGACTCTACCAAAATCACAGAAAAACCAGGTGCACACCCCGCGGTACCCTCAGTAACGAGTATAATATATAAGGTGGGGGGCACTCAATATCTGACTCCTTATGGACAGTTAAGGATAAAAAATAGAACTATTTATTCTAGATTAGATAAAACTAGATAATACATAGATAAGAAGTCAATGTAATGTACAAATATGTCCTCCAATAAACGTAAAGAGTTTAAATATATAAACTTAACAAATGGTGGCATGTATTAGTCACTATCAGTATGAATATATAAGGGGACTATACTGTAATCTCTGTCCAAATTCAGAAGAACCCCTATTGGCATGGGGTAGGACTCACACAAAAAGGCAAAAAACAAAGTCCACCTGAATAGCACTGGGTCAGGTTTCTGCATAGTCACCTCGCGTGGCCCTGAAAATGCAGTGCATATCACCAAGAAAGCAAAGTGCAATCTGCAGGCAGCGTTTTACAGAGCGGAGGAACAAAGCAGATTGATAGCAATTCTGTGGGGAAAGCTTCAGTCTAACGCCCCTTCCTGCGAAGCCACACCCTGAACCAAATTTTGGCTAAACTGACAAATTGTACCGGTTTTTAGGCAGAATCTAGGCTCAAGCAGGTTAGTACTTCCGAGCCATTGTGTGTAATACACAGCCAAAAACATCAAGGGACATTTTGTCTTCATGACATGACATTGCTGGTTCTGAACTTGCACAAGTTAATTCATGGGGGGAGAATTTATTAAATATGTTTTCTGGCATGAAAACATTTAGCAACTTTTTCCACACCACTTGCACAAAACTTTTTGCACAAGTTCTGCCTCTCCGCTGGTCTTTCCACTTTCCTAAAAAGCGGGTGGGGCGATGGAAGGGGTGGAGCTGGAGGCCCTGCCATGTTTCTCATATTCTACGCTAGTTTTCTGCTGGCCCATAATTTATGACAAGTTGTACGCCTCTTCATAAATCAGGCGCAGGATCCGGCAGTGCACCTGGTTATCATAGCCCGGCGGTGTATGATAAATCTGGTTCTCATACTTTTGGAAGATTTTTCTAGGCTTGATATTCATGTAAACTGAAAATGTAATAGCGATCTGTCGCCAGTCCCCAAAAGCCTACAGTTACAGGGGTTATCCAAACCCTATAACGCCCCCTCTTATGCCCGGGCCTCCTACACCGGTTATACTTACCCTGCTGTCCAGCACCCACATCGCTTCTGATGCCCATACGGCTGCCGCTGTATCTTCCCGTCTTGTGGATCAAAACATCTGACGACGGGGAGCAGCCAGTAGCAGGCCTCAACGGAAACAAACCTCCCTAGCATCGCGGGGAGATGCAGCGGCGGCCGTGCGGGCATCAAAAGCGATGCGGTAAGCACAACCTGTGTGAGGAGCCCAGGCATTAGAGGGACATTATAGGGGTTGGATAACGCCTTTAAGTTTCTATATCTTGTAGGAAGGCACAGGGGACCATCGTTGATGGTAGATACGTGTTAGCGAGGTTTCTGGCCTCGGTGAAGTAAGAGCCAGTATTTCAGGTGTCAGCGGCAGTAGCTGGTTGACAGTTTGTTATTTAGTATAGCTGTGAATAGCTGATCCGGGACGGCTCTTACTGCGAGTAATCATAGTGCTGGGTGGGTGACTACTCTCCACGTTCCAGGCCGGGTCTTGACTGGCCAACAAAAACAGCCAGCAGTGTCAGGTGGTGGTGATTTTCCCCTCTCTGACAGTGGTGCTGTGTTGGATCAGAGTCTGAGTTGGAGTTGCAGCGAGGTCCACATACACCCCGTGTGCTTACGGTACTGTGCAAAACCATACCTGTGTTGTGCTATAGATATGGGACTTTATTGTTTCATTAAAGGGAACCTGTTAGCGGTGAAAACCTCCCCAAACCGCCAGCAGTACCTTCAAGTAGCCGGCAGTGTGTTAATAATGATGATTTTCTTCCTGCAGTCTGATGCGGTAAAAGCAGGAAAAAACGTTCTTTTATCCCCTGAGTGCGCTATTTTCGAGTCACGCTTGAAGTCAAGGGGGCAGCGGCCTCCTTGCTTCAAGTCAAGGTAACCGCTCCCCCTTCCCTGCTGGCGGTTTAGGGTGGTTTTTGCCGCTGACAAGTTGCCTTTAATTACGGCTGGAGCAAGCCGGTCTCTGCCTTTTACTGCCTTATTGTTTTCTCAAGAATAAAAGACAACCGTTGCTTTGCTTTCAACGCTAAAAGGCTGCTGCTGCTGTGTTCTTATCTGAAGGCTACCATTGGGGCAGATCCCTACAATCTTTAGAGAAATATATATTATCCGGGAGAAAGCACTGGGATATTTTACCAGTAACCTGTGCTTGCTGGCAGAACCTTATCTTCTTATAGCGTCTTCTGTACCCATCATCTGCCTGCAGGAAAGAACAGGAAACATATGCTGTTGTTCACAACACGCTGCTGAGGGGTAAGGGAGCGCAATCTGGTACATGCTGTTTTTCACGGAGGTTTGTACGTGATGAAGAATCGTGGAGAGGAGTCTTGCTGGAGCAGATTTTTTCATTACACACAGCACTTTAAATCCAGGGTTGTTATATCTGATGGACATTGCTAAATAACTCTCTAAATGACCGGATCACATACAATCTCACGTAGTGATCGTCTAGAGGAGATTTATTTCTCAGTGATTAGTGGAGCTGAAAAACAGAGAACACGTCAGTCCATCTGCATGTTTTGTGTAGTCACGGATAATTAAAAGTTGTGACAATTGCTGGGAATTCGTGCTGATTGGAATTAAAAATGTTAATTCCTTTGTAATTAGAAATCAAGGGACATGATACAAAGAACTCTATCTTATGTTCCTGCTTTACTATTCGTCAAACATCCCCGCCTTTTTTCACTTTGCACACCCTCTATGTTGACCCCTTAAGAATTGAGCCTGTTTTGGCCTTAAAGGGCTTCTGTCACCCCCACTGATGTAATTTTCACTAGCTGACATTAGCTACTTGCTAATGTCAGCTGAGTTCAAACATATGTTTCCTAACTTTTTTTCTGTTTTCTATCTTCTAAAAAACTTACTTTTGTGATATGCAAATTATCTTCGCTACCATCAAGTTGGGCGGGTACTTGCTGGTAGCCGCCGCATCTTCATGCCCTGGGAACACCCCCTCTTCTTTTGATAGACAGGGCCAGCGCGCTCTCCTCCTCCCGCTGGCCCTGTCTGCAGCTGCAATCCCGCGCCTGCGCCGTATTGGTCTTTAGTCGGCGCAGGCGCTCTGAGTGAAGGACGCTCGCTTAGGCGCTCCGTCCTCAGTGCGCCTGCACCGATGACGCCAGCCCTACACCCGGAAGAAAAGACGCCGGCATCGCCTGCTCCTTACCAGGGACGCCGGCGTCTTCTCTTCCGGGTGTAGTGCTGACGTCATCGGCGCAGGCGCACTGAGGACGGAGCGCCTAAGCGAGCGTCCTTCACTCAGAGCGCCTGCGCCGACTAAAGACCGATACGGCGCGGGATTGCAGCTGCAGACAGGGCCAGCGGGAGGAGGAGAGCGCGCTGGCCCTGTCTATCAAAAAAAGAGGGGGTGTTCCCAGGGCATGAAGATGCGGCGGCTACCAGCAAGTACCCGCCCAACTTGCTGGTAGCGGAGATAATTTGCATATCACAAAAGTAAGTTTTTTAGAAGATAGAAAACAGAAAAAAAGTTAGGAAACATATGTTTGAACTCAGCTGACATTAGCAAGTAGCTAATGTCAGCTAGTGAAAATTACATCAGTGGGGGTGACAGAAGCCCTTTAAGGAGTGAGGACCAAGCCTGATATTTGAAAATCTGGCATCGGTGAACTTTTTGGAAAATAACTGTGTAACGTTGTTTTGTATCCAAGTGATCCTGAAATTTTTTTTTTCGTGATGTGTTGTACTATATTTTTGTTGCAAAATTAGACTGATGCAATACGAATTGTTTTGTGAAAAATGAAAAAAATAAAAACATTGTTCAAAACAAAATTAAGTTTTTTCTATTTTTGACTCTAATATCAAAATTTGATGTACCGTACTGATCTGTTATGAAATGCATATTTCAATATGTCTACTTTGTTTTGATGGTAATCTATTTAAAAAAAAAACATTTAAATTTATTATAAAGATTAAAATATCAAAGGAAATTTTCAACATTTTGTGTTTTTTTTCCTGCGCCAAGCAAAGTTTGCAGAGGTTGAGGTGTCAGAAAATAGGAATCTCTTCTTACAAATGACCCTATTTAAAAAAAAATCTACACTCCTCAAGGTGTGTGCATGTTTTGGTGTTGAACCTGTTTTGGTCTTGAGGACCAAGCCAGATTTTGAAAATCTGACATCTGTGAACATTTTGGAAAATAACTCTGTAATAGTTTTGTGTATCCAAGGGATTCTGACATTGTTTCCTTTGTGACCTGTTGTACTGTATTTTGTTGCAAAAATTAGACTGACAGAATACGAATTTTTTTATGAAAAATATGAACCATGGATGTAGTAATATGAGCACATATGTTCTTTGTACAAATTAATACAAAATAGGTGTAAAATTTTTTGCAACTGCGTCATTTGTAGGACGTATTTCTCATACGTAGTGCATGAAACTGAGGAAATGCTCCCCAAATCCTACTGCCATGTTTTTCTTGTGTTTAGAAATCCCCCCCCCCCCTGAGGCTCTAATCTGCTGTATAATCGCAGAATGTGGCCCTGATGAAAAGCATCATGCTTTGGCTTTTAGGGTACAGTTTTAGCTGAATATAGACCTCATCCCATGCTTGTAGAGGATTTGGGTTGGCAGAATGATGTAATAACACCAGAAATGATCCCATGTTGAAATCTATACCCCCTATTGTATTCATCTGTAGGTCCAGAAAGATTTTTTTAATTTGTGAAGTGACTGAGAGCAACCTGGAAATCCTGCACTGTGGGGGAGGAGGAATGGAAGATCCCACTACCAACCTACCCACCATTCCATAAAAATACAAGCCCCAGAAACCTATCAAAACCTTTAGCTAAATAGACTGTGTGAGGCCAACCATCTCTCCCGTATTTATTCCACTCACCCATGTTTGTAATCAGGATGAGATATAACAATAGAAAAGACAGGTGCACTCAGGATGAGATATACACTCCCTGTTAGTACTATTCCAGCTGCGGGCCTAACCTAAACCCTCAAACAAAAATAACAGTTCACACTAATAGTATTAGTTTTGTTTCACAGTTTTTACTGTTATTCCAAATTTGTATGACCAGTTGTAAAGTGACACCAGCTGTAAAGTGGCTTTTAGGGGCAGGTTTTGCATTGGTGGGTGGTGTCCTTTCTGATTCCTCACACTGAACACACCCTACACCAGTGCTGCCCTCCGTTTGTCCAGTCAACAGGAATTTAATGGCATTCTCTGTAGCCAGCATTTTTGTATTAAACAAATGTGTTATACAGGACAATTTGTGTGAGATGCAAAACAATTGTTTCATACCATGCCTCAGAGTTTCTTAGGGTGCTATCAGGCTGCAGTGTCTGAACGAACAGATCCAGATTGAATATTGACTCAAAGAGAGTCCTGGACTTTATGGTAACATACAGTCGGGTTTCATGTAATATATCAGTGCTCCAGTAGGATCTCAGTGTGTTTTTTTTTTTTTATAATGTTAAGTAACAGGCCTCAAAACTGATTTCATCTGGGTTGGTGGGGGTCCACCTATTGGGCCTGGCATAGGAGGAGTTAGGATTGACCACAATAAACTGGTCATCATATATGTTGGTCTTTTCAACTGTGTGGGAAGCAAATTCATCCCCCCAAAAAAGAGGAAAAAAAATATCGATTTCAATTTGGCACCTGGATTGGTCCTGAATTCTGGTAGATGGGGCACATAACTAGTGGTAGGGATCCAGCCATCATAACTTCCACTGGGCAGGGCTTGTTCACTAGTCGTAGCGCATCTATGGGGAATTCATCTACTTCACTAGAAGAGGATGAGATTCTGAAATGAACTGAATCTCCGTCGTCATAGTCTTCCTCATTCCACAAAATTTCCGCTGTCTGCTCTGTGCTGTAACACAAACTTGTAACCATCTTATTTTTATATTATTTTCTGGAATTTTGTTTTATAACATAAACAGACACCAAAAATCAAATTGGAGCTGAACAATATCAAAGATAAATGTCACTGGCTAAAGGGCACTGGCAGTGACCCAACACCAATCCACACTGGCGGCATCCTATTTTTTTATTTATTTTTGTGTACAAAAGAAAAAACCCACAGGCAGTGGGGAAAATAAGTATTTGATACACTGGTGATTTTTGCAAGTTTTCCCACCTACAAAGAATGGAGAGGTCTGTAATTTTTATCGTAGGTACATTTCAACTGTGAGAGACAGAATCTTAAAAAAAAAATCCAGAAATCACATTGTATAATTTTTAAATAATTAATTTGCATTTTATTGCATGAAATAAATATTTGATACAATAGAAAAACAGAACTTAATATTTAACATAAACCTTTGTTTTCAATTACAGAGGTCAGACGTTTCCTGTAGTTCTTGACCAAGTTTGCACACACTGTAGCAGGGATTTTGGCCTACTCCTCCATACAGATCTCCAGATCTTTCAGGTTCGGGGGCTGTCGCTGGACTACATTGTTTCAGCTCCCTCCAAAGATTTTCAATTGGGTTCAGTTCTAGAGACTGGCTAGGCCACTCCAGAACCTTGAAATGCTTCTTACAGAGCCACTCCTTAGTTGCCCGTGTTTCGGGTCATTGTCATTCTGGAAGACCCAGCCACGACCCATCTTCAATGCTCTTACTGAGGGAAGGAGGTTGTTAGCCAAAATCTTGCGATACATCGTCCCATCCATCCTCCCTTCAATACGGTGCAGTCGTTTTGTCCCCTTTGCAGAAAAGCATCCCCAAAGTATGATGTTTCTACCCCATGCTTCACGGTTGTGACGGTGTTCTTGGTATTGTACTCATCCTTCTTCTTTCTCCAAAGTTGGCGAGTGGAGTTTATACCAAAAAGTTCTATTATGGTCTCATTTGACCACATGACCTTCTCCCATGCCTCCTCTGGATCATCCAGATCGTCATTGGCGAACTTCAAATGGGCTTGGACATGTGCTGGCGTGAGCAGGGGGACCTTGCGTGTCCTGCAGGATTTTAATCCATGACGGCGTAATGTGTTGCTAACAGTATTCTTTGAGACTGTGGTCCCAACTCTTTTCAGGTCATTGACCAGGTCCTTCTGTGTAGTTCTGGTCTGATTCCTGACCTTTCTCAGAATCATCCTTACCACACGAGACAAGATTTTGCATGGAGCCCCAGACCGAGTAAGATTGACAGTCATCTTGTGTTTCTTCCATTTTCTAATAATTGCGGCAACAGTTGTTGCCTTCTCACCAAGATCCTTGCCAATTGTCCTGTAGCCCATCCCAGCCTTGTCCAGGTCTACAATTTTGTCCCTGGTGTCCTTAGACAGCTCTTTGATCTTGGCCATGGTGAAGAGGTTGAAATGTGATTGAGTGTGTGTGAACAGGTGTCTTTTATACAGGTAACAATTTCAAACAGGTGCAATTAATACAGGTAATGAGTGCAGAGTAGCAGGGCTTCTTAAAGAAAAACAGGTCTGTGAGAGCCAGAATTCTTGCTGGTTTGTAGGTGATCAAATACTTATTTCATGCATTAAAATGCAAATTAATTATTTGAAAATCATACAATGTGATTTTCAGGATTTTTTTTAGATTCTGTCTCTCACAGTTGAAGTGTACCTACTAGAGTTGTTTCGGGTATCGAACTTTCGATACCCAATCAATACTTTTATGCCAGTATCGATTCGGTATCGGGATGTTAGTTTTTTCGATACTAGACCGCGCTACTGCGCAGTCTAGTATCTCCTGTTATGAGAGGACACAGTGTGTGCAGCGCTCGGCACACTCTGTGTTCTCTGAGGCTGTAGATAGTGGAGAAGAAGGAGAGGTAGGGAACCCCTCCATCCTATGACGCGGCCGTCGGTGATTGGTGCGGGAGGAGGGACATGGGAGGAGAGAACTGCTGCGCCGGGCGAATGGCAGCAGCCGCCTCCTCCTCAGTGTCCTGTGCCCTCCTCCTCCTCCTCCTATGTGCTCCTCCGCCTGCAACAAGTAAACGTCCTGCCTCTCTTGCCCTCGGTCCTGCCGCTCTTGCCCCCGGTCCTGCCGCTCTTGCCCCCGGTCCTGCCGCTCTTGCCACCCGGTCCTGCCGCTCTGCCACCCGGTCCTGCCGCTCTTGCCACCCGGTCCTGCCGCTCTTGCCACCCGGTCCTGCCGCTCTTGCCACCCGGTCCTGCCGCTCTGCCACCCGGTCCTGCCGCTCTTGCCACCCGGTCCTGCCGCTCTTGCCACCCGGTCCTGCCGCTCTGCCACCCGGTCCTGCCGCTCTGCCACCCGGTCCTGCCGCTCTTGTCACCCGTTCCTGCATACACAATGATTGTGGGCGCCCTCAATCCCGCCCCCCTCCCAGTATTAAAGTATTTAGATCATTGGTGGCAGTGGCCACAGGGTCCCCTCCATTGGTGGCAGTGGCAGTTCCCCATGGCAGCCAGGGCTTCAGTAGCGTCCTGGCTGCCATGGTAACCGATCGGAGCCCTACATTGCGATCGGTTACCATGGCAGCCAGGACGCTACTGCAACCCTGGCTGCCATGGGGGCTATATGCTGCTGTGTGCACAGAGCACAGGGCAGCAGGGAAATGTGAAGTCCTATTCACCCCGATAGAGATCCATTAGGGTGAATAGGACAAGGGATGAAAAGATCTCAGGTCCTACCCCTAAGGGGGAAATAGTAAATAAAAATTAAATAAAAAGTAATAATATAAAAAAAACACACCGAAATATTAAGTATAAATCGCCGCTTTTTCCTATTTTACATCTAAAATATATAGATAAACATATCACATATTGCCATATCTAAAGGCCGACTCCTAACTGTTAAAAAAAAAAAAAAAAAAAACATATGCTGTGAACGTCATAACAGAAAAGTAAAAAAAAAAATGCACAATTCGCAATTTTTTTTTTTTGTTGCGAGTTTTTTTTTTTTTTCGCGTGGTATCGCATAGTATCGAGTATCGCAATACTTTCTTATGGTATCGATACCGAATTAAAATTTTGGTATCGAAACAACTCTAGTACCTACGATTACAGACCTCTCCATACTTTGTAGGTGGGAAAATTTGCAAAATCGCCAGTGTATCAAACATTTATTTTCCCCACTGTAGCTATGTCACTGAAACAGCAACAAGACCACGGACCACTGTCAGTTCTCAGTGACGTTATCATAGTGACAAAGATGGGTGTCAGGGCTTATTCACACGAAGGTTTTTGCTTAACGTATATGGGCCGTTTTTTGCGTTCCGTATACGGTCCGTATACTGAACCATTCATTTCAATGTGTCCGCAAAAAAAACAGAATGTACTCTGTATGGATTCTGTTTCCGTATTATATAACATAACATTTCGAGTCAGGTCCTATTATTGTCCGCAAATCACGTTCAGTGGCTCCATTCAAGTCAATGGGTCCGCATAAAAAACAGAATGCATACGGAACACATTTCCGTTTGTCATCCGTTTTTTGCGGATCCATGCTGTAGAAATGCTATGCCCAGCCCATTTTGCACATGTGTTTGCAATGATTTCAAAGTTCCCTTTTTTGCGGAACAACGGAACGGAAATGGAAACACAATGGATCCAAAAAACGGAACAAAAGATCTGTGAAAAATGGACCGCAAAACCATACGGACGTGTGAACAAGCCCTCACTGGCAGTAACTAATTTACTAATCTGCACTAGCGGCAACTTAACTTTACTTTTTTATTTTTAAGTTTTTTTTATTTTTATTTTATTTTCAGTGTACAAAGGAAAAAACCCACAAAATTATGTCACTGAAACAGGGACAAGACAGCTGACAGTGTCACTGATCACTGTCAGTTTACTGGGGGAGCTAAGGAGGCACAGGGGGGAGGGTTGGGACAACAAGGGGCTGGGCTTTTTTCTTACTTTTAACAGTAATTGCCCTGTGGTGCAGAATTGCATGAACTGACCAGCAGCTCCGTCCATTTCAGAGGGACACCAAGAGGTAGGACCCCCACGATCTAATAGTTATCCTTTATCCTGTGGATAGGGGATAACGTATTATAACCGGAATTCCCCTTTAATAAACATAATAAAAAGAAGAGGTATCAATACCCACGGATGACTGCTACCTAATTCAAGTATGTACCATTAAAGGGGTTTTCCAGTAGACAAAAAAGGTCTTGGATTGCTATAAAATGGTTAAAAATATAAACCAGGTTATACACACCTCCCCGGTCCCCCGCAGCTACCATTCTGATGATGTTTGGATCCCTTCTGCACTCCACTTCCTGCTCCTGTCTTGGCACGTCAGGAAATGGACGGAAATGCTGATCAGCTGATTGGCTAAAGCAATGACCAACCTCAACCAGTGAGACAAAAACATAACAATCTCCATAGACTACAATAGTAAGGTATTGCAGTGGTGGTAAAAGGGATTAGATGATCTCATGTTCATGTTCCCCTGGGGGGCCTAGAAGTAAAAAGAAGTAAAACATTTTTTTAAAGTATAAAAAAAACTAAAATATTTCAAATTCAAATCACCCCTTTCTCAATTTTACATATGAAAATAGATTAACAATAAAAAAAATCACAATTGGTATTGCATGTCTGAAAATGCCTGAACTATTAAAATATAAAAGTATTTATCCTGACAAGTGAACGCCATAAGGGGAAAAAAAAAAATCGAAATGCCTGAATCGTGATTTTTTTGGTCACCTCACCTCTCAACATAATATAGTGAAATAAAACTAAATAAATCAACAATAAAAACAGAAGCTTAACATGCAGTAATAACAAGTCCTTACACACCTCTGTAGATGGAAATATAAATAAGTTATGGTTGCCAGAATATGGCGACACAAAGTTTTCAAAATTTTTTTTTAAATTAATAAATCAATTTGTCATCAATGTAATTGTGAAAGTATTAAATAGCGGCTGCTCCTATAGATAAAAATAGATGCAGGGTGCTTACCTCTCGGTCCACATGAACTGACAAAAGACGGAAAATGAAGAAAAGAAGATGAGGGGCACTCAAAAATCTAGGAAAATGCAGACAGCACTAAGGCGGGTAGGCCAGATATTTAATAAAATATGAATAAAATCAATGCAATGTGAGACAACAAAATGAAATCAAATCATGCAATATAAAAACAAACAATATAAAAAATATAAAAACAAATCATGCAATATCTTAGATAGACATCTGACTGGAATAAAAGCCAGTACTGAGAGTCCCGGTGCAACCTCTATACCAGGGATGCTCAACCTGCGGCCCTCCAGCTGTTGTAAAACTACAACTCCCACAATGCCCTGCTGTAGGCTGATAGCTGTACCCTGTCCAGGAATGCTGGGAGTTGTAGTTTTGCAACAGCTGGAGGGCCGCAGGTTGAGCATGCCTGCTCTATACCATAGGACAACCGCAAGTCCTTTCTAAAGATATAGACACTGTGTACGTCACAATCCCGTGTGTAAGGTTGAGCAATGAGCTCCGGTGTGTCTGGATAGTACAACTGACATTTCCGCCTCTTTCTGGCAGCGCTAAATGACCACTATCACGGCTATAGAAATTGTTGGTGTGTCTCTATGCCCCAGCAGGACGCTCACAAAACAAAGACAGTGGCAGATGATACTTTACCACTCTTCGTTAGAAGCTGGACAGTGTGCTCGCCTCTCGTGCCGCTTTGCACAATGCAGCATCCCACGTGCCACACCACGTGGGACGTGGCTAGATTTACTTCGGCATCGGAGATTCCGCTAGGAGTCTCCATCACAGATTCTTCCAAAATATAGGACAAAGGGGGTCATTTATCAAACTGGTGTAAAGTAGAACTGGCTTACTTGCCCAAAGCAAATTCCACCTTTGATTTTGGACACCGATTTTGGAAAATGAAAGGTGGAATCTGATTGGTTGCTATGGGCAACTAAGCCAATTCTACTTTACACCATTTTGATAACTGACCCCCAAAAATCTGATTATGAACTTAGTCTTGGTAGAACTGTGGTCCCTGAAGGTAGAGTTGCCTAGGGTTGCAATATTTTCAGCATGCAACGCTCTTTCCTGGGCCATTAAAACCACATTTAACAAACAGTGCCACGCATAGTCTAATTCTGTTGACCCGTGAGATTTGGTGTAAGATCCAGATAATCATAGGCATTCATTCGTAAAACGCCCGTATTACTGAAGTGCATGCCTGATGACTGTCTATTAGCGCCACTCTACAGTACAGTGCAATACTACATGTTCTGTACTGCTATTTATTTACGTGAGGATGAGCTGCCCCTTTGGCCACCAGGTGAGGCGACTATCTTTTCTGGTCACTGAGTATACTGGATAAGACCCCAAAGAAGCTCCTATCCTCAACATTGAAAGTGATTTACAGCTTCCAGCAGCTATGTCTGATTTTTTTCGTGAGTACTTGTTTTATTTGTATTAGTTTTGTGCTTTTTTTTTTTTTTCACTCTTCATTTTTATTTTGAGGTGACATTTTGGTGATTTCCAAATCAATTACTAGTTTTCCATAGAGGTATGGTCTCCAGTTACAATGTTTTCCACTTACAATGGTCGTCCCGAAACCAATTAATATTGTAACTTGAGGGAGCACTGCATTATTTATACGGCTAGATTGTACATTCACTGCTCAGTTCCTTTTCTCAGACACTCTTTCAGCGCCACTTAATCAAAAGGATAGTCACATTCAGTTTAGCTACAGTAATTGCTTATTTCTAGGGAAGCTGTTGAACAGGTAAAAGAAATACATATTTGTGATATTTCATATAAACTTCAGTGTAATGTAACTGAATTAGTCTCCAGTGCCTGTAGTTGATCGCATTACTCAGCATTTTTCATTCCTTTTTATGTTTTTTGTGCTGAGAAAAACAGATTTAGTGACACGAGTGTACAAGATGTTACCAGAGAAATAAAAGCAATTTTTTAAAATCAGTTTTCAAAACTAGAAGTTTGTGCGGGATCATTTTTTTAAGCCAGGTAACTAATGGTGGCATCTAGGATGGGGGTCTAAGGACTGGTAGCTATCCTGAAAGGCATCTGTCAGCAGGATCAGCTCTATTGAACCAGGCACAATGCTGATTAAAGGGGGTCTCCGGGAATTAAGAGAATGAAAATACTTCAATATTACTTTATTATAAATATATTCCCAAATACCTCTCATTAGATATAATGGCTCGTATTGTCTAGGGAGCAATCACCAGGGGAAATAAAATGGCCGCCGTCCTATCAGTACACACAAAACCTGTCCTAATCACACAGGAGGACAAGTTAATTCACAACACTGCGCTAAAGAGCTGCCTCATCCTCCTCTCTGCTTGGCTTGTCAGGGAATATGATCCTAAATACAGTTTAATACAATCTTCAGCTGAATCTCTGTAGAAATGGAGTTCATGAGGAGACGTGAAGTACAGAGAAGAGGAGGGGATGTGACTGATGAGCAGCAGCATGTGTATACAGTCTCCATTACCAACTACGTGACAAAATAACGTGGTCTCAAAGAGCAGGAAATGCTCAGCCCCAAAGCAGTTGTGCATCTATACCCGGGGGAGCAAATCCTGTACATCTGGTCCGTTGCTAATGGCGATCCCCAGCAAAAAATGCATGCAATGGAGGATGCCCGCAGTGGACCACAAGTGCCACAAAGACATCCTACACAAGATAGCAAAATGTGTGAATGTAATTGACTATATGAAATAAACATTTACAAAAAATGTCCTTCATATAAGGATTTATTGGCTAAAGTCTCATTTTAATATCAGTGTGAGGGTTTAGTCGGACTTTATTGATTGCATCCACCACAGTAGTGTACCTATTTTTGTAAATGTTTATTTCATATAATCAATTACATCCACACATTTTGCTATCTTGTGTAGGATGTCTTTGTGGCACTTATCGTCCGCTGTGGGCATCCTCCGTTGCATGCATTTTTTGCTGGGGATCGCCATTAGCAACGGACCACATGTGCAGGATTTGTTTCCCCGGGTATAGATACATAACTGCATTTGGGGTTGAGCATTTCCTGCTCTTTGAGACCACGTTATTTTGTCATGTAGTTTGTATATGTATGCTTGGAGGTGTATAAACTCCAAATTTGAATGTGCTTTGATTTTCATCTATTTACAACATTTGATGCACCTGTGAGGCCTGCGTCATATCAGTCAGCCATGGGTTGGACTCACAGCCTCCTCCCTCCTCTCATTGTATGTGTGGTTGCACATTGGAGGTAACTGGGAGCTGTTTGCTGTGAGTCGGACCTTACACTCTTGTAATTCGCCCCCTGGCCCCTGGTACTGCACATACGGCACAGGTAGGTTAGCGTTAGGTCCCTTGTCACTTGAGATACCTTGACGGGGTTCGCAGGCTCCGATATGTCCTTCATATAAGGATATATTGCCTAAAGTCTCATTTTAACATCAGTGTGAGGGTTTAGTCAGATTTTGTTGATTGCATCCACCACAGTAGTGCACCTATTTTCATATAGTCTCCATTACCAGAATCTGTCCTGTCCGTCCTCTCCGTTCTTCATGTCTCCTCATGAACTCCCTTTCTACAGAGAATTAGCTGAAGATCTTATCAGTTGTATTCAGGATCATAATCACTGACAAGCAGAGCAGAGAGGAGGATGTGTGATTAGGGCAGGTTTTGTGTGTACAAAATGAGCCAATATAACTAATGAAAGGTGTTTGGAAATATATTCATAATAAAGTAATATTTAGGTATTTTCATTTTATTAATTCCCGGAGAACCCCTTTAAAATCATACAATTATTTCCCCAGTCTGTTTCGCAATTTTGCTGAAATCATTGTTTTCAAGATTATGCAAATTAGATCTTAAGTGAACTGGTGTACTTTAATGCCTAATCTCTGTTTAGCAAGACATGCTAGCTAACAGAGCTAGCGCTATGCTTCCGACTGTTCCTATAGACTGTTATTGAATGGGTGCTAACCTGGGGTGCTGAGTTTTGGTATCCTCCAGCAAGAGTGTGGACCTTACCAGTTTGAAATTCTCTTGATAATCCCCAATTGATGGTTGGGTTGCAGGTGGCAGAGAAATAGTCAAATAGATCCATGTCTGTAACGGGTATTTGGCATCAGGTCCAGAAGTTGGTAACAGGGTCAGGCTGATGGATAGGTCGAAGGTCAAGGATAGTACATTAGAGCAGTGGGAAGTAGGCTAGGTTAAAACTATGTTAATCTACAGGAATAATTAGGAGCACGGCAGGGCACTCACCTCCACAGCTCATAGCCAAGCATTTTTCCCTTTAAAGGTTCCTAAACGATGATGTCAGACTCCGCCACTGGGTCTTGATCTTACATCTGGAGCCATGTTCAGTACGGTGTAAGATGTGTGGCAAAGGGATATTACAGCTCTGGATGGGAAGACATGGTTGAGTTGGCCTGCAGGGTTGATATCGTTGTTATATCACTTTCCCCAAATACCACCATTTATCAAAACTGGCCTATTCTAAAGTTATTAGCCTGCCAGTGCACCCTTTGGCAAATCTGTTTTGATATC
Source organism: Bufotes viridis (assembly GCA_033119425.1). Lineage (NCBI taxonomy): Eukaryota > Metazoa > Chordata > Amphibia > Anura > Bufonidae > Bufotes > Bufotes viridis. The sequence continues at coordinate 318,159,368 of CM065593.1, read as the reverse complement.
CAGTTACTGTAGGTAACGTCCTGTATAGGAGTCTTGTAATGTAGGAAGTGTCTTTGGGAAGAACAAGGGGAGTAGTTAGTTTCACGTGTCCTGCCAATGTCAGGTTACACCTCGCTGCCCTAAAGCCTGTATTAGAACTAGCGATCACACAGGCGATTGTCGGGAGGGAAGCGTTCCTTCCTGGCAAACACCTGCTCGCTAGCGGAGGAGACCGCTGCTATTACATACAACAATCTCCTCCATAACATGGGGTGGAGCAATCGTTATGGGATGAGATTCCCACACCTGAAGCCGCACAGCATCACCCTCATCTCAGGAACATAGCCAGAGATTTTCCCCTTGATAACCATGCCGAGAGTTTACTCCTGCTAGGTAGAGACATTCTCGAGGCTCGTAAGGTCCTTCAACTTCGCAATGGCCCTTTCAACGCTCCATATGCCCAGAAACTTACAGTGGGTTGGGTCATCGTGGGGGATGTATGTCTGGACAGAACCCGCAGACCCTGCCAAGTACACTCTTTCAGAACCGACGTATTAAGAGGGGGACAAACTTCTTACTTCAGGCAAAGTGGTGTCCCAACCACTACTATGTACAAGAGACCAAATATTCTTAAAACTTATTCATCAGAAAGCAGCTTAAATCCCAAGGAATCAGCGGCAGAAGAATGTTCCTGGACAGAAGGGCAGCTTGTAGAAATGCCTTCAGGTTCTCAACTGGAGCTCTCCTTAAGCCCTTCCCAGCTTTGCAGTCCTCATATAGTTCATCATGATGAATCCTATATCATCACTGAGAACAAGCCTTCTGATTCATGTAGTTCTGATAAGATACCACAGAAATGTGAGCCTTCCAGTCAACCGTTTGACAAAGAGTTTAATTTTGTAAAGGAAGTATCTTCTGAATGTCAACAACCCAAGTCTGTATGTACAAAGACAGATCCCATTTCAGAAGTGAAAAGCAGACATGAGCATTCGCGTTCATGATCCATAGACAGTAAGCAATCTACATCTAAACAGCCTCACAAAATAAGCGCTCTCGCTCTAAATCGGTGACACAGCCAGAGAAGTCACATTCTAAATCTTTGGCAAGATCAAGGAGAACCAAGTCTCGCTCAGCTTCTAATGAAAGCAACAGACATTACTATCTCCTGTAGTAAAAAAAGAAGAAATCCACATCTGGAAGGCATAAAAGATCACTCAAGAATAAACCAGAAAAGATAGGAAATATTCCTGTGCTATCTGGCGTTTTCAAAGAGCACAACCTTTATAAGTTTCGGTGGAAGCAAGTACAATATCTCGCCAGTCAGTTCTGGAAAAGGTGGAGAAGAAAGTACCTCTGCCTCTTGCAAGAACGCAGAAGGTGGCAAGAACCAAGGCCTAATTTAAAGGAAGGAGATTTTGTTCTGTTAAGAGACAACCAAGTTGATCTTCTCGACTGGCCTACTGGACTTATTACTAAAGTCGTTTCCAGTTAGGATGGGAAAGTTCAGAAGGTGGAAGTAAGAACCGCGAGAGGTGGAGTAATCAAGACCTTCTTCCGCCCCGATTACAGAAGTTGTGTTACTCATGCCTGCAGAACTTCCATGTTGAGATTCCTTCTACCAAAAATGCTCAACATCTTCTAAGACATATCCTTTTTTGTTTGAATAAATGTTCATTGCATGTTTCCTTTTCAGGTAGATGGACATTATTTGTATCCGCAAGCTATTGTTGTTTTATACAATTGAATTGTATGCATATATATAGTGGTATCTACGGATACCAGACGGGGAGTGTTCTAATCCAGTATCTTGCATTGTGTATTGGTATGCTCTTCTCCCCCCCCCCCCCCCCCCAGTTTTCAGGTTTCTAGTTAGTTTAGCCTAGCCACTCCCTGTTTTCCCAGTGATGCTTTGCTCTTAGTGTGCTCATCTTTCTCAGTAGCAGCATCTATTTTCTTAGCTAGGAGATATTGTTGGCATAATTCTTTTACCATCTGGATTCCCTGCACATCTTGTAATACAATCTCCGGATTAAAAAGCTACTTGATTAACTCCTGGGTGTCTGATGCGTAAACTGTAAGTGGAGAATGTCTGATTCAACAAGTCACTTCAGTGCACATAGAGGCTGCTCTCTCACAGATGCGTGATTGTATAAAGCTGACGTTTCGAAACGCCACACTATGATTGTTGTAAAACATGTAAATTAGACTTATAAAACATGACAACCTCCTTCTATCAAAGTTAGAACCAGCCCTGTACCGCACATGAATCCGCAGCTCCCCCAATCTTTTTTTTCAAATTGCTTTGCTAGGTTCTTTTCAGTCCATTTGCAACCACCTCAGTAGGTGGACATGAACATTATTGTACGGATTAAACACCAAGGGGCACCATTATAATAAAGTAAAGAGAATGTCCCCCAACTGGAGTATTTCTGTAACAGAAAGTACATTACAAATAGTAACTAGTTTTTAATGCTGAATTATATTAAAATAACATTTAATAGTGGCAACAATGAGACCTTTTGATATGGTTTTGGCTCTTGCACTGAGTTGTAGTAACGTCATGACATTCCTTGTGCTACTAGTACACAATAGTGTCCGTAGCTGCCACCAGCTACAAAACTATAAAGTAACACGTGGTTGGGGAACATGGAATATATATTATATAGTGTAATACCATTACATGGGGACAGGTACAATCTTTGGTCCTGGAGTGGAGCACAGGTCAGTTGTCTTCTACTGTACAGGACAAAGTAGTGTCCAGAACGAAACCTTATAAAGTCAGATATCTGCAGAGGTTGGCAGAAAATGAAAAGACGTGATTGACAGGGTTTTACAACTTTCACAGATTCAGACTGCATCATTTGAAATTATTCGGAGATACATTTGCATCGATCGGACACGAGCTCCGTTTTGTTTCTGCATGCGCTGCAGTTTTGTTTTTTCGACGAAGCGTTCAGCAATGAATTTCAGGGCCCTGGCAGGTTGAGTGAACTGTTCTATCTGTTCCTGCATTTATTTATACTTAAGCGCTAGTGAATCTGTCATCTCCACAGATAAACTGCAGTAATACATATAGATGTCCCTATTCACTTCAATCACTGACAGTTGCCATTTGTAGCTATGGCTACCGGGGACCTCAGAATAGTGCCATCTATTAGAATTCAGTGCCAGCTACTAGACCTCTGTCACCCATACATGTGATTTATGCCTTTTTTGTTTATTTGTTCTCTTGCATGTAAATGTTCTAGTGTCCTTGGAAATCTGACGTATAAGGCTACTTTCACACTAGCGTTTTTTGCGGATCTGTCATGGATCTGCAAAAACGCTTCCGTTACAATAATACAACCGCATGCATCCGTGATGAACGGATCCGGATGTATTATGTCTTCTATAGCCATGATGGATCCGTCATGAACACCATTGAAAGTCAATGGGGGACGGATCCGTTTTCTATTATGTCAGAGAAAACGGATCCGTCCCCATTGACTTACATTGTGTGTCAGGACGGGTGCGTCTTGCTACGCACAACGTTGCGGAAAGAAAAACGCTGCTTGCAGAGTTATTCTGTCCGCGATAGGGAAGCAACCAAATGGAACTCAATGCATTCTGATGCACTCCGTTCCCTTCAGTTCAGTTTTGTCCCCATTGACAATGAATGGGGACAAAACTGAAGCGTTTTCTCCCGCTATTGAGATCCTATGACGGATCTCAATAGCGGAATCGAAAATGCTAATGTGAAAGTAGTCTAAGAGCTAAGGACCGTTGTATTCATGCTTATCTGCTGTCAGGATCCGGACTGGTAGCAGGAGGCGGTAGTGGAAGTGGATCCTCTGTGTCAGTGAGGGATTGGCGTGGGCCGTACCGGGGGACCGGTTCTAAGTTGCTACCGGTTTTCACCAGAGCCCGCCGCAAAGCGGGATGGTCTTGCTGCGGCGGTAGCAACCAGGTCGTGTCCTCCGATAGCGCAACCTCACTGACTGCTGAGACAGGCGTAGTACAGAGGGGATAGGCAGAGGCGTAGTCGGACGTAGCAAAAAGGTCAGGACAGGCGGCACAGGTTCAGAGGCGGTGGTCGTAGCAACGGGTATGGCAACAGGCAAAGGGTACACAGAAGACTCTTTCTCTAGGGCACAGAGGCAACAAAGATCCGGCAGGAGACTGTGGAAGGGGATGGTACTTATAGGCAGTGCACAGGTGAGGCCTAATTAAGGCCAAACAGTACTGCCTCTCACGAAGCTTAACCCTTGATAAACCAGTTTGGACCAGGCACAAATCACCTGTGCACTGGTCCTTTAGATCTAAGAGTCCCGGTGCGTGTGCGCCTAGAGAGCGGGGACGCACACGCCGAGACGCTGGAGCGCTGCCTGGGGACACACGCTGTGAGCGCTCCAAAGCCAGCAGAGGGCCCGGAGCGCTCAGCGTAACAGTACCCCCTTTGGTCTCCCCTCTTTTTGGGACCCAAGAACTTAAGGATGAGGCTGCGGTCCAGGAGGTTCTCCTCCGGCTCCCAGGATCTCTCCTCAGGACCGCAGCCCTCCCAGTCCACCAGAAAATATCTTCTCCCCTTGACCAATTTTGAGGCAAATATCTCCTGAACGGAGAAGACATCCGAGGTACCGGATACCGGCGTGGGAGGGAGACTCTTGGGGAAAAATGATTAAAGACCGCAGGCTTGAGGAGGGAAACATGGAAGCAGTTGGGAATTCTAAGGGAGGAAGGGAGATGGAGTTGGTAACACACAGGGTTGATCCTCTTCTTGACCTTGTAGGGTCCCAAGTAACGAGGACCAAGCTTGTAACTAGGAACCCTGAAGCGGATGTACCTGGAGGAGAGCCAAACTCTGTCCCCAGGCACCAGGACAGGAGGAGGCCGGCGTTTCTTGTCCGCTTGGACTTTCATGCGAGATGAGGCCTGCATGAGGGACAGGCGCGTCTCGCGCCAGATGGCAGAAAAGTATTGTACCACGTCGTCCACTGCAGGTACACCGGAGGAGGAGGATAACGGCAGAGGAGGCAGAGGATGACGACCATAAACCACGAAGAAGGGAGACGTATTGGTGGCGGAAGAGTCTTTGTGGTTATAGGAAAACTCCGCCCACGGGAGAAGGTCGACCCAATCGTCTTGACGGGAGGAAACGAAGTCGCGAAGGTAGTCGCCCAAAATTTGATTAACCCGCTCCACTTGTCCGTTGGTTTGGGGGTGGTATGAAGAAGAGAAGTCTAGCTTGATTTTAAGTCGTCCACAAAGAGCTCTCCAGAATTTGGACACAAACTGGACCCCTCTATCGGAGACAATATGTGAAGGCAGGCCGTGTAACCGAAAGATGTGCCGGAGGAAATGCTTGGCCAACTGAGGCGCAGATGGTAAGGCTGGCAACGGGATGAAGTGCGCCATCTTCGAGAAGCGATCCACGACGACCCAAGTTATAGTTTTCCCGTGAGACAGTGGTAGGTCCGTAACTTGAAGTCCATAGCGATATGGGACCAAGGAGTCTCTGGTATGGGAAGTGGCTGGAGAAATCCGGCGGGTCTTTGGCGAGGGGTTTTGTCTCTGGCACATACAGAACAGGACTGCACAAATTCAGTGATGTCCCTCTCCAAGGATGGCCACCAATATCTCCTGGAGATAAGCTGTACAGTCTTTCGGACACCAGGATGCCCTGCGAGAAGAGAAGAATGCCCCACTTAAGAACTTTTAAGCGAGGCGGGAGAAACATAGGTCTTTCCGGGAGGGAGGTTCCGCAAATCTACAGGTGCCACGGTGACCAGACATTCAGGAGGCACAATGTGCTGAGGCTTGACTTCCACTCCTGTGACATCGGAAGAACGAGAGGGCATCGGCCCTGAAGTTCTTGCTCGCTGGACGAAAGTGGATCCGGAAGTTAAATCTGGCAAAGAATAGAGACCAGCGAGCTTGGTGGGGATTTAGTCTCTGAGCAGACTGGAGGTATGATACATTTTTATGATCCGTGTAGATGTTCACGGGATGTGCCGATCCTTCTAGCAAGTGCCGCCATTCTTCCAAGGCCAGCTTGATGGCGAGTAATTCTCTATCCCCAATAGAATAATTTCTTTCAGCGGGAGAGAAAGTTTCAGAGAAAAACCCGTAAGTAACCAACTTGCCTCTCGGAGACCTTTGCATGAGCAAAGCACCAGCACCGACGGAGGAGGCGTCTACTTCCAGGAAGAAAGGCTTGGTAGAATCCGGTCTGGACAGAGCTGGAGCGGTGGCAAAGGCAGACTTGAGAGCGGTGAAGGCCTTTTCGGCCTGAGGAGGCCAAGATTTCGGGTTAGCCCCTTCTTGGTTAGGGCCACAATAGGTGCCACAAGGGTGGAGTAATGCGGGATGAACTGCCTATAATAGTTCGCGAATCCGAGGAATCGCTGGATAGCCTTAAGGCCAGAAGGATGAGGCCAGTCCAAGATGGCAGACAGCTTGGCAGGATCCATTTGTAGTCCCTTGGCGGAGATGATGTAGCCCAGGAAGGGAAGACTGGTACGGTCGAACAAGCACTTTTCAAATTTAGCGTGAGGCGGTTCCTCCTGAGACGGGAGAGTACTAAGCGGACATGAGCACGGTGTTGATCCAAGTTAGAAGAGAAGATGAGGATGTCATCCAAATAGACCACGACACAGGTATAGAGCAGGTCTCGGAAGATGTCATTTACGAACTCCTGGAAGACCGCTGGAGCATTACAGAGTCCGAAAGGCATGACTAAGTATTCAAAATGCCCGTCACGGGTATTAAAAGCCGTCTTCCACTCATCACCCTCTCGGATGCGAATAAGATTATAGGCCCCCTGAGATCTAACTTGGTAAAGTACTTGGCGCCTTGTAAGCGGTCAAAGAGTTCGAAATCAGGGTAAGAGGGTAACGGTTTTTACAGTAATGCTGTTGAGACCCCGAAAGTCTATGCAAGGCCTAAGGGTACCGTCCTTTTTGCAACAAAGAAGAAACCTGCTCCGGCAGGAGAAGAGGATTTCCTGATAAACCCTCTCTGCAGGTTCTCCTGGATATATTCCGACATGGCTAAAGTCTCTGGCGGAGAGAGCGGATAGATTCTTCCCTAGGCGGCGTAGTGCCAGGTTGCAAATCAATGGGACAGTCATATGGCCTATGTGGAGGCAACACTTCCGCTTGTTTCTTGCAAAAGACGTCAGAAAAATCCGCATATGGTTCAGGCAGACCGGGAAGAGGGGAAATGACAGGTGCAGACTTGGCTCGTACCGGCTTGAGACATCTGCCAAGACAAGCCGGACCCCAGCTGCGAACCTCTCCGGTGGTCCAGTCCAGAACGGGACAATGGCGCTGGAGCCAGGGCAGACCCAAGAGGAGTTCTGAGGTGCAATGGGGTAACACAAAGAACTCCGATCGCTCGGAATGCAGGACTCCAATGTCCATCTGGAGGGGCTCTGTACGGAACTGCACCATGCCGTCGAGTCTCTCTCCATTAACAGTGGAGATGAAGATGGACTTCTGCAAACGAACCACAGGGATGTTGTACTTGTTCACCAGCGAGGCGTCGATGAAGTTACCGGCAGAACCGGAATCCAGAAAAGCAGTCGCAGCAAAGGAGGTCTTGGCGGGTACGGAAATCCGCACGGATACAGTAATGCGTGGAGAGGAGATATTCACACCTAGCAACGCCTCTCCCACGTTGACTAGGTGCGGGCGTTTCCCTGACGCGGAGGTCGGAGAGGACAGTTTTTCAGAAAGTGCTCTGTACTGGCACAGTACAAACAGAGGTTCTCGTCTCTACGGCGGTTCCTTTCTTGCGTGGTCAGGCGTGACCGATCCACCTGCATGGCTTCCTCGGCGGGAGGCCCAGCAGAGGATTGCGGTGGATGCAGGAAGATAGGAGCCAGACGAGGAGAACGTCTGGGGCGAGCACTACCCTTTTCCTGCAACAGTTCCTCTCGTCGCTCAGCAAAACGCAGGTCAATCCTGGTGGCCAAATGGATGAGATCACTCAGGTTGGTAGGGACTTCTCGTGCGGCCAGGACATCCTTTATGTCGCTGGACAAGCCTTTCTTAAAGGTAGCACAGAGCGCCTCGTTATTCCAGGAGAGTTCGAAGCAAGGGTGCGGAAACGGATAGCATAGTCTCCGACAGAAGAACTCCCCTGGGACAAGTTCAATAACGCAGTCTCTGCAGAGGCAGCCCGGGCTGGCTCCTCAAAGACACTCCGGAATTCCAGAAAGAAACTCTGGACATTAGCAGTGGCAGGGTCGTTGCGGTCCCAAAGCGGTGTAGCCCAGGCCAGGGCCTTCCCAGAAAGCAGGCTAACGACAAATGCCACCTTGGCTCGCTCCGAGGGGAACAGGTCAGCCGACATCTCCAGGTGAAGGGAGCATTGGGATAAGAATCCGCGGCACAACTTGGGATCTCCATCGTACTTGGCCGGCATGGACAGACGGACTCTAGAAGTGGCGGCGGCCACAGGCTGCGGTGATGAGGCTGGTGCAGACGGAGGTAGCGGCTGCTGCTGTGCAGAAAGAAGCTGCTGGAGCATGGCGGACAACCGCGCCAGCTGTTGACCTTGCTGGGCGACAACTGTAGTAAGATCCGCGACACTAGGCAGAGGCACCTCAGCGGGATCCATGGCCGGATCTTACTGTCAGGATCCGGACTGGTAGCAGGAGGCGGTAGTGGAAGTGGATCCTCTGTGTCAGTGAGGGATTGGCGTGGGCCGTACCGGGGACCGGTTCTAAGTTGCTACCGGTTTTCACCAGAGCCCGCCGCAAAGCGGGATGGTCTTGCTGCGGCGGTAGCAACCAGGTCGTGTCCTCCGATAGCGGCGCAACCTCACTGACTGCTGAGACAGGCGTAGTACAGAGGGGATAGGCAGAGGCGTAGTCGGACGTAGCAAAAGGTCAGGACAGGCGGCACAGGTTCAGAGGCGGTGGTCGTAGCAACGGGTATGGCAACAGGCAAAGGGTACACAGAAGACGCTTTCTCTAGGGCACAGAGGCAACAAAGATCCGGCAGGAGACTGTGGAAGGGGATGGTACTTATAGGCAGTGCACAGGTGAGGCCTAATTAAGGCCAAACAGTACTGCCTCTCACGAAGCTTAACCCTTGATAAACCAGTTTGGACCAGGCACAAATCACCTGTGCACTGGTCCTTTAGATCTAAGAGTCCCGGTGCGTGTGCGCCCTAGAGAGCGGGGACGCACACGCCGAGACGCTGGAGCGCTGCCTGGGGACACACGCTGTGAGCGCTCCAAAACCAGCAGAGGGCCCGGAGCGCTCAGCGTAACAGTACCCCCCCCCCCTTTGGTCTCCCCCTCTTTTTGGGACCCAAGAACTTGAGGATGAGGCTGCGGTCCAGGAGGTTCTCCTCCGGCTCCCAGGATCTCTCCTCAGGACCGCAGCCCTCCCAGTCCACCAGAAAATATCTTCTCCCCTTGACCAATTTTGAGGCAAATATCTCCTGAACGGAGAAGACATCCGAGGTACCGGATACCGGCGTGGGAGGGAGACTCTTGGGGGAAAAATGATTAAAGACCGCAGGCTTGAGGAGGGAAACATGGAAGCAGTTGGGAATTCTAAGGGAGGAAGGGAGATGGAGTTGGTAACACACAGGGTTGATCCTCTTCTTGACCTTGTAGGGTCCCAAGTAACGAGGACCAAGCTTGTAACTAGGAACCCTGAAGCGAATGTACCTGGAGGAGAGCCAAACTCTGTCCCCAGGCACCAGGACAGGAGGAGGCCGACGTTTCTTGTCCGCTTGGACTTTCATGCGAGATGAGGCCTGCATGAGGGACAGGCGCGTCTCGCGCCAGATGGCAGAAAAGTATTGTACCACGTCGTCCACTGCAGGTACACCGGAGGAGGAGGATAACGGCAGAGGAGGCAGAGGATGACGACCATAAACCACGAAGAAGGGAGTCGTATTGGTGGCGGAAGAGTCTTTGTGGTTATAGGAAAACTCCGCCCACGGGAGAAGGTCGACCCAATCGTCTTGACGGGAGGAAACGAAGTCGCGAAGGTAGTCGCCCAAAATTTGATTAACCCGCTCCACTTGTCCGTTGGTTTGGGGGTGGTATGAAGAAGAGAAGTCTAGCTTGATTTTAAGTCGTCCACAAAGAGCTCTCCAGAATTTGGACACAAACTGGACCCCTCTATCGGAGACAATATGTGAAGGCAGGCCGTGTAACCGAAAGATGTGCCGGAGGAAATGCTTGGCCAACTGAGGCGCAGATGGTAAGGCTGGCAACGGGATGAAGTGCGCCATCTTCGAAGCGATCCACGACTGACCCAAGTTATAGTTTTCCCGTGAGACAGTGGTAGGTCCGTAACGAAGTCCATAGCGATATGGGACCAAGGAGTCTCTGGTATGGGAAGTGGCTGGAGAAATCCGGCGGGTCTTTGGCGAGGGTTTTGTCTCTGGCACATACAGAACAGGACTGCACAAATTCAGTGATGTCCCTCTCCAAGGATGGCCACCAATATCTCCTGGAGATAAGCTGTACAGTCTTTCGGACACCAGGTTGCCCTGCGAGAAGAGAAGAATGCCCCACTTAAGAACTTTTAAGCGAAGGCGGGGAGAAACATAGGTCTTTCCGGGAGGGAGGTTCCGCAAATCTACAGGTGCCACGGTGACCAGACATTCAGGAGGCACAATGTGCTGAGGCTTGACTTCCACTCCTGCGACATCGGAAGAACGAGAGAGGGCATCGGCCCTGAAGTTCTTGCTCGCTGGACGAAAGTGGATCCGGAAGTTAAATCTGGCAAAGAATAGAGACCAGCGAGCTTGGTGGGGATTTAGTCTCTGAGCAGACTGGAGGTATGATACATTTTTATGATCCGTGTAGATGTTCACGGGATGTGCCGATCCTTCTAGCAAGTGCCGCCATTCTTCCAAGGCCAGCTTGATGGCGAGTAATTCTCTATCCCCAATAGAATAATTTCTTTCAGCGGGAGAGAAAGTTTCAGGGAAAAACCCGCAAGTAACCAACTTGCCTCTCGGAGACCTTTGCATGAGCAAAGCACCAGCACCGACGGAGGAGGCGTCTACTTCCAGGAAGAAAGGCTTGGTAGAATCCGGTCTGGACAGAGCTGGAGCGGTGGCGAAGGCAGACTTGAGAGCGGTGAAGGCCTTTTCGGCCTGAGGAGGCCAAGATTTCGGGTTAGCCCCCTTCTTGGTTAGGGCCACAATAGGTGCCACAAGGGTGGAGTAATACGGGATGAACTGCCTATAATAGTTCGCGAATCCGAGGAATCGCTGGATAGCCTTAAGGCCAGAAGGATGAGGCCAGTCCAAGATGGCAGACAGCTTGGCAGGATCCATTTGTAGTCCCTTGGCGGAGATGATGTAGCCCAGGAAGGGAAGACTGGTACGGTCGAACAAGCACTTTTCAAATTTAGCGTAGAGGCGGTTCCTCCTGAGACGGGAGAGTACTAAGCGGACATGAGCACGGTGTTGATCCAAGTTAGAAGAGAAGATGAGGATGTCATCCAAATAGACCACGACACGGGTATAGAGCAGGTCTCGGAAGATGTCATTTACGAACTCCTGGAAGACCGCTGGAGCATTACAGAGTCCGAAAGGCATGACTAAGTATTCAAAATGCCCGTCACGGGTATTAAAAGCCGTCTTCCACTCATCACCCTCTCGGATGCGAATAAGATTATAGGCCCCCCTGAGATCTAACTTGGTAAAGTACTTGGCGCCTTGTAAGCGGTCAAAGAGTTCCGAAATCAGGGTAAGAGGGTAACGGTTTTTTACAGTAATGCTGTTGAGACCCCGAAAGTCTATGCAAGGCCTAAGGGTACCGTCCTTTTTTGCAACAAAGAAGAAACCTGCTCCGGCAGGAGAAGAGGATTTCCTGATAAACCCTCTCTGCAGGTTCTTCTGGATATATTCCGACATGGCTAAAGTCTCTGGCGGAGAGAGCGGATAGATTCTTCCCCTAGGCGGCGTAGTGCCAGGTTGCAAATCAATGGGACAGTCATATGGCCTATTTGGAGGCAACACTTCCGCTTGTTTCTTGCAAAAGACGTCAGAAAAATCCGCATATGGTTCAGGCAGACCGGGAAGAGGGGAAATGACAGGTGCAGGCTCGTACCGGCTTGAGACATCTGCCAAAACAAGCCGGACCCCAACTGCGAACCTCTACGGTGGTCCAGTCCAGAACGGGACAATGGTGCTGGAGCCAGGGCAGACCCAAGAGGAGTTCTGAGGTGCAATGGGGTAACACAAAGAACTCCGATCGCTCGGAATGCAGGACTCCAATGTCCATCTGGAGGGGCTCTGTACGGAACTGCACCATGCCGTCGAGTCTCTCTCCATTAACAGTGGAGATGAAGATGGACTTCTGCAAACGAACCACAGGGATGTTGTACTTGTTCACCAGCGAGGCGTCGATGAAGTTACCGGCAGAACCGGAATCCAGAAAAGCAGTCGCAGCAAAGGAGGTCTTGGCGGGTACGGAAATCCGCACGGATACAGTAATGCGTGGAGAGGAGATATTCACACCTAGCAACGCCTCTCCCACCTTGACTAGGTGCGGGCGTTTCCCTGACGCGGAGGTCGGAGAGGACAGTTTTTCAGAAAGTGCTCTGTACTGGCACAGTACAAACAGAGGTTCTCGTCTCTACGGCGGTTCCTTTCTTGCGTGGTCAGGCGTGACCGATCCACCTGCATGGCTTCCGCGGCGGGAGGCCCAGCAGAGGATGCAGGAAGATAGGAGCCAGACGAGGAGAACGTCTGGGGCGAGCACTACCCTTTTCCTGCAACAGTTCCTCTCGTCGCTCAGCAAAACGCAGGTCAATCCTGGTGGCCAAATGGATGAGATCACTCAGGTTGGTAGGGACTTCTCGTGCGGCCAGGACATCCTTTATGTCGCTGGACAAGCCTTTCTTAAAGGTAGCACAGAGCGCCTCGTTATTCCAGGAGAGTTCCGAAGCAAGGGTGCGGAAACGGATAGCATAGTCTCCGACAGAAGAACTCCCCTGGGACAAGTTCAATAACGCAGTCTCAGCAGAGGCAGCCCGGGCTGGCTCCTCAAAGACACTCTGGAATTCCAGAAAGAAACTCTGGACATTAGCAGTGGCAGGGTTGTTGCGGTCCCAAAGCGGTGTAGCCCAGGCCAGGGCCTTCCCAGAAAGCAGGCTAACGACAAATGCCACCTTGGCTCGCTCCGAGGGGAACAGGTCAGCCGACATCTCCAGGTGAAGGGAGCATTGGGATAAGAATCCGCGGCACAACTTGGGATCTCCATCGTACTTGGCCGGCATGGACAGACGGACTCTAGAAGTGGCGGCGGCCACAGGCTGCGGTGATGAGGCTGGTGCAGACGGAGGTAGCGGCTGCTGCTGTGCAGAAAGAAGCTGCTGGAGCATGGCGGACAACCGCGCCAGCTGTTGACCTTGCTGGGCGACAACTGTAGTAAGATCCGCGACACTAGGCAGAGGCACCTCAGCGGGATCCATGGCCGGATCTTACTGTCAGGATCCGGACTGGTAGCAGGAGGCGGTAGTGGAAGTGGATCCTCTGTGTCAGTGAGGGATTGGCGTGGGCCGTACCGGGGGACCGGTTCTAAGTTGCTACCGGTTTTCACCAGAGCCCGCCGCAAAGCGGGATGGTCTTACTGCGGCGGTAGCAACCAGGTCGTGTCCTCCGATAGCGGCGCTATCGGAGGACACGACCTCTGTCACCCATACAAATGATTTATGCCTTTTTTGTTTATTTGTTCTCTTGCATGTAAATGTTCTAGTGTCCTTGGAAATCTGATGTATAAGGCTACTTTCACACTAGCGTTTTTTGCGGATCTGTCATGGATCTGCAAAAACGCTTCCGTTACAATAATACAACCGCATGCATCCGTGATGAACGGATCCAGATGTATTATGTCTTCTATAGCCATGATGGATCCGTCATGAACACCATTGAAAGTCAATGGGGGACGGATCAGTTTTCTATTATGTCAGAGAAACCGGATCCATCCCCATTGACTTACATTGTGTGTCAGGACGGGTGTGTCTTGCTACGCACAACGTTGCGGAAAGAAAAACGCTGCTTGCAGAGTTATTCTGTCCGCGACAGGGAAGCAACCAAATGGAACTTAATGGAACTTAATGTATTCTGGTGCATTCCGTTCCCTTCAGTTCAGTTTTGTCCCCATTGACAATGAATGGGGACAAAACTGAAGCGGTTTCTCCCGCTATTGAGATCCTATGACGGATCTCAATAGCGGAATCGAAAACGCTAATGTGAAAGTAGTCTAAGAGCTAAGGACCGTTGTATTCATGCTTATCTGCTGTCAGGATCCGGACTGGTAGCAGGAGGCGGTAGTGGAAGTGGATCCTCTGTGTCAGTGAGGGATTTGCGTGGGCCGTACTGGGGGATCGGTTCTAAGTTGCTACCAGTTTTCACCAGAGCCCGCCGCAAAGCGGGATGGTCTTGCTGCGGCGGTAGCAACCAGGTCGTGTCCTCCGATAGCGGCGCAACCTCACTGACTGCTGAGACAGGCGTAGTACAGAGGGAATAGGCAGAGGCGTAGTCGGACGTAGCAAAAAGGTCAGGACAGGCGGCACAGGTTCAGAGGCGGTGGTCGTAGCAACGGGTATGGCAACAGGCAAAGGGTACACAGAAGACTCTTTCTCTAGGGCACAGAGGCAACAAAGATCCGGCAGGAGACTGTGGAAGGGGATGGTACTTATAGGCAGTGCACAGGTGAGGCCTAAGTAAGGCCAAACAGTACTGCCTCTCACGAAGCTTAACCCTTGATAAACCAGTTTGGACCAGGCACAAATCACCTGTGCACTGGTCCTTTAGATCTAAGAGTCCCGGTGCGTGTGCGCCCTAGAGAGCGGGGACGCACACGCCGAGACGCTGGAGCGCTGCCTGGGGACACACGCTGTGAGCGCTCCGAGGCCAGCAGAGGGCCCGGAGCGCTCAGCGTAACATCTGCGATTACCGATCCATATTTGTACATAAAGAAGGCCTCTCACCACTCCTGAATCATTTTCTAAAGCATCCCTTATTATAATTCTATTTATTACGCTTCTTTTATTATTCCAGTGAAAAGTTTAAAGGTCTTCCTGGGTGTCACCAGTTAGGGCTGTGTCCCTGCACAGTCTTACATTGTCTAATCAGTGCTGCCAGTGTCTGACTGTGCAGGGAGACACCTCCACTGGTAACATCCAGTTGGGACTTTATTAATGAACTTCTAGTAGGAATAACAGATGAATGGTACAACATACAGTTATAGGAAAAAATGCTGCAGAATTATTTCATGATTAATGCAATTATATAAAAGGGACGTCAAGACAGCTGCTATTATTTTGATGTTTGAAGTGATTGCTTACAGTGTTGTGACAAAGGCATATGTCCCCAATTATTTTATATACTAGACAATGTAATATTGTAGAAAATCAGTTGCACCGTTTCTGAGAAAAAAATACTTTTATTGTTTATGCAAACGAGGGATTCAGTGCCCTGAGGCGCGTGGCTAGCACTGAAAATAAGCAGGATCAACTCTACCAGGTAATATTCCTGGTTTAATAGGGTTGTTCCTGCTAACAGGTGTTCTTTAAAAGGGATGTCTCATCACAGTCAAACCCTTTAATCTGGGGCTTTGCTTTAGATTTCAACCTTTTCATTGAAAATCTGCTGCATATGCGCAACAAATTGGTATGCAATCAGTGTCTATGCAGCAGACATTGACGTGGGCCAGGGATCCCTTAAAGTGAAAGAGTTTTTGTTATGATGCCAGTAGCATTTCAGCAACGAGGGACGGAGTCCCCCTAAGTAGATGGTGAGGGTAGTACCCAGGTATAGGAATGCCAGTGGTGTAAGGGCAGCCTAAGTGTCCCTTTAGGTGTGGCTGTGCACGTGTCATGGTGCTCTTACCTGGATATCCTGGACCCCAGACGTTGTCATCCAATGCTGTGAAAATATGGTGAACAGTTGAGGGATTGGTAAAATAAATTGCGTTCAGACTTGTATTGAAGTTTATAACAGCTTTACTTGCATAAACTTTTATCAGAGACCAATCTTCCAACTTTATCTTGGTTACCAGCAGGCTTTAGCTTTAATTCTGGCAGGCAAACACATTCGGCCCTACTACATCTGTACTCTTTAGCTCTGCTGTGCTATCAGGATTAAAAAGAAAACTTTTACTTTCTGCTGAACTTAACTTTCTGTAGTCTGACTGTCTTTGTCTTTATCTTTATCCAGGGAATCTTTCCTCCTACCTGCTGAGGCTCTTTGCTTTTTTCTCTTGTTCCAGCAGAGTTGAAGGTACTCTGGCTGGCTTTGGCATGACTTGTCCAGCAGGGATGAGGGCCTGATTCTTTCCCCAAGCAGGGGATCCTCTAGACTGAACTTCACTAGCTAAACTCCTCCCTCTCTAGAGAGGGCTAGAATGGAAAGAAAGTTCCATTCTGAGCTAACACAGCTCTGCGAAGCCGGCTGCCACCTGCCGGTGAACCAGGCACATTACACTTAAACAGTTATAAAATCAGAAATACAGATACACATTAATTATGCAGGACCTGGAAATAAATACACATGATGATGTAAAAGCAACCATAGAAGACAGTAGTGGGTGCAAAAGGTGGTAATGCCACTGTGGGGCGTTACATCTACAGTAGGAAAAACCTTTCATATGTCTCAAAAGGGATGTAAAATTCTTGAGAACAAATCTTGCTGATAAATTGCATGTAGTTATCATAAAGAAAATTCCAGCAAAAGCTGTCTCTCGGATCCAAGATCTGAGCTTGGAGACTAATTTCGATAAACATTTATAACACGAGATAAAAGTTGTTCTTTGAGTTTAAAAAAATGGAAAACATCGGGAACTGGTTCACACACCCTCTGCTCCATCACCTCTGCTCAGATCCTCCAGACAGAGCTTTGTTTTCTTGACTGCAGCAGTCAAGTGTGTGCAGCAGCACGTCAACATTGCAACTAAGAACATGACCTCATGGCTGCAGGGAGGATCAGAGTGGTGGTGCTGGAGAGGAGGGGGTTTGAACCGGTGGAGAGATCTGAGCCTCTAGGTGTAACGGCAACGCCCCGCTGCTCCTAGGGGCTCATTTGCTATATTAAGACATAATTTTTCACTGCAATACAGGCACATACGAACATGGGACCAAAACACATGCCTTCAGCTACCAACAGGTCTGCCAGTTTCATGGGTACAAATCTGTTGAGATGCCCTTTAAGAGAATTAAATGGGAATTGGTTAAAATTGTTCTGTCGATCATACAACAAAACATGTAATATTGTACATTAGGAAGGGTTGACGTTGTGACAGGCTCCACTGTTGGCAACCTGACTCTTCTTCATCTTTAATTATGTGGCTAGAACAGCAATGATGACAAAAATGGTATAATAATGTTTGCAGTAGTCCTACATTATACTTTTCATTATATTTCTTCATTGTTTAGTTTACCTACGTGCTAATATTAATCATCCAGTCAATCAATGTGGTATAATCTGTGTTTTTTAACCACTTCAGCCCCCCTAGCTTAAACACCCTTAATGACCAGGCCATTTTTTACAATTCTGCACTACACTACTTTCACCGTTTATTGCTCCGTCATACAACTTACCACCCAAATGAATTTTACATCCTTTTCTTCTCACTAATAGAGCTTTCATTTGGTGGTATTTCATTGTTGCTGACAATTTTACTTTTTTTGCTATTAATAAAAATTTAACGACATTTTTGAAAAAAAATGACTTTTTTCACTTTCTGTTGTAAAATTTTTCAAAAAAACTACATTTCTATATAAATTTTTCTCTAAATTTAATGTTCTACATGTCTTTGATAAAAAAAATCCAATAAGTGTATATTTATTGGTTTGGGTAAAAGTTATAGCGCATTTTGAAGCAGCTCTGACTTTCTGAGCACCTGTCATGTTTCTTCAGGTGCTAGAATGTCAGGATAGTATAAATACCCCCCAAATCACACCATTTTAGATAGAAGACACCCCAAATTATTCGCGAAGGGGCATGGTGAGTTCATGTATCATTTCATTTTTTTTCACAAGTTAGCGGAAAATGACACTTTCTGAGGAAAATAAATAAATAAATAAAGTTTCCATTTCTGCTAACTTCTGGCAAAAAATAAAAATAAAAATCTCAGACGGACTCACTATGCCCCTCAGTGAATACCTTGGGGTGTCTACTTTCCGAAATGGGGTCATTTGTGGGGTGTGTTTACTGTTCTGGCATTTTGGGCGGGGCTAAATTGTGAGCAGCCATGTAAAACCTAAAGGTACTCGTTGGAATTTGGGCCCCTTTGCGCACCCAGGCTGCAACTCAGGATTAAAAAGAAAACCGCCGTACTCAGGAGAAGTAGGGCAATTTGTTTTGGGGTGTATTTTTACATATACCCATGTTGGGTGAGAGAAATATCTCTGTAAACTGACAACTTTGTATAAATTTTTTTTAAAAGTTGTCGTTTACAGAGATATTTTTCACACAAAGTATGGGTATATATAAAAATACACCCCAAAACACATTGCCCTACTTCTCCTGAGTACGGCGATACCACATGTGTGACACTTTTTTGCAGCCTGGTTGCGCAAAGGGGCCCTAAAACCAATGAATACCTTTAGGATTTCACAGGGCATTTTTACGCATTTGGATTCCAGACTTCTTCTCACGCTTTAGGGGCCCCTAAAATGCCAGGACAGTATAAATACCCCACATGTGACCCCATTTTAGAAAGAAGACACCCCAAGGTATTCCGTGAGGGGTATGGTGAGTTCATGTAAAATTTTATTTTTTGTCACAAGTTAGTGGAATATGAGACTTTGTAAAAAACAAAATTAAAAAAATAAAATATCAATTTCCTCTAACTTGTGCCAAAAAAAAAAAAAATTCTGTGAACTCGCCATGCCCCTCACAGAATACCTTGGGGTGTCTTCTTTCCAAAATAGGGTCACAAGTGGGGTATTTATACTGACCTGGCATTTTAGGGGCCCTAAAGCGTGAGAATCCAAATGCATAAAAATGCCCTGTGAAATCCTAAAGGTACTCATTGGTTTTAGGGCCCCTTTGCGCATCTTGGCTGCAAAAAAGTGTTACTCATGTGGTATCGCCGTACTCGGGAGAAGTAGGGCAATGTGTTTTGGGGTGTATTTTTATATATACCCATACTTTGTTTGAGAAATATCTCTGTAAACGACAACTTTTTAAATTTTTTTATTCAAAGTTGTCAATTTACAGAGATATTTCTCTCACCCAGCAAGGGTATATGTAAAAATACACCCCAAAACACATTGCCCTACTTCTCCTGAGTACGGCGATACCACATGTGTGCCAATTTTTGCAGCCAAGATGCAAAGGAGGGCATTTTTACGCATTTTTCTTCTCACGCTTTAGGGCCCCTAAAATGCCAGGGCAGTATAAATACCCCACATGTGACCCCATTTTGGAAAGAAGACACCCCAAGGTATTCTGTGAGGGGCATGGCGTACCTGGTTGGGGTGTATTTTTACATATACCCATGCTGGGTGAGAGAAATATCTCTGTAAATTGAGTCGTTTACAGCGATATTTCTCACACAAAGTATGGGTATATATAAAAATACACCCCAAAACACATTGCCCTACTTCTCCTGAGTTCGGCGATACCACATGTGTGACACTTTTTTGCAGCCAAGATGCGCAAAGGGGCTCTAATTCCAATGAGTACCTTTAGGATTTCACAGGGCATTTTTACGCATTTGGATTCTCACGCTTTAGGACCCCTAAAATGCCAGGGCAGTATAAATACCCCACAAGTGACCCCATTGTGGAAAGAAGACACCCCAAGGTATTCCGTGGGGGCATGGCGAGTTCATAGAAAAAAAAAAATTTGGGCACAAGTTAGCGGAAATTGATTTTTTTTTTTTTTACAAAGTCTCATATTCCACTAACTTGTGACAAAAAATAAAATTTTACATGAACTCACCATACCCCTCACGGAATACCTTGGGGTGTCTTCTTTCTAAAATGGGGTCACATGTGAGGTGTTTGTACTGCTCTGGCATTTGAGGGTCTCCGCAATCATTGCATGTATGGCCAGCATTAGGAGTTTCTGCTATTCTCCTTATATTGAGCATACAGGTAATGAGATTTTTTTTTTCCGTTCAGCCTCTGCGCTGAAAAAAAAAAAAAAAAAATGAACGGCACAGATTTTTTCATTCGCATCGATCAATGTGGATGAAAAAATCTCTGCCAAAATCAGTGACTGCGGTGGGCTGGGCGCTAGCTACCTAACAAGTAGCTAACTAACTGGCGGGGATAAGGGACCCTTATGCCCCATTCACACGTCCGCAATTCTGTTTGCGGAACGGAATTGTGGACCAATTTATTTCTATGGGGACAAACTTCGTCCTGCTCGGATCCGGAATTACGGATCCGTGCTTCCGGGTCCGCACTTCCGTTCCGCAAAAATATAGAACATGTCCTATTCTGGTCCGCAATTGCGGACAAGAAAAAGCATTTTCTATATAGTTCTGGCAATGTGCGGATCTGCAAAATGCGGAAAGCACATTGCCGGTGTCCGTGTTTTGAGGATCTGCAAAACACATATGGACGTCTGAATGGAGCCTTACAAGGGGTGTGATCAATGACAGGGGGGTGATCAGGGGGTCTAGATGGGGTGATCAAGGGGTTAATAGGTGAGGGGGGGTGGGGGAGGGGTTAGTGTAGTGTTTGGTGCAACTTTACATAGCTACCTGGCCCTCTGGTGGTCGATCCCAGCAAATGGGACCACCAGAGGACCAGGTAGCAGGTATATCAGACGCTGTTAACAAAACAGCGTCTGATATACATGTTTGATGCTTTTTATTTAGCATCTACAGCCTGCCAGCGATGGATCATCGCTGGCAGGCTGCAGTATAACTGCCGAGACGCGCGCCACTCTCGAGATGACGCGCGGATGCGTCCAGGAGGAACAAACTTGCCGCCGCCTGGACGCATCCGTGCGTTAGGCGGTCGGCAAGCAGTTAAACAAACTGGTTTGTATTTTCTATTAATACAAAAAAAAATACAATAGATATAGTAAATTACAATAAGAAGTCATTAGCATGGATTCATAATTCTTCATAAAGACAAAATAATGCAGAATTAGACAATACTATTGGCATTGGCAGTTGCCACACTGTGGCGCTTTCTCTCTGCCCAGGCATTTAACCCTTTTCCAACCTCCCAATGTAAATTTACGCGCCGGCCGGGCATTTAAAATGCAGACACTCCGCAATGCCCGCAACCGGTGGTTATGCCGTAACCTTCCTGAGTGCCGTGGCCTCTTCAGCTGTTAAGCCAGTGTGTCGGGAGTTGCACCCCCACCAATCAGACATTGATGACCTCTTCTGAGGATAGGTCATAAATACTAAACACCTGGACAGCCCATTTAACCTTTGGTATTGGCATGAAGAATCTTGCAAACCATTATGGCACAGATGTGAACAGAGCATTACAAAAAAAAATATATATATATATATATATATATATATATATATATAGTTATTACAAAACAAAACAATTTTTAGAAAAATGATGATGAAGAAATGCATTCAGTAGGTACCTACTTAATTGCTACTGCGCAAACAATAAATTTAAGGATTGACCATCACTAGCTGAATGACAGGGGTCCAACACCCATGATCACTGCAGATCAGCTGTCAGTGGCGCAGCATTGTCCACTGCAGTGTTAACGGAGCTGTGCAGATCCAGTGCTGCTTCTGGCTATGGAGCTGCACCCAACCAAACAGCTGATCTGTGCGAGTGCAGGGTGCTGGACCCCCCATCAGGACAGACCATCACTTAAGGCCTCTTTACTCTACTCAGTAGAGCAGACAATTGTCAGGATGGTAGCAATCTCCTCCACAGTATGGAAAGGTGAGATCGCTAATGTCATCGCTCGTCCTTATACAGAATCATTGTTTATCGACAGCAGAGTGCTGTTTACATTGCAATATCTTCCATGATTTTGGTGTCTGCAAGAACGATCCTATTACCTAATGAACAACCAATGTTAACCTTTACATTGGCAGATTATCACTAGGGGCTCATGCACACAAACGTATTTTCTTTCCTTGTCCGTTCCGTTTTTTTTTTGCGGACTGTATGCGGAACCATTTATTTCAATGAAAATAAAAATTACAGTTTGCAAATATGTTTCTGTATGTCCGTTCTGCAAAAACATGTCTTATTATAGTCCTAAAGAAAAACAGGACAATGCAACAGCACTCTGCAGACACAAATAAAGTACAATAATGCCATAATCACAGAAAACATTCTGGTGCTAATGCTACGTTTATTTAGCAAATTAGAGATACCTGGCAAATACATTTTGTACAAAATTATTTGGGCCCGTTTGCCAAACGTCAAGGCGATCTCTATCAAACGGGAACCTAAAAGCAGAGTGGACCCAGCATGCATGTGGAACCTGTACTCCCTGAATTTTATGGTGGCCATAATGGCACACTACAGGTAGTATTTAGTGTTAGGTTCCCGTTTGATAGAGATCGCCTTGACGTTTGGCAAACGGGCCCAAATAATTTTGTACAAAATGTATTTGCCAAGTATCTCTAATTTGCTAAATAATATACACTTATATTGCAAAATAAGTGTAGCATTAGCACCGAAATGTTTTCTATGATTATGGCAATATTGTACTTTATTTGTGTCTGCAGAGTGCTGTTGCATTGTTCTGTTTTTCTTTGTGTTTCTAGCCATAGCAACGTTCACCTGCACATTGGGATATGCTGACTGACCCCCTTTTTTTGCACTTATTATAGTCCTGCATTACGTACAAGGATAGTACTCTTCTGTTAGCTGTTCTGTTCCACAAAATACGGAATGCACACGGACGTTGTCCGTATTTTTTGCGGATCCGTTTTTGCGGACCTCAAATTGCATACGGCCGTGTGCATGAGCCCTTATAAGCATTTGTAGGAATGCTTATTAGTGGTAATCTGCCCAAACATCAGGCATTCAAAAGGGTCCTTTAGAAAAGGCTGGAGAACCCCTTTAAAGGCTACTTTCACACTCACGGTAGCCGTTTCCGGCAGGCTGTTCCAGTGGGAGGTTTTGTCCGGGCGCTGCCGTTTTTACCTCTCGTCTTGTTTGCCATGCTGCAGCCGGACTTCCGGCCCGCTCCCATTATAGTGAATGGGGTCGGAGCGGGCTTCCGACGGCACAGTGGACTTGTGGTAGCACGGATCCGGCAGGCTGTTCCCCTCCGGTACAGCCTGCCGGAAAAGGCTACCGCAAGTGTGAAAGTGTCCATTTGGAGTATTTGTAAAATAACCTTAAAAGTGACATTTTCAAAAAGTGATACAAAAAAGATGTCATGGCAGTCGTCCATATTCGCTGTCACTAGGTTTCCCAGAAGCAGACAGAACTAGTAAAAGGCTGATGAGAAGTTTTAACAACTTGACCGAGGAGACAATTCATGTTTTTTTGTTTTTTTGTACGCAAATGAAGTGCTAATTATAGTTGTATATTCTGGTGCTGAACCTTCTGAGAAGCCATGTGACACTGTATGCATGATGTGCACAGCTGAGGGAACAACACCCATCTATTAATATTACATTATCTTATAAATAAACTGAACATAGAGCTTGGTGACTCACAACGCGCTAGGCCCCACCTCATACTTACATAAATTCTTCAATGAGTGGTGTCTGGCAACCAACATCTTTTGCCTATTGATTACGGGAAAGTACTGGTCTTTATGGGAAACTATGGTGCAGATACCAGAAATGATAATTTTGCTAAGGAAAATAATTGAACTGAGATTTTTTTTGTAGTAAAGTGTAAAACTGTTCTTTTTGGTTTATTTTTAAAATTATGTAGGGACAGGGATGTTAAACATTTTTATAATATACTTTATTAGGAAAATATGTTTCTTTGTACTAGAAAACAGGGTGTAAAGACTCTTCCTAGCAAAGCTCTAACCGAGCATAGCTAAGGAGAGTCTGTCTTCAGTCTTAAATTATACTGAGGACTGAAGATGCCTGTGTGTAATATACAGAGGCTTCCAGCCTGCCTCTTGTCACTACCCCAGTCCCTGACTATGTCCATGTGCCAAAAATATCATTGCCCCTCACCCTGCCTATCTGACTTGTTACATACAGGCGTCTTCAGCGCTCAGTTGGACTTAAGACTGACTGCTTAGCAAGGCTCAGTTAGAGAGTCCTAGGAGGAACCTTTACACCCTGTTTTCTAAGGCAAGAATTTTTTTTTCCCTTATAAAGTATATTACAAAAATGTTTAACATCGCTGCCCCTACACTATAGTAGACAATAAAAAATTGCGCTCTAATGGAAGCTACATTAAAAGAAAACTCATCATAGACAGTCTCATTAAGCATGTGGGCATCACGGTATCAGCAGGTCCAGCTCTCACCAGCAATAAGCTGGTTTTGACTTGTCGGACCAAACATATATTATTATGTCATTGTCATTCAGATGAATCTCCATCCACGTAATGCATAAACATCTTAGGTTCCCTAGAGCGGAGGTTGTTCCTACACAATGCCTCTCCTTTCTGGCTCACGGTGGGTGGTGCTCAGCATAAGATCCCCATTCTATAAGTCCCTTTGCCCTAACAAGACATGGACAGTGGTTGTGTTGATGAGACAGCTCCTGAATCCACAATGAAAATAAACTGGGTTCTCTTTTAAAAAAACAAATGTGTAAGGCTACATTCACACGACCGTATTTTTCATTCCGCATCCGATCCGCATTCGTTTCCGTTTTTTGCGGAATAGATACGGTCCCATTCATCTCTATGGCCTTTTAAAATTTGCGGACAACTTTCCGTAAGTTGTCCGCATCCGTGTGTCCGCATATTTCATCCGCAAAAATATGAAGCATGTCCTATAATTGTCCGCAAAAATCGGTCCGCAGCCCCATAAAAGTCAATGGGTCCGCAAAAACGGATAATATACGGAAAGGTTTCCGTATGTTATCCGTATTTTGCGGATCCGTTTCCGTTTTATCATTAGAATATTTTATTGAAGAACATGCCCCTATGGGTTTTTTTTCCCTCCCTCCAGTTCAGTATTTTGCGGATCCGCAAAAAACGGAAGACATACGGAAGCCTTCTTCCGCAAAATGCGGACATACGGCTTCCGTTTTTTGCGTCCGTAAAATGCAGATGAAAAAAATACGGTCGTGTGAATGTAGCCTTAATTAGGAATTAGATCTAAGCCTTTCTTAACACAACATTGGTAGAAATCTGTTTTTGTTATTCTTTTCTAAAGTCCACCCATGCTTCTTTACAGTTACTTGAAGGGTCTTAGGGTACTTTCACACTAGCGGCATACTATGCCGGGCATAGCTATCTGGCAGGCTGTTGTGGCGGGTGAACAGCCTGCCGGATCCGCCATGCCACAAGTACCCGTGTTGCAGGTCCGACTTTTTAGTCCGGTGATCTCTGCCGTGCTGCGCCGTAGCTCCGCCCCCTCCCCATTATAGTCAGCGGCAGCACGGCAGTTCACGGGTACTTGCGGCATGGCGGATCCGGCAGGTGGACAGCCTGCCGGATAGCTATGCCGCTAGTGTGAAAGTACCCTTGCATAAAGACTTTTAGCCAACCCCCAGAGCACTTGTACATAAGCAGAATTTTGATGCGGCTCAAAGGTGTATTCCAACTACAGACATATTAATACGTATCCACGGAATATTTCTCTGCAATAGGTAAGGGTTCACGTCTGATACTTCCAACAATAGGAAGGACAAGGGTCTCCTGAGCTAGATTTGTCAACCCAAAGCACCCATCAGTAGTCACATAGAAGAGAAGGAAGGGCAGAGAGCTGGCCAGACACCTGGCCAGGGCTCTTGCAGACGAGCGGATCTCCTCCGTGTTATCCGCAGCGAGAATGAGAGCCAAGCTGCGCGGTGGACATCAGAGGCACAAAGCAGTAACATGATAGATACTGCTCTGTGCCTCTCTGTGACCCTTTCACTACAAAATCACTGTGACAACTTTATCTTACAGTAATTTTGTAGTGAAAGGGTCACAGAGAGGCACAGAGCAGTATCTATCATGTTACTGCTTCGTGCCTCTGATGTCCACCACGCAGCTTGGCTCTCATTCTCGCTGCGGATAACACGGAGGAGATCAGCTCGTCTGCAAGAGCCCTTAGTGGTTTTATAACCCCTTTGGAGAAAGCTCTGATAACATCTATACTTCACCTGCTCCTTTATGTGAAACACTCCTTCCTAAATAATAATCACAATATTAAAAAGTCACATTTTTTAACAAATGTATTTTAACATTTCTTACATTTATATGCATATAATACTTCATATGAAAACCGTTTAAGGAATTGTCCTCTCCACCCATCCTCTACTAGTAGTCTTACTGGAAAGGCCTTCAAGTAGGGCTGAAACAATTACTCGAATTAATCGATTAACTCGACACAAAAAAATCCTTGTGCTATATAACCACGGAGTGTCAAGGAAGAGCTTGCTATTACTCACGCTATTGGTCACGCGCCTGCCCACACATCGCCGCACTGGATCCTGACATACACACATCGTCAGGACGTAGTGCACATAAGCGCACACTATGACATGATGCTGTGTGACGTTAGGTCCCAGTACAGCGCGTGAAGAAAAGGGTGGAAGATTTCTGGAGTGTCGGCAGTGCCCCTACAGGAAAGGTAAGTATTTTAGTTCACTGGCGCTGAGGCTGGGCACTGATGGCTAGGAGGGGCACTGGGGGGAACTGATGGCACTGGGGGGAGCTGGTGGCATTGGAGGGGGAACTGCTGGCGTTCGAGCGGGAACTGGGGGGGGAGAGCAACTGATGGCACTGCGGTTGAGGAGACTAACGGCACTGGGGGGCTGATGAGTTTCTATAGAAAACATTCTTTAATTCGTTTTTTCTTATTAGAGTACTTGATTAATCGTTGGATTAATCGATAGAATACTTGATTACTAAAATAATCAATAGCTGCAGCCCTACCTTTAAGTATATTTTCGAACATGGCTGCCAGTTCAGCCACATGTTCATTACTGAAGTCATGCGGCAATATTGGCTAACAAGAAGTGCGCTCCTTTTACATGCATAAATTTGATTCGTCCATCAGGTTGCTAATGGGTTATAAAGGTGGTCCATCATTTTGCATCTGAGCTGTTTCCACCACACATGGCAGAGCTTTGATGAACCTTTTTTTGTCATAAGCATAGGATCCTATGACAGTGCCATAATGAAACGCAACAGTCTCCTATAGACTATAAAGGAGAGTGATAGCATATGCATGGCCACTTGTCTGCTTATGAAATCAATGGGGACCTCAATGGTTGATGTCTCGCTGGTCTGTCTTTTTGACTTATCCAGCGGTGACATTTTCTTCCTAAATTCTTGTAAACTCTAGCATTCCTTTCTCCTGCCCTTCTTTCTTTATGCAGGGGTGTGGAATTCCTATCGCCTGACGCCCAGGACATGCAGTTCCTGGCGCCGGGCAGGTAGCTTAGCCCTGCGGGCAAGTAGCAGGGCTAGGGTGGCGCCGGATTCTCCTCTTATACACAGTCCGGCAGCACGTCCGGGCTGCTTACCGCAGTGTAAACATCGCTCCTGTGCAGGCCGGAAGTCGGGATCAGAGATCGGAGGAGTGCGCCGCGGCACGGAAGTCAGCGGGCAGAAGCGCGAGTCAGGCAGTCAGCGGCTGAACCAGTAGTGGGAGCTCCTGTCTCCTCACATGGTGGCAGCCAGTGTCCTGGAAGATAGCCCAGCAGGTAGTGTGTGTTGTGACTCCCCTGGGTGAGCTGCCGGGTCGGCCGGGGGGGGGGGGGGACTGCCCCATTATGGCATATACATTAAAGGGATTCACTGCCCCAGTATGC
Source organism: Bufotes viridis (assembly GCA_033119425.1). Classification (NCBI taxonomy): domain Eukaryota; kingdom Metazoa; phylum Chordata; class Amphibia; order Anura; family Bufonidae; genus Bufotes; species Bufotes viridis. Next base: position 318,131,578 of record CM065593.1, on the reverse strand, counting down.
AATATAGTATATACTATACTGGGGTAGTGAATCCTTTAATGTACATGACATACTGGGGCAGTGAATCCCTTTAATGTACATGCCATACTGCGGCAGTGAATCCCTTTAATGTATATATTATACATTAAAGGGATTCACTGCCCCAGTATGGCGTGGCTGCCCCCATACAGTAGAACGTTTCCTTGTGGCCCCCGCCCCATACAGTAGAACGTCACCTTGTGGCCCCCACCCCCATACAGTAGAGCGTCTCCTGTGGCCCCCGCCCCATACAGTAGAACGTCTCCTTGTGGCCCCCGCCCCATACAGTAGAACGTCTCCTTGTGGCCCCCGCCCCATACAGTAGAAAGTCTCCTTGTGGCCCCCGCCCCATACAGTAGAACGTCTCCTTGTGGCCCCGCCCCATACAGTAGAACGTCTCCTTGTGGCCCCCGCCCCATACAGTAGAAAGTCTCCTTGTGGCCCCCGCCCCATACAGTAGAACATCTCCTTGTGGCCCCCGCCCCCATACAGTAGAAAGTCTCCTTGTGGCCCCCACCCCCATACAGTAGAAGTTCAGGACAAGTAGATTGTCATGAGGGACAAGTAGATTGAGCCCCCGCTTTAGTCCTTCGACAAGTAGTTTTTTTTTTAATTTCCACACCCCTGTTTATGATTCCTCTCAATGTTCCTCTCCTAAATTTTTTTAACCCAAAGTTTCACATCATCTTTACACAAACTTCTTATTTTCATGTTTCTCCATTATCACTTTCATTCTAAGTATTTACGACTTTTCTGACAATTACTCTTGTTACACTATTTTGGAGTTGGGTTTGTGTGATGTTTCGGAACAGTATGAGAAAACTTTGCGGTCACCCCAACACACATATTCATGGTTCTCCTTTTTGGCCGCTTAACTTCTCATTATCACCACACCATCTTACTGTGGGTCTGAATGTGAGACAAAAGGCTGGCGAGGGTGAAAAGCTAGCGGTAGAACTGAACGTAATCCACTCCTGTGGTAGCTCTGGCTTATCACCCCTTTAAAAATATAACAATCGCGAAATATACACTATATTACAGTGTCATTTTGGCCGTTCAAGTAGTACAATCTGACCGTGTGGTCCTATAACAAATAGAAAGGTTGTCTATTCCTTACAAACACAGCAAAGATACGTTGTTACCTTGAAACTCATGAGTTCCTCCTTAAAGTTTTGATACTTACACCTCTGTAACCGTATTTCTTAATTGTTGAGGTACATCATGCTTCATAAATCCACCTACCTAGTAGTGTTTCTTTTTATGCTCATTAAAAAACACAACACGCCCAGATAGAAATGTTGGATTGCAGCAAAACTTGGCATGCAGCTATGTCTCAGGCAGATATGTAAATGATTACAGGTGTGGTCTCATTAGACACTGAGTCTTGCCACAAGAGGGTGTAAAAATGCTTCCCCTCTGCCTTATAAAAAGGTTCTCAGAGGCTACTTTTGGGTAGTGTACCTCTTATTGTGAGTTCGTTGACTGCTAGACATGCCTCTGATGCACTCAAAGACACTTTGCCGAGTTGACAGACTTTGAGAGGGAACGCATCATTAGACTAAGAGAAGTAGGATGGTTGTTTAGATGAATTGCCCACTATCTAGGCCGTTCTGACCTAGCTGTTAGGAGGTGTGGGGAGCAGTGGTTATGTGAGGGCACTCACACACAACAGGCAGTCTCCGGATGGCCCAGATAGGCGTTCAGTAGAAAGGATTGTTTGATCCACTGACAAGCACGAGCAGCTCCCACAGTTTTCTTGGTTCACCATCCAGACATAGGTGATGCCTTCATTACACACCCATGTCTCTGCCCTAACCATTTTCAGGTGCATGGCAGAAGGATATTCGGTGTCATGGTGCACATTACGCAGGGCCGGCGCGTCCTATAGGCTGACTAGGCAGCCGCGTAGAGCGCCCCTTGGGAAGGGGTGCTGCTAGGAGCGCCGGCCCCGCCTCATGCTGCAGCCGCCGAGCGCTCTAAATTGAGCCTCTGGCGGCTGCAGCACTGCCCGGGCTGACGCGTCCATAAGGGGGCACCGCCCGGGCGCACCAAGAGGAGAGGAGCTGACAGGGGGGAAGCGCTCAGCGCTCCCTCCTGTCACTCCATTGTAGCGTGGCTAAGCTCTTTATGGTCCGCGGGTACAGGAGCATCTGTCTTCTGTACCTCGCCGGACTGACATGAAGTGCGCACACAGCGTGCACTTCCTGTCAGTCCCATGGGCGTAGGAAGCCCCAAAAATCTGGGGGGGACAGCACTTTTGGGGCCCCTGTGTCCCCGCCCACCCTCATGCCACACCCACATTTCTCCGCCCCCCCCAAGTGCCAAAAATCTCTCCCCCCACCCTCCTTATGGGCCAGTGTGTGGCCTATTCCCTTCCCTACCCTGGTCCCTACCCTATTATTCAGACTGGGTACCAGAAGTCTGCAGTGCTAGCCTAATAATAGGCTAAGAGAGTGGCACTGGCGTCTGGCAGCACCAACTGCGCTGGCTGCTGCCGGAAGTATGGCGACTTGTGCAGTGTGCGGGCAGCAGGCGCGGGAAGGGCACGCACGTGACATCGCACGATGACGTCACATCAACTCCTCCCACCCAACCAGCGTGCCTGCGTGCGCCTGTCCTGCAGCGTTAACCAATAAACGCTGGGGGCGGGGCGATGCCGCCTGGGACCTGTTGTGCGCATTCATGCGCATTGTCTTTGTCCCGCTTGGGGTGCTGGGAGTCGGGACTAGCCTAGCCTGCCTGGGGGGGATTTCGCCATTCCTGTCCCCCCCGCATTATTTCCTGGGGGGGATCCGTCCCCCCCGTCCCCCCGCTTCCTACGCCCCTGGTCAGTCCTCTCGGGTACAGGAAAAAAAGCTCCTGTACCCGTGGACCATAAAGAGCTCGGCCGCGCTACAATAGAGGTAGGGGGTAGAAAGAGAATGACAAAGGGGGGCGGGAGTGAAGGGGGGGTGAAGAATGACAAAATGACAAGGGGGAGAGAATGACAAGGGGGGGAGTGTGAAGAATGACAGGGGAGAAAGAGAATGACAAGAGGGGAAAGAGAATGACAAGGGGGTGGGAGTGAAGGGGGTGAAGAATGACAAAATGACAAGGGGGAGAGAATGACAAGGGGGAGTGTGAAGAATGACAGGGGAGAAAGAGAATGACAAGAGGGGGAAGAGAATGACAAGACAAGAGGGGAAAAGAGAATGACAAGGGGGCGGAGTGAAGGGGGGTAAGGAATGACAAAATGACAAGGGGGAGCGAATGACAAGGGGGAGTGTGAAGAATGACAGGGGAGAAAGAGAATAACAAGAGGGGGAAGAGAATGACAAGACAAGAGGGGGAAAGAGAATGATAAGGGGGGGCGGGAGTGAAGGGGGGGTGAAGAATGACAAAATGACAAGGGGGGGGGAGTGTGAAGAATGACGAGGGGGAAGAGAATGACAGGGGGGGGAGGAAGAATGACAAGGGTGGGGGGAGTGAAGAATGACAAGGGGGGGAAAGGAAGAATGACAAGGGGGGGGGGTGAGAGAGAACTGGCGTTAGTTAAAGGGGTTCTGCAGTTTATTTAAACTGATGATCTATCCTCTGGATAGATCATCAGCATCTGATCGGCAGGGGTCCGACACCCGGGACCCCCGCCGATCAGCTGTTTGAGAAGGCAGCGGCGCTGGCAGTAGCGCCTCGGCCTTCTTCCTGTTTACCGCAGGCGCAGTGACGTCACGACTAGTATCACTGGCCTTGGCGGGGTTAAGCTCTGTTCACTTGAATGAAGCTTAGTCCCACCCAGGCTCCTACGGGTGTCGGACCCCTGCCGATCAGTTTAAATAAACTGCAGAACCCCTTTAATATGGCAGATTATACGGGTGGGGCATTGTGATGTCACATGGGGGGGGGGGCGGCAAACTTTTCTTTTGCTTAGGACGGCAAAAATCCTTGCACCTGCCCTGACATTACGTGTCCTGCCATTAACAGCCAGCCAGGGTTGCCTTTATTTGCAGTGGTGTCATGAATGAGAAACGTAGTCTGCCAAGGACTGGAACCATATCGTCCTTAGCAATAAATTCAGGTTCTGTTTGGTATGTGACAGCGGTCAAGTTTGGGTATGAAGACCTCATGCTGAGCATTTCAATCCTGCCTTTGGTGTGGAGCACGACACCGCCCCAACTGCTGGTGTGAGGATCTGGGGAGCCATTGCATTTGACATACGGTCACCCCTAGTAGTGTTACGAGAGGCACTAAGCTCAGCGATATGTGCAGGACATTCTGCGACCACATGCGTTGCCTCTCATGGCAGGACTACCAAGTGGCATTTTTTAGCAGGATAATGCTCGCCCATACACGGCAAGGGTTTCCCAGGAATATCTCCACCAGATTGCAACACTTCCTTGGCCTGCCTGGTCACCAGATTTATAGCCAATCGAGCATTTATGGGACCAGCTGGGACACAAGCTTTGGTAACCTACGAGGATCTGCAGGCTCAGCTGTAACATCTGTGGGCAAATATGACCAACCACATTTCATCTTTTATCAAGGTTGGAAGTGGCACAACAAGGTCCTAGAGCAGTGATGGTTAACCTGTTAGAGGCCGAGTGCCTAAACTGCAACCCAAAACCCACTTATTTATCACAAAGTGCCAACAAGTTAATTTACCCTGAATTCTACAGCCCAATATAGTCTATCTTCCATGTACTTTATCATTTAGCTATATATAGCCTGCCTACATTCAGTGCGCTGCCTGTGCCGTTCATAGTGCGCTGCCTGTGCCGTTCATAGTGCGCCCTGTGCTGATGAATGGCAAAAAAGTCTAAGGCATATTCTGATACCATAGACTTTTCAAGGGTGCGGGCTCCCACAGAGAGGGCTCTGAGTGCCGTCTCTGGCACCTGTGCCATAGGTTCGCCACCACTGTCCTAGAGCCTCCTTTCTATTGTAGTTTTCCCAGCAAAACACGGATACAGGCTGTGTGAGTTCCTCAATTGGACAGCACGCGGATGAGATAAAAGGGTCCGCATGATGCAGAACCATTCATACGGTCGTGTGAGTGAGCCCTATCAATGTTCTCTAGAAAGATAATCCTTTAAACTGAACCTTATTATTTTTGATATGGCTACCAACTCGACAATTAAACAGCAAACACAACTGTGAAATACAGACAGAACTCGTCGTATGGCGTGTGTGGTGTCGACGGCTGCTGCGTACCCCTCGTGTCTAGACCATTGTTCACTTTTGAATGAACATGTAGAAAATGAAAGCTGGATTGTACTGCCTCAAAGGTAAATGTACCGAGATCCCAGGAGGTACAAGTATGTAATATTTATTTAGACAGCGGCTTTCCAGTGCTGATCACTCTATTCATCAGGTCAGTTAAGTATAAAAATTGACCAGGACGCAGATCGGGAGAGCTCATGATGCTAGGACGCTAGGTTAGGTGTGTCCCATATCATTTGCAAGGGACTGACTTTCTGCTGATGCATCACGATGAGATATATTTGGATTATAAATATGTATCTATGTGGTTTTATACATTATTTATACATTATCATGTGCTTTTCTTCTTTTCTTTTGTAATTTTTTTTATACTCTCACATTTGTGGGAGGAGCTATTTGTGTAAATTGTCATTTATTCGCTCAAGGTTTTTATGCTTCACCGACGAAGGAACCGATCCAGTCCAAAAACATACCTAAGGGGCAGTTTACACCAGTTATTTGGTCAGTTATTTCCATCTGTTATTGTGAGCCAAAACCGGTAGTAAAATAAGGAATAATGAAAAGATCTGCACCTGTTTTCTGTTTCTGACTCTCGCCTAGTTTTAGCTCACCCTTACCCTGGGTTCACACCTGAGCGTTTCTGAGACGCGCGTTTTAGTCGCGCGTATTACAGCGCGTTTTTGCAAATAGGAAACGCGTGTCATACGCGCGTTCGTGACTCTGGAGACCAATTGAAAAAGGCATATCTACACTTTTAACGCGTGTTAAACGCACGTTTCACGCGCGTTCCCATTGAAGTCTATGGGTGCAAATGTGCGACAAAACGCCCCAAAGAAGCTCAAGAACTTCTTTGAGCGTAGGGCGTTTTACAGCGCGTTCAAACGCGTAGGTGAGAACCATGCCCATAGGGAAACATGAGTTTTCTCCTGTTGAGCGTTTTACAGCACGTAGGAACGCGCTGTAAAACGCGCAAGTGTGAACTGAGGGTTACTGATGGAAATAGCTGACCAAATAACTGAAGTGTGAACTCCGCCTAAATGCAAAGTACTTCCTTGGAGCCTGGTCCATTTACCTTTGACACGCCGCAATCCAGCATCACTGGTAGTATCTCTCTTCCATGTTCTCTGTGGGCACATAGGCTTCAGCACACCTATTTTTGTCTTAAATGAGACAAGCTGACTTCAGATTTATTTATTACACTTGCTGGTCACTTTTTCAGCTAGACAAAACCATTTGTACTGGACATTACAAAGGAAACGTCAAAGAATAATCACAAGATCCTTAACGTCGGATTTCCAGATTTGTTGGTGGCCACAACAGAGATGACAAAATGCCTCTTCACCGTCCTACTAATGTTGTGAGCTTTCAGACCTCTCGTTCACAGCACTAGCAGAGTGCTGCAAGTATTAAACTATGGGTTTAGTTAGAAAAAAATGCTGATTGCAGAAAAAACGGCTCTACAGTCAGCTGGCCTGGGACTGCTGCGTGCTGCTGTCAGAGAGGGCAGCAAAAATGTTCTGACAGGTTCCCTTAATGTAAAATGTTGCACACGTACATCATCTGCGGGATGTAGTTGTGGCAAAATGCCTCTCGTGTTTCTTTCCTCTGGGCTTAAGTCCCAGACGTTTAACCTCTTCGAAGCCAATCATGGAATCTAGGCGGTTAAAAGAATAAAGCTCCCCTTTAGCCATCTGCTACCCCCATATTGTAATATTGTTGCAGTCCAGGTCTACCATTTCTGTATGCCAAAGGCATCTGTCAGTTTTTTATTGACTGTTAAAGGAGTTATCCAGTATCTACAACAGCCCCCCCTATGTGCTGGGCGCCTCCGTGGGAATATACTTACCCCGCTCCCGCTACTGGTCGCCACACCGCCGCTGCTGCTTTTTCCTGTACACTGATGAAAACATCCGCTGTCGGGGGAGCGCAGCCAATGGCAGGCGGGGACATGGAGCTAGGGAGGCTCGTCCCCGTCACCGCCTGCCATTGGATGTTTTCATCCGTGTACAGGGAGAAGCAGCAGCGGCGGTGCAGGGACCAGGAGTGGCGCAGGGAGCGGGCTAAGTATATTCCACTCTGGAGGATATCCATTTATTTAAATAGACGAGGTGAAATGCTACATTGCACAATGTCTACAGCTTCCCCCATCGATACCAGCTTATTGTTTTGCGGTTACAGCACCTGTACTGCAGGTGGTTAGCTCATTCTTGGGTCCACCTCTGTTTACAAAGGGGTTAATACAGGGGGAAAAAAAATTCCTGCACATAAAAATAGATATTTTTTAAACTTGCTTTCTTCAATATTTCTAGACATCACTTCCATCATTCTGTTGCTTGGCAAATCAATATTAACTGAATAGCAGTAATTGCTATTTCTCGAGATGACGACTCCAGACTTATGGTCATGTCCCTTCCTAATGCACATCGAGCTTTCTGGCTTTTTAACCTTTAAAAATGGGCAGAAATTATACAGTAGATTCAATATATGGTGACAAGCATCCCATCCTTTGTCACAGTCTGTATAGTGTTCTGTATAGTTCTGCACGTTCTCTTCATGATTTATAGCCACACGTTGCACTCATAGTGATGGATACCATTCTAAAAAACATTGCAGAAGACAAGAACCATACACTGTCTTTCTCCCGCCCCCCCCCCCACCCCACTGCAAGAGGCTAAAGTGTTAATGTCACTGTATTTCTTGTATTGGATGTCCTAAAGGTTGTGCATGGAGTGAGGGTCCCCCTAGTGGCTGGGCAGGGTTGGCACCTCCTCCTCTTCCTCTCTAGGAGAAAGTGTAGTGGGTCTAGTGTGAGCTGATGATGAGTAATCAGCTCCCATCAGCAAGGGGATCAGTGCGGAGCCAGGGAATCCGTTACCCTGTGGATTACAAGGATCAAAGTGACAATTTATGTACAATTCTTAACAGAAGAAGATCTTACAGAATGTTTACTAAATAGGATTGCAAATTTTTGTCAGAGAAAGGTAACACATTTATATAGAGGCTACAGACATCCCTGCATGTGATGGAGCAATAAGCTTCAGGCTTCCTACTATACCAAAAAGGGCAGAAAGGATCCACTGCTCAGAGACTGTATTCTCCTGAGGATACCGGGGTATCTAAATATACCCAGAGTGCAGGAAAGATTGTGCAGGCTATAAGAAAGGGATTCAGCCCAGTGATCCACACACAGCCTTGGGAATTGCATATATGATTGTAAAGACTGCATTGGATGTGTACAGTGCTTGTGTGAACCACCTACAAAATAGCCGCAGTAGAGTACAGTGGATTTTTGTACCTACACCCAGCCTCCTCCTCATCGCACCACACCACCATTTGCATCATTATATTATTGTACGGCCCTAAGGAGCGTGAGGAGAGCAGCTTCCATGACTGCTACAGCCCCCATCTGTACTACTACTACTCCTATCATCTCCACCCTCCTCAGTGGGCAGCTCCAACTATACATGCTGAATGTCTGTCTGTCTATCCTGAAATATATTCTACCTAGATAGACTACGGGATGGGTGCAGTGCTGGTTCATTTGCTGGAATCAGACTGTAACCTTCTTGTGACTTAGTCTTCTGGGCTGAAATATAGCAATCTTGCAATCTTAACATAGTTTAGCTAACGCATCTAAGAGTAGTGTCATCAGGGGAAAGAGCAATGGTGTGTGCGGGTCTTCTTCCATAAGATCTACCTTTTAAGCGGCTTAATATCTGTGACACAGCAATCCTTGTGATCATGTGATGCTGCATTCGGGTGACCCCCTAGTCAGATGGGCACGGTTGCAATTTTTTTTTTGAATAAACATGTGACATGTACGTATGTAATAAATAATGGGAGTTGTTTCGGAGGTGTAATGGAGTGTTACAACTGACAACACTAATACAGATACAGTATCTTTACTCCACATACACAATACACATTACAGTTACATTCTGGACCCAAATACTAGTAATATTTTGAAAGTTGAAATAAAAGTATGTGTTTTAGTAGCCCCTTCGTTTGTGTGTTATTAGAAAGGTATTTGGGAATATATCTATAATAAAGTAATATTTAAAGGGTAACTGTCATGTTTTCATCAAAAAAATTAATTTTAGCATATGTTACTGCTATGGCAGCATTCTGCATAAAGCAATCTTTAGTTTCTTCACATACCACTGTTTTCCTTGAGTTTTTCCCTTAGTTACGGCTGTTTAAACATTTACAATATGAGGACCTTCTCAAGATGGCTCCTCTGCCAGTTCTCTGAGGCCAAAACTGCCTTCCCTCCCTTCCCATACACACTTGCTGTAGCCAGCAGCTCCCTGCCAGCCAATCAGATTGGATTACTGAGAGACACGCCTCCTCACTCTGAAGCCTAATGCAGCCATGCAGTGTGAAGGACCGCCCCTCTGTCTTCTGTTTATACTAAAGGGAAGACAGACAAGCCCTAGCAACAGTCTATTAAAGGAGCAGTGGAAAGAGACAGAGGACATTAATGAAAGCAGTTATTATGAGGTAATTACAGATCTTTTCACAATCATTGACAGAATAACTCAGGTATACATGCCTAGCTCTAATAAACTAGCAAATAAAAAAAATTACACTTTAAGTATTTTCATTTTCTTAATTCCTGGAAAACCCCTTTAAGGCCCCTTTCACACTAGCGTTTTTGCTTTCCGTCCTAGAGTTCCATCCTCGGGTTTCTAGGACGGAAAGCTACTGATCAGGATTATCCTAATGCATTCTGAATGGAGAGAAATCCGTTCAGGATGCATCAGGATGTCTTCCGTTCAGTATTGTAACGTTTGGACGTTGACAAAACGGTAGCATGCTGCGGATTTGTCTCCATCCAAAAATCCGGAAGACATGCCGTAACGCCGGATCCGGAATTAATGCCCATTGAAGTGCATTAATCCGGATCCGGAATTAAGCTAAACGTCTTTTTGGCGCATCGCCGGATCGGACGTTTAGCTGTGCGCATGCGCAGCAGCAGTTTCGATCAGGGCCCCAGTGTAAGCTGGGGCTCCGATCAGTTACCAGGGCAGCCAGGACGCTACTGAAGTCCTGGCTGCCATGGTAAGTACTCCGCAGCAGTGTACTTACCTGCGCTGCGTCCTCCGGGCGCTCCTTCATGACCTCACAGGTCCAGGCGGCGCATTGATCTATGCGCCGCAGGGACCTGTGACGTCATGAAGGAGCGCAAGGCAGCTGCAGCGCAGGTAAGTACACTGCTGCGGAGTACTTACCAGGGCAGCCAGGACTTCAGTAGCGTCCCGGCTGCCATGGTTACCTGAAAGCATATTGAAGACTGATCAGTCTTCAATATGCTTTCAGTTGTGTTGCGTTGTGACGGATCCGGCGGGCATTTCCGGTAACAGAAGTGCATGCCGGTTCCTCACAACGCAAATGTGAAAGAGCCCTTAGATATATATATATATATATATATATATTTTTAATATCATTTTTATTGAGTTTTTCAAAATAGAAAACAACATTTGTTATATAATGTAACAAACACCATGGGTACAAGGAATTGTAACAATAGAATACAGTTATGATAGACAATCTTAATGTATATGACTAATGACCGATCAATGTAATCCTGTATGTTATAGGAGTCCAATAAAGATATGCGTTATAGTCCATGGCTCTGTAATTCTTTTGTTGCATGGCATACGATTATGGAACTTGGTATGAACTCACTTAGCTATATCAAACTTAAAGGGATTCTGTCAGCAGATTTTACCCCTATAACCTAAACATATGTTCATGTCCAGACTAATAAGTAGAATCCTAAGATGGCCTTATTATACCTTACTGTGGCTCTATTTGCACAAAAATCTGCTTTTTATAACCTGTCAATCACTTACTTAAAGGGGTATTCCCACTTTATTGATCACTGTTAAATCTGTTAATGATTTAACAGTGATCATTTTTCTAAATATAATTAATTAACTAATTCCCACCCCTTAGAAGATAATTAACATATACTTACCTGATTGTTGTCTTCCGTCTCCCCTGGTTACGGCCACCGCTCTTCTCCGGAATCGCGGTGGCCGTGCTTGCGCAGACGACTTCTCTTCTCCTGGCCGGGCCGCGCGCGTACTCCCGAAAGTATAGTATACTTGCCAGGAAGAAGTCACCAGGGTGCATGCGCGGCGGCGTGCGCGTTCAGTCCAGCGAGTGGCCCGGCAGGGAGAAGACTTCAATCAAGAAGGATCCCGCCCCCTGCCGAAACCAGGAAGTGGACGGCGCGCCGGGAGCAGGTAAGTATGAAACACGCAAATGGGAATAACCCTTTAAGGTGCCCAAGAGGAGGTCTGTTAATACAGGGTGCATGGCCGCAGCCCTCACCATCCGGTGCCCAGCGCTGCCTTCCCTGTCTTCAGCGCCGCCTTCCACAGCTCAGCGCCGCCTCTGCAATCCTCCCCGTCCTTCTGCCAGATCCCGCGCCTGCAGGAAATATCCGGGTTGAGCGAAGTGCGCATCATGCCGGCGCATGCGCACTTCGCTCAACGAAGCCGCTGCCAGGAGTTCGCACTGGTGCAGCAGGCTGAGCCTAGTGCGCAGGCACGGGATCTGGCAGGACGGGGAGGATTGCGGAGGTAGTGTTCAGCGGTGCTGACTGTATTTATGGACCTCCCCTTGGGCACCTTAAGTAAGCGATTGACAGTTTATAAAAAGATGATTTTTGTCAAATAGAGCCACAGTAAGGTATAATAAGGCCATCTTAGGATTCTACTTATTAGTCTGGACATGAACATATGTTTAGGTTATATGGGTAAAATCTGCTGACAGAATCCCTTTAAAGTAAAAGAAAGAAAAACACAAAATACAAAAACCATGTAATCACTTGTGCTTAAAGAACATAAAGCGAGGATTCTGACAAAGACATTATATAGTTGGTACACTTATTTTTCGGGGATATTGCTCTCATCAATTATTTTAACACCCTAGTAATCAACTAGGATACCTCTAAAGGTGGACATTCTTAAGATGTGTAACATCATGTCGTGTCAGCTCTCTATGTTTGGGAATAAAGATCCCCAGTGAGACCATAGGTGTGTGAAGGCCTGTAATTTACCCCTTTGCTGAGCCAAAATACATTCATGGAGGTAGTTAACAGATACCATGTGTTCAATTTTAACTCTAGTGGGTATGACCCTTCCTGTCCAATTTCTTGCAATTGCAAGTCTGGCAGAATGTAAGATACGACATATAATCACTAAACTGGAGTGGGATTGTGTCTATACCCAATAGTAAAAATGCCAAAGCCGGGGAGAGCTTGTCAAACTCCGTGTTAAATGTTTGAATTAGGGCCTTGACAGATTCCCAAAATGGACTCAAATTAGGGCAAGACCAAAACACGTGTAAAAGGGAGCCCGCCCCGCCACATCCTCTCCAACAATGTGAGGAAGAAGTTGAATATATCTTAGCTAGTCTCAGAGGCGTGTAATACCAGCGCAACATTAATTTATAGTACTGCGAGGCGCAGTTTGTTGCGCCCATTTAAGTGCGGATGCCCATTCCTTTCTGGGAAAATGTATTTGCAAGGTCCCTTTCCCAATGTAACATTTGGGGACCTTTATGGAAGGTCATGTTCTGTGTTAGAAGGGAGTATTATGGTCTAATTCCTTTTTGTTGAGGCATGGGAGATGATTGTATAATCTTGGACAATGGTTCCGGAACTGCCAATTTATGAATCTTTGCCTTGTCCAGAAATGACACCATTTGATTGTATCTAAATACCTCCTTATTAGGGATCTGGAACTGCTCTTGTAATTGATTACGGGTATGGAACCCATTTTGGTGGACCATTTGAGAGACCTCAAGTACTCCTCGTTTTGTCCATTCCCTTAGGTCCATATCCTGTATGTGGTTTTCTAATGCTTGCGGAGGAATTTGGATAGTGGATGTAAAGGATGGGCTGACCTTTGCTGCTAAACCTTCATTCCAAGCTTTTCACGTTGTTCGGACTGTTGGCGGGGTCTCTATAGATAGTGTTGACATGTTAACCTGTATATAATGAACCATATCCAATTTTTTTTATGGAAGAGGCCTCCATGCATGGCCATAATTTGTCTGTTTTGGGATGTGACCAATAATAAGATTGGGCAATGAGGAAGGCATTGTGGTATTGGCTTAGATCTGGCACTCCCATGCTTCCCATCGACATATGTTTTGTCGAGGTCTTATCTGCCTCCAAATAAAGGAGGTCATTTGGGATCTAAGTGAATGGAATGTTTCTGATGGAATTGGAATCGGTAGAGTGCGTAAAACGTACAAAATGCTGGGTAGGAATAAAATATTATAGATGATTATTCTGCCCATCCAACTCAATTCATATTTAGCTACTCTGTCCATTTCTTTTTGTAAGGATGAAAGGAGCAGAGGAAAGTTAGCTTGTACTAACTGTTTAGGGGGTTTTTGTAAGTTGAATCCCTAGATATGTAATATAGCGTTCAGCCCAAGAGAATTGGGTCTTAGATGAAATTTGACTGTAGCCGGGATGTTCAGGCTCGGGCATTTATGATTTTGACACATTTATTTTATAACAGGATACTGAGCTAAATTAATCAATTACACTTTTCGCTGCTAGTAGTGAGGAGAGCGGCTTTTCAATAATGAGAATAACATCATCTGCAAAGAGATTGATTTTGTGCTGAGTTGAGTCTGTTAATTCCTACTATGGAGGGTTCTGACCTTATCTTTTCAGCTAGAGGTTCCATGATGATGGAAAATATTAGCGGGGATAATGGGCAGCCCTGACGTGTGCCGTTAGTGATTTGAAACGGGTTTGATAGTATCCTATTTACCATCACTTGCGCCAAAGGTCCTGAATACAGTGTTCTAATCGCTGTCAGAATGGCCCCGTTGAATCCCATCTTTTCTAACGCAGAAAAAGCATATCCACAATGTACCCTATTGAATGCCTTTTCGGCATCTAGGGAAAGTAATAGTGACGGTGTTTTACTTTTTGAAGCATGGTGGATAAGGTTTATGAGACATCTAGTACCATCTGGTGCCTGTCTACATTTAGTAAATCCTACCTGGTCTCCTTTTATTAAGGAGGGTAAAATGGGTAAAAGCCTAGTAGCGATTATTTTAGCATAGAGTTTTATATCTACATTGAGAAGTGATATTGGACGAAAGTTGGCAGGGGTATTTGTGTCTTTCCCTGGTTTTAGAAGGGTAATGATATTTGCTTTTAACATATCCCGACCCTAGGGAAGCTTCCTTCCTTCCTTGCCACGTTGAAAACATCACATAGGGAGGGTAGTAAGGTTTCTTGGAAGTTTTTTTAAATATTCCTCAGAAAACCTATCTGGGCCTGGCGCTTTATTCGACTTTAGGTTTTTAAAAGCCTTCGCTATTTCCTGTTTAGTAAACTCTGCGTTTAGTCCTGATAGTTGATTTGGTGTTAGAGTAGGTAGATAGATTGAATTTAAGAAGGAGTTTATTGATTCCGAAGTGGGTTGGGGAGTTGCTTGGTCTTCTTGGAGGTTATATAGATTATGGTAGTATTTACAGAATTCATCTGCTATGTCGAATGGGTTTGTTATATTCTGTGACTCGCCTCTCCGTAGGGCTATAGGGCTATAATTCTCGCCTTAGTACGGAGTTCTGATACTCTTTGGGCCACAAGTTTACTCGCTTTGTTATAAGAAGAATAGTATGATTGTTTTAGGGATCTAGTTTGTTTGTCGAAGGATTGTGTTAGATGTTTTTTGAGGGCTATGCGTGCTTCTAGGAGAAGAGTAAAGTTATGTTGAGAGGGATATGTTTTATGGGCTGCTTCTTATGTGGCAATATCCTCCAGCAAACGGTCCAGCTCCCTAGATCTGGCCTTTTTAAATCGAGAGGTTTGCTGAATTAGGAGTCAGTCTCCATATAAAGGAATTTGCTGGATGAGCAGGTGTACTGACCACTAAAGATATAGGGGCGTGATCTGACCATGTGATATTGTGGATTTTACATGACACTATATCTGGTAACACTCATTTAGAAAGGATGAACATATCTATTCTCGTATATATGTGGTGTCTGTGTGAATAGAACCTTATATCTTTTTCGTTATCGTGAGTGAACCTCCACCCATCATACAAATCATTTTTTTTCATTATTGCAAATACACAATTTGGGAGGAATTAGGCACATAGATATTTATTAAGGTAAACAGCGTATTATTGATAGTACAAATCAGCGCAATATATCTCCCCCTGCTGTCCACTATTACCTCCTTTTCCTGAAAAGTTATTGTGTCTCTTATTGCTGTACAGACTCCAGCTTTCTTTTTTGGAGCATCAGCAAAATATATATGTGAGAAGTTTTTATTAGCAAATTTGGGGGAGTTATTTTTCTTAAAATGAGTTTCCTGGATGCAGATTACATCTGCCTCCAGGCCTCTAGCCTCCTACCATACTAAAGATCTCTTGTAGGGACTATTCAGTCCCTTAGCATTCAATGACACATATCTAATAGATATGACTATTACCGAGATTGCTCTTCAATAAGTGTACTCTATTCCTTTGGTATCTTATAAAAGCACAAGTAGAACATTTTTTAATAAAACCTAACATATGAAAGGCCGTGCTGGATGTCAGCCAGTACGACCAAGGCATACTTAAAGAGGACCTTTCATCACCCTAACAAATCTAAACTAAGTACACATACATGGAGAGCGGCGCCCAGGGATCTCCCTGCACTTACTATTATCCCTGGGCGCCGCTCCGTTCTCCCGGTATGTCCTCCGGTGACTTCAGCTCTGCGTCTCAACTGGGAGGAGCCTGCCCTTGTTCTCCTGGGCGTCTCCTTCTCCCAGGCTGTAGCGCTGACCAACCGCAGCGCTCAGCTCATAGCCTGGGAGGTTTTCTTCCCTATGAGCTGAGCGCTGCGGTTGGAGCGATGGTTACGCATGTGTGCCGCCCCACTCAGCTCTATGGGCCTAATGGAGACAGCCCAGTTGTTGTATTCTGCTATCTCCAGCAGTCTGATAGAGTTGCATGAAATGGCAGAGTGTGTCTGTTGTCCCATTTAAAAGTGGAGCATGGGTCTCCATTCTTGTGATCGACGGGGGCCGCAGCCAGTCCAACACTTATCCCCTATCCATCAGTTGTAACGGGACAACACCTTTAAACTAGATAGGACAGGGGTCAGCGCCCTCCGGCACTCCAGCTGTGGTGAAACTACAACTCCCAACATGCTCCATTCACTTCTATAGGGGTTCTGACAGAAGCCAAGCAAGTGAGCATGCTGGGAGTCATAGTTACGCCACAGCTGGAGTGTCTGAAGCTGTCGATCCTTGAGATAGGATGTACCATGGGCATTGTACACGGTATAACAACGTACAGTATATCTGTTCCATTGTGTAGTGTGCTTGTGTTGTGTCTTGGTACGCCTTATGCTGGTGGTGTGTCTGTTACGCCGTTTGTGTAGGAAGTGTTAGATCTGTGTTTGCAAAGAAACCTCTGGTATGACAGCCACAATCTGTCTGCCACTAGCTGAGAATGCTGTATTGGTGAGCGCATTAAAATAGATAGCTGTTAGGTGGAGAAAGATGTCCACGGCATGAGACAAAAATAGGAACTATTCAGCTAATGCCATATGGCTCCGATTCCCTGTCTGAATAATGTTTTCTCATATCAGGCATATGGGTCATCTAGAAACATTCCTGTAGAGATAATCAGAGCATACAGGATCCACTGAAAGCATAGTAAGAGATTATTAAGGTTAACCAGTCTGTTGAATTAAAAATAAAAGCGGTATTGAACCTATCAGACAATGGGGATATCCTAGTGATATGCCCCCATTGTCTGAGATGGGAAACCCCCTTTAAGTGTCCCTGGAAATGTCTTCAGAGTGTTTGCAACTATGCCATCCATTGTCTCCCTGTTATGTTATACACTTATGTGCTGGCTGCTTAGCTACCTGACCATTCTCATTATTTTTAGGAAGGTTAATTTCTATATTAAAAGGCATGACTGGAAATTAATAAGTGATCTGATTAAATATTGTTCATCAGCCTGGAGGCACGGCTTGCCATGGATCACTAGGCTCGGAAAATCAGGAGACCTTTCTCCAGTTACATAACTGCCCAGTCTTTTAGAAACAAAATCTCTTCTGTCTGCTTGGCTTTCCACCAAGGTCGTTCCCACTGTCATTTCAGTCATGTGTACTTTTTTTGTTTTGTTTTATATTAGTCATTAGGTAGTTATTGTAAAAGACTGTCTGCTCCTCAGGGTAGAGTCTGATCATCCCACTAGAAACATTTCACCTGGCAATGGGTCAGGAGCTCAGCGACAGAACACAGTGCTTGACATGCACAATTTGTATACGGCTGAAAGAAAAATCAAAAAGCCTCAAGGGTGGTTCCTAACATTAAAAAGTGCTTGGAAAATAAATATTAATGGCGTTTCAACAAACTTTACATTGCAACCCAGCTACTGAAAGTTGAAGCTCCAGCTGTCGTGAAACTTTGGCAAGTAATTTTTGTCTTTATGTTAAAAACGGAGAATTCAGTAGATGCCTGCAGTACAGTAATATTGCATGAATTCAGCGCATGATGGCTCCGAGTTCCAAGTAGACAGGTATCTATCAAATTGCCTAAAATTGGCCTGGAGGTGTCATAATATAGTAGTGCAAGTGCCGGGTTCAGTCGCCATAAGCCCACGTTTTTTGTAATGGAAAAAGAGATAACCAGGGAAGAGCATTATTACGTACAGAGTGCGGCCAGGGGGCAGGAAGAGCAGGAAGTCTGTGAGCTGGGGCTTCAGCCAATAGGGGCAGAGCAGGAAGTCTGTGAGGTGGGGCTTCAGCCAATAGGGGCAGAGCAGAAGTCTGTGAGCTGGGGCTTCAGCCAATAGGGGCAGAGCAGAAGTCTGTGAGGTGGGGCTTCAGCCAATAGGGGCAGAGCAGGAAGTCTGTGAGCTGGGGCTTCAGCCAATAGGGGCAAAGCAGGAAGTCTGTGAGGTGGGGCTTCAGCCAATAGGGGCAGAGCAGAAGTCTGTGAGGTGGGGCTTCAGCCAATAGGGGCAGAGCAGGAAGTCTGTGAGCTGGGGCTTCAACCAATAGGGGCAGAGCAGGAAGTCTATGAGGTGCGGCTTCAACCAATAGCGGCAGAGCAGGAAGTCTGTGAGGTGGGGCTTCAGCCAATAGGGGCAGAGCAGGAAGTCTGTGAGGGGGGGCTTCAGCCAATAGCGGCAGAGCAGGAAGGGATGTCAGAGACAGCTTCTCCTGTAATTTTCATCGCTGTGTATCGAGGAATATTCAGTTCTTCCGTCAATGTCACCATATCAGGGGTACATATGATGTATCAGTTTTTTGAGATGGGGAGTGAAAAAAAACAGCAAGTGTGCATTTTTCTGGGGTTTTGTTTTTACTGCATTTACAATTTGCTAAAAACGATATTCACTTTAAAAAGCCACTTGATTTTGTACCATAATGTTTTATTTTTAAAGGGCATCTGTCAGCAGATCTGTACCTATGAAACTGGCTGAACTGTTACATGTGCGCTTGGCAGCTGAAGGCGTCTGTGTTGATCCCATGTCCATATGTGCCCTCATTGCTGAGGAAAATGATGTTTTAGTATATGCAAATGGGGGCGTTTTCGTTACACTAAGAGGCTCAGCTCTCTCTGCAACTGCTACACGCTCTGCACTTTGATTGACAGGGCAGGCAGTGTAAATGTCATCACACCTGGCCCTATCAATCAAAGTGCAGATGACGGGACAGTTGCAGAGAGAGTAGAGCCTCTGGTGTAACGGCAACGCCCCCGTTGCTCCTAGAGGCTCATTTACATATATTAATACATTTTTCACAGCAATGCGGGCACATATGAACATGGGACCAACACAGATGCCTTCAGCTGCCAAGTGCACATGTAACAGGTCAGCCATAGGTACAAATCTGCTGACAGATGCCCTTTAAGTTGACACAGCTATGTGAGGGCTTTTTTGAGGAAGGAGTTAATGTTTTTATTGGTATTTATGACATTTTGATCACATTTTAATGTATTGTTTTTTTGAGGCAGGATGTGCTAAAAAAAGCAATTCTGGCAATGTTTTTTTTTCTACTACAGCGCTTACGGTGCAGGTTGAATACCATGATATTCTTATAGTTCTGGTCCATAAGGTGTGGTGATACGATCATATTTCTGTTTTTATTTTTATATGTCGTACAATGGTGAAAAAAATCTTTTTAAAGTTTTGGAACATTCTGTAAAACTTTGTTTTTTTAGTTGCTGATGACCTTAGCCTGGATTTCTGACTTGGACAGTCCCTTTAAATATTGAACTGTTTAATTTAATGATTTAGTCAAATCACAGCACTCTTCAAGTTTAGATGATGCAGTTAGGAAAGGGCTTTATTCATAAATTAAGGCAAGGTATGTCATTTTTGTATCTGTGGCATAAAGATCAATCTTTGTGGCAGAAACACTTTTCGTCTCTCTTGTGCCTTGTTCACATTGGATGAGGATGAGGAATATATAAGATCTAGGAGTAGATATGGGCCTGGAGACTGTAAGGCCTCTTGACTGGCGTACTGTCGAGTCGCTTACCCTCACCCTCCCTGTAATTTCCGCTCTTAACCCAATAAAGACAGACTCGGCAAGTGGATTTTAAGGCCACAGCAGCCTTTTATTAATTAATATAAATACAAATAAATAACATAAATAATACAGAAAAAACCAGGCCTTCCAACCTGAAGGCCACGCCCAAGAACCACAACACGGGGAGGGTCCTTGGAGCCCCATAAATGGCGGATAACGGCCCCACCCTCCGTTAAATTACCTCTAGCCGATGAACGCCAGCTCAGAGGCAGGAACCGGTAACCAAGGGCAACCAACGTGGGCCGCTACCTGCCATATCCCACCTTAAACCAGTACCTGGGGAGTCCAGAGCCTCCTTTTGGCTCCCTCCCCACCACACCAGAACCACCATAACCACCAACTCCAAGGACCCCCCACCGCCCCAGGCCGCTATGACAAAAGCCCCCTAAGCAATCACCGCCGGCCAACAAAATCCACTCACAACCTCCCCAGGCTCCCACCCGTATTCTTAATCGTTCCCAGAACCTTACCTAACCCAAACTAACAGCAGCCCAAAAAAGGGGTAGGGTGGGTGGGGGCTGCTGCCACACTGCTATCCCCACAAAATGGCCCCTTTTCGCGCCCTGACTACCCTTTTTAAAGCCCCAGACCACACCCCTAACTCCCCCATCACCATTCCCATCCTTAACCCTTTGTATCCCATGCCTCAGCTCCCTTCAAGCCCCAGTCATGCCAAGCCTGCATCCAGGCTTGCAGCCCCAATTCCGGCCTGCACTTTCACACGAGCGTTTTGCAAGCAAGCAATTTTGCAAGCAAGTTCAGTCAGTTTTGTCTGCGATTGCGTACAGTTGTTCAGTTTTTTCCTGCACGGGTGCAATGCGTATTGATGCACGTGATAAAAATCTGAATCTGAAGGTTTACAAACAACATCTCTTAGCAACCATCAGTGAAAAACGCATCGCACCCGCACTTGCTTCCGGATGCAATGCGTTTTTCACTGAAGCTCCATTCACTTCTATGGAGCCAGGGCTGCGTGAAAAAACGCAGAATATAGAACATGCTGCTTTTTTCACTCAATGCAGAACTGATGCGTGAAAAAAAAAACGCTTGTGTACACAAAACCATTAAAATGAATGGGTCAGAATTCAGTTCGGGTGATATGCGTTCACGTCACGCATTGCACCCTCTCGGAAAACTCGCTTGTGTGAAAGGGACCTAAGGCACGAGTGTACTGTGGGTGCATGTATGTGCTGCTACACCCTATATTTCTCATCTTCATGTAACAATGTGAATAAGGCTTAGGAGAAATGAAACATCTTTCTATCACAAAGATTGATTCTTGAGTCACGGATACAACATTCATCTATTTTTCAATTGATGAATCTAGTGTTGAGCAA
Organism: Bufotes viridis; assembly: GCA_033119425.1. Classification (NCBI taxonomy): domain Eukaryota; kingdom Metazoa; phylum Chordata; class Amphibia; order Anura; family Bufonidae; genus Bufotes; species Bufotes viridis. Next base: position 318,110,435 of record CM065593.1, on the reverse strand, counting down.
ATCGAGCTTTGGATCAGAGATCCGAAGTCAATTCGTTCAAACACTTTGGTTTTAATTCTGTCTCCACCTACAGCATTAAAATGTATTGCCTCAGTTTAGGCAAAATTCGTTTCAGACGAAGTCGCGTGAGACTAAGGCCTCATGCACACGACCGTATTTTGTTTCCTTGTCCGTTCCGTTTTTTTTTTCAGATAGGATGTGGACCCATTCATTTCAATGGGTCCGCAAAAAATGCGGACAACACACCATGTGCTGTCCGCATCAGTATGTCCGTTCCGTAGCCCCGCAAAAAAAATAGAGCATGTCCTATTTATTTCTAGTTTGCGGACAAGGATAGGCATTATTACTATGGATCCGCAAAAATAACAGATCTGCAAAAAAACAGATGCCACCCGGATTGTCATCCGTTTTTTTTTGCCTATCCGTAATTTGTGGACCGCAAAACACATACGGTCATGTGCATGAGGCCTAAGGTGAATTCATTCGTTAGGGTCCATTCACACTTCCAAACACAAAACAAACTACCATGTCTCATGAAAAAATATCAAATTTTATTATGTCACAGTTTATATTAATATGTAAAAAATATTTTTGGGTCTATAGAGAAAGACAGAATAGAATACAGACACCCTGATACAGAAGAGATATAACAGTAGAGCAATGGTATGGGGCAATGTACATCCAATGTAAGTCCTGGATCTTTAAATCCAAATAGGACTCAAGTTGGGAAAGATATACATATATATATCCCTAGGGGCTGGTGCATGCAAGGATACAATTAAACCAATAGTAATAGGATGATAGACACAGGAGTAAATAATCACTACCATATACAAAACTGTGTCCCCCCAAATATGGCTCATACATGCATCACCACCGTCCCACTATCTGAGCCTACCACCAGTCAGTACAACTAGGAGGTAGACCCAAATAAGTGGATCCCTACACTTAAAAATATGGCATGTGAAACAATGCGAATAAATCATACACTTCAATAATGCTGGTAGTAATAAAGATAGCACATACCCATGTTGCACCCAAACACCGACCGCTCAAACTGCACAGAAAACACCCCTACACGTGTTTCACCGTCCAGGCTTCATCAGTAGTGTGTTGCGGATCCGCAAATTGCAGCTGCGGACAAGAATAGGACATGTTCTATTTTTTTTTCGGAGCCGCGGACCGGAAGTTCGGCGGCGTGCCCTGGAAATGCGGATGCGGAGAGCACACAGTGTGCTCTCCGCATCCATTCCGTCCATCAGAATGAATGGGTCCGCACCCCGTCCTGCATAATTGCGGAACGGGTGCGGACGCTGAATGCGGACGCGTGAATGGACCCTTAATCACATCTGCGTTTTACAAATAGCAATCCGAAGTCGGGTTTGGTACCTGACTTTGCACATGAGATTTGTGTAATATCATACTGTACTATGCTGCGTTTTTTCCACTCAGGAATCCGCGCAGAAAAAACAAACGTATTCCGCAACGTCTGACAGGTTTCCTTTAACTTATTTAGACTTTTTATTCTTTTGAAATGGTAGAAATTGTTATTTTTATGTAGGTAAGCAGAAAAAAAATGTAAACTAAATCCTGTATTTTATAGAGATGAGATGAGACCAGTGATGATGATGTTCTTAGTAAAGTGACACTGGTTCCTGAGGGAGAATTATTTCTTTCTTTATTTCTTTAAGGCTTTCGGGAATGAGAATATGCTAATCAAGATGTCAAATTTCCATTTCATAAATCTATTTTTGTTCATGTGCATTGAAAAAATGAAAACTATCCAGTTAGATGTGATTGTGACATGCCTGCTGATAAAAACGGTCCATTGTTAAAAATGGCTGTATTACATTAGTATTATAATTCTTCATTTTACACAAATGTTTTTTTAATGACGTCCCCACTGTATGTCCACATTTGAGTAACTCTGGTATGTTACAGTTTTCTCTTCTAAAGCTACTTTCACACTAGTGTTAATATTTTCCGGTATTGAGATCCGTCATTGGGTCTCAATACCGGAAAAAAAAGCTTCCGTTTTGTCCCCATTCATTGTCAATGGGGACAAAACGTAACTGAACAGAACAGAACGCACCAAAATGCATTCCTTTCCGTTGTCATACCGGAGAGCAACATCGGAGAGCTGCCGTTTGCTTTCTGTCCTGGGATGTGGAACAAGACTGATCTGTCATGACTCACAATGCAAGTCAATGGGGACAGATATGTTTTCTCTGACACAATCGAACACAATATAAAACGGATCTGTCCCCCATTGACTTTCAATAGAGTTTATGACGGATCTGTCTTGGCAATGTTAAAGATAATACAACTGGATCCATTCATAACGGATGCAGATGGTTGTATTATCAGTAATGGAAGCGTTTTTGCTGAACTCTGCCGGATCCAGCAAAAATGATTGTGTGAAAGTACTTATTTTTTTCTCTGTGCCTCCATTTCTAATTAAAGGGGTTCTGCGGAAATTAAGAAAATGAACGTATAATAACGTAATAATTAAGTATTTTCATTTTCTTAATTCCCGGAGAACCCCTTTAAGAAAGCTACAACTAGCTTACTGTCTTCATAGTATATCTGTAAAGAATAAATCAAGGCAACTGGACTTGCTGTAGATTTCTTGAAAACGTTTCACTCATTCAAGAAATCTACAGCATATCCAGTTGCCTTGATTTATTCTTTACAGATATACCATGACCTGGATAAATGAGAACTTCACAGACATGTCTTCATAGTAACATAGCAGCATAGTTTATAAGGCTGAAAAGAGACATCTGTCCATCCAGTTCGGCCTGTTATCCTGCAAGTTGATCCAAAGGAAGGCAAAAAACCCCTGTGAGGTAGAAGCCAATTTTACTCACTTTAGAAAAAATTCCTTCCCGACTCCAATCAGGCAATCAGAATAACTCCCTGGATCAGCGACCCCTCTCTAGTAGCTGTAGCCTGTAATATTATTACACTCCAGAAATACATCCAGGCCCCTCTTGAATTCCTTTATTGTACTTACCATCACCACCTCCTCAGGCAGAGAGTTCCATAGTCTCACTGCTCTTACCGTAAAGAATCCTCTTCTATGTTTGTGTACAAACCTTCTTTCCTCCAGACGCAGAGGATGTCCCCTTGTCACAGTGACAGTCCTGGGGATAAATAGATGATGGGACAGATCTCTGTACTGACCCCTGATATATTTATACATAGTTATTAGATCTCCCCTCAGTCGTCTTTTTTCTAAAAAGAATAACCCTAATTTTGATAACCTTTCAGGGTACTGTAGTTGCCCCATTCCAGTTATTACTTTAGTCGCCCTCCTCTGAACCCTCTCCAGCTCTGCTATGTCTGCCTTGTTCACAGGAGCTCAGAACTGTTCACAGTACTCCATGTGTGGTCTGACTAATGATTCAAGAAAAAAAATACACCAAGTCCAGTTGCTTTGACTTATTTTTTCTGATGTCTCTGCCTCCTCATTTCTTTGAATGTCCTCAATAACAATTGTGTTTTTTTTATATAATGCATTCAGAAACTTTTCAGACCCTTTCACTTTTTTCACATTGGGTCATGTTTCCGCCTCATGCTAAAATAAAAAAAAATCACATTTTCCACCACCATTCTGCACTCAATACCCCAAAATGACAATGAAAACAGAATGTTAGAAATCTTTGCTAATTTATTGAAAAGAAAAAAAGAAAATCTTGATTTGGCAAAAATATTCAGACCCTTTACTCAAGAACAATCACAAAGTTGTCCCTAAGCCATCCATGTGTTGTCTTGGCTGTGTGTTTAGGGTCATTGTCTTGTACGAAGGTGAACCAGAGCACTTTGGTTCAGGTTTTCATTAAGAATATCTCTCTTCTTTGCTTCATTCAGCTTTACCTCAACTCTGAGCAGTCTGACTGTCCCACTGTCTGAACTTTTAGTACATGAAAACATTTTTGTACCCTTCTCCAGATGTGTGCCTCTCACACAATCCTGTCTCTGAGCTCTATGGGTAGTTCTTTCCTGCTCATGGCCTGTTTTTTTCTCTAGTATGCATTGTCAGTTGTGAGATCTTATATAAAAATGGGTCTTTACATATCATGTCCAAACAGCTTAAAGGGGTTTTCTGGGATTTTAATATTGATGACCTATCCTCAGTGCGAGCACAGTGATCACAGCAGTGAGCAGGAGTAATTACAAGAAGCCGTCCTATTCACTTCAATGGAACGGCTCGTTCCGATAGCCATCGTATTGATTTCAATGGAACGGCTCGTTCCCATACACTTGTATAGGAACGAGCTGTCAGAATAAAGTGAACGGCTTCTCATAATTACTCCTGCTCACTGCTGCGATGCTGACGGTGATCAGGTAGACAATGAAAGGAAGGCAACCCTCGCACGGCAAACAGTCTTCTTTTCAACCAGCTGATCAGCGGGGGTGCCGGGTGGCTGATATTGATGACCTATCCTGAGGATAGGTCATCCATATTAAAATACCGGAAAACCCCTTTAATTTACCCCCGGTGGACTCCAGTCAAGGTGTATAAACATCTCAAAGATGACCAAGCGAAATGCGAGGCCCCAGGGTTAAATATCAAGTTTCATAGCAAATGGTGTGAATACTTATGTCCATACGAAATTTTAGTTTTGCCTTTTTAATTAATTTGCAAAATGTCTAAACTTTGATTTTTTTTAAATTGTAGCACAAGGCCGCAACACGAAATGTGAAGGTTTCTGAAAACTTTCCGAATGCATTTTATGTGAGACTGCAGGCCCTTTTTCACTGGTCAGTTTTGCAGGCGATTGTCAGGAAGGAAGCCTGTTAGTGAAGGAGATGGCTCCATTTGAAGTATGGGGAGTAGCGATCACTGATGCCATCGCTCGTCCCCTTACAGACTTTATACAGCACGATCTGCTGCCGGCAAACAGGGATTTTTGTGACCACATGAATAATGCCATTACCCGGTGAACAAGCGTTACACTCATTCATTGGGTGATCGGTGGCACTTTTGCACCGCTATGAAAGCTTGTTAGCGATCTGTCCAAGAATCGGCCCATGTAAAGGACCCTTAATAGAATCATACAAGGCAATTAGGGGCACATTTATTAAGACCGGCGTTTTAGACACTAGTCTTAATAAAACCCCATAGCTGGAGGTGGATCCGCCAAAGTTATCAAGAGGCGCAGGACTCTCCATAACTTTGGTGCATCCAGCACCAGTCAAAATGCAAGACAGCTTCTTAGCTGTCTTACATTTAGACCATTTTCTATGCCTAAAACAGGCGTAGAAAATGGTGAATGAGACGGGCCTACTGGCCCATTCCCTTCCCCGCCCACTAGCGTGAGCGGGCAAAGTCGCAGATATGCCTGAAATAGTCCTAGTTTAGGCTTATTTCAGCTTAGTAAATGACCCCTTAGTCTTGAACAATGAATACGGTTAAAGAGTACCTGCAGGCCAAAAACATGCGAAACATGTGTCGGGGCCTGAACTTCATTGGTCAGTATATACACTTTTCTATTGCGCATCCCTAGTCACGTTTCTGTGTGTTTTTGGCACTTTTCACTATACTTGTATGGATAGCACATCCATTGGGTTTACTGAATTGGGCTTTACATTACCCAGAAACCTTCTCTTATTTTTTGAGTTCAATGCAGATCACTAACTTCTTGACTATGTTTTCATAAGGATTGTTAATACGGGTAAAATGCAAATACTTCTGGACAATGAATGAACCGGCTTAGATAAGTCACCGACTCTTGGGTCCCAACATCAAATCCAGGACTGCATAATCCTACAATGCCCAGAAACCTTCTTTAGGGGTGTTTTATTCATATATATATATATATATATATATATTATATATAGCAAAAGAAATCCACGGCACTCCTCTGTAGATGGTGAAAAAACGGAACCTTTCTCAAGCCACGTGAGGGGACTGAAACCTTTCTGTGACGTGTGAATAAATACACCATCTACAGAGGAGTGCCGTGGATTTATTTTGCTATTCATACACCCAGGATCAAGGGTTAAACGCTGGCACCCGGATTGCACGTATAGGGTGTGCTGTCCCACTTTTGAATTCTATATATATAAGTTTACCCTTGTAGTTCTATTTTTTTTACATGACTGCTGCTGCTACTGATATTCTAGTTTGTTATTTATGAAACTGCAGGCAAAAAATATTAGGTTTCCCGAATCCATGTGTGCAATAATTGTAATAGGGATCCATAATATGGAGCCCATAGCCTACTGTGAACCCGTCTTATACTAAAGCACAGATTCATAATTAATCAATGACAAAGAAAATATGTATTACACAAGTATTGTCTTCTAAAAGCATTGCTTCCCGGGAAGACAGCCGTATCGCTCAGCCTTTGTTTTCTGTACAGCCATACCCTGTATGACATTTACCTCATATACAGTGTAATATATAAAATACTCTGTAAGATACTTTTAGTTCTAAAATAGGGCCACCACGTTTAGCCACCTAGGTTTGAATGGCTGTGTTAATCTTTACACCCTTTTTTGACCCTTGGGATAGTTTCCCATCCCCTTGTTTTCTTAATAAGGGTACTTTCACACTGGCGTTTTGGATTCCGTTTGTGAGATCCATTTCAGGGCTCTCACAAACGGTCCAACACGGATCAGTTCAGCACCAATGCATTCTGAACGGATAAGGATCCGTTCAGAATGCATCAGTTCGGCTCCGTTCCGCTTCTATTCAGTTCTGGAGGCGGACACCAAAACGCAGCATGCAGCATTTTGGTGTCCGTCTGAAGAGGCGGAGCCTAACGGATCCGTTTTGAATTACAATGTAAGTCAATGGGGACGGATCCGTTTTCAATGACACAATATGGTGCATTTGAAAACGGATCCGTTCCCCATTGACTTTCAATGTAATTCAAAACGAATCCGTTTTGGACTTTGTCATTTTTCTTTAAAACTAATGCAAACAGATCCGTTCTGAAGGAATACAAACGTTTGCATTATAGGTGCGGATCCGTATGTGCAAATAAACAGACGGATCCGCACCAACGCAAGTGTGAAAGTACCCTAATACGATTCTTCTGGAGCGGCCCACATCCAGGAGCAAGTGATAGAACAACCAGGTCTGAGGACAGGCTCTCCAAGAACCCCATAGCAGCTGCATGGTCTGCCTTTATGGGTATGTACAGCCTTGACATGAGCTCGAAAATTAGCATGCTAGACAGTTTCCACCATAGACTTGGATAAATTGGGAGTGGACAAAGCCCCTCATTCTCAGTTCCCCCACCAATCGCGCTACAAGGCCTTTGTAGATACATCTATCAATTATTACTGAAGTATTTCGGCACACATTTTCTCACTAAGTTGTAATGTTTTGAAGCTTAAAGGTCACAGTCACCGATCTGCATTTACTACAAACGTGTAAAACATATTACCCATAACTAAATAACACAGGAAACCAAAGTAGTTAGTGGAACCGGAGAAAATTCTGACTCTGTTTCCTCTTTTCAGTTCTATAATGTATTGAAAGCTATAGGTCCGAATTTATGTGTAGGTGGACAAAGCCTCTGTGTTTTCTTAAAGGGTTGCAGTTTTTCTTCCTAGCTGAACTACAGTTATACAGCACCTATATTGTCAGTAAAAAAAAATTCTCTACCCCAATGCACCTGAAATGAAAAATGAAGCAAGCAGCTTAGTCTTAATTTAGAAAAAACGTTATTTTGTCTACAACTCTATGCATTCCCATGTGTCTCCATGGTAACAGACTACAAACAATCCCTTCAGCTGTCGTCTACTTCTTCCAAATATTTAGTAGGTTAACATACTATAAGTTTAACATGAAGGAGTTTTAACATGAAGGGAAGCAGGAGTTTTGGAGAAATGTTTAAAAAAATACTTAAAAAGTAAACTCTTACCTATTGCTTCCATAAAGATATATTGTGAA